>OZ025249.1:37209961-37834457 GCA_964019135.1 Arenicola marina | reverse complement strand
ATCACTTGGCGACGGCTGTGGGTGGAATCGGGACGCACTCACCCGGAACTGACAACTTCCGCTAGCAACGTCTCCTTCCCGCCTCCGGAAGAAGAGTCCCCCCCCCCTCCCCCCTCACCCACTCACCGTGTGTGGTGTGCGTGGTGTCTGTCGCTCACTGTGTGTCATTCGGATCTAAAAGTGGACTTCACTCACAGTCTTACTTACCCGCAGTGTTTATTTTTACGCCGCGAAGGGATTGATACTCGGGTTGGGGAGGTCTTGGTCCGACGGTGACCCCCTCGAGTGCCCGGATGGGGCTCCTAGGCGGGGGTGATCTGCCCATGGCGATGGCTCTCCGGCCGGGCGGGACCTCCACCCTGGTGATGGGGGTGGTGGTGGCGGCCCTGGTGATGGGGGTGGTCACGCGGACACACGCCAACGTGCAAGACAGAGGTAAGTTAAACTCTAGATTTGATAGATTAGATTTGATTGGGTTTTAACGGCACTTTCAGCATGTAAGGCTATATCGCGCCATACCGAAATAGAGATATCAATACATACATGCATAATGGGAGGGGTGGGGGAGAGGATGGGGTATGGATAGTGGCTGTCTCGAGGACCCACGCCTTCATGCACGACAAAGGTAAGCTAGCTGTTAGATATATCAGTACATACATACTGGCGGGGGGGAGGGGGATGTATGGCTGGTGGCTGGGGCAACGGGGTGGGGTGAGGTCGAGGGTGTGGAGGAGTGCATCTGGTTGGAGTTGGGGGGGGGGGGGGGTGGGGGGGGTAGGAGGAAGCTTCGGTGTAAAGGAAGGATATGGAAAAATATGTACCCGGGCGGGGCGTTTATGTTTATTCGTGTGGAACGGCGGAAAAATCAAGACAAACGGGTGATTTTTCAGTCCTTGTTAGACCCATAGGGCTGACGGCAGGTGCGACGGGAGCGGAGGAGGTAGAAGGGAAGAGGTGTTGATGCGGCGGGACCTGTCAGATTTTTGCCCTTCCTACAGCCATAGATAGATGCCTAGGATCACGGGAAGGGGAGGGGGGAGGTGAGGGTGGAGGGTGCGGAGGAAGCGGAGCGGGTTGGAGGGGGAGTGGGGAGTGGGTGGGGTTGGGGTGCGAAGGACGGGAAGCAGGTGGGAGAGGCAGTGGGGAGTGGGTTGGGGTAGGGTACGAATGAAGCGGAGCAGGTGGGAGTGGGAGTGGGAGTGGGGAGTGGGGGCAGGTTGGGGTGCCATGGACGGGGAGTGAGTGGGGGCAGGAGAGTATGGTGTCGATACAACAATGGCCCAGTCACCCCCGGGGAATCTATTGGTCACCCCTGACGGACTCTCAGTCTGACGCCCTGACGGTCGAGCGGCGAGCGCCAATCCCCAATGACGGTTGGTCACGCCACCTAGCGACTGGCGTTAAAAAAACTTGCATTGGAGCGAGCATGGGGAGAGGGGAAGGAGGGGAGGTGGTGGGACGGGAGTGGATGGGAGGGGAGTGGATGGAAGGGGAGGAGAGGGGACCGGAGGGAAAGGGAGTGGAAGGAGGGACCTGCTGTGCGGGCCAGTGATTCTAAAAGTACCACGTGCAGTGGAAATAACATCTAAACGTCCTAGCATCCACACCTCCACCCCACCCCCTACTATCCCTCACTCACTCCATCCCCGGCACCCCCCCCCCCACCCTCCCTCATTGGATAAAGCCTCCCAGGACGCTTTATCCCGCATTGATTCAGTGAGCCGCACCGCCATCATCTCGCGGGATCGCCATCCAGCCAATATCATAAATGCCGAATGGCGAGGGATTAATAAGTAATTAGCTGTATTATTGGAGAACAATTACGGCGATTGCCCTCATCAGGACAGTTTTTTTTATTGGCCAGCTTCGCCGAAGGGTTTTCAACACGGAGTGTCCAATTTTCTCGGGGGTACGGGGTGGCGGTAGAGAGCGGGTGAGGGTGTGGGTGGGGGAGGGGGAGGGGAGCACATATAATGCTACACTCGGCAGCGGCAATCCCTCATGACGAAGAGGAATAAATAGGCAATTAATGGTTGTATGTAAATAACGAGATTTACAGACCACGTGAGGCCTCCACTAATTGATTTCGCCGTCAATTTATGATAGTCCGTATTAAGTAAAATGCCTGCAAGGCAAATATCGACGCTTTAATGGCATGGTATTGTCAGGGGTGGGAGGGGGGGGGGTGAGTAGGTAGGAGGGGGGAGGAAATTTATCCCAAAATTCCTCTCCTATTTAATTTTGATTAGGGTAAGTTAGTTGTCATTCCCTTATAAGGAGGGTATATCTTACGAGGCGCGCTTCAGTCTCAACTTCATCAGGAAAATCAACAAGGGTGGAGGTGGAATGGGAGGGGGTGGGGGTCAGGCTATAAGCCAATTTAATGGTGTGGCGTATGCTAAAAGACGACTTACAATACATATTTTGTTTCCTTTATTGTTTCTTATGCACATTAATTATGCGGATCTATCTAATCCGCATTGGCCAAATTTGAATGTTCCGCTCATCAATTAGGAGTAGAGTTAGGGAGGAGATATGGTACCTTAATAGGAAATATGGTTAGACAGGGTATCCCGTGATTGACGATGAGCAACATTTTCTGTTGTGTTGTCCCTTTCTTAAAACATCAAGTGAGATTTATGGTCCTAGAATACACTGGATGAACCCAGGATTCACACTATTTATTGATTTATTGAGCACAAACAAAATTGATGAGCTACGGAAACTTGCATTATATATATATAAAGCCGAGAAGCGATAGAAAATCATTCATACGATCCATGTAAGATAGTTAGAGATGAAGGGTTCTTCATTTATCACAGTTGTACATACATTTCTTGCACATGTTCCTTTCCATCTCCACGAAATAAGTATCACACCTTTTTGTAATATGGGTCCATGACCTCATATATACGACAATAAATCAACCATACCAGAATGCTTATGGTCAGATGTTTATATTCCACGCCAAATATATACACATATACGGTACCAAGGTTACTAAAGGATTATCAAAAAGGCTCACAAGACATCCAAACAATCCAACCCATTTTCAATGTCTAAGTTCAATCTCCAGTGAAAGGCCCGACCTTCCAGGTAACTTAATTCATTGTATTACGTCTTACAGGATGTGAACGTGATTAATCCCCATGAATATTTGCTGAATCTGAATTCTTTGCTGACTCTTTGTTGAATCTGTGTTGATTCTGGGTTGATTCTGTATTGATTCTTTGTTCAATCTTCGTTAAATATTTTTTGAATCTTTGCTGAAACTACGTTGGATCTACATTGCATCTATTTTGAATCTATTTTGGATCTTTGTTGGGTCTTTTGCATCTTTCTTGAATATTTGCTGAATATTTGTTGATTCTCTTTCTGTCATTTGGTTAATTCTGTGTTGGATCTTTGCGAAACTACTTTGGATCTGTATTAAATCTGTATTGGATCTATTTTGTTGAATTTATCTTGGATCTGTTTTGAATCTTTGTTGAATCTTTTTCTGTCATTGGGTTGATTGTTTGTTGAATCTGTGCTGAAGCTATGTTGGATCTGTATTAAATCTGCATTGGATCTATATGGGATCTATCTTATAGAATCTTTGTTAAATCTTTTTCTGTCATTTGGTTTATATTTGTCGTTTTTCTAGTTAAACAGTCCTTTTGGTATCTGACTGTATGTTCGTATGCTCGAGGTGGCAAGGCTCAAGCCGCCGTAATCTCGCCAGATCTTGCTGGATATCGCAGACCGTGACATAATATCGTGACCCACTTACAAACCCTTATAAATCCTGACGTCTAACGGAGGTAGAGTTTCAGCTCTCCTGGAAATCGGATCTCCATTTCAATCAGTATCATCAGTAGGATTGGAGTCATGTTGATAGCGCTATCAATTTGGAAAGACCACTGTGTGCCGCTGTCTATGAACGGACTGGCATAATCAAAGCATTTGCAATGTCGGGATTTGAGAGTAATTGAATCTGGGCTTGATCGAGCATATCATTATTTAGACATCTAATGTCCCTATGCGTTCATTAAAAAACTCGTATAAAACGTCTGAACGGTGAACCCAACTTTAAGTGATATATGCATCCTGTCAAATATGCAACATATATGCGTTTCAATCTCGATGTTATTATACAAAGATTGAATCGATCAAATGTAGATCTATTTGGTAGGTGGACTACCTAAAGCTATACAGATGAACAGGTAAAAAAGCACGCTATAGATGGACAGGTAGCAAAACCAGGCACGTGTTCTAACTGTCGTGGAGGCTAATAAAGTGGGTTTGCTGAAGGTACCGATAGGAAGACGGCGTCACATCGGCGGCTGTGTCTGCATGGGGCATGTTAGGTCGCATCCTTAACTGCCACCATCTCCATCAACTCATTAAATATTTCTCTGTCTTCCCTTAGCGGCGACGCGGCGGCGGAAATGAGAGGTAATATACACACAAGAACGCACTTAAGCAATATTTACAAAAAATGACGATGTCATTATATTTGTCATTAACTGGCTCGAGTCGCTTAGCCTAGAATGACGGAGTTAAGTCAACAAATCGCCCCAGGGACAGTTTTTTTTCCTTGCTATCTGTCTGCCGGGTTATAGTTTCTTGGATATCGTATGATGATTGAAATCGGCGGTTCATTTCTCGTATTGACCTCAGGTTTATTAAAAAAAATTGCTTCAATGGTTTTGGTGATTTGCAAAGAGTACCACAGTACATCAATGAAATCAAGTAATATCTTTATTTGTTTAACACTTATTGCCCACAAGGGTAAATACAGATATAAAACAAACACAGATTAACAGGAACTCTGCATACTCGCACCCGCATTACCGTGTTGTATACTAATTACCCATTGGTTCAAAAAACTTCATAATTATATCGCTTGCTCTTTTGCGCAGTAGACATGTAGTTACACGTTGCCAACTTATAAATTATAATTCTATATTTCAGTTCAGTTTTGAAGTATGTTTTAATACATTTCCAATTTGGCGCCTTGGTATGCCTATTTTTGTGCATGTCTACAGCAATTCAAGTAAATCAATATCAGTTGTCACGTCCTCACAATTATGATCATCTCGTCCATGTTTTGACTTCCATGGCGTCCATGACGTCTACTTTACCCCTCTTTCTTTATCTCTTCTGTTTTCTTCCTCGTTGCATCGTTCGATTGGTTGCCTCGGCTTATGTTCTTAATTGGATACCCCCGATAACCAATTAATGTCGTTCCGCGACGTTTACTCAGTGAACTATGTCTAATAAGTCCACACCCTTCGGCGGTAAACTGAATGCGTGGAATTACCCACCATTGTTCAATAATTGACTCGGTCTCTGCTCTGGCAGTCCTACTAGCATGGAAAAATCTTTTCAACAATCCCTCATCCTTGAGCAGTCAATGGGTTGTGTTCAATGGACGAGAGCGGCGAGGGTGGGCAATAGTGTATTGGGGGGTTGGGCGAGGGTGTGTGTGTGTGGGAGGGGGGGGGGTTGGCGAGTCGGTGGGGGTGGGCGAGGATGGGGGGGGGGGGGTGAAGGGGGGTGAAGGGGGGAGGGGGGTGAGAAGGCGCCGCCTGTTTCCATCTGAGCGAGCGGCTTCATGGGCCGTGGTCGCTTATCCATAACTCGCTTGCAGGGAGCAACCCCCACCCCACCTCCACCGCGCGTTGCAACCCTCGGATGCTTCTCTCAGCCACATCCCTTCCAAAATCTTTCCGTAATGGCGGCTGCCTGCCTGCCTTATGACCGACCTTGGTTAAGCTTGGCTGGTAATGTGGCGTTGGCGCTCGTTATGGCTCTGTTACCCACCAGCTACACAGCTATAGGTCCTCCTCTCCCCCGATCTATGGCCCCACACCCACACCCACACCCACACCCACACCCACACCCACACCCTCACCCACACCCACACTCACACCCACACCCTCACCCTCACCCTCACCCACACCCACACCTACACCTACACCTACACCCACACCCACACCCACACCCTCACCCACACCCACACCCACACCCACACCCACACCCACACCCACACCCACACCCACTCACACTCACACCCACACCCACACCCACACCCACACCCACACCCATACCATCACCCACACCCACACCTACACCCACACCCACACCCACAACGATAGCCACACGCACACCCTCACCCACACCCACACCTACACCCAAACCCACACCGACACCCACTCACACGCACACACACACCCCACACTCACACCCACACCCACACCCACACTCACACTCACACCCGCACCCACACCCACACCCACACCCACACCCGCACCCACACCCACACCCACCCACACCCCACAGTCACACCCACACCCACACCCACACCCACCCACACCCCACAGTCACACCCACACCCACACCCACACCCACACTCACACTCACACTTAATCTCCCCTAGAACACCCCCATTTGCCCTTCCACCCGTACATGCCCCCCTTCCCTCGCCCCATCCGGCTTAAAGGCCCGGGTAGCCGCTAAACAATGTGGCTTTACGACTGCCCAGTTCAGGGCACAATCCCACCGGTATCCTTCCAAACGGAAGAGCGCTTTGCAGGGCTGGCCATTGTTACCGGAAGCTAAACACCGCTTGACGACTACCAAGGGACGACAGTGAGAGACAGACAGAGCAAGAAAAAGAGAGACCGAGAGAGAGAGTGGGGGAGAGAGAGAGAGAGAGACAGCAAGAAAGAGAATGAGAGAGACAGAGCAAGAAAGAGAAAGAGAGAAGGGGTGCGACAGGATGGGGGGAGGGGCAGAGAAGAGAGATAAGGGGTGTGTCAGGGTGGGGGAGGGGACAGAGAAGAGAGAGAGAAGGGGTGTGGCAGGATGGGGGGAGGGGACAGAGAAGAGAGATAAGGGGTGTGTCAGGGTGGGGGGAGGGGACAGAGAAGAGAGATAAAGGGTGTGTCAGGGTGGGGGGAGGGGACAGAGAAGAGAGATAAGGGGTGCGACAGGATGGGGGGAGGGGCAGAGAAGAGAGATAAGGGGTGTGTCAGGGTGGGGGAGGGGACAGAGAAGAGAGAGAGAAGGGGTGTGGCAGGATGGGGGGAGGGGACAGAGAAGAGAGATAAGGGGTGTGTCAGGGTGGGGGAGGGGACAGAGAAGAGAGAGAGAAGGGGTGTGGCAGGATGGGGGGAGGGGACAGAGAAGAGAGATAAGGGGTGTGTCAGGGTGGGGGAGGGGACAGAGAAGAGAGAGAGAAGGGGTGTGGCAGGATGGGGGGAGGGGCAGAGAAGAGAGATAAGGGGTGTGTCAGGGTGGGGGAGGGGACAGAGAAGAGAGAGAGAAGGGGTGTGGCAGGATGGGGGGAGGGGACAGAGAAGAGAGATAAGGGGTGTGTCAGGGTGGGGGGAGGGGACAGAGAAGAGAGATAAAGGGTGTGTCAGGGTGGGGGGAGGGGACAGAGAAGAGAGATAAGGGGTGTGTCAGGGTGGGGGGAGGGGGCAGAGAAGAGAGATAAGGGGTGTGTCAGGGTGGGGGAGGGGACAGAGAAGAGAGAGAGAAGGGGTGTGGCAGGATGGGGGGAGGGGACAGAGAAGAGAGATAAGGGGTGTGTCAGGGTGGGGGGAGGGGACAGAGAAGAGAGATAAAGGGTGTGTCAGGGTGGGGGGAGGGGACAGAGAAGAGAGATAAGGGGTGTGTCAGGGTGGGGGGAGGGGACAGAGAAGAGAGATAAGGGGTGTGTCAGGGTGGGGGGAGGGGACAGAGAAGAGAGATAAGGGGTGTGTCAGGGTGGGGGGAGGGGACAGAGAAGAGAGATAAGGGGTGTGTCAGGGTGGGGGGAGGGGACGGGGGAGGGGACAGAGAAGAGAGAGAGAAGGGGTGTGGCAGGATGGGGGGAGGGGACAGAGAAGAGAGATAAGGGGTGTGGCAGGGTGGGGGGAGGGGACAGAGAAGAGAGATAAGGGGTGTGTCAGGGTGGGGGGAGGGGACAGAGAAGAGAGATAAGGGGTGTGTCAGGGTGGGGGGAGGGGACAGAGAAGAGAGATAAGGGGTGTGTCAGGGTGGGGGAGGGGACAGAGAAGAGAGATAAGGGGTGTGTCAGGGTGGGGGGAGGGGACAGAGAAGAGAGATAAGGGGTGTGTCAGGGTGGGGGGAGGGGGCAGAGAAGAGAGAGAGAAGGGGTGTGGCAGGATGGGGGGAGGGGACAGAGAAGAGAGATAAAGGGTGTGTCAGGGTGGGGGGAGGGGACAGAGAAGAGAGATAAGGGGTGTGTCAGGGTGGGGGGAGGGGACAGAGAAGAGAGATAAGGGGTGTGTCAGGGTGGGGGGAGGGGGCAGAGAAGAGAGAGAGAAGGGGTGTGTCAGGGTGGGGGGAGGGGACAGAGAAGAGAGAGAGAAGGGGTGTGTCAGGGTGGGGGGAGGGGGCAGAGAAGAGAGAGAGAAGGGGTGTGTCAGGGTGGGGGGAGGGGGCAGAGAAGAGAGAGAGAAGGGGTGTGGCAGGATGGGGGGAGGGGACAGAGAAGAGAGATAAGGGGTGTGTCAGGGTGGGGGGAGGGGGCAGAGAAGAGAGAGAGAAGGGGTGTGTCAGGGTGGGGGGAGGGGGCAGAGAAGAGAGAGAGAAGGGGTGTGGCAGGATGGGGGGAGGGGACAGAGAAGAGAGATAAGGGGTGTGTCAGGGTGGGGGGAGGGGGCAGAGAAGAGAGAGAGAAGGGGTGTGTCAGGGTGGGGGGAGGGGGCAGAGAAGAGAGATAAGGGGTGTGTCAGGGTGGGGGAGGGGACAGAGAAGAGAGAGAGAAGGGGTGTGGCAGGATGGGGGGAGGGGACAGAGAAGAGAGATAAGGGGTGTGTCAGGGTGGGGGGAGGGGACAGAGAAGAGAGAGAGAAGGGGTGTGTCAGGGTGGGGGGAGGGGGCAGAGAAGAGAGAGAGAAGGGGTGTGGCAGGATGGGGGGAGGGGACAGAGAAGAGAGATAAGGGGTGTGTCAGGGTGGGGGGAGGGGGCAGAGAAGAGAGAGAGAAGGGGTGTGGCAGGATGGGGTGTGTCAGGGTGGGGAGGGGGCAGACAAGGGAAAGACACACACACATATATGGGTCGAGGTGTGAGCAGGGATGCTGCCTGTTCGACCGAGTGACCTCCTGGAAATTATGTTTCCGGTTGCCGTGTGGAAGGTGCCTGGGGTCACTCCGGACACCAAGGTCAAACACCAGGACGCCACGGTCGCTGGTTTATGGTACAAATTATATGTCTGTGGTGGATATATACGCCTCATCGGCCGGGTCATATCGCTGTAACGCTGCCATGGCAACGATGTTATTTATGCCGCGATGATGTTTATATACCATCCCCGGCTAAAATCGTTCGTCCAAATGACCTTCTAAGGAATCGGTTGCACCCTCCGGACACGTGCCCCTGACCCTCGTTTAGCGTCGCCCCAGTCCCCCTCCACCTCTCCTGACCCACGTGACACTTTCCATTGGTGGCAGTGAGTGGGATTGGTTGCGGAGGCGGGGTAGTAACTTGCTGGCTGATGAGGTGTAGGTAGAGGCGTAGGTAGGTAGGTTGGTATAGGGACTATTTGTAGAGGATATGGTTAAATTGGCGGGGGGCTGAACCAGGCATGGGAGAGAGAGAGAGCATGGGGGTGGGGGGGGGGGTACGAGTGTGAGGGAAGGGGAGCGGTGGGTATAGAGGAGATCAGACAGACATATCAGAGAGTCCAAGTTCAAATCCAGGGATCGTTTATTTTTCTTAATGTGCATAGACAACAGTAAATGGTGGAAGCCAACTTTACCTAATTTCGACATTTGGAACCATCGGGTCGCTGCCATCTAGCGGCTACCTCAGAGAGAGAGAGAGTGGGGCGTGGATGTGTGAGGGGAGGGGTGGGTATTAGGGCGTGTTTCAGACAGACATATCAGAGAGTGTGTAGGTTGTGGGTGTGGGAATGTGAGTGAAGGGGAGGGGAGGGGATGTGCGTAAAGAAGAGGGGAGGGGTGGGTATAAGAGAGGGGGTCAGACAGACATATCAGAGGGAGAAGGGTGAGAAGTGAAGAGGGGGAGGGCAGTAGGGGGGAGGCGGTGGGTATAGGGGACGGTGGTCAGACAGACATATCAGAGTGGGGTTGGGAATGTAAGTGAAGGGGAGGGGAGGGCAGGGGAGGTGCGGGTATAATGTAGGGAAGGGGAGGGGAGGGGCGGGTATAATGTAGGGAAGGGGAGGGGAGGGGCGGGTATAATGTAGGGAAGGGGAGGGGAGGGGCGGGTATAATGTAGGGAAGGTGAGGGGATGGGCGGGTATAAGTTAGGGGAGGGGAGGGTATAAGGGAGGAGAGTCAGACAGACACGCCAGAGAGAGAAAGGGTGGAGAGGGGGAAGAGGGGTGGTGGTGGTGGGGCTATAACAAGGCCTGGGGGGGTCGTTCGGGACAGAAGTGACGTATGTGCCTTGTGGGTGATGAAGCGGGCGCCACCTCTGTACGTGCCCAGCAATGGAATATGGCCGAGCCCACCCACACCGCCGTCGTAAAAGACACGTTGATGCCGGGCAGGGGACGGAGAAAAATGACACTTCGCCACCGGCCCTCGTAAATCCAATTTTGACGGATTCGCGCCGAGGTGTCAAACCCGGGGTTGCTACCGTTAACACGGACCGCGGAAAAAAGGGTGAAAGTGCCTTGTTTGCGACGCTGATGTGGACGACTAAACCTTTATCGTATCGGCTGTAGTAACGGGTCGTGAGGTTGATCGGCTTCCGAGTTTATCACACCATGTATATATATATATTTGCCAAACCATTACATTACAATGGGTGCGTGACTAACTGTAGAGGAACAAATTTTTCATGGTTATCGGCTACAACATATGGAAGTAACGAAACGCACCATGGATGCAATGTTACGTAATTACTTATAGTTTTGTCACAATGGCCTCAATAAAATGTCTAGCGAATGGACATTGCTGTCTAGTCCGGCGGCATAAGTATGTCACAGGCCTGACCTGCACTGTGACAGGCCTGACCTGCACTGTGACAGGCCTGACCTGCACTGTGACAGGCCTGACCTGCACTGTGACAGGCCTGACCTGCAATGTGACAGGCCTGACCTGCAAGGTGACAGACCTGACCTGCAATGTGACAGGCCTGACTAGGACTGTGACAGGCCTGACCTGCACTGAGACAGGCCTGACCTGCACTGTGACAGGCCTGACCTGCACTGTGACAGGCCTGACCTGCAATGTGACAGGCCTGACCTGCACTGTGACAGACCTGACCTGCAATGTGACAGGCCTGACCTGCAAGGTGACAGACCTGACCTGCAATGTGACAGGCCTGACTAGGACTGTGACAGGCCTGACCTGCACTGAGACAGGCCTGACCTGCACTGTGACAGGCCTGACCTGCACTGTGACAGGCCTGACCTGCACTGTGACAGACCTGACCTGCAATGTGACAGGCCTGACTAGGACTGTGACAGGCCTGACCTGCACTGAGACAGGCCTGACCTGCACTGTGACAGACCTGACCTGCAATGCGACAGGCCTGACCTGCAATGTGACAGGCCTGACCTGCAATGTGACAGGCCTGACTAGGACTGTGACAGGCCTGACCTGCACTGAGACAGGCCTGACCTGCACTGTAACAGGCCTGACCTGCACTGTAACAGGCCTGACCTGCACTGTAACAGGCCTGACCTGCACTGTGACAGGCCTGACCTGCACTGTGACAGACCTGACCTACACTGTGACAGTCCTGACCTGCACTGTGACAGGCCTGACCTGCACTGTGACAGACCTGACCTACACTGTGACAGACCTGACCTACACTGTGACAGACCTGACCTGCAAGGTGACAGCCCTGACCTGTACTGTGACAGCCCTGACCTGTACTGTGACAGGTCTGACCTGTACTGTAACAGGCCTGACCTGCACTGTAACAGGCCTGACCTGCGCTGTGACAGGCCTGACCTACACTGTGACAGGCCTGACCTACACTGTGACAGATCTGACCAACACTGTGACAGACCTGACCTACACTGTGACAGTCCTGACCGGCACTGTGACAGACCTGACCTGCACTGTGACAGGCCTGACCTGCACTGAGACAGGCCTGACCTACACTGTGACAGACCTGACATGCACTGTGACAGACCTGACCTACACTGTGACAGACCTGACCTACACTGTGACAGTCCTGACCGGCACTGTAACAGGCCTGACCTGCACTTCACAGACCTGACCTGCACTGTGACCGTCCTGACCTGCACTGTCACAGACCTGGCCTGCACTGTGACAGGCCTGACCGGCACTGTGACAGTTCTGACCTGCACTGTAAGAGACCTGACCTGCACTGTGACAGGCCTGACCTGCACTGTGACAGACCTGACCTGCACTGTGACAGACCTGACCTGCACTGTGACAGTCCTGACCTGCAATGCGACAGGCCTGACATGCACTGAAACAGGCCTGACCTGCACTGTCACAAACCTGACCTGCACTGTGACAGTCCTGACCTGCACTGTGACAGTCCTGACCTGCACTGGGACAGGCCTGACCTGCACTGTCACAGACCTGACCTGCACTGTGACAGTCCTGACCGGCACTGTGACAGGCCTGACCGGCACTGTGACAGGCCTGACCTGCACTATCACAGACCTGACCTGCACTGTCACAGACCTGAACTGTACTGTGACAGGCCTGACCGGCACTGTGACAGGCCTGACCGGCACTGTGACAGGCCTGACCTGCACTGTGACAGGCCTAGCTAATTGGACTGTCGGACTGTGACAAGACTGACTAATCGCACTGCGACAGTCCTGGCTAATCGCACTGTGACAGGGTCTGGCTTTGGCTGTGACAGAAACTGGCCTGGATACTAGATCAGCCTTTTCATCGCAATCACAGGGCGGGAAACAGCCTGGAGCGGCCGACATGACGAGCTGATTGGACCCAATTCAATCTGCTCGGGTCCGAACATCTTCTCACAAGTCGCAATCGATGGCAAATTGTATTTGGCCCGTGTCTGAGATTCGCTTTCTGGGACTCTCGTTCAGGGGTCCCGACCGTCCCGGCCAATGCGGTTAGCGGGGTCGCCGGCCGGCTCGTTACACCGTGAATCTACTTGTCTTTAATCATCGCATATGGAAGAGTGCAGGGAAATAGGCGGCGGGCAAAACGGGGCGGCGGCTGAAAGCTGGGTGCTTGACAAGACGACTGTACCCCGGGGGTTGAATATGGCAGGGGGTGTCAGGGGGGGGGGGGTGTATGTGTATGAGAAGAGTTTGTATCCTGGGTGTGACGGGGGGGGGCGTGGAGGGCGTCGGGGCAAATGTAGGTAGAGGGTGATTATCGTTGCATATTCATGAGCAGTCACTGAGTAATTAATTAAGATTACGTATACATATGCAATTATTTCTAGCATGGGTACGTGCTAGTAAACGTGCGTCACGTTCTACAGGCATTGATAACTATATAGTTAACTATAGGACAGTGATGTTGCGATTCAGCAAAGATATATGTTGTGAGGGAAGTAGGGGAGGGATGAGTATTGGTGAGGGGGTCGCAGACCAACAGGTCGTGGGTACGAACTCTGACACATGCATCTGGGGCAAGTGTCACCGAACGTTATTTTACTGTTTCTTGGCCCAATGTATTTGACTCCTGTCAACGCAAGCGGCCTGAACACTAAACCATTATATTTCTGGTAGTCATCACGACCTGACATCGATCACTGCTTTATACATATACTGGTCTGAGGCCATGAAGCGATGTGTCAGACTACATATGCAAGCTGCTCGGTTCAGACTGCTTATGTAGCTGCAGCGGGCTCATGTAGCACATTCGATGATACTCAGATGAATGATGTATGAAACGTCCCCGCAACTTACTCCGATGGTCAGCGCTCCAAGCATGCAATCCAACCTTTTTTGTTGCCTTATACGGCTCTCGCTGACCGTGAAAAGCGTCCTTTATGTCCTAACGGCACCACGGAACGACTTACTATATCAGGCATTTTCCTTATAAAATATGTAAGGGCAGTGGCAGACAAAAGACATAACGTTGCATAGGGAAACAGTGGCGGGGTTTATGTTGGTAGCATCGTAAACGTTGCCGCTCCCGTATGAGGTTACCTTATAGATCTCTAATAAATCATCGACTGTTCGGCGACGGATGCAACATGATTATGCTTTGTAATAATAACGACTTTGTCAGGAAAAAGAATGAAAACTGCGATGAAAAGCGTTTACAACACAAATTTCTGGGACTCAAGAATGAATTCACAAGTCGCGCTGCATTACTATAGTGCTTTGTCGTGAGAGAAAACTACGAATGGTCGCACCGTTAGCTCGTTTCGAGATTATTGCTTCACTCCAACACCCCGCCACCATCACCCCACCCTCATCCATCTTTAAAAACCTACCCACAAACATAGAGCTCATTATGGGCCCTCCCCTGTAGCCCCCTGACCCACACCTCCATCCCACCCCCACACCCACACCTCCACCCCCCTCATCCACACCTCCAGCCCACCCCCTCTCACCCACCCCTCCACCCCACCCTCTCATACGCACCTCCACCGTACCCCCCCCCCCTTACCCACACCTCCACACCACCTCTCTCACCCACACCTTTACCCCCTCTCTCACCCACACCTCCACCCCACCCCCTCACCCACACCTCCACCCCCACACCCTTAAAGCGGGTGCTTACTTTAACGAGTATAACTATCGGGTAATTGCCCTATTGTTACGGACGAAATTTGAGCAGATCTATGTCCGATGCCTTTTTTTGTGTCGTCGCCGGCTCTGAATGCCAGGAAATGAACATTGTAACTCAGGCCGTAACTGGATGAACTGTCCGAGACCACCAAGATCTTGGCGAGCGTTACTGGGCCATTAACCCTATCTCATGAGTACTACCGCGCCATAACGATCAATCAATGTTGATCAGATGTGGGCACTATGGCAAGAGGCATTGGCCCATATATATATATATATATGGTGAAACTATCTCGAGAGGCATGTTCCTATCTATTGCGAACGATATCTCAAGAGGCGTTTATCCGATCTCTTGTGAACACTATCTTAAGAGGAAATGTGTTATATCACATTATTTCTATATCTTGTAAACATTAGCTCAAGAAGCGTTAACCTAGTATATAATGTCAGCACTATGTGAAAAAGACATAGTCTATGCATATATTTTCAGCATATAGTATATGCTATAAATGAAATTATATATGGACATATATGACCTATATGTCAGCATACGTATATTGTCAGAAATCCTGTATATTGTCAGCACTGTTTAAATATGCACATATCTTGCGAACATTATCTCAAGATGCATTTACCCTATCTCTTGTGAACGCTATTCCAAGAGGCATTACCCTAGTATATATATAGTGAGTAGTATCTCAAAAAGAGCTGTACTATATATTTTTAGCACTATTTAAATTGGCATTATCGTACATCTTGCGCAATACTCCCAAAAGGCATTATCGTGTCTCTTGTGAAGACTATCTCAAGAGCCGTTATCTTATAATTCGTAATCCTATCTCAATGGGCATTTTGTGAGCTCTTGTGAGCACCAGAGGCCCATCTAAGGGTCTTGACGTCGTAGCTCACGGTATTGGTTGAGGGGATCGAAGGGCCAAGTAGGAGATAGAACCGACACTGTCAAAATATTCTTGGTATAATATGCTTAACTTTGACCCCGAACATTATGCTCGCCGCTGATAGGCCTATGCCTGCAATAATGCTCGCCAGACGTTAAAATATATATTTATTTTTGGTTATGCAACTATCGTTTATGATTTAAGCTATAGTCGAAGGAATGTATGACTGGACTATGTTCGATTGTTCTATGTCTGGTGTCAATAAATCTTGCATGGGACTGGCGCCGTTATGTCCCCTGTGTCGCCTGGCGTGCGCTAGATCATACTGGTACATGGGTCGCCAACTAAATGCCGCCTTCGTTATGTGCGACAGAGAATGTCCTTTGGTGAAGCAATAATGTTTCTGTTTTTCCCGCCAGAATCGGGTTCCATTTCCAATTTCATCCGCCAGGTTGCGCTATTCGTGGTTCACACTGACCAATGAAATCAAGCCGGGAACCCCAGATTTGTAAAACGGCATTTTGAAGCATATTTGAAATTTTGCTACTTGCCCCAAACACGGAACACCTAACATCGAAAGCCGGAGCATATATTTATTGTGGCCAAGTCACTATCCAGCCTAGTACAAATGATCATTTAACTGGGAATTGGCTGACCTAAAGGACCTGTCTTCGGTGATGACACCTAATGACTATGGGCACTGATGGTGCTAGAGAGGGGCATTGGAACATTGGGTCTACCTACCATATTAAAACCCAAATGAGGAAAATGCATTGGGATTATGCTAACGATCACTTAATGATGACGTCATCCAATCTTTCATGTGCACCTGGCCCTGTGGGTTTTACCATCACGTACCTCACTCAGTACCCGCCATGGCTCATTGCCTCTTATTACCCCAGCGTGTGCAAAAATGTGGCCTAAAACACCCACAATATCCATCGATATGCGGAAACAAGTATGATGTCGAGATTGTGACAATCAAGTATGATGTCGAGATTGTGACAATCAAGTATGATTGTCACAATCTCGACATGTCCAGTCTACCTGGGCAATAATGCTACTGAGGCACGCCCAGGGGAGGGGAGTGTGGAGACCTTGGCAATGTAGCTCACTTAATTCAGCAGGTCCGCTGGCGATAAGCTGAGCCATTCACTCATGCCAAGGACTGTTACTCTCAGCGCAGCGGTCCGTGTGATACGATAGCAAGCCGTCAGTTTCCGGGTCACATCTCCCCCTGCCCCCCCCCCCCCACCCCCAACCCTTTCAACCCCCTTGCCCCCCATCCCCACCCCCCCCACCCTTCCAAGGCCCCTGTCCTCCAGCCCTACAAGCATTTCCAACTCCCCTTCCACAGACCGCCTTGACGTGACGGGTCTGACCCCTGACCCCTTGACCCCCGGCTGGGTCTGAGGGTAGTACGCCAGGGGTGCGGACGGAGGGCCCCCCACGTTCCGGCCCTGGGACCCTGGCTGCCAGTCTCCAGTAGGCGGGTTTTTTGGGGGGGATGTGGGGCTTGTACCGGGAACGCCCTACTATGGTAGGGCTTCAAAGGGGGGTGAATTCCGGCGGCGCGTCACAGAGCGGTGGCTGTGATAGGGCTTGAAAGGGGTGACCTCCTGAAGGGGTACTGAATGGGCTGTAACCACGGCAAGCGGTCTCGGGTCAACCGTCTCCTACGTGCCCAACATATATATAGATATACATATATATAAATGCATACATAGATAATGTATATATATATAAATGTACATATCTATTTGTATATGTCGATATCTGCAATCTCCGCCCAATGCCGCCCCCCCCCCACCCCGCCAACCCCCCATCTCACTCTCTCATCGGGCCCTTTTTCCTTCCGCTACTCGCCCTTTCATACCTCATCGTTCCGCTCACTGATCTGAGGCCAGCTGCTTGGTATACGTGGCACACAGTCTGACCACAGAGCCTGATGTATGTATCCCTGCCTTACCCCCGCCTTACCGCCTCCCTCACCCTCCTTTCCCAGCCCTCCAATAACGCCCCTCTTCCATCGGCCCTCAAGTCATATTTCTCGCCCCAGCCCTAGAAAAAGTGCCTGCATAGATAGTCTTTTGCTTCATTCGCCTCCACCCCCATCCCACCTCTCTCTCTCCCTCTCTGTCTCTCTCTCTCTCATTTTCCCCTCTCTACTCCACCCCTGACCCAACCCTTCATCACCCTATCACCCGTTTGCTATATGATGGCACAAATCGCCCACATTACCCTGGTGTAGTTTTCCTATCTCCCCCATTAGCCCACCCCATCCCCCTCCACCCCGAGTCTTCCAGAACCTTGTGGCACTCTACAGTCCATTTACCATATAAAATCACTGAAGACTGACCTAGTCCGTTGCCCACTTCGACTCTTCAGTGAATGCGGCACCCGGCCCCCCTCCCCCATCCGTGCCTCAACGTCCCATTGCCACCCTCCAGAGTTCCGCAACTGCCCCCCACCATCCTCTGCCCTCCCGTTCACACTTCTTGACCTTGCAAGGATGTTACACCCCCACCAACTGAACCCCACAATCACCTATACGGGCCATTCAAACCCCCCCCCCAACCCCGATCTTCCCTTACTTCACCGTGGAAATTGTAATGCCCTCCCTTCCCCCTCAGACCTCTCCTCTCACCCACCCCCACCCTCCTCTGTCCTACGCATTACCCCCGACCTTACATTACCCAAATCATTCTCCTCCTCCCAAATCCTGCCCCTCCATCCCCTGGCACCATCCCTTGCACACCCCATTCCCCCTCATCCGCCCCTACACAACCCTCTCTTCCTTCCTCCGCATCAAGCTCCCCTCCCCCCCCCCCTCTTTCCGGCGGGACCCCACCCACCCCCCAGCTGTATAATTGGTCCAAACCGCTGACGGCGATCAGGGGCCCGCCTTATTTCATGCTCCAGCAGCCCTGGCTCTTCCTGTCATTACGGCAGTCCGGATCAATATTACACGCTTGTCTCTCCTCCGACCCCCGCCGGGACGACCCCCCGCCACCCTTCCACCTCCCCAACCCCCCACCCCACACTGTGCCACCCCGCTGCCACCCCGCTGCCACCCCCCCCCCACACACACACACCCCACCCCTCCACCCACCCCTATCTCATCGCGATGACACCGCAGATACCATCATTTCGGGATCGCTGCTCATCAGCACCAGCGAATCTCCACTTCCGCTAGGCGGCGTTCATTTTCCCCCGAAGGTGGCGCGCCGTCCTTTTGGGGGTTTGGCTAGATGACGCCTTTATTGTCTTAACGTCGTATCCCACATCACACGATATAGGGTGAATGGAGGGTGTGTATGGGAAGAGGGGGGGGGGGGGTAGGGGGGGGGGAGAAGGTGAGCCAGATAATCGGGGTCACGTCAGAAATTATGCTTCATCTTGAGGCGCGTCAGTCGGACCAGCCACACCCTCTGACCTTTGACCCCGAGCATGAATTTCTCCATTGATACGCCTGCAATATGTCTGCAATATTGCTTATCAGGCGTTTTTCTTTCTAGTTTCCTGTTGATGCAGCTGTCATCTGTGATTAGCCTAAGGAATATACCGCTCGATTATTATATGGCTCTATGGCTTCAGTTCTAAATCACTTAAGGTCTGGGGCGAATAAATATTGCATGGAACTGGCGCCGTTATGTCCCCCTGTGTTGACTGGCGTGCACTAGATCATATTAATGTTACCTACCACCCCGATCGCTGGCCGATATATATGACTGCCAGGAAGGACGCTCGTGTTAATGGTCCTCTCAAGGTCAACCTTGGGGTCCAGGTCACATGCACATCAATCTCCCGCCGCCAGAGGGAGTTCAGGTTCGCCTCGAACTCAGTCGCTCATTTATAACCTCTGCTGTGCGATAAAGTAGGCCAACTTGTAACCATAAACACTGTACTTCCTAGGCGAAATTCGCCGGTGATTAGCAATAAACATCATATCAAGAATTGTCATGGTCTTGAAAAGGGTGTATGTGTGTGTGTGGGAGGATACTAGCCCCGTTTCAGATCGGCCATGGTTGACGGCCAACTGATAAATCAAACAATTAAATGGGGTCATTTGCATACGATGAAAGGTAGTGAATAGGTAGGATTAATCTTAGGTAGGTAATTTGCCAGGGCCAGCAGCTCTAAATAAGCGAACATGAGTCCGTGACCCAAAAACACAGACGACATCGAAAATGGTTGGCCTATTTCAATGTGACTCCACTCAGCAACCTAATTAAGTAGTCTTCGTCCACCTTCCATTTTGGAACCCAAGATACGGATTATTGTAGTAAATGTTTAGCGTGAGAAATACGTGAGCTATACCGAAAGACGGCATATTGGGTGACATAACCCTGACCTGACCCACATTCTAGGTTGCAGTCAATGACGACTGTGATGGCGAAAGGCAGAAGTGACACACTGCCGCCTGAATAACATCGCCAATATACTGCAATGTTAATCTCGAAAACTGAAGGTAGGCCCATCGCGGGCACACCTGAATAATATTATCTGATATTTGTGTATTGTCTGCGGCGAGGGAGGGGACGATTTTATTCCTTATCAGTGATGTATGTTATCTGGCTTCGATCTAAAGTGCCCATGAACAGATGAAATGGATTATTGTGGTAAACGGTAGGCATGAGCTGAGCTGAAACGATGAGTCATTGCGGTTTAGGAAGATTTCAGCGTGCAAGGCTATAAAGTCCTGCGCGCTTAGGGGACAGACCATTTGATATCCAGGGGGGGGGGGGAGGGGCTATGTGTAGGGGGAAGATGGAGGCCAACTATTTTCTTCGGGTGCGAATTTTGGTCATGGCCATGGGGAGGTGGGTTCTTCTGATGGCTTTGTTTTTTGATCTGCAATATTGTACGAGGGCATGATTTCTTTTTTATTTCACCCCCCTCCCCCGCCCCCCAGGACAAGAACAGGTCACAATACTAATGGTTGCCTCATGGCATCTATAATCACCAGACTACGTAATTTGCATTTTTGCAAATAACGGTTTTCCAAATCTCAGAAATACAGCGTACATCATGTTTGCTGCACGTGAGTGACATTTCACACCCATTTCTCCTATTGTGTTGGTTGTGGCAAGTTCACGCGCCATCAGTGTAGATCAGAATAATACATGGCAATACGCCATGCAGACAGAATGCAGACAGACATCGCTATCGTCTGCTGAGACTCCGAACCCTTTATTAAATTGTCTGGAGAGTATGGCTGAAATTGACATTGCGTACTCACTCGCGAACACGAGACCCCCCCCCCCCTCTCCCCCAACCCCCACCCACTCCCCTTCGCCCTGGATGAACTCATTATTGGAAATACAATTACGATGAGTGGAAACCGCTGCACTTTCCCATCTTGAGCAGGAATAAATGCCTTTAACCCTTTCTATAAGTGATCGTCCTAATTACTGCACTCAGTTTAGGTATCTAACGATTTGATCGGACAAACAAGGTAAACCAAATGGTATTAACTTGGCCCTAAAGCTATCTGTAAACACTTCCGCGGCACAGTGAAACAGTGAATAGTGATACCCGTAATGAGACTTTGGGGTGGTAATCGTGGTCTTATAGCTGTATCCAGGACTTTTTTCACATCCTTGTATCTACTCTGATCACCGGCAACTGATGGAACTTAGTTGTGGTCTTTCCTTTTCTATAGTCGGCGCGTTTAATATGTGCCGCCTCGCTTTCGTAAATATTTTTGTCCGTGTACCGTTTGCAGCCACGATTTATGTATTTATTTGCTCCATTACACGAGACCCTTGTGGTTTTAACTTACTTGAAAGTGTATTTTATTTAATAACAGCACAACACGATAGTCTCTAGCATAAAGTATAGCAGACGAAGATGTGTTGACAGCCGCCTTTTTATGACGTCGTAAGGCGAAGGTCATATTACTGCGTTTTGATTGGTTAAAAGAAGTAAGCCCAGGGAAGAGTCTAATATCAGGCACTAGAAAAGGGGACAGGGCATTATGTGCCCATGCACATACTAACAGTAATTTTAGCGTCTCAAAGCAAAAGCAATGCAAAGGGAATGGGTTTGTAGCTTCAATGTTCATTTAATCTTATATGAGAGGAACTATAAACGCATGTAAGCTTAATTCAAGTTACAGCTTGACATTGACACAACCTAACTCCCCTGCCCAAAATACCAGCAATACTATCGCCCACATACATGATAGATGACAAGGTAAACAGAGCGACGGCCATAGCTAAACTTGTCCGCTTCGTTTGCGTGAAAGTCATAATGTTGGTATCATGTGAATTCTTTTGACAACAGGACTGTGAGTACGCCAAATTCTGTTGGGTCTTTGGTTCAAGTTGACAAATATAAACTGATTTTAGGCTTGTCAATGAAACGTTTCGTGTCAAATTAGAAAACGAGGCGGCAAATAGTTTTCGTGCCCACTATAGTAATTCTGCAATAGACCGATCCACACTCCGACACTAAGCCCCACCCACGCTTGAGTCTTTTTTCCTTAAGCGTGAGTATGAGATTGACAATCATAGCAGTACTCATCTCTAAAACTGACAACAAAGTGACATGCTGCTTTGTTTGTCCGACTCGTTTGTCCGGCATAACGCACGTGGAAGACCTTTCTTCGCCACATGATTGAATAAAAGGAACAGTGACGTCAGTGAATGATTGACAGCCTGGATAGGTCTATTATGAGTATCAACTGATGGAAGTGTTGGCCTGTCTTTACATTTTGTAAATTTGTAAATTGCAATTTATTTGTCGGCCCCCATAGACATTTTGTCTGAACTAAAGAAAAAAAGGATAATTAGAGATTATAAGCCATGTTTGGTTGAAGTTCACACGCGTACAATTTGCGATAGTGAGTTCCCCTGGTCGAACATAATAAAGATAATTAAAGAAGCAATTTAAAATATGCTTACATAGCCACACCACAGTGGCATGGAATATACATGCCCGTCGAAAGCAAAATGCAAGTGTTTGTGCATGTGGGGGTGGGGCAGAATCAGCGAAAATACTGTTTGCGGCGAAAATGGATCATTAGAAATGCTTGAATAGTCAGCAACCTCTATGTCTTCATAACCTTTTTCCCGGCACACGCAGCAACGTTGGAAGCCACATGAAAGTAAAGGGCAGACGTGGCTACCACTGACGACCGGGAGAGGCGATGTGTGTGTGTGGTGGCGGGGGGGGGGGGTCTAAAAACTTGCGACTGGGAGGGGGGGGCATTCGGATTTTCACACTTTTCTCCAACCAATTTCGACCTAAACAGTACATATTTCCCACATACTTTACTTTACCCTCAACTCGACTGTAGAAATGCATCTTATGTTTCAACACTGCGGAGCCCCCGAGCCTCACATGTAGGCACTTTAGGCTAATATACTATAAAGCTGGCTGCAAGAAAGCAATACAAATTTCAAGATGGCGTGACTCGAATTTAAGTACCGTGTACATATTCATTATTGGCAAGCTGAGAGGCTCATATCTCTTCCTTTGCGCTCATGTTGATGGTCAGAGTCGGTGGAAAGTCAATTTGACCCGCATATATATATATATATAGCTCGTTTCCGAGGGTCTCCCTCCCCCCTGTAAGTGGTACCCCAGCCTATACAATGGTAGCTAGGACAGCACGACAGCGTACGACAGCCAGAGGTTGAGTTAATGAAATATGTCGGCAAGTGCTTCTCGCTCCCCGCTTCCTCGCTTCCCCGGCTGTGACGAGTGTCATCCATTAGAAGAGGAAGTCGTAATAGCGACCGTTATAAAGCCACTCTTCGATCCCTCGCCGCCAGTCGGGGAGACATCAAAGATAGAACAACACCGGGCAGGCTCTCAACGCCTTGTTTACCGGCACCCAACGGCCCCGTCGGCCAAAAACCGGCAGTGACGACACCAATCGTCAGCGCCGACTTGCGTCTTGCGCCCAGTCCCCGGGCGCTCGTGAAAGCGTCGCGTTTTATATTGATGCTTCATTTCGGTGGAGCCAAGATGGCCAAGTGCTGGAGTTATTCTGGATATCTGCATAGAAATCAGCAATGTTGGCGCGACGCAGGCACTCGTCCCCCGACTCGCCGAAAGCTTCGTCTTCGTGGTTTTTATCAGTTCAAATCAAGATCGACATGGAACATTTATTCCCAAGTTGCATGTCGCAAAAAATATTTTGTTGACAATAACACTGCCATCCTCTGAAACAGGGTATTGACCGGACCAAGTTTGTTTTTGCAATATTCCCAGTGTTTACCCTCAATAAACAGCCATCTATAGGACTTTAGAACATCAGTGAGAGTCATTGATATCAATCGGTCCAAAACATTGGTTTGATATGAAAATAGGTTTTTTCCGATAACAATAATATGGCAGTCATTGGTAGTGGCGTATCCCGCCTACCTTCTAGGAGATAGGGTTGCGCCCCTTTTAACCGCCCTGCGCCCCCTCAACCCTCACCCCTCCGCCCCATCATCCCTCCACCCCCTTATCCCTTCATCTCATCACCCAACCATCCTCTCACCTCTCCACCCCCTTATCCCTTCATCTCATCACCCAACCATCCTCTCACCTCTCCACCCTCTCATCCCCCCATCCCCTCACCCCTCCATCCTCTCACCCCTCCATCCTCTCACCCCTGCATCCCCTCCATCCTCTCACCCCTCCATCCTCTCACCCCTCCATCCTCTCACCCCTGCATCCCCTCCATCCTCTCACCCCTCCATCCTCTCACCCCTCCATCCCCTCACCCCTCCATCCTCTCACCCCTCCATCCTTCCACCCCTGCATCCCCTCCATCCTCTCACCCCTCCATCCTCTCACCCCTCCATCCTCTCACCCCTGCATCCCCTCCATCCTCTCACCTCTCCATCCTCTCACCCCTCCAACCCCTCACCCCTCCACACCTCACCGCTCCATCTCCTCACCTTTTCATCCCCTCCATCCTCCCACCCCTCCATCCTCTCACCCCTCCATCCTCTCACCCCTGCATCCCCTCCATCCTCTCACCTCTCCATCCTCTCACCCCTCCAACCCCTCACCCCTCCACACCTCACCGCTCCATCCCCTCACCTTTTCATCCCCTCCATCCCCTCACCTCTCCATCCCCTCACCCCGCCGTCCCCTCACCCCTCAGTCCCCTCACCCCAAACCCTGGCTTAAGCCGTCGCAAATGGTAATGTGAACTGAAAGCGATTGCATGTCTTTAATTATGATTACTAGTGAGGTTTATTGGCAGCGGCTTCGGAAAGAGGTCCTCATCAAATATGATACATACATGTCTTTATTTATGCATATATTTATAAGGTTTCAACGCCGCCTGTTATGACTCAATGAGAGCCCCGCCATCTATTAAAACCAACTGGCGGATACCCTCTGCCACTCAAGGAACACAATTTGGGATTGCGGTTGATCAACTTACAGCCTAGCTCCTTCTCTCCAATTGTTATCCTGCTCTTTGCTTCCTTGCAGTTGCCACCACCCACGGCGTGCGAGAGTATTGCGTGTGGGAGACCTTTAACGCGAACTGCAGCCAAGATGAAGTTGTTGTCATGGAAACGGCTAAATACGGTCGCATGCAGACCGGCAGATGCGTCACAATGAATTATGGTTTCATCGGCTGCGCAGTGAACGTTCTCCCATACACCCACACCCTTTGTTCAGGGAAGCACAGGTGCAAATTTGAAGTTCCCGACGACACAATGAAGGCGAAAAAACCTTGCCCGAAGGATTTTGCATCGTATCTCGACGCCAGTTACTTATGTTTACCAGGTAAGTAGACGTAATTGTAGTCTGTTATATTGTAGTAATGACTATCATTTAACACTACCGTGTAGGGTAATACATACGGTACCTATGGTGGCACTGTGTCAAAGAAGCATGTTGTTGCAACGTGAAAGAAGAAGAAGCAACACGTATAGGGAAGGTTCTCCAATGATGGCGCAATTTCACCCTTCGCGCATAACCTATTTGGGCTCTTGGCCTTGATGACAAATCGAAGGCAGAAAAGTAAAGGAGCTAGGAACACGGGGCGACTTTTATTGGCCTCACCACGCCGTCTGTCCGCTGAGACCGGTAAATTCTCGATACCACGTCCACTGTTTGCTGTTTACAAAGTGCGGGTAAGAAGGTGAACTCCCTTGTTGTCGTGTCGGGCCAGATTAGTGCCATTGATTTTCAGTATTTATTTGGAATTGCACCCCACACACCACCCCGTTACTTCTCCCCTCTTCCCCGCTCCGCCTCCCCGCCTCCGCCTCCGCCAGCCCCTTCAACCCATGCTTCAGCCCCCTGGGGTAGGTTGGAAGCCATAGCAATATCCATCACAACCCGACTGTCGCCCGCCTCCTTGTTACCCCCCACCCATCCTTCTTACCCACCGCCCCCCACCCCATCCTTCTTATCCCCCGCCCCCACACCCACCCCTACCCCCACCCCCACCCCTCCCACCTCCTCTCCATCCAGTCGCCCGTTCCCCCCTTACACCCCCGTACCCACTTCCCACCCACCCCGCCGCTCCAGTCTCCCTACTTCACTCACACTCGGCCACGCCCCGCCGCTTCGTACCTCTCCCAAGCATTCGTCATCACGGCTAAATGGCCCTCCTTTATAAATGGGTTACTAAGGAAACCAACGACCCACAAGAGGCCCGTGGGCCCCCACCCCCAACGACGGCGCGTAGAAAGCGGCCGAGAAGGCAAAAGGCAGTCTAGCTTCTCCCTGTAAGATGGCTGGTCCAGATTTGGTCAGATGCTGGGAGGAACACTTATCGATAAGTGAACAATAAGTGAACATCTTCCGTCCATGTAGATGTCCCTCCCCCCCTCCCCCCCTTCCCTCGCCAGAGAGTCTCAGGACGAGGTTGGCGCGACGGAGTCAATATAGGGAGCGCGCAAAAACATTGAGGTCGGAAGAGGCTTGGCATGAAATGGGCAATTTTTCGCATTCGAAAAGAAAGCAAATGTCCATTAAAAGACCTTACCGGACATAAGTGTATGTAGGTGACCTTTAACATAGTATAGACTAATAGTATAGTATATAAACGTTTCTATTCACACTCAAGTGTGCTTGAACTGGATTTGTTTCTTATTTGTTTTTTATTTATTTAATTTACTTAACTCACATCTAAATGACCACCGTTTGACATTGTCCTTTAACATAGTATAGTATTTAGTGTAGTATAAACGTTGACCATGGTCATGACATTCACACTCACGAGTGCTTGCCCTATATTTCCTATGTATTTCTTGTTTATTTTGTATATTAATTGAACTCACATCTAAATGAATACCTTTTGGCCTTGACCTTGACTTTAGAACTAGCATACTTGATATTGCAGTGGAGACCGGCGGCGAGGCGTCATGCTACAGCTCGGGTCGCCTCGAGGCCAGCGGTCCCCAGGGTTACCTGGCCAGCATCCTAGCCGAGGAGAGCGGTCGGGGAACGTCGGACTGCCCCTGGGTCATCCGGGTTCTCCCCGGCCAGCGCGTCAACATCACCCTGTACGACTTCTCGGTGGGGGACACCCCTGAGGGGGGTGGTGGGCAGGGGCCCGGTGGGAAGGGCGGCGGCGGCTTCAACGAGGCCGGGGTGGTGGTGCCGGCGGGGAATCACGGCGGGGGAGGGGGCCCCGGCCGAGGGTCCCCCACCTATTGTCACAAGTACGCCGTGCTTCGGGAGCAGAAGACTATACGGGAGACTGTGGTGTGCGGCGGTCTGGAGCCAGTCCGGGTCGTCTACCAGTCGGTCACTGAGCAAGTGGAAGTCGTCATTAATAAGTACAATACCCCCAAGAAAGTGGCCAGATTCCTGCTCAAGTACGAGGGTGAGTAACAAACGGGTTAATAAACGTTTGTGTAGGTGTGTCAGCATTAAACGGGTTAAAGTTAAATTGTTTGGTGCATCTGTATAAAACAGGTTAAGGTGAACTTGGTCGGTGTTTCTGTATCAAACAGGTTGAAGTGAAGTTATGTAGGTGTGTCAGTACTACAGGTCAAATTAAAGTTGAATAAAGTGTGTTAGTATCAAACAGGATGAAGTGAAATTATGTAGGTGTATCAATACTGAATAGGTTAAACAGAAGTTGCATAAATATGCATAAAGTGTTGCATAAAGTGTGTTAGTGTCAAACAGGTTATTCTGAGCTATATTAAAACCAAGTTTGTTTTGTTTGGTTCTGAATCGTTTGGCGATTTCGACGGCATAACATGATAGATATACCTTCAAAAGAAACTGGCTCTCCAGTTGAACAAAGATAAAATGTTGTTGCATCATTCTTAAATCGAAATAATATCCTAACTGCCAAGGTGTCAAATATACTATTAGTTTGACCCAACATGGCGGTGAAGCATAAGCCTCTGGATACCGTTATGGCAATGGATCATCCCAACATAGAGCAACTGCCTAGGCCATACGCGTCGGGAAGTTGTGACTTTTTGTTATTGATATCTACGTTTTTGTTGCATGGAAACAAAACTTTAGGTCATATTTCTTAGGCGCGGAAATATCACTGTAATTGCGCTTAACCCATAAAAGAAGCCAGTTCTGGCCATTGTAATCAATACGCTTGAGTGATGTCCATTCGCTTACGCAGCCGGCAACTTCCAGACCACCTTAGATCAAACATAAAAAACAATTTGGGTTGTGAATGATTATAGGGCAGTGAGTGCGTGCCAATCTTTGGTGATGGATTATTGGGACTGGACGGGAGGGAAGACGAGGGGCGGGGGTGGAGGGAGGGGCTGGCTGATTAAGACGGAAAGCTATGAGATCGTGTGCATGTGTGTGCATGGGGGGAGGGAGGTTGTGAGAGGTGGGGGGGGGGGGGGAGCGTAGAAAAAAGGGGCGAGGGAGGGTACAGTGGCTTGTCCTGGAAATGTTGCTTACCAGGGTCCCTTCGGGCTTCAATATGTTGTCCTGGCCCTTTACTGGCCTGCAAGGCCGCACCCCTAGCTATGCTAACACTTCACCCCTCCCGCCCCCCATCCTCAACCGCTTCCACCAAGCCCCATCCCCATTCCCACTCCATCCTCACACCGGAAATAGGGCTGACAAAAGAGGGCCAGAAAGACAACCTTTACAACCTCTTTGCGTGCATTATTTACCCCTGACAACCTCTTCCCGCGGCCATAATTTACATCCCGCAAGCCCTCCGTGTGCACAGCTACCCACCCCCGCCCCATCCCCGCCCTCCACCCGCCCCCTCCCATCCTCCGCCCCACCCCCCTCTCCGGCATCCTTCCCTTGATTTTCCTCCCCTAAATATAGATGCGAGCTCTACACAACTAGGCTCTTCCCGGGCTTGCTTAGATCTCAGGATCCCGTCCTTCGGGCGCCATCTATAGTGGAGAACACGTAACACACGACCCTACTTTAGCGCTAGTCTCACCAGACCGCACCCTGTACCCACCCCACCCCACGCCACCCCATACCCGTACCCATGTCCACCTCAACCCCACCCCGCCAAGCTCCGTCCCTACTAACACACCATAACAACCTACCCATCCATACCCCAGTTCCTTTCCTGCCGCCCCCCTCGGCCGGTACGCACTTACCCACAGGCCACACCCTCTACCGCCCTCTCCCCCTGCACCCCCCCCCCCTCCCCCTCACACCCCTCATTCCCGTTTCCGCTCTCCCGACCAAAACAGGGCTCAGATGCCCGCGCAAAGTGGTTCATTAACCATATTAGGGATTTATACCAATGTCGTGCCATAAAAGCCCTGGATGGGTCACAATGGGCCACATACGACAAGTAATTATATCAGCAGGGTTGAATCCGGTGGGGGTGCGGATGGGGGTCCGGATGGGTGGTGGCGGGGAGGCCGGGAGGGGGAGTGGGCGGGCGCTAAGGGGGGACTGGGGCTGACTGCGGGGAGGGGGAGGGGTAGTGGGCGGGCGGTAAGGGGGGACTGGGGCTGACAGCGTGGAAGGGTAGTGGGCGGGCGGTAAGGGGGGACTGGAGCTGACTGCGGGGAGGGGGAGGGGGAGTGGGCGGGCGGTAAGGGGGGAATGGGGCGGCGGGGAGGGGGGAGTGGGCGGGCGGTAAGGGGGGACTGGGGCTGACTGCGGGCAGGGGAAGGGGAAGTGGGCGGGCGGTAAGGGGGGACTGGGGTTGACGACGCAAGGCCGTTGGACGGGCGTAGGAGCGCGTAAAAGAAGAAATAAGTTACAAACGATACGAGTGAGAGACGATCAGTCTGGCATACCGAGAGAGGACCCCACGGACAAAAAGACAGATAGATGACACAAAAAATACACTTCTGGCTACCAAGAGAATTAAAGAACAATCCAGTGTGGAATACATTTTGTGGCGTTTCCCATTCTGAGCCCTCCCCTTCTCTCCCCTCTCACCCTCCCATCCCCCTCTCTCCCGGCCATCCCCTCATCCCCGACCCCTCCCCCACCCTCATCTTGTTCCCATCAATTCACCCTTCTCCTGTACTTTCCCTAGAGTCTCCTTATGGGGGAATTGTTCCCCCAGCCAGTCATGGATGTAACCAATTGTACGATAACTGCACTCCGAGCCCCCACGCGCCCCATAACCCCTCCCTCCCTCCACCACCGCACTCAGCCCCATGCACCCCCGCCCTCCCCAACGCGCACCGTATCGCGCTATAACCAACACCCCACCCACCCAACCCCCCACCCTTCTTCACCCGCGCCACACGTGCAATAAAACCTCGCCCCGAGCTAATATAACTCCTATATGGCCTGAGAAATAATCTTCCCCACTTCTTCTCCACAAGTCAATAAAACTTTTAGCTACTCTATCTTTCCCGAATGTCCCACTCCACAACTCCCAGGTCTTTTTAGCCCTCCCGACCCCAACACCCCTTTTCCTTTTTCGCGCACGCTTATCCCACCTATGCCACCCCCCCCACCCCCTGTCCGCTATTCTTGCGCACGCATACAACCCCCTCTCCCCTGACAAGCGCCCCCCCCCCCCCGTGGCGTGGTCTAACAACCCCCAGCCCTGTCGTTTCTCACCGAAATCGATTCATCTCCAGCAGTGGACGGGCAGCGCAGGCCTCTGCGGACATCCTGCTTATTCGTCATTCCTAGGAAATAATGCGACCAAATACCGACCGTAATCTGCCCGAATTCTAGTCCTCCTCGCCCAGCCCCCCCTCCCTCCCCCCCTCCTTATTTCTTCTCGCCCCGCCTCTCTCCCCTTCCTCCTTCCCTACCCTCCCTCCCCCACCCTCCTCCCCCTCCTGCATATCCGCCTCCTCCTCCCCCCTCGTCTTCCCCGCTCCTCCCACCCTCCTCCTCCCCTCCCCCTCCCCATCCCTCCTCCTAGTCTCCTGGCAGTGACGTGAGGGCGGCGAGGTAGCCATCTCCTAGGCGCCTTGACTTCTCCACAATAGTGGAGTGGGGAACAGGGCAGGGTGGGATGGGGGGGGATGGGGAGAGCGGGGGGGGGGGGCATTGTCGCCAGCGCTACTTAATTCGTTCTGCATCCTACTCACTCCCAATGGGCCGGATCTGGCCAGGTACCCCACCCGCCTAAAAAACTTCACCCCCCTTTCTTCACCATCCTCCCTCCCCACCCCCATACCGTTTCTCCGGTTCCTCTTCGCACTCACTCATATCCACACCCTCACAGGTATTTTTCGTTTTTTTATAATCGCATCGAGTAACGGGCTATACAATGCCTTAAGCACCAAACCGCTAAGTAATTCCATTTTTTTAATGGAATCCTTATCACCATATCAACCCCGACCCCAGCCGCCCCACTCCCGCACCCCCCCCCCCACCGCACCCATAGCCCACCCACCCACCCACCCTTCCAACATCGACTCCTCCCGTGGGTTGCAGCCAACCCTTCGCACACACTCTCCATCTTCGCCCTACCCCTGCCATCGCTACCCCCACCCCTACCTCACCTACCAACCCAACCAACCCTGCCACCCCTACCACCCCCTCCCCTACCAACCCTACCCCCACCCCTACCCGCGCCCACCCCACACCCCTTTAACAATCGGACATGTTTCTCTTGATCGAGCCGTTGAAAAGCAGCCCCACCTAGCGGAGCCACCTCGCACCACCCGGTGGTGAGAAAAGCAAAACATGGCCGTGTAAAATTAGTTCCCTGGGCAGCCTATCAACCGACTGCCAAATGAGGTTTTTATGGGGCTCCGCGGCCAACGCCGGGGGATCAGTGGCCAATGTTTTCCTCGTCAACGCTCAGCGGGAGATTTTACCCCCAAAGTGGCCGCCCGTCGTCGATCCATTGGCGTCCTCCAGGATGTGCGTCATGCTATGACGTCGACGTCGATGCGACGTCAGATGTAGGGGTTTGCGACGTCCGCACCACGTGCGCCAGTGACTGACTCGAATGGTTGCCTGGCTGGTCGGCTAAGGAGGGCGGGGTAAGGAGTACGGGGTACGGGGTGAGGGGTGCGGGGGAGCCGGGGTGCGCGGGTGCCGGGGTGCAGGGTGCGGTCTCCCCCAACACGGGCGAGGCGACGTCTGGTGGTGGAGATTGATGGCACTAATGTAAACTTGTGAAACACTTCATTATAGCCCCGTCTGCAAATATCGTCGTTCCCTGTGAATCCTCCCGAGTGCTTCATCGCCTCCTTCCCGCTGCCCCCCCCCGTCATCCCTGCCCGCTGCCCGCTCCCTCTTCCCGACCCCCCCCGCTCCCCGCCCAGGCTCGCTGACTGACCCCCGGACCGGACACTGATTCCTACAGCTCCCTCCTACCCTCATCCATCCACTACTCCTTTCTCCCGTCTCGCATCCTCCGGCGCATTATGACCTCACATCCCCCTCCTTCTCCCCCTAGCCCCCTCCTGCCCGCCTCCCCCTCCCCCCCCCCTCCACCTCCCAAGCCCCCCAGTGCCTCGTCCTTCCCGTACCATGGCCCGGGTAAAGTAAAGCACGGCGGATTTGTGGCAACCGCTCGATCCGCACAGACAAACGCCCAACGTAAGCCGCGACGCTCCTGAGGCATCCAGCCAAACAGCAATCCTGTGATTACCATCGCCTGCCAGAACGGCTTATAGTCCCTACAGTGGGCCCCCCCCCTCCCATCCTTGTCCTCACAATATTCCTACAACCCCCCTCCCCTCCCCACCCGCACCCCTCCCACCTACCCCCGCCTCCATGACCCAACCCGTCCAACCCTCACCCCTTGGAACCCATCCCTTTCCCTTAATTCCTTTTGCTGGTACCCGCTATAAATTTCCTGGGAGATCACCGTCCCAGTCACTTATCAATACCGGTCTAGGTAGTCTTATCGCAAAAAATAGCCCCCCCCCCCTCCGGAATATGATATCTGTAACGAGTTGCTGGACTGCTGTGTGGGTATAACTGCTGCCTCCGAAGGTTTCCAATCGAACTTTCTGATTTCGGAATCTCGCCCTCACTGTCTAGCCTACCGTTCGTCAGGGGGATCCCCCAGGCCCTGACGCCCGCCGGACAGCCCTCCCGGTCCCCGAGGCCCCCGTTGGGGGGATGGATCCCCAGACCCCGACGCCCGCAGGACAATCCCCCGCCCCGGTCCCGGCGGCCCCGGCCCTGTGGTCACGCCCGCGAGGGGCTGTGTGGGACAGCCGCGAACTGTCACCGAGGCAGCGAATGGTCTCCACAAACCGTGAAATCGAGACCGAAGCTACAGGAATAGAAGGCCAATACCGTCCCCAGCCAATTAACCAGATCAATTATAGGCGGCGGCCGCCACATTCAGAACAAACAAATTCTTTTAAGAACATGACAAATCCGTCACTTCCCTGCAAAGGCGTCGTTTTCATGTCGTTTTACGTAAATTCCACGCAATAGCATTTCTTTCATGAAATACACTGAAAGAGCTGAAAGAGCAACGCTCTCCGATAATTTGTTGGTGACTTCTACGTGTGCAGAATGCAGAATACTTTAGAATGTCTTATATATAAATGACAGGTTTAGAAAAGGTAACTTCAGAATTTGTAACAATGTAAAATCGATAGTGACCAACGTATTTCAGGATTCCTGCTAGCCTTATTACCGATGAATGATTACCATTCAATCAAAGATATCTCCAAGTCAGTAAACGTCACCGGGATGATATGATAACTTTGTACTGTGGGTGTAAGAGTGACGAATATCCAAGGCAAGCTTATGGCGACAATATCAGTAATGGATTCCACTCTCATGGACGGCCACATCATAGGTCAAATTTATTGTACAGACAGTAATAGAGCACTGTGTCAAGTGGTATTTATTATGACCTACTAACAGTGTAGGCATATCTATATATATATATGTATATATTATGACCTACTAACAGTGTAGGCATATCTATATATATATATGTATATCTTATGACCTACTAACAGTGTAGGCATATATATATATATATATGTATATATATTTACCATTACCATCATGATTTAACTGCTTCCATCTCCAGCCATATCTAGCGTCCCCTATGCCAGTATAAAATATTGACTGTAATAGCCATCCCATCGTTGACCGCTGTGTTGTTATAATGCGTGCTCCCTTATTGTTGCTATGGCAGCCATAGGGTGTCCCGATCTGGCGGCCCCGAAGGGAGGCTGGCGGGAGAAGCACGGGGACCGTGTCATCCTCGGCTGTAACAACACCAGCGAGCGCTGGCACCTCAAGTGTGCCGGAAACTATTGGTCGGGCAACGTGCCCAACTGCAGCAACCCCGGTAGGTGCAGTTCAGCCCATGCAGCCTACCAACGCCGAGAAACTAGGTCACTAGGTCACTTGGGGCAGACGGGGGGAGCGAACGAACAAATATTTTTTTTATAATATGGTGGATGAGGCAGCGACGCTTTTGGCTTTGTTCTTGAGAGTGACGACAAACAGGATGACGATGTCTACAGGCATACTTACGTGGCGTCGGTGAAACAACCGTTCTATATAGCCTAGTTCTTTCGAGACATCTTCCACTGGCCTTATTTATAGATTATTGCCCACGGTGTCTCGCGACATCAGGGTCTCAAAGAAGAAGAGTCTGGCTTTCGCGTCCTCTGATTGGCTAGTAAAAAAGAGACGCAATGGTAAACCCCTCGGTTGAGTTACGATTATGTGACGCTTATGTTATCCGGAATCAAACCATCACAAGGAAACGCGGCCATTGTGTGGCATAATCTCATCCACAAATCAAACTGACTGCGCAATTTATGCGCAATTCGGTCGGGAAACCAGCGTAGGGTCCATGCAGCAAATAACTATCGGTCAATGAGTCTTTGCCCTATATTAATAGACTAGCACTGTTTCCTATCGATTATTTGTCAATTATGGACATCCATACCAATTATAAAAGATCAACAGAAACGATGTTGTTTCCATGTCTTTCTGTAGATGGCCAGGATGACATTTGGGACGTTCTCTCTGATGACTGGTCTTCTCCATTTGGTAAGTGTCACAGGCACCTCCACCGCAGCCAATACAGATATTGGTTATGTCATCCCCTTTGCCTAATAAGATTAGTGGGCCATTGTTTGCGCTAAGCTTCTTATAGCTTCCAGTTGGGGGCGCCACTGGGACCTGGCCGTTTTACTTTTTGGCTACCTGACTGGTGCAGTGCCTCCACGCGTTGTTTGACGACGTCGCACTGTTTTGTTCTTGCTGTTACAGTAATGTTTGGTGTCTGCTAATTAGTGCGCGGACTGACATGGAGAGTAGAGTCACCTATTACTGCAGCTCCTTCAAAACTGGATAATTTTATGATGATTGTATTTATTTTGTGCTTGGAGAAAGCGGTATTTTCTTTCAATTGTTGATAGTTTCTGTTAGACTTGGAAAGAGGTTTAACCTTCGACATTTATTTGGAGTTATATATACATGCATGTCGGTATATAAGTTATAAATTATATTTGTCGATGCAAGTGAAAAGAACAAATAGTCAATCGTAAGACTTTAATTCCTTTAACATGATATCAGTGCCCAACACTTTCACGTCTGAATTCCTTGAACATGATGTCCTAACGCAAGAATTTTGAATAAATGTAGAATTCATTTTACAAGATGTCCGTACCCAAAACTTAAACGTTTTGTCCTTACACACGGCTGTCACGTCTAAAAACCCAAAAAGGTCCCCTACGGCAAAAATGAAGTGGATACAAAACACGATGTCATGAGACAAAAGCCTTACAAGGGTACTCTTACCCAAGATTTGTTGTTTACAGACTTAGCAAGATTTCATTTCGCAAGACTTTACAGTCTGTCAATATTAAAGGCGGTGTCCTCATGCGAGACTGATGTCTACAAAATGAGATGTGTACGCAATATATTTCGTGTGAACCCTTAGCATAGTGCACTGTGTCCGAAATATTTCTTTAAAAGGTTCTTACAGTGATAACACATAGGTATAACACATAGGTATATATAGATGATAGCATAATATTGACTGCTTCGTGTCTTCCCACGCGAGACTGTCAGAGAACCTGTCTGTGGCTTGGGTGGTGTCATTACCAATCTTGATCACAGGTTGTTTGGTATATGTGCAATATATATAGCCAGGGGCGTTTGTCTAGCCAGGGCGCCAAAAAATGTGCCTCCGGGGTGTTTACAGACTTGTAAAGTCTCTCTACGCGAGATCTCGTTCAGCCATGCGGCCAGTCTCGCGAGGCAGCACACCTAATAGATGATCCCTGCGACGCCAACCTTAGAACAACACCGGGTGGACAGGGATCCGTCAATTATTCATCGCCCCGTCGCCCCATCTGGTCATCATGGCAGGGCGCCTCATAAAAGATGCACCGTGTGCGGAGACCCCGCCGGGCTATTGCCGCCCATTGGCGATAGGCCTATAAGCGCCACCTCAAAAAGGCCGCCCAGAAATGCTGGATACCTAACTCTTTACGTCAGAATTTGTTGCCTCGCCGATTGTGTTTTAGGGAGGTCTTTATGGCCGCCCTGATGAATGGCGTCCGGTAACGACCACTAGATGGCGACACTGGCGTGACTGTTCCTTAATTTAGTCTCGTATAAACGAGCCACTTTCTGAACCCGTTGTTATCCCAGGGAAGATTTCCTTCCGACTCACGATGATGATGTCTGCTGAAACCGACATTGGCGGGCTTCTCCCCGTTTTTGCCCCCTCCCAGAATTGAATATTTGCGGTAAATAATATTAGCCTTTGGCGGTTGGGGGGTGGGGTGGGGGGGGCGTTGGACCGACGCTACGATGAGCTCGTGGGTAAAAATGACACCTTCCTTCGCATTAACTGATTTGATATAGGCTGGTTATGGCCGATTTGTGGAGTATTTACCTGCATAACGTGGTTAGAATCAGAGGGAAGGGCTTCCCTGGTAGTTCGTTATTCACTCGCTCCAGGGTAGCGTTATTCGCTTGTGGAAAGCTCTGATCGGAGGCCCCTTAGCGATTGGGTGGGTGGAGGGGGAGACAGGATGGATACAGTCACTGGCATGGCGTCCGAGCACTGTCATTTTATTATTATTATTTGGCTTGATTGGGATGTAACGGGATGTTCAGCCTGTGCGTCATTAACGTGTTTATCTATCATAAATGGTCAACGTTTCTGTTAAAAACAAACTACCTAAGCTTACTATATGTGTCGCGGTATATAGATAGATAAGTTTATGGCAAAAGCACCAGGCCGTTAGTGCAATGTAACGTGGGGCTACATCAAACCTCTACAAACTTAAGATAAAAAAAAACGCTCGCGACGATACATCTAATTGTTGCCAAACTTCTCAACGTATAGTAAACATATTGCACACGAAAACATCAACGCCGCCAGAATTGGTCTTCAGTCCGGGTGGTCATCATTCTTTATATATAGCCTACATAAGTATATGTATATGAGGTCGTTATGTCTATACCTACTGTCATATATAAATATATACATGTGCATCATTTTATGGCCATGCCACAGCCAGGTCTGACGACGTGAGTGCCGTAGGTGAAGTGGGGTGGAGGGGTAGTCCAATTCGCTAAATACAGAGGCGCCCATGTCGCAACTCACCAAATGACCCCCCTCTCCCCCATTAACCCCCCCCCCCACTTCACTCCCCCACCCCACCGAACCCCATATATCATTTGTAGGCCAAAAGCGACCCAGTTTCGTTTTCATCCATCGATGCAAACCAGCAGAGAGATAAAAGCAATGCAGCCACTTGGGTTACATTAATTTTCCATCTGGGCAAATAGAAAACTATAAGTGATGGGTAAAACCTCAGTGCTTGCCCAGAATGTATGCATAGCTTACACCCAATAGACATGGATTACAGCGTCATACAGGAGTGTATTAAGCACGTTGTTTTCATTGAGGGAATCGTTCATTGCCGAATAATCCACTGTTCATTTTTTTATATTTGATTGTATTACTTCCGCAATTTGATTATCTAATCATTGCAAATGGTGTACATTCGGGGTTGTTTATCCAACATGAAGACTATGGGAATCAACTTTGTGTTCTGATAGCTGCTATTACTACTGCTGTGTTATGATCTCGAGGGTGCATGGGAAGGGCTGGGGACAGTGGATGTACCACCAGCGCCACTGCTGACCTGTCTCTTCCATATCATGCAGTGAAACATCGGGATAATCGGTCTTAAAATGGCAGCCCGGGGCCGGGTCGCCCCCCCCCCCCACCTGGATCCGCCCGTGAGCGTTGGGGATTTATGCTGCTTTTGTGCACATGGGGGGTCATATGAAGTAATAAGAATATCATGAAGTGGTTGGAGAGAGCTGGTAGAGCGGGCGGTGAATCAAGTTGTTACGTGGTAAGCCACAAATGAGACCCTCTGCGGATCCCGGACTAGAAAACGGTCCAGAGAATCAGATACATATATACATGTACGTATACATGTATACATGTATATATGTATGTGTGAATGTCGTCTACTTCTCAGTGACTCTCAGTTCCCCCTCCCTTGCCCCTCCCCTCCCTTCTCCCCCCCCCCCACTTCCCTCGCCTCCTCTCAACCTTCCCTCGTTCTTTCCCTCTCCCCCTCCCCTCCTTCCTTCCATCCCCTCTCCCTCCCCCTCTCCCTCCCCCTCCCCGTCCCCTCCCCTCCCCTCCCCTCCCCTCCTCGCCCCCCCCCACACACCGTGTTTATCGATCAACGCGTGTGAGCAATGCGAGTCCATGCGATCCCCGGCCACCGCGATGACCGGCGGTGTGAATTATAGATGAGGTATCCGTCTTAGAACTGTCGGTCCCTGTCGCCCAAAACGGCTCGCTTCAATTATCTCGTCACTGATTCGGCTTTACGGGCCCATGTCCATCATACCCCCCCCCCCTCCTCCCCCTCTCCCCCTTTACCGTCTACCCACGTCCCTCCCTCCCACCGACGCCAACTCAACCCCCACCCAAACAATGAAGCCCTCCGCCCTTCGCCCTTTCGCTGGTCGTCGCATCAGACACTACTATATATTGTACCCGGCCTTGAGGCAGACCTCAAGAGACTCGTGCCCCGGCCACTTCCCCCATCGTTCCCGGCGCACCCTACCCCCGCCCGCCCTGGACCATTCTATACACACACTGGTTTCCCACTTCGCCCCTTTACCCCATCCGCCTTCTTGCTGCCCTCCTTCACCGTCTTGTACCCCCCCCCCCCATCCTCCCCCCCACCCCCCACATCCTCCGGTATAGGGTGTAGATGGCGGAGGGATCGGGATTTCGTGATCCTTTGTGTTCGGCATGACACGCTGCCATCTGCCATAACGGCCCTCCCATTCAGCGGTCAATGCGCGCATCTTACATCCAATTCCGCCGTCAGGGTGGCCAGGGGTGTCAGGGGGTGGTGTGGGTGGCTGGGGTGTGACCAGGGGCGTCATGGTGTGGTGCTGGGGGCTGGGGTGTGACCAGGGATGTCCAGGGTTGGTGCTGGTGGTGCGGGTCCCAGGGGGGTGGGGGGGCGGGGGAGGCGGGATGAGTGGCCGTCGTGACCGTGACGGGGCCGTAGCGGGCGGGGGAGGAGAGTCAAATGAAACGGGGTCGGAGCGATTTCCAGCAGGGCCGAAAGAGTGACTGTAGTGCACTAGTAAAGAAGACGTGCTAGAAGATTACGTCGGAGAGAGGAGGAGTAAGGGAGGGGGGGGGGGGTTAGGGGCGGGCTGGTGCCAAATTTTTAGCAGCTTTCAGAAGTCACGCTATCGGAGGAACTGACCCTTGGATGGCCAGACGCCCTGATGGTGGTCACAACAATAGCCAGGGTGTGGGTCGGGGCGGGAGGGTGCGGAGAGGGACTGGAGCCCGGGGGTGGCCTGGAAAGAGGGCAATCGGTGTCGGTGGATATGGCATGACTTACAGCGATGGAAGCGATCAGCATGTATTCTCGAATTGTGTCGTCGTGCGATTCAGTTGTGTATATATAATATGTATATATGGCCGACAGGGCGGCGCCACCCGTACGAACGATTAATAATTAAGATCTGCCAGGGTGGAAAACACAAACAGATCGAAGGAACATACCTGCCAAAGAGACGCCGGCAGGGGCACCCCTGGCTAACGGGTGGCATCAGGACATATGTTCCACATGGTTATATTAACATATATCTGTGGTCATAACAACATATATATCCGTGCTACAAACTAAATATATATCTGTTCTTGTAACAAAATCGTAATCTCCAACAACCATCAGCATCGTGGTCTAATTTAATCACCTTTGCCATTGATACAAACCACTAACAGCTTGACGTAGCCTTCCACCCATCCTTGTTATCCTGCCATGCTATTTACCCAAACATTTCCATGAAACGAGATGACTGAATGAACACACAAAATATGAACTGTTACATATAATTAGTTCTCAAGTTATACCTTTATCTGCGTGAAGTAACGGGAATCAGACATGCAGAAACCAAGATGGCCAATTGAACAAATTGAGAAGATGTTCATACTTTCAGTTATCTTTCCTTCTGGTACCAATGTTGTAACCAGCAGAGTGATATATTTGGCATATGAAGTTTATTATTATTTTTAAATACTGGAAGAAAGCTCAGTCGCATGAAAATAATGAAATGTTCCTGTTCATTGACGGCACCAAGCGAAATTCTCCATCATAACGAAATATTTATCCTTCTTAACATGTGTCTTAACCTTAGTTAAATGCGCCTGGAGGTTGTCTGGAGGTGGTCTAGCTCTCCGGCGAGAGGAATTCCCCCGGGAGTGTTTCTTTTCGTCCTCCGCAGTAGAGCTGTTTAAGGGAAGAATCCCGGTTAAGGGGATTACGCTAATCCCGGTGTGTTTGTCTCCCGTGAACTCCGCAGGGATCCTGATTGTGTCCGCTCTGGGCATCGCCCTGGGCCTGGTCATCGGGATAGCGCTCCTCTCCATTGTCCTGGTCGTCTTCAGGAGGTAGGTACAGCATTGATCGCCGGGAGTCGGTCGATAACAGTGGTCATTGCCGCCCCACCGTCCGACCATCCCCCGCCCGCCTCCCACCCGTCATCCCCCACCCACTATCCCAACGCCTCCCTCCCCCCCCTCACCCAATTCCCCTTCTCCATTTTTCTCCTTGTGCACGGTCGTGCTGCGAGGGTGTCCGCATCCAACCCACCCCAGTACATTCGCCTCTCTCTCTCTGTATGTATGCCTGGTGCGATTCCTTCCTTGTAGGCTTCTTCCCAGTTCCCTATATATCTGCCATCCTTGGTGCCTTCCTTTTCCGCAATTTTTGCCTTCGTAAGCATCGTGTCTTTAGCATATTAGCGCCCATGTAGGCGCCTTCCTATTCATCCACTCCTGCTCCTGTAGGCGCCTTCCTATTTCTCTACTCTTGCCCCTGTAGGCGCCTTTCTATTCCTGTACTCCTGCCCCTTTAGGCACCTTTATATTCATCTTCTCCTGCCCCTATAGGCGCCTTCATATTCATCTACTCCTGCCCCTGTAGGCGCTTTCCTATTCCTGTACTCCTGCCCCTTTAGATACCTTTATATTCATCTACTCCTGCCCTTGTAGACGCCTTTATATTCCTCTACTTCTGCCCATGTAGGCGCCTTCTTATTCATCTACTCCTGCCCCTGTAGGCGCTTTCCTATTCCTCTACTTCTGCCCATGTAGGCGCCGTTCTATTCATCTACTCCTGCTCCTGTAGGCGCCTTCCCATTCCTCTAGTTCTGCCCCTGTAGGCGCCTTGCTATTCCTCTACTCTTGCCCCTGTAGGCGCCTTCCTATTCCTCTACTCTTGCCCCTGTAGGCGCCTTCTTATTCCTCTACTCTTGCCCCTGCAGGCGCCTTGCTATTCCTCTAGTCCTGCCCATGTAGGCACCTTCCTATTCCTCTGCTCCTGCCCCCTGTAGGCGCCTTCCTATTCCGCTACTCTTGCCCCTGCAGGCGCCTTGCTATTCCTCTAGTCCTGCCCATGTAGGCGCCTTCCTATTCCTCTACTTCTGCCCCATGTAGGCGCCTTCCTATTCCTCTACTTCTGCCCCTGCAGGCGCCTTGCTATTCCTCTAGTCCTGCCCATGTAGGCACCTTCCTATTCCTCTGCTCCTGCCCATGTAGGCACCTTCCTATTCCTCTGCTCCTGCCCCCTGTAGGCGCCTTCCTATTCCGCTACTCTTGCCCGTGTAGGCCCCTTCCTATTCCTCTACTCCTGCCCCTGTAGACGCTTTCCTATTCCTCTACTCCTGCCCCTGTAGACGCCTTCCTTTTCATCTACTCCTGCCCCTATAGGAGCCTTCATATTCATCTACTCCTGCCCTTGTAGGCGCCTTTATATTCCTCTACTCCTGCCTCTGTAGCCGCTTTCCTATTCCTCTACTCCTGCCCCTGTAGGCGCCCTCATATTCCTCTATTTCTGCCCCTGTAGGCGCCTTGCTATTCCGCTACTCTTCCCCATGTATGCGGTTTACGCATATTGTTTCCCGTGCTATCTCCTGTGTAAGCACCGTTCTCAGCCGACCCCCCCCCCCCTTTTGCGTCTGATATTAAAAGACGAAATTTCCATTCTCCACCAACACGGCAACTTAAACAGTTGCAGGAAGGCCACCTTCCTTCTTGTTAAATCTACCCACATTTTTGCTCCAATTTGCCATCACACATAATGCATCTAATGAGCCTAACCCCCCTGACTACGTGCGCCCCTTACAGGAAGAAGAGTTCGTGCCTCTCGGCCGAGCAGACCTACGTGGAGACGACCCAGGAGAGTGACATCCACAATGGTGGATACGTCCTGCAGAACAAACGTAACTCGGCCACCGCGCTCATGGACCAGTACGAGATGGCCAACCTAACCTCTGACCTCACATACGGCGCCACCTGGCGAATACAACAACAACAACAACAGCAACAGCAACAGCTACCACAATCTCCTCATCTCGGTCAACATCACCAACACCCACTACAACAACAACAACAACAACAGGGCTACCCCCCGGCGTATAACCATGGCGACAATATAGCGCCAGAGACGCACAGCCCCCGGATTGGTTGCCGGGTGACGTCATCGCGAAACGCTTCTATTTCCGACGGGGTTATTTTCGTCCGCGCGGGACCTGATGTCGTCTGCGGCAAGACGCTGAACCCGCACGTGTACGAAGCGCCCCACTTCATGCAGCGCGGGGTGTCACCCATCCCCACCGATGACAACGGGTAGTAGTGGTGACAGCGGTCGCACGTACACACGGTCCACAATTAAGTGGGTTGAAAACAACCGATATGGATTTACTATACTACCCATTGTCTTTGATGAAAGCGACGCGAAGATTGGGCTAGAACTTACCAAGCACCACCACTGTGGTCATGACGCAAGGATTCGAGCAGTTCCAGTCGTCACCATGATAGTATTGACGGTTGCTATGGCGAGATCCAAGGACTTCAGTTGGACCGGTCCCCCATGTTGGGTGTTCAACTGCAGCGTAATGCAGGTTTACTGTGTGACGTAGTGTAAGGAATACTGGTGACGCAATAATACAATTATAACTATTAAGTTGTACCTGTGTCATGTCTTGAATTGAATGCCAAGCCGAGAATCTGACGAGTCATGCATGGATATACCGCGGAGTCGACATGTCATGTGTACCTGCCATTGATTGAAGAGACTGTGGATCCAAGAATCTCATATGTACCTGAGATCGATTAAACGATTGAACAAACTGCGCAGTCGACCGAGCATCTGATGTCCTTGACGGAGAAACCTGCGCAGCCGAGACGTGGTGGCACACCTGTGATTAGTTAGGATGTTTCACCGGCGAACAGGAAGAAATTATACGTTACTCCATTGGGATACCTTGAAGATTGGATTATCGCCAATTACGAAGCTGTCACTGTCATATAATCATATAATAGGATTGACATTTTGCAGGTTATAAAATGTTTCCATGGACTCCATTTATTAATTTCAGCTTTTTATAATAAAACGTGATCTAACCTTAGCATTTAAAAATTTAATAATTTAATAATTTAATAAATTATCTAAGATAAACCCATCTTGGCTGATGAGAGGCCAAAGTCTTTGCATCCACCTAAATCAATGAAGCTTTTTACGTCTGCGCAGAACTCTGGTGCTACTGGTATAATAGCAGTATCATGGTGGATTTGATTACAGACTGGCTTATAATATATAATATAAATGTGTCTATCTGGTACAACTTCTTCCTATAAATATGGGATATACATGTATATATATATATATATCCGTTAATCCTTCTCAAAATTGGGGCTGCAATTTAGCAATTTGGCCAAATCAATGTTACTGGATTACGTTTGACATAAACATGAAATAAAAGCTGGTAAATACGACCAAGTGGATGACTTCGCTATACGTAAAACACTCACCGCCCAATTACTTTATCGTTGTTGTAGCAGTACGGAAAGACATCAAGATGGTCTGAAGGATCCTTAAAATTTAAGTTTACCCCCTGTTGTTAAGGAATTCAATAAATATTTCTCCAATACATCATCTTGACTTTATCATGCTCCATACGTGTATGTGCGCCCACAATCCGCACCAAGGATAATATGCTCCGTGCAAATTGCAATAGATAGGGGCCTGGAAGGGTGTAATGACGTCACGCGACACAGGCATATTGGAAAAATCGACATCTGACATTACATTGACCCCAAATTCCGACACTGAGGGTATGAAAAGCGACATCGTCGCAGATTGTGGCATTTTAGAAAAAAAAACGACACTGAACGTCGTGAAAAATCGAAATTCGACACTAAGCATTTTGAAAAATAGCCACTGGACACTGGACCCCGCCTATCAGACCCTATAGATAATTATGTTACCGACTGGGAAAATGTATAATCGACAAAAAACTGTCAAGGAAGTCCAAGAAGAGCAGGATTGCAGGGTAAAAGAGTTGCATCATAACGTGCTCGTGGAAGCATTGACAATGTTCCGGACCACCCACCGCCTCAAACATTCGAGGCTTGGTCCGATTAAATAATTGCTTAATTCCTAAATAATGCCACGATATACGCGTACAGTGGAGTTACGCTGGTACCACCGGCCCAGGGGACTGCATCGTTGGTTGGTGGTTTTAGAGAGGATGCTCATATCGCGACAACTGAAATGGTCACTGTAGAGAGGAGCCATGTCTCCGGCAGTAACACCCTACTCCTTGATTCTGCACACATATAGACGTTTTGACATGTGGGGCTCGAACCATGCACACACCGGCTATGTGGACTAGGAGAGCACACCTGTCAATAGCGGATGCACCACCACTCACTGCGCCACGGCGCCCCAAGAGAATAAGCAGGTGTGCGAATTGAGCGCCCCGGAACCAGTCCATGCATGCGGAAGTGGGGAATTTTTATTTATTTATGGTCTTTGAAAACTACCGCCACCAATCACGTGACAGTCGTCTGAATGTCTAATAGCCTAATAGTCCCTGAGAAAGCTTAATTTAAAGCCTATATCAGGACTTCCAAATTGTTTTCAACATATTGTCGGATGTTGTGAGTACCAGCTCAAACAAAAATGCTTGCATTATCAAATTAATGCTCCTGTTGTAGGGCAAAATACGCAGCAATGCCCAACTTTTGAGATCTCGAGAAAGTCACAATTCCTCACACTACTCCTGCCAAAATACGCCAAAAAAACTGATAACCAATGCCAACGGATGCCCCCACTCTACTTTGTTTTTACGCTCTTGCTCAGACGAGATTTTCAGAGCCAATAATTGCAAAATACCACAAATGAAAGTTTTGTATCTCGATTTGCAGTTTATGTTACTTTTTCGGCCAAAGCGAACTTTCATGTAACCTGAAATGACGATTGGTTCCATGATTGCCCTGTGTGCAATCTCTGCGACGATGTATACAGCGTTCAAGTTACCCCTGGCGACATCTAGCGACCACAGTCCATGCTACCATCTCGGGTCAGGAACCAGATTACCAGCTGACGTAGTTTTGAATCCGATGCCCGGTGACCGACTTTTACAGTGAAATGGAGCAGGTGGCTCAAGCGAGTATAATGTATACAGTTTAATGCTAATGCCATCCGCATATTCAGAGGCTATATAAATACGTTCAGGCCAACAAGGTGGGTTAGCGCAAAACTGAACAAACGCATGATTCTTAGATATGGTTAACTTGGGTGTCAAACCTGGTAAGGGACGTTCCATTATATTGTCTGTGTTATATTAAATGCATATTTGCAATGTATACCAAGTGCAGACATACTTTTATTTTCGAAAGTTATAGTCGAATAAATTTTACATTTGGCTTTATACCTGAACCCTTTTGGTTGCGGAGGACGGTTCCAACGATTTTACAAAAAATATAGAAATGAACTTCTTTCAGATTAAAACATTATTTTCTTACCTAATAAACTTGTGAAGCACAAATGATAAAAACAGCATTGTTCTAATATTTTCTTTACCCTAATATAGCCGGATTCCTAATCGGCTTCACTTTACTAAAATTTGCCGGACATGAATGCACAGCGACTCCTCTGTGCGAATCCCTGCTAACAGTACAATACGGATTCATAATATCACTCAAGCAGAGACCCCCGGTACTTCCAGCTTTATTTGATATTTATCATTGCTCTAATTCTACGAGGTCGTTCTCGGTCCGACCTTGCTTCCGGTCAAACCAGATGTCCCACATAGTGCAGATGATGTCAGCCGTTGTGATCTGATTCGTGTTGTGGGCGATCAGTCGCAAGATAAGGACGCCATCTTGTCTCAGATACTGCTCCGTGAACGCAGTGGTTCCCTTCACATCCGCACTGTGGCGCCGCCTGGCGAGCTGGCCGGAGATATATCTGCTCTGATCGGCGCGATAGAACACTCTCAGACACCAGATTAAGAAGCCCAAGATACTAACAGCAGCCACCAAAACAATCCAGAACCACAAGATGGTGAATATTTTCTCGTTCCATAAATTTAGCGGAAGCGCGCACTGCAGGGCGTAACGGTGCACGTTGCCAAGACGACGGATGTTGAAGTCGCACATGGTGACCCTGGGGAAGGCGACTTGAGGGCTGCGGTGCCAGTCGTGGTCGCCAGGGAGACCGTCTCGCAGTACCCCTAAGCCGTATTCGCCGTACCGAACCCCCAGCACCCGACTTAGGATGAATAACTGACCAATGGCGTTTGCGATGTAGAGAATTTTGGAACACAAGTACACACAAACCAGGTAGGCGCCATTCCTGAAATCAGAAGACACATTTCTCAGCCTTTATGCAAGTAACATTATTGTATTACAACATCAGTATACAACAACACGTAATTTACATAATATAGACGATTTGGTATGCGTAACGACTATTCTAGAAAAGATTGTAAAGTTTTTATATTGAATTATTTGTCTGTCTATTTGTAAAATAAATGTGTGAAGCACAGGCACTGTCAGTATCTTATGCAGCTGACTGTCGTGCGCGGACGGACGACTGTCAGCTGATCGGGGTGCCTGTGGTATGAAGTGAAATCACGAAAACGTATCATATAGGCCTACCGTGCCCTTGGCAGGTTATGAAACGACAAATTATTATGTATAAATATATGATACCTTTCCTTGAACCGAAGGAATATGTTTCTTTGTACAGATTAATTAACACTGTGACGTGCAGTTTTAACACGTTTGCACCATTTAAATGTAGTCCTTAAAATTATATATATATTACCAATATGAATATATTTGCATAGTTATAATTTACCTTCGACTAGAAACAGAACAGCATAGAGCCACGCCACGCCGTGCAGAAAATTTTCCCTTCGGCACCTGTACTCTGTGTCCCAGGAAACGATCCATCTGCCTAGCGATTAGCTGCAGCATAGCTTCCCTGGACTCCTCATCATCCGCCTTATGGAGTTTCCCTGCGCAAGCCAGGATACTGTCTGAATCCACCCCCGACTTGCTGTTGAGTCCGTGCCACAGCAAGGAAGGCATGTAGAACAGCAGAGCTTGGAGTAACAGTATGAACGGCATCCATTGGTAATACGTGACAACGCGTCGACTTTCATCCGACTCGCCTTCACGCGGGATTTCCTTGTCCCACGGGAGGTAGTATGTGTTCTTCACCCAGCAGTAACTCGTGGCGAATTTCGTGTGGCTCCCTGTGAAATGCACGGGGGCCCAGCAACTGATGGAACCAGATCCGCTGGACTGGAAGGTGACGAGGGCGGCGCAGAGAAGGATCAAGATGACCGTGTATCGGCTGCTAAGACGGTCTATAACGTCGTCATCAAGTCTGGCTTTCGTGCCCGCAAACTTGTTGCACTCATCCACCAAGGTATCCATAATTGGTTCTTTTCGCTGCTAAATCCGATAAAATTGTGACCATAAAATGAAGGAGTACTATTCAATGTAGATCTGTGGAATTAGGTGTGTGAAATAGTCATTTGATAATTGCCGCCAATTGGTTTTTCAATAATTAAACTCCACCAGAGATAATTTCAATACTTCAACGCTGGTTGCACAAGAATTGTGGATGACATCTCTGCCAAACTTGCTAACTTATATGTTGTCCAAACTGTATGGTAACTGGGAAATAAATTCATGAATATCAGGTAAAGTAACCTGGAAAGTTCACTTCCCTCAGCCACACAATCCCCCACTTGCCAATATATCCATTTGGTTTCACATAGAACGGCAACAGGCGTTCGATAAAATGTAAATGTTTCAAGGGCACACGCGTCCAACGAATGCTCCCATGAAAAAAACGCTAGACAATGGGATGGTGGTGTCGTCTGATAGAATTGTTTAGCTGGATATCGGGTGAAAACTGTGTCACTTGGTCAGACAAAGCAGCGCCCTGAAATGTACATGGAAGTCACGAAGTATCGCAACAAGCTACAACACGTACAGTGAATCACATTGCAGACAACGTGTGTGCGTCCATTTGCCCGACTGGCGGGTCCTGACATTGGCGGGAAAATTTATCAGACACCTGACAAGGGAACACCTGGTGACTATAATGGGCCAAGCAGAGACAGGGGGTTGGAGGGGGTGGGGGCTAAGAGGGGGGTGGAGGGGGAGGGTGGGGAGAGGAGCAAAATAATTGCCTAATTGCGTCGCGTCCGATGGTCCGCACTGGACACAGCGATCTAGGCGACATACGTTGTGTCACTGTGTATGTGAGCGATATCATTGTACCCCTGGTCAGTCGGTGTACACATACGGTACGCACAGACGTTGGTGAGCGATATCTATATATCACACAACGACGTGGGCCACAGCGGCAGATACACGGGGGTGGGGGAGGGGTATTCAGCGGGGTTCCTACGTGCCCACCTCTCATCAAAATGTAGAGCGCCATTTTTAGTGTCGTCCTGGTTTTTGCGGACCTTCCTCAGCCCACCCCGCCCTTCCCCATCAATTTATCAATATCTTGGATTCTGGCACTGAAAGCTTTTATTCGGTAAATAAAGTGATTCATTTGCTGCCGGAAGACTCTTTGATTCGAACCCCGTAAAATGCGAAATACATGTATATAAATGTGGAACAAAACACGCTCAGCTGCTGCCGCATAAACTAACCATTATGCAACAACAACCAGACAGAATCTGCCAGGGATATGTACATAGAAAAAAATGTGTACATATAATGACAAACCAAGAACAGACTGGCTGCAGCTGTCCCCGTCGAATATACCCCCTCTGTGCTGACCCCCCAGCGCACAACCGCCCTGGGCCGCTGAGACCTCATGCAACGCAGGCCACCGCAAATATTTCCGCCGCTTGGTGGGCAGCAGCTAACGGTTTTATTCCTAATTATTTTCTAAGGGCAATTCGGTATCGAGTGCATTATAATTTAAAGGGTCAACATTTTCAAGCGGAAGTTTGCTGAATTGGGAGCAATAGTCATGACTGGAGTTGTGGATCCCAGAAAGCGGTATATTATGCCAATGTGTTTGATATATTGGCTGGAAATGGACTCATTTCTGATAGAAATTAGTGAAGATTCGTCATTGGTGTTGTGTGACAGTTGGTCAGGACTATGTCCCTGATGTGACTGCATAATGTCAATTCGGCCAGATCTTTCAGTATATTGCAAAAATACTTATTTGCCAACAGTAGGTGCATGAACTGGTACATGTCGCGACAAACATTGAAACAATGACCAGATCGCGACATAATTTTGCCGCGGGCCAGTTACGACACCAACGATTTAAAGCTGCGTATACACATATTTTCAACCTGAATAAACGCAATTAGCAATGTATGTAAATGTATCAATGTTGCTAGTATTATTTACATGTTCGGTTTGTTCTATTTTAAACTGGCAAATAACAAGCCTATTCATTTATTTCACACTGTAATATGTGCATTAGTATCTTAATAACTTTCATCTAAGAATCTAAGTTGAGGAAAACTTTGCTACGGGACCAGCTTGAAACTATCAGCGTCTAGGAGTAACGAAAGATCAAGATAGAAAGAGCTATCGCATATCCATTGGGGCTAATTCCCTACCCTTTTCGAAGGAGGATATGAGAGCTATATCCAGAACAACGCTGTGTATGGCGGGGCTCGAACCCCACTACTGCGTCACGATAGTTTCTGCAGATATGACAGAGCTCCATGGAGAAACCCGAACACGCTAGCCACTAGACAATGCGTGGGTTCCCACGTGCATAACATCATGTAACAGGAGATATCGAAATTTACCAGGACACCTGCTTAACATTTAGAACGGTTTTTCACGTCTTGTACTCGGAACATGAGAAGCGATACATGACGAGCAATTCGCTGTATCAAGTCCGTAGGGTGGAGGGGTAGTAGTTAACTTGTTTTTTTTTAAGGGGGGGGGGGGTGGGGGCGATAGATACCTCTCCATCCTTTGGAATGCAAAGTCAACGAGGTAGGGTTGTGCACATGAACAGCAAACCAACTCTTTTTTGAGCGATTATGCCCTTTTTCAATGCAGACTGTGGACCCCCACCGGCTTTTTCGGTTTCACCCCCTCCCCCCGTGCGCCCATCCGCTCTACAACAAAAATAACATTATTGTTGGCGATCAACCAAATATTATATCAAATATGTAATATTGCGTTCCTTTTTGAATCGTCTTAATTTGCCTTACTTTGCCTTATCGGGACTGTCGTTTTCGCTCAGCTGGTCACTAATATGTCATCAGTTATCGTTACATAAGGAAACCGATAAACCGATTACACAAGGAGTCCGCGAGCCGATATATTAAAACTATATAAGCTCGGCTGTATTAGCGCATAACATTATTGAACACGATGAGGCCATAATTAATTAATATGCTAATCCTTTTTACACGCCGGACGAAAACCCGAAGGCGGCGGTACAAATTAGCAACGCGATACACAGATACAAACCGCTCATACCAAGACTGCACCCCCCCCCCCACCACACGACTAGGAAGCTTATCTGTCACGCGACACTGAAGTGGGGCGTGCGCGGACATAACGTATACACATCCGCCGCGGTGTGATCATAACGCGCACTTGTATTTTACACTGTCTACCGATCAATAAAACGCCTTGACAACTGATCAACAATAAACAGCGCGCCCGCGACGCCCATACACACAACACTGTCAGCCAACTCAGACCGCCAGTTTCTAGTCGACAGTGATCTGGTGTTTATCTTAAAATTACGAGGGAATCGGGTGGTAAAAACCGTCGCAGTTTAATATGGCCAGTTCCCAGGACAGGCGAGGTAAAGAGGATTTGACGACAATCCAACAGAACGCCATCTTGATAGAAACGATGCGGAAAGAACAGAGATGCTTCAAGCCGCACACGAACTTCACTATTAACCCATTTACCCGCAGTGAGTACATGTATACACTATAGCCATATATAGCTATAACTTACCTGTACATGTAATGGCGGATCCGGGAATGGGGGGAGCTAGGGTGGGAGGAGACACAGGAGGCACGCCCCCCCCTCGCCCTTTTCTCTGATGAAGGGGGTACATGACCTATTTTTATTGCAGAACCTCACCCGCCCGGCGCTTTTTTAACTTTACCTGGATAGTACTTAAATAAATCTGGCCCTCACTCTTTCGTAAATTCCTGGATCCGCCACTGACTTTCGTAGATACGGAGGCGAAATGCGTACGAAATAGTGTTCCGGAACTCCTATATTTAGTGCTGCATTAATTAAAGCATAATACCAACGCTGATAATAATGTTTCGTAGACTTTTCACAAGTCTGATTCGATATAGAGTAAAGTACATCTCCCATAGTATGCAGCTGTTTCCCAAAAGGACCATCATGCATATCAGTTGTATAGATAAACCCCCCCCCCCTCCCCTCCCTACTCAGCGCCCAAAGTCCAAGTTGCATTGCCTTTAATACATTTAAATGTCTTTCTATTCTAGGTGTGTAAAGTGTGTCTGTACGATTCACTTGTGTTCATTTAAACATGTAGACATATATTTCAATGACAATTATATATTGCTGTATTTGTCCATTGCAGTGTACACAATCACTGGAAAGCCAAACTCCTTTCATGATGCCATGCTGGACGAAGGCTTAGAAGATGGTAAGTACCAGGTAGATTACGACAAAAACAAACAAAAATAATCATACGGGCTATTGTGATGGGAGATGGGCTGGTGGAGCGGGGGTGAGGGGTGTAGGGGGGGGGGAGGCGGGGGGGTGTGCAGTTTCTATAAGGCAAATCGCGCACGCCCTAAACGACTAACATTGGTAATAGGAGCTCTCATTCACAGCCTTTCCTTGACTTACAGAGCAGATGAAAAAGGTCATCGAAAGATCAAGACTTCCGCCCACACAGAAGAATACAGCACCTGTGACGTCATCACAAGAATACGGCTGGATGACACAACCACTGGTGAGTTTGACGGGGAGGGAGGGGAGGGGGGGGGGGTAACATGACGGTCTCTTTCGGTTATCTTTGCTTAACGCAGGGGACCTTTTTTCAGGGATTTTGTTTAGCAAAGGGTATCTTTCGAGAAATAAGTTTGAGGTCAGTCTGTAAATGCTCTTGCATGCAAGACCCTATAGACAATGAACGCGTGATATAATACTTATAATATAATTAAGCTAATTTAGTGCCACGTTAACTTAAAATCCGCTAAATTACAAAGATATGTTTCGGACACACCCATGATGAAATATACATGTATTAGAAAGTTTGCAACGTTTTCTTCAGGTTATTATTCATATTACATTCTTTATCTTGTATTTGTTCACAGTTGGATACCGATCGGAACGATATACGCTTGAACCACCCGAGACTCCGCACCGACGTCACAAAAACGAGGGAAGCTGAAAATAAATTGTGCCAGTGAAAGGCGGAATTAATATACTCTCAAAGATGTCGCTGTATGTGGGACTGAAGCAGGACACAGCTGTTGACTGAGTGATCGTATTGTTTGGTCACTCATTAAGACGATGTTATTAAGAAAATGCAGTCTTAATTGCAGGCACATGATGCATATGAAGGAAGTTGATTGTGTGTAAATATATCTGTATATATCAGGTTACATGACATATCATATAATGTATAATTTGTTGTTGCACGACAGATCAGTAATTCCGTTGTCATTACTGGTTGCCACGGCAACTGAACGTGCGTCTCTGTACATGTGACGAAGCCATGAGGCAGCCAAACCCCCGGGCGTAAATAAAATAAGAGGCTGTCGTTGGAGAAAACAACAGGTCATAAATTCATCACAGCATCGATTCCTAAATTATGATAGAGAATCTGACTCGAACGATGTAATGCGAAATTATTATTACGTTAAGATCGTGGACTTGAAACCAAATTTCTTTCATCAAATGTCTGCGCCTATCATTTTCGCTCGGTTCACTGCAGTGGAATGAGTGTGTCGCGTGAGAAATGTCGTGAGGAAAGACGATAAAGCTTCAAGGTATACATATCACACAAAAAACATTTATTCTGCATTACTCCGACATACACGTTTACCATTTTTACCATCACGATTCAAACAAACGTGGCAGTCCCTCAAGCCACTAGCGACCACAGTCCCGATATTCCCAAATATAATAACATCGCTGTAAATTACATGAACATGATATATGCGTCAGGATGATCAATATATGTCATTACCCGCTGTATTCAACAACAGGAACACCTTTACCCAACGCATTCATTCTAATTTTGCTTCCCGTACTTCATTAAATATTGGAGCTCAGAAATATCTTCTTCTTCAAATGTCATGAACTTCAGACCGAACACGAGGTCATTCCGCTATTATAAAATCGTTTGACTCCGTACGACACAAATCCATAACTTTTGGAACCAAACCGAGTTTCTTTAACAGGTATTCAGATACAGGATTGTTTTATAATTGCCGCGCCCGGATCATTTTCGACGGACGCTCAAAGATCGGACGTCAGGCCGCGGTGCGAACTGTTCTCCCGTGTCCAGTGTGGAAGTCCTATCCCTGGATCACTGATCCCGTCGCTCGCAGCACATCATACAAACACAACACCGTTAAATCGTGTCCTCAGCGACCCTTTCCTTTCGATTTCTGTCGCCGCGCCTTGCCCGGTCGGTTCTTGTTGCCCTGGAAACGTCAACGGAACGGTTACACGGGTTGGTTCGAGGTGGAGACTTAGCTTGCAACTTCATATTGCGTCAATGGGTTCATACAGAAATCAAACGAAGTGGGTGTTTTATGGGCCAAAGAGCCTACTGGGACAATGAAGGATAAATAAATGAATGAATGAAAATTGCCCCAGATTAGCTGCCCGGGTCCGAATTTGAACCCAAGATTTATTGGTCTGCAGTCTAGTGCGCTAAGCAACACACCAGGGACAAAGACCCATAACTTATGGAATAGCCCCACCCCCCACCCAACTCTATTCGCAAAGGGACACTGGATTTTGTATGAAGAAAACCGTTCGCACCCATTATGGCACAACGGCTGGACTAGTACTGCTCAGCGGACAACGCCGCATACGCCACCAGTGCTTTATAGTTCAGGACAATGACAAGTCTAACACCTTATTTTATCATACATGTTTAAGTCAAAGCCATGGGAGGGGTCTCGCGTGCCCCCATAGCTTATTAGCGTGGTTTCATGCCATAAGAATTCTCTCCGTATAGTCTACTACAATAGTTGGACCGTTAGGTGGAAGACACCCCGCCCCCCCCCCCCACCCATAACGTCTCTAAATAACGTGATACGAAAAATCCTCCAAACGTCATTCCGTTAATTTCTACTTTAACGTAAGAACCGCCGCACGGAATAAAACGAGGAAAAACAGGGCAGACATCTTGTACTTTCAGATGAGCCTTAGTTTGCATCAGCGCTCTAGCCAGAGTCGTTCAATGCGAACGCTCTAACCCACTGAGCTATCGAGTCGGCCCCTGGTTTGTTAAGGCTCTTTTCGACTAAACTGGGCCAAAGAACAGGGGCAATGAAATGGGCATGGATGAACCATGTTGCACCTTCAATGGTTGGACCCAAAACCAAAAAATAAGTCGATCCAAGACCCATTATTGCCACCGACCCAGCGAGTTTCCTCCACGCTAATGAGAAAGAACCCCGCATTAAAGCGCGCATTGATACATGGAACACTGACCGGTTTGCTCTTGGCGCCGCCCTTCTTGGCCCCGCCTTTGTGACCAGGTCGAGCGGAGTTCTTCTTGATGCTGAAGTCCTTGTATTCCGAGGCGCTGTCGGCAGTATTCAGCTTGGAGCGCTTCTTCTGGCCGCCAAACCCGTAGTTCTGGTTCTTCATCTGTCGCCGCTTGTTGGGTCTGATAAAAGACAAAACCATGGATGTCACGACTGATACGGTCATGTATTACGTGCTCATTTCGTGCAAAATACAAATGATGTATTGCCTAAGACACAACATATATACTGTACGATATACGTAAACACACATTCAAGGAGTAAATAAATTGAAACAAGAATGTCCACAAAACAAAATAAAAGTTTGCAGAGTCGTAAGCACCGGCCAGCTTCGGGCAATAAGAAGATTAACAGCGAAAAAATGATAAAATTGGTACCTATACACTCCTTTTCAAATGTTGGTAGCAGTCCTTGCACATAGAAGCTAAAATGGTCTTGGTGAAAGTCGTTATACAGAAACTAGGAGTGTTCTTATACATCTAATGGCACGTGGTTGCTACCAGCCATCAAAGTGTTTGAGACACAAATGTGAGCAATTACATATATTGTCCTATCAATAAACATCCGCGGTGGGTTGTCACGTCTAGTTCTTAGATAAAACGGTAGTGAAATCTAAGCAAACATATGATATGGTTCACTATCATTTTATATAGATATATGGCGACTTTATACCTCTCTGAGTTTTCACTTTATCTCTGTCGAACTTACTGGTGTGTCTCATTTCCTTTCTTTCCCTTCTTCTGTCCTTGTTGACTTTTCGTGTCATCCAGGAAGTCCAGCTTCGTCTGCTGACCTGATGACGTCAAAACCGAATGTTATAGGGTTGTCTTAACAAAGGAATACATGTCTTTTACACAGACGCCGCATTTTAACCACTACAGAAAGTACTAGTACCATCATAATTGTTATCCTAAGCAGCCCCGGGTTAAACTATGTTTGCGACATAATTTGTCTGACATAATAACGAACATGTCTGAAATGTGAGGCTTTATAGCTTTATCTTAGGGTAAATAGCGATATTTGCGTGTTGCGGTTACTTACCCTTCCTGTATTTCTTCACTGAGTCCAACATGTCTTTCTTTTCCTTCTGCCGTTTCAACAACACCTCTTGTTGAACCTGGGGAGCAATATATCATATAATTGACAAATTAATCACAGGAGTATGATATTAATTAGGAATGAAACACACTAATTAATATGTAAATCTCATTGCCTGCAGCTGCTAACGTTGAAGTCCTATATAAAAAGTTTTAACAAGGATATATTATTAATCCCAAACATCCATAATATAATAAACATTCATGAGAGCCATTTAGAAGCGTTCGTTATAGAAACATGTTAACGATTAACAAGGGTCCTCGCTTTGTGCATCGCAATTCAGTCACAGCTGTAACGTGCTTCCTATTATTCTGCAGAACAATTCTGCAAACTATACTTCTGAAAAATCCCTATTTTCTTTCTCATCATAATAATTCCTCGCCTTCTTCATAACAGATATCCCTACATTCTCGTCATACATGTATTTACCTGTTCCATACTTAATAGCCATACCTGTTAGCCATATTCGTGCCCATACCGTCTTTATAATTATTATCGTCTTATATTTATTTCACAGACTTCAGTACATTAGTACAATGTGTATCCTTAAAGTCTTACCATACTTAATTATGTCATAAACGTCTACATAATGAAATATCTACCTTCCTGCCATACAGGTCAGCCTTCTTCATAATCATTATCCTACCCTCTTGACGTATTTATGTGCTCTTCATAATTAATAATCTACCTTTTTGCCATACTTGTGTCATAACCTTCCTCATAATTAATAACCTACCTTCTCGCCATAATTATGCCATAAGCTTTTTCATAATTAATACCCTACCTTCTTGCCGTACTTCCGCATGTCGCGCAGCTTGCGTACTTTCTCCGCCCGATCCTTGGACACTTGCTTCGAGATCAGCTTTTCCCGGACCTACACGAGACAGGAAAAGACCACAAGATGGAGCACAGGAAGAGATCGCGCAAAAGGCAATACATAAATTAAACTTACAAAACCGGGAATCCATAACAATTATTTTGACATTTTAACGGTTAATCATATACACCAGAACCCGTATTCACAAACTCTACTTCGCGCAAAATAGAACATCATTCTATCGTTTTTCGGGACCAAAATAGAAAAATATTCACCCAGGATGTTGATTTCCTGAATGAGAATTGCCAAAATGATAAAAAAATATCATTTCTGGGTCATTAACACCAGAGCTGAAGAAGCTAGAGTGGAAAAGCACTTTTCGTGCGTAAATGACCTTACCAACACCTGCCCAGTCTTGTCAAGGTGTAGAACGTACCACGGCAGGTGCCACTAAACTAGGTTGCTTTGAGAAGAGCACTCTTTCTAAACTCTTAAGGTCATATGGCGCCAACAGGGAGGATTACGTTTGTTTGATTTGTTAAGTACGACGCTCTAACCTGTGTAGGTCACATCACGACAATGGGAAGGTTCAAGGTAGAGAGAAGCTATGTCTCCGGGGGCTAACCCCTAATCTTTACGAAGAAAGGCATGGGATCTGTATCCTGCCCAAATACAGACATTTGCACAGTCGGGGCTCGAGCCACGTCGGCCCCTTGGACTCGCCCAGCAGAGCACTGTCGATCACAATAAAGCATCGAGGATAACAAGACGAAGCCATGGTCGCTGGCTTATCACCTTCTAAGACAAGGACATGGTCGTGGGGTTATCACCTTCTAAGACAAGGACATGGTCGCGGGCTTATCACCTTCTAAGACAAGGACATGGTCGTGGGGTTATCACCTTTAAGACAAGGACATGGTCGTGGGGTTATCACCTTCTAAGACAAGGACATGGTCGCGGGCTTATCACCTTCTAAGACAAGGACATGGTCGTGGGGTTATCACCTTTAAGACAAGGACATGGTCGTGGGGTTATCACCTTTAAGACAAGGACATGGTCGTGGGGTTATCACCTTTAGGACAAGGACAGCCATTTCTATGCTCAACATACATGAATCAGGATAACATGAACACATAGGAATTGATACCTTTTTCATATGCAGATCGGTCTTGGCCATTTCCGCGAAGTAATCTTCGGGTCTCTTGGTGGGCAAGCCCAGCTTGTGGAGCCTCTCGAGCCCCAACAGCGCAGCAGCCTGCGCCTGACGGTAGCTACAACGACAGGTACACGTCAGTATGCTACCCAACCCGCCAGGCACTGTCAGATATAATCCATCGTGTCAGGCATGGTTTATATAGGATCTTACCGTACAACGGTACATCTAGATATCATACCAGTGATTGCGTACAGAGCAATATAGCTCACAGTTTACAGATCATAACTATAAATCATACTCACCAAGACACTTATTTGGTATCAGATTTCTCTAAAGTTTAAATCAATAAATTCCTTAATGTGCCTTGATGCAAGTGTGCAATCACTTTGATGCCTACCACACATGCATACGTCCCACAACCCTCTAATCATGTTATCCGTTCCTCATCAACTAGTCACACACATCGTTATTTTAGCATATCGTTTGCCAATGATCATTCCAATGAAAATCATAAACGACAGCAATGTCCGAATTTGGCTGATGTAGCACACAGGAAAGCCAAACTTTCCCACAAGAAATTCATGACATTGGTAAAAAAAAAGGCTTTGTCAACATGTCCTCGTATTTACCTCGTGTGTACTTAACACATTAATAATCTTGATAAATTTCCATTCAAAACATTTTTCAAGTTTCTGCTGGAAAATATTGCTGCGTGAGTAACTTCAAAGAAATGAAATGTCAGTGTTTTAGGCCAGTTGTGTGCCCCTGAAAGCTACATCAGGTGAAGAAACCTCTCTTGACAATACAAAAGATTGCATGATATATGTCCTTAGCTGCAGGCGCCAGGGCTTGAAACCACGACTTGTCAACTGAGCTAGGGTTTCTCCCCTTTCACATAAAGGTAGACTTACAACTTCATTTCCCGCTTGAAGTCATCGTGGACTCCTTCCCCCTTATCCAGATCATCGGGATCTTCGCCAAGCTGCTCGGCGATGGGTCTGGGAGCCGGGGCCGGATCTGTCACTAGATCCAACCGCTCAATCCAAGGAAGGTCCTTCTTAAAGTCCTTGAGCGCTTGTGTTAACCCTTCCTGTAATATGGTAGGAGAAGTATCAAATAGTTGTTAATGAAATGAAGACATATATTAGATTTCTCACTTGAACTGCCACATCTGTACACATATAATGCAGTGCCAGAGTGCTGCCTTATAAATGCCATGACAGACTTAAGCATGTAAGCATATCATAAAAGGCCACAACTGTCTCTGTAAACATATCAGAGTTTAATACCTGTTTAATAATTTTCATTAACAGATGTTGTAAACATATCATAAAGTAACTGTCCTCGAAAATATATCATACAGTGCCATAAATCACTTAAAAAAGGTAAAAATGTCTTAGTAGCATGCAACTCTATCTAAGAGACAATCCTTAAAAACCAACTAGGTACATACCGCATTGTTCAGGAATTTCGGTGGGGCAGGCACTGCAACATTGAGTCCACTTTTCAGCAAACCTTTTTGGAAGGCTATTTGAAGCTGCAAAGAATAAAATATGAAAACATGTATAATAACACCTGCAAGTATTAGAGCAGCCTACTTACATGCCCCATCTTAGATATTTTACATTTTAGAGTCAAACCAAATGTATCTCAAAATTATGATGCATATTTGTTTTATATCACATTGAGTCTATAAAACAACAATTTCAACATAAAACTGTGCGAGCTGTAGTCAACATCACACAGAATACTGAAAAGCAAACATGCGCACAGAGATATAAAGCCAGCCACCAACTTCTGCTCTGGTGAATAAATGTGCTTCTCTCCACATAGCCCACAGTCTTCAGGATTTAAATTCAAGATAGAATATACTTATTTGACATGAAGAAGAGATTGATAATATAAAAATTACTACACTAGTCCCTACATTATACTTCTGCTCTGCCATGAATAATATATGGCCTATATTTGCACCAGCCACATGCATGCTATGGCAACTAGATTATTTCATGGTCTTTAAAAGGAAAAATATGAGTCGAAGAGGCACTCCACAGCATTTATGAAGTTCCCTTAACTCATATACACATACAACATGGTGGCTGTTGTGGTCAACAGGAGAGAGGGGTCACTGGGCACCAGCCACATCAGCTGGAGTGGTATCAGTAGGGGGATGAGGGACTCTTCCCCCCCCCATCCACCTAGTGGTAAAATTGTCCAGCGGTCGTAAAGCATAGCAGTCAAAGTAGGCATACACTGGCTCTGCTAGTGTATGTTATGTAGATCTACATGCACCATGGCCGCGTATCCACCTAGCCACCTAGCGATATGGCTGCGGGCTGGGGTAGTGGTGGAGGGAAGGGGGAGGGATGGAGTCCCGGGATTAGCAGAATGCAATTAAAACGGCAGGCAAGTTGTGTAATCTAGCTAATCTTGGACAGTTATTTCAGGATGTGAATGGAAGACAAGTCGACATCAAGGCACAGATTGTATACCATTATTTGATGCTGTCATGTAGAAGAACTGACAGTTCTCTTGCATCATTACTTCATTACTGCCTGCTCCTAGGACCAAGAGAGGTGCATTTCCACATCCCCCAAGCTGACATCCCAAAGTTTACATTCAAGTTTGTGACTGCACCCAACAACCAACTAACAAACAAAGCCCCCACACCCCCCCAGCGGCCAAATTGATTAGGGTGAAGTCAGGGCAATTTATGGGTCCAGGGCCTTTTGTATCACCCTCATGGATTTATACTTATGGGCCCAGGGCACATACACCAATATATATCTGGGAAAGCCCTGATGCATGGCCCTCATCTGCTCATGACCTCAACCTTAATAAGGGTGTAGTATTTGGGGAATTGAGACCAATCATAACGCCTTCATTTTTCTATAAGTGTGTTGGTGGGTCATCCGAGGATCGGGATCTGAAGCCAGCTCCCAGAAAGTATGTGTAGGGCATCACTGTCATTAGGTGAGTCATGACACTGAGTCCTGGGTAATGTAAATCTATATACCTAGACCCAGTACTACTGGTTAACGGTTGTCTTCAGTATTCAGCTATATATGACTAGTCTATATATATAGGTATGAGTATGTAGCTGATCATTCTGGTGATCTATTTATTAAATAATTAAACTGGTAAGCCCATCTTAACATCTCAGGGCCAGATATTAACTTTGTGGATGCCCCCTGTCGTGGTGTTGAGATTCACCTGCCCTATCAAATTGAGAAACAACAATGTTGATAAACAACTAATAAACAATTTATTTACTGTTTTATTTGTAAAGATTTTGACGATTCAGCAACATCATGTTCCAAAATTTGAGTGCCTATGAATGAGCGCACGATTTTCTGATGTTATATTGTCAGGCCAATAAAATGAAAGCTACCATGCAGTTTTTATTCACATTGATCCCCGCCTATAGGTTTTTTGCTCAGCATATTACTGCTAAATATTGCTAAATAGCGAGAGAGATCGCAGTTTAAATCTTTACCTGCCCTGTCGGGCATACAGTAGTCTGACCTGCCCGACCCTGTAATTCAACTGTCAGTCAGTTATGTCTCTTTCTGCATCTCTGTATCCCCCACACAACCAATCGAGTGATTACCAGGGAAGCCAATGAGAAGTACAGATAGTATTTTCCATTATTGTATTGACCAAAATACTACAGAGGTATAATAGCCATGCAATTACATGGTCAACAAAATATATTGCATCACCCATTTCACTTCAATGACTGATTATCTATTATGAACTATGAGCCCACTTATCTACTGATATGTCATATCACCTTAACACTCTTCTTTATACATTAACTGGAGCTTCTTTTTCCATAATTGTAAATTATATTGTATGTCAATAAAATTTTCGTCGGTGGACATCAGCTTTCCTCTCTCTCGCTGTTAATTTTTCTAGGCTGGTGCAGTGCCGAAAGAAAAGCAAGGTAGGTTCGTTGTCATAAATTCATCGAAGTGAGCTGGGTCATGCATACTTTTTTGACCATGTGTATTGCTTGACCCTTCTGCCTTGGCCCTAGTCCCATATGAGACAGTTGTTGCTCCGCACAACAGTCTCATATCCTCATGTAGAAAATATGGGTGTAAGGTTTGTTTTTGTGGGCGACTAAGTGTTGTTAACCGCACGATCCATCAATCCCTTGTCATTATATACTATGATACCTAAACTTCATATTTACCACAAAACCCACATGCATATGAACTAACAAAGTATCGCATTACTATCAAGTCGGTTGAAATGAGACTTTCTTACTGTTTAATCGCGCCATTTCGTATTTGGTCATTCTTCACCAGCGGCTTTCAACAGGTGGCGTTTCGCTTATTGCTTATCAATGGCTAGGTGTATGAAGCGCCACCAAGCGAATGGTGTGGTTTTAACAACATGCGTGCATGCGCTGTTTCTCCTCTGGGTGGGCAAGGTGGCTGACAGAACTGAGTTGTCTGTTGGCGCAAGTGCCCCCAGGTAAGCCCGCTTCTCTGGGGGCACAAGGGTAACAACGTTAAAAACCTTCGACGTTAGTAGGGAATCGACTGTAGCTTTTATTATAATGTGTGCTCGAACAATCATAGTGTTTACGTATTCTATAAACCTTGTTCTATCATCTGACATCAATAAAGTGTGTCGATACTAGGTTGTTCTGGTTATATTTTCGCGAAGAAATGTTGAAGCACACAACTGTTCCCGACCAGCCGTCCGCCATATTTGTTTTTGGCGGATGCCGGTAATGCGACTTGGTTCCTCCTCTCCGTTACATATGATTCTCTGCTAGAGGGCCCCATCAGTCGCTCACTTTGAACTTACGGACAACAGCAGCGCCCGCTTTCACAGGTCATTAACTGTTACAAAGTTTGGGACCCAGGCAACAAATGGTTTGAATGGTGGCGGGATTCGCCAGGTGGCGCTGCATACGCATGGCGGTTGGTAGGGAAAAGTCGCATGCTCCAACATTTGTTCCCGAAAATATAACTGCAACAATCTAGTGTTGACACACTTTCTTGATGTCAAAAGATAGAACAAGGTATATACAATACGTAAGCACTATAATTATACATACCCACATTATAATAGAAGCTACAGTCGATTCCCTACTAACGTCGAAGGATTTTAACATTGTTACCGTTGTGCCCCTAGAGAAGCAGGCTTGCCTGGGGGCACTTGCGCCAAAGTTGTCCGCTGCTTCGAAAAATCAACAGACGATATCGTTGTAATCACGGAGACTTCAACCAAAATAACACGATAAGTTGTAAGATGCATACTTTTAGAAACTATTGCCATACCCCAAAAAGTTCTCGCCATCAGCACCGCTTCTCGCCACGCGTGTTTGTAAAATGCCGTACAGGATTTGATAGACTGGACATGTGGCGTTGTTTCCCAACAACGTCACATGGGGCTAGGCCATGGGGCTACCTTGGCCCTTATTACTATTTCATGCGCATGGGCGATAATAAGAAGATCGTAGCACAAACAGTACCGTATTAGCTGAACCACAACATTTAATCATGATAATACCTCTCTGTCGGTTTCATTATTTTCTGGATCGCTAGAAGAATCAGAATCGATATCCATTTTATTTCTTGGACGTAAATACAAAAAGCCTAACTGTCTGTCGCAGAGCAAAGCAGTCCCTTGGTCCCTCACGTGCGAACCTACTGCAAGCGGCACTACGATACGGATTTACGACGGTCGTTTGCGGCACTCGTTCCTACCGCACTCGTTGGCCACAATACACTATACCGGGGACCGGTATCGGTAGATTTTGTTTAAAAAAAATTCTCACTACACTCCTTTAAAAATTCTCGATCTACCGTTGAATAATTCATTCAGGATAAGGTTAAGTATGCATACCCCGGTCTCGATCTGAGCACTGGAAACCAGCTCAGTCAGTATATAGGTATATGTAGTGTCAGGTCACCCCTCTCCTTCCACCGCCTGTTCTCCCTTTTATTATTAGGCTTTGCCTTTCGCATACCACGTACCTATACACATATAAAACCCGTAACATTAGTGCATATAGTACGTACTATATCATAAATTATAAAAATCATACCGGCCTTTATAATGATAACTATACCGACAAATAAACCAATAAATCTACATGTAAGCATTTTTAAAGTTGCAATAATGTTGGCGAAGCCGTCGGGGGGCACTATAGGGGTGTGCTGTTTATTGCTATAAGGAACATTTGGAGAGAGAGAGAACAGTTTTGGGCTGAATGAAAGACATAAATTAAATTTGTTCTTAAAAAGGCATCATCTAGAAATGACACTGACAGACACTTTCAGTTAAAAAAAGGCATCTAAAATTGAGACTGGCATTCATGACAAAATGTCTGTAGGTTAATTGTTTGAACCCAGATGAGTAATTAAGCTTACATCGGGGGAAATTGTAGATTTCTGCTTCGGGGATCGAGAAAAATAGACAAAAAGGTCATTTGGGCGGCACATATGTATACCTGACTATATGTAGTGCCCCCCCCCCCCCCACACACACCCCCATTATTGGTGAAGTTTGAGAGATCGGTGGATTTCACGTTTTTTATGAATTGATGTTTTACCGTATTTCGGGCCAAAACATTTGGAAAACGATTGCTCTATGACCAGTGATGACACTTTCATAAGCTTTCTTTATTTTCGACCGTGGGTTCGTGTTATAGAAACCGGAAACACCACTCCTCAGATCAGACACGAAGCCGGGGAACCTCGGGGAAAGACGAGTTCTTGAACTGATATTTGACGATTTCACCTTCTGCGACGGACCATATTAAACCAAAACAACAACTGGTTATCGTGTTATCGATACGAACTATCGTGGTTATTTGAAAACAACTGGTTGTCGGATTAAGACGTAAGTTATGCCTCAACAGATGACCGGACTGTGAGCGCGCTGGAGGCGGCAAATTTAAATCCCCACCACCATCTCATTCTCAGCCTCACTGAGATTGAGGCAACGGACCAGGCCCCAGGTCTGACCAATAACCCCGTCAAAACCGGGTGGCCGCTTCCAATATTCAGGTCTTACAATGCATCATCAGATCATATATGCAGGCTGTCCAGTGATCCTACTTTTCCTACTTTTTTGTCTCCATCCTATTTTTCCTACTTTTTCTTCAAAATAGCTACATTTTCCTACTTTTTGGTCTCCATCTAGCCCCAAGTCGCCCAATTCAGGGAATAGGCCTAGAAAACGTCACACGGGACTAGTCTCCATCCTATTTTTCCTACTTTTTCTTCAAAATAGCTACATTTTCATACTTTTTGGTGTTTGCTTCACCAGGCGCAATTTCAAAATGTCGTGAATTGCTGTAAAAGTGTGCATATCGCTTCTACTATTGCAAAAGTCAAAGGCATTTTGTTTTTGCGCCCTGATGTATCTTTAAATCAATACTATAGTATCTGTAAAGTTCTAATAATGAAAATACAGGTACAGCTGAGCAGCGTATAAGAAATGTTCTAAAAAAGCATTTTCTCTGTTAAATAACTTTTGTCATTTGTTTATCCGGAATAATGTTGCTACATATGCTATTTGAGTCATACTTTTTGCTTCTATTTTCCTACTTTTGTCCTACTTTTTCTGTATTTTCATTCCTACTTTTGTCCTACTTTTTCTGTATTTTCATTCCTACTTTTGTCCTACTTTTTCACGAGGGTGTGCTGGACAGCCTGTATATGTTTTAGGCATTATCATGCTTATTCTAAGTTACTGACAAATGTCCCTTTTACCTGTGTCTTGTATTGATTTGTAGAAATATATCATACACCAGCCAGGAAAAGGAGGTTGTATAATCCCTGCCCCTGGACAACATCAAAAGAAAGTGGGGGAGCCTGCTGGGGTACAGAGTATTAAGCATTTTAAATAATGTTAATTAACATTAATGGACAAGAATCTAAACTATCTCAGCTAGCCGATGATACCACATTATTTTTAAAGGATTATAAGTCTCTGTCTGAAAGTCTGATAATACTTGAACTCTTTGCAACCTATTCTGGTCTCAAATTAAACAAATCTAAAACTGTAATATTTTATCTGGGCAATACAAATCATAGGCCTAACACATCTTTGAAGACATTTGAAATAGCAGAGAATAGCTTTAAAACTCTTAGAATATACTTCTGTAGAGACCTTCATGAAATGTCTCAAGTAAACTTGGAAGACTGTTAAAAAAAATATAAAACTTTGCTAAACATCTGGTCTGCTCGTGACCTATCATTAAAAGGAAAAATCACTGTAATGAAAAGCCTGGCAATGCCTCAACTTTTATATGCAACATCTGTAAACTCAAAAGTTAAGACATCGACATAGATTTCCAGTACTTAGGATGGAGGACTAAAAATGCCAAGCTTTGAGATCATGCTGTTGAGCCAAAAGGTGTCATGGGTTAAACGCATATTAAATAACGAATATCTTAAATGGAAACAGATAGCGCTGACTTTAATGCGTATATCAGAAGAAGATCTTCAAAGTAAGCTAAGCGTAAATATAATTCTGAAGCAGACATAGTTTTATAATCAAATGTTACATGCATGGTATGATTTTTACTCCATCGAACCTACTGACGATGAAATGATTAAAGAAAAACTCTGGAACAATAAATTTATCACTATAAATAATAAACCAGTCAGTAACCATTACAGACACTGGGCAACACATGGCATAAACAATATTGCAGATATTCTCAACGAAGATGGCAACATTATCTCAACTAATGAATTGTCACTTAAATTTGGATTACCTATCAACATAATGAAATACAATAGTTTGATTCATGCCATACCCAAAAAGTGGAAAACTGTGTTACGTCAGTCTGGACACCTCTTAGTTAAAGAATATTTCAATCTTAAGAGAAGCGTCATAACAGAGTGCAGCAAGGGTAGTCTACAAAATTTAACAAGCCAAACTGTTTACTGGATGTTTGTGAATAAGATAAAGAAATACCCCACAGCTATCGATCGATGGATTGAACTTTTCCCATTCCAAAATGAAATAGATTTTAGCAAATTTTTCCTACTTCCATCTAAAGTAATGAGAAGTACAAAACTCCAATCCTTTCAAATTTCGTTAATACATAGAATACTTCCATGCAATAAAAATCTATTTACATGGAAAATCATCGATAGCCCATCTTGTGATTATTGTATCCAGGAACAAAGTATTGAACATCTATTTTATTCATGCAAGGTTGAGTTTTTCTGGGATAGTGTAAGAAATTAGGTAAAGACAAGCCTTGATGTATATTTGCCTTTCTCAAAAATTGACGTTCTCTTTGGCATACCATTTGATAACGATGTGTTGATGTACTCTTTGAATTATGTTATATTATGTGCAAAATGGTACATTTACTGTTCAAAGCTAAATGGAAGAAAACTATATCTCTATGAATTTTTGGTAGAATTAAAAAATCATGTTCAGACAGAATATATTATAGAAAAACTAAAGCAGAATTATTGTGAAAATGCAATAGAGCATTTGTATCATGCATTGTGATATATATCAAATGTTTGTTATATATTTGACAGATTTTGCATATTTCCAAAATCAAATGTTACTCATCTTAGTTAAGCTGTTCCCCTGAGTACCAAAGAGTGCTGTGATTGTATTCTTGTATTCATCACCTATGGAGATTCGTGAACCTATGTACTCTGGATTGATGCAAATAAAAAAAAATAAAAAAAAAAAAAAAATTGCAGATATTCAAAAAAATTATACCTACTCCTATGATACATTTCGGAACTGTTGTTATTGGATATTTGCAGTAGTCTTTTCATTTATAGCATTAGTGCTAAATAACCCTGGCCACTGTTGTGTACAGTGGCCAGGGTGATTTAGTACTATTATAGCATGAACAAAATAACTGGTATATAAGTGGTATTAAAATTGCATATTAAGCTCCTTCCTGCCAAAACTAAAGAGGGCAAAATACAAATAACAATCAGTCCTTGAATCGTTTAAGATTTCTTTTGCCTATACTCCATACATGCCAGACTGCTAAATGTAGTTTCTTAACCTTGCCCCTGATATCAATTTACCACAAGTTTTCATTTTAGTGGTAAATGTCATCAATTTGTATGCTTCACAAGGCTTTGTGGCAGTGCCGAGACAAGTTCCGTAGTGTTTCGGGATAGATACGTTGGCTACATCACAGCCGAAATGGCGATGTTAATCAGGTTTCTGATTGTATAGAATGAAACAATAAATTTTTCTGCAAATTTTGGTATAAACTGAGCCTGTCTCGATATATGTGCAACTTGAAGTAGTGTTTCAACGGCACTACATTACGTCCAGGAACATTTCCTCTGAAAGTTTTATCACAGGAAAACGATCTGAGGCTGCCATACTCCCATTGTGTAACCATGCGCCTCAGTATCACATGTTTATTTGCCTGTACTTTCTAGATCAGTCTGCATGCGCTAAAACTGGTATAAGGTAACCAGTATGTGATATAACATGCCCCCCCAATCCTGATCACTGCTATTCAACTATGGTAATTTTTACACAGCTGAATGTAACTTGAACCTTCAAGAAAATAATCAGATACCTCCATAAGGCAGAATTGATATTGTCATCCAAATTGCGTTTATTGCTGCGTTCTTGGCAGTAAATAGAAAGCAAATAAATGAATTGAAGCATAGATATATGTTAGTCTATTATATATATTAATATAGAGTTTGTGCTTGATAATATTTTCTAAAAAGATGTTGCATTGCACATGTTACAGAATGACATTTTGTTGAATATTTATTGATATATTACAGCTGCTTATACAGCAATTAAACTTAAAATATTTGGAGAAATATCTTGAATGCTACCTTGCAAAATATAAAAGTTCAAAAGGTGAAAAAAAACAGTGATTTCCATATTTTGAACATCTAGTACAAGCAAGCTATACATTCCCACAACATATGCATAAGTAACATCTCTTAGTAAACTATACCTTAGGTGCCAAACTATGCTTTTCATTATCTAGGTGACATATATTATATATTTTTTATTTGTGGGCCAATTATGAACTAATTGTCTGATTTTGGAAATAATCCATTTTTTTGTGAAGTACAGTTTCTGTACGCTATTAATGCTACTCATATTATGATAATGTAATTATTTGAAACATTCTACTATGATTTCTGGTGTATAAGTCGCATAAGTTATATTGTGTTAAAAAAATATAATTCCTCTCTTTTCACATCTGAGCAGCTTTATTATGTTCATTGCTAAGTTCATAAATAAGTAGTGTGGTCGAAGCATTGCTAAGGTGTAAATAATAAATGAGTGAAACAGCTTGCCTATCTGTCTATGTGAATGCTGAGGCCACATGGTCCTTGCACATTGGTCATCCTCTATGTTAACATGGTTGAACCGGTATGTACATTGCGGCAATGTCTGCATTATCAAATGGACAAGAAAACCACTGGAAGGTACTGGTGCGTAGTCGGTTCTTGTATTGACGAATCCATGTCGTCAATCACCATGTATGCACCCAGCTATTATTTGTATCTCTGTTGGCATAATGTATCCACCATATTTTTTAGGCACACATTCAAGATGGTTGGGTTAGCTAAAGGCCAAAAGAGAAGTCGCTCAGTGAACAGCACTGCCACCACTAACCATGTGGCTCCACCTGTGACAAAGAAACCGAAGAATGAAGATGTAGAGGAGGAAAAAGGTAGCGAATCATGTAATATTATTGCTGCTGCTAAGAAATAAATGCTACCGGTATGTCAAATGGTATAATGTGGAAAGCTTGAGTTAATATACTTCATTTGTCTACATGTAGCAATAAGATATGATATTGATATTCTTAACTACATTTTTACTTATGTCTATCTTATTATGAAACCCCATAAATTATAAAAAGGGAATAGTTTGTTCTTCAAGTTTGTATTGAAGACATCATGTACCATTATTTACCTTTTTAGACTCAGTGAGCCTTGGGCTGCCGTCGCAGGCGGGCAGTGCCCTGAGCCTGGGTGTCGGCGACACGGGTCAGCTGGGTCTCGGACCTGATGTCATGGAACGTACAAAACCCGGCAAAGTCAGCATCGATGACAAAGTGGTGCAAGTCTGCGCCGGGGGAATGCACTCTGTGTGCCTCACAGACAAGGGAGAGGTACATCCTTTATATTAACCTGGCACAAGGCTATCGCGTTCATTGTCGCTTTTAAACTCGTGATTAGAACATATCCTGAATTTTTTAAAAATTAACTTAATTCGAATTTAATTCTAATAGTTCACCTTTGGCCTAGTGTCTCGCCCCTCTGGCATCTGGGGCATGTTTTTCTGCAACCGCGCTTGATCATCTCGATAATGTTTCATCGCCCAATTTAGCCTCTATGTGTACGAAAGCGGCCTAAAACACAAACTCATATTGGGGCCTGATTAAATAGCCCTTAATCAGCTGCACACACACACCTGTTGCCTAATTACCAATATCATTGAAGATTGTATTTCTGTTGTCGTGGCGTGTCCCGCAGGTGTACACGTTTGGCTGCAATGACGAGGGCGCCTTGGGCCGCAGCACGCCGGACGAGGACGACTGCATGGACCCCGCCAAGGTGGAGCTGAGGCACCGAGCCGTCCAGGTCTCGGCAGGCGACAGCCACTCCGCCGCCCTCACCGACGAGGGCCGAGTCTTCATCTGGGGCACATTCAGGGTACGACTTGACATCGGAACGATAGAACATAGCGTCTGAGCGTCCCGCCATTGGGCTTTTATATAAGTATTTTATATTACTTATATATATGTCTTTTATATAACGTTGAGGGCTTGTGCTGTTACATCATATTCTTTCTGGTTTGATTATGTTGTTCGTGTTTATGTTCAACTGTTTCACTGTGCGTTGGACACATGGTTTATTTAGGGCATTTAAAGTCAATGGAGTTACTTTCGGAATGAAGAATATATTACCGTGATTGTACAAATTACACAAAATTTGTTGCAAACCGTTGTACCTGCGGTGAATCCAATAATATGCATTTTTTTTATAACCTAAGCAGGCTTGATGGCGAATGCCAAGGAACAAGGCAATATGTTGTTGTGCGCCTCTGAAGGGAGTACTAATGTTTGCCTCTTCAGAACGCCAATGGCCGCATTGGCCTGTTGCCGGACGGCAGCCAATCAGCGACCCCGGTGGAGATCATGCAGGGCCACAAGATGGCGAAGATCGCCAGTGGCGGGGACCACTTCGTCTGTCTCACTGGCAAGGGAGACATCTATACTTTAGGTCAGTGAAAATCTATACCCTAAGCCAGGTCAGTCAACAACTATACTCTAGGTCAGTCAACAACTATACTCTAGGTCAGTCAACATTCCAATCATGTTGTTTCCACCAATATCTGTCTATATGAAAGGCGAGTGGGCTACGTACGCCTGCCTTCGGTCACTCATGTCTGTAGTAAGGTACTTCTTTCTATACATGCTGTCTGTGACGAACTCTTGTCTTACCGATAAGTAAGATAGCTACTCATTATGTCAGTTACTCTCTGTCCGCACAAAAAAAAACTTCTGTTCTATTCATGTTAAAATTATGTTTTGTGTCAATGTGCGTAAGGCTGTTCAGTGCAATCTCACGTGGATGTGTTGTGTGTATTTTAGGTACAGCCGAACAAGGTCAGCTGGGCCGGATTGCTGAGTGTTTCTCCATTCGCGGTGGCAGAAAGGGATTCAGTAAGCGATGCTACAACTTTAAGACATTAAACATTTAATTTACCTGATGGTGGATGCTATGACGGTGACTTCTTGGTATCACCTATTACTGACTATCGCTGGGATGTAGCTTTCAACTTAAAGCTAGACATGCAGCAATTCTTCCTTTGAGAAACTTTAAAGCGTTTGAATGAGGATGGGTGCATATGGGTCCTTCGTGGAGATGTACAAATATATAGTGTGCGATAAATGAAAGGACATGATTGCACGGCCAGCCAAATGATATTGGATCTCCCATCCTAAGCTTCAGTGTACATAGCGACTGTCGCCCGCCCAATTTCAACCCCCCATGAACACTCAATCTGAATCGTTTATACAGTTGATATTGGATTATCAGCGCCACATATGTCGGTGAGATTGTGACCCAGTCTGTGCGACCCGCCAGGTTTGCTGCTGACGCCAGGTCTCGTCCACTTCCGGCGGAGGCGCGAGAAGTTCTGCGACATCTGGACCGGGCAGTACGTGACGTACGCCAAGGCCAAGGACACTGGCAAGGTGTATGCCTGGGGGCTCAACAACTACTTCCAGCTCGGTGAGGTCAACCAGCAACTAAAGTCAACTTCTCAAAAAAGAACCTATATTTACCTCAATATTTATTGGTTAATAAATATTGTGTACGCTAATTTTTTTCTTATTTTTGTTGAACCGGCTGGCTTTATGGCTACTTATGTATTCATTTATCTTTCTCTTTGAAGAGTTGGGGCAATTTATTGTGATATCATTTTTCTTGTAACATAGGGTTTTCGGATATGAAGAACCGGTTTGTGCCGGAACAGTCGTTGGCGTTTGACGCGGCGAAGGATTGGCAGGCGATAGACAGCGGTCAACACCACACGCTGGCGATGGACAAAGATGGTTAGTAGCAGCGGTCACGCACAGACAGGCACGGCCGACGGTAATATATATATATATATATGTATATATGGTGACATAATGATATATGTTGCCATATAGTGTATACAGTACTGGCTCAAATGATGATGAACCGAAGTGGCACTTCATAATACCTCCTCGCACAGACGTCCCTATCAGTAGGAGAGTGATGACGCTGGTGGACTTGTGGTAGAGTGGACGAGCATGGTTGCCGATCACTAGTGAAGCCAGTATGTAAGAGAGGTGGCCTGTGGTACAGCCAACTCGTAGCAAAGAGTCCAGCCGTGGTAAGGGTCCATCTTGGGTAAGAATCGATCTGTGCTAGGAGTCCATCGTTGGTGCAACCCACATGTAGTAAGTGACCACGTGTGTTAAGGCTGACATATGATTAGAGTCGATCTGTGGCAAAACCGACCAATGGTACGAGTCATTAACCTTTTACAAAGATAACTTAAATAATAAAGCAAAACTGATGAGGTGATGCTGCGGTCTGAGTGTTCGGGTGGGCTGATTACACTGAGTGTGAGTTGATTACACTGAGTGTGAGTTGATTACACTGAGTGTGGGTTGATTACACTGTGTGTGGGTTGATTACACTGTGTGTGGGTTGATTACACTGTGTGTGGGTTGATTACACTGTGTGTGGGTTGATTACACTGAGTGTGGGTTGATTACACTGAGTGGGTTGATTACACTGAGTGGGTTGATTACACTGAGTGTGGGGTGATTACACTGAGTGTGGGTTGATTACACTGAGTGTAGGTTGATTACACTGAGTGTGGGTTGATTACACTGAGTGGGTTGATTACACTGGTGTGGGTTGATTACACTGAGTGTGGGTTGATTACACTGAGTGGGTTGATTACACTGAGTGTGGGTTGATTACACTGAGTGTGGGGTGGTTACACTGATTACCTCCTGTCTGACCGATGCCCCGTATGTGTGTGCAGGGAAGGTGTACGCGCTGGGTCGCAAGGAGTACGGACGGCTGGGTCTCGGGGAGGACGTGGCCGAGGAGAAGAGCGAGCCGACCCTCGTCACCAAGCTGGCCGACGACAAGTGTGTGGCCATCAACTGTGGATCCGCCGTGTCCTACGCCGTCACGGAGACAGGTGAGCGGGAGTCTGCATGTGGGGAGGGGACGGGTGGTAATGGGGAGGGGCGAGGGTGATGGGGAGGGGCGAGGGTGGCGGGGGGGGGGCGAGGGTGGTGGGAAGGGGCGGGGGGGCGAGGGTGGTGGGAAGGGGCGGGGTATCATACACCCTGGTGTTTATTGACCCGGATTTGAGTTTGGTCGCTCTGTTGCGACTGTTTGGTGCCCGTATTAGGTGGATAACGGTTCTTATTATATATCATCGTTATGAGTTTAATTGTTATCTGGTCTTGTCGCGGGATGTCGGTATGAGCTACAGCTGTTACGGTCTGACTCCCATATGGGTGACAGTTATTACTGTGTGATGCCCCTATGAGTGACAATTACAATGACAATATTAGTGAGTGACAAATATTACTGTTACAAGCACTGTACGGCCGTCTGAGTGACACGTATTACTGTTACAGGGACTGTGTACGGCCATCTGATTGAGCAATGTTATTGTTACAGGACTGTGTACGGCCGTCTGAGTGACAACTATTAGTTACAGGGACGGTGTACGGCCGTCTGAGTGACAAATATTACTGTTACAGGGACGGTGTACGGCCGTCTGAGTGACAACTATTAGTTACAGGGACGGTGTACGGCCGTCTGAGTGACAAATATTACTGTTACAGGGACGGTGTACGGCCGCCTGAGTGACAAATATTATTGTTACAGGCACTGTGTACGGCCGTCTGAGTGACACATATTACTGTTACAGGGACAGTGTACGGCCGTCTGAGTGACACATATTACCGTTACAGGGACGGTGTACGCCCGTCTGAGTGACAAATATTAATGTTACAGGCACTGTACGGCCGTCTGAGTGACAAATATTAATGTTACAGGCACTGTGTACGGCCGTCTGAGTGACACATATTACTGTTACAGGGACGGTGTACGGCCGTTTGAGTGATAAATATTAATGTTACAAGCACTGCACGGCCGTCTAAGTGACAAGTATCACTGTTGCAGGGACGGTGTACGGCCGTCTGAGTGACACATATTACTGTTACAGGGACGGTGTACGGTCGTCTGAGTGACACATTACTGTTACAGGGACTGTACGGCCGTTTGAGTGACAAATATTAATGTTACAGGCACTGTGTACGGCCGTCTAAGTGACAAGTATTACTGTTGCAGGGACGGTGTATGGCCGTCTGAGTGCCACATATTACTGTTACAGGGACGGTGTACGGCCGTCTGAGTGACACATATTACTGTTACAGGGACGGTGTACGGCCGTCTGAGTGACAAATATTAATGTTACAGGCACTGTGTACGGCCGTCTGAGTGACACATATTACTGTTACAGGGACGGTGTACGGCCGTCTGAGTGACACATTACTGTTACAGGGACTGTGTACGGCCGTTTGAGTGACAAATATTAATGTTACAGGCACTGTGTACGGCCGTCTAAGTGACAAGTATTACTGTTGCAGGGACGGTGTACGGCCGTCTGAGTGACACATATTACTGTTACAGGGACGGTGTACGGCCGTCTGAGTGACACATATTACTGTTACAGGGACGGTGTACGGCCGTCTGAGTGACAAATATTAATGTTACAGGCACTGTGTACGGCCGTCTGAGTGACACATATTACTGTTACAGGGACGGTGTACGGCCGTCTGAGTGACACATATTACTGTTACAGGGACGGTGTACGGCCGTCTGAGTGACACATATTACTGTTACAGGGACGGTGTACGGCCGTCTGAGTGACAAATATTAATGTTACAGGCACTGTGTACGGCCGTCTGAGTGACACATATCACTGTTACAGGGACGGTGTACGGCCGTCTGAGTGACAAATATTAATGTTACAGGCACTGTGTACGGCCGTCTAAGTGACAAGTATTACTGTTGCAGGCACGGTGTACGGCCGTCTGAGTGACACATATTACCGTTACAGGGACGGTGTACGGCCGTCTGAGTGACACATATTACCGTTACAGGGACGGTGTACGGCCGCGTGCGTGAACAATATTAATGTTACAGGCACTGTGTACAGCCGTCTGAGTGAGAAATGTTACTGTAAAAAGCACGGTGTTGGGCCGTCTGAGTGACACATATTACTGTTACAGGGACGGTGTACGGCCGTCTGAGTGACAATATTACTATTACAGGCACTGTGTACGGCCGTCTGAGTGACACATATTACTGTTACAGGGACGGTGTACGGCCGACTGAGTGACACATATTACCGTTACAGGGACGGTGTACGGCCGCGTGCGTGAACAATATTAATGTTACAGGCACTGTGTACAGCCGTCTGAGTGAGAAATTTACTGTAAAAGGCACGGTGTTGGGCCGTCTGAGTGACACATATTACTGTTACAGGCACTGTGTACGGCCGTCTGAGTGACACATATTACTGTTACAGGGACGGTGTACGGCCGCCTGAGTGAGCAATGTTATGGAAAAGGCATGGTGTTGGGCCGTCTGATTGAGCAATATTAATGTTACAGGGAAGGTGTACGGCTGGGGGATGGGGACAAGTCAGCAGCTGGGTCAGCCTGAGGACGATGACTTGTGGGAGCCCACGCCACTGCAGGGCAAGCAGCTCGATGACAAGTGAGTGTGTGATGCGTGCGGTACGCCGTGCGGTACGCCATGCGGTACGCCATGCGGTACGCCATGCGGTACGCCGTGCGGTACGCCGTGCGGTACGCCGTGCAATGTGATGTCAACTGCGTGTTAGGGCGAAGGCTCCATCTCCGTAATCGAGCAAGATGGTTTATTTCATGCCGAATGGAAGAGTAACTTGTGAAACTTTAACTTATTATCGCTAGACTAATCGGACGATTTGTTCGTTGCGGCCCCGGCGGTTCGCATTCTTGTCATTTGGTTGAAACAGTAATTTAATCACGGAGGTGTCGATTGATCAAAAAGGTAAGAGAAATCCTATCTGAGAGAAATCTAAAAAAAAAATCATTCATAAATGCCGTGAAGTGACGTTTTGCTCCGCCCATATTTTCCATTAATTTGCAGCGATCGCTCTGAAAATCACTTGAGGTGTAAGTTAGCAACATCGGGCAAGTTTATCGATACCAAACTTAGCACGGCGACTTTATCCCTGTTTGTGACAGAAATGTTTCTTCGTGCTAACGCTCCATTGGCACTAGACACAATGTCGCAAACATGCTAAAGCACATACGGTGAAATGATATACTTGCTATGGCGTGCGCGTGGCCCAGTGCAAATATAGAGCCGATATTGTACGGGTGACACGCACGTCATGAAAACTAGACCATTTTATGATTTGTGTTTTAGTATGTTTGCAAAAGAACGCCTGTTGCCAATGGAGCGTAGGCATGAAAAAATTGGCCTAAAATGTTGATATTAGCAGTGATATAGATCTGCGACGACGAGGCATTTATGATTGTACGATGTGTTCGTTGCAGAAAAGTGGCCATGGTCTCTGCCGGCGGCCAACATACGTTACTGCTGGTCCAAGACAAGTCATGATGACGTCAGCATGTTTTGTTTGTTTACGACAGTGGAGACATCTATCATGCAGCATTATATGACCATCTTGGCTGTTGTTATTGAAATCGGGGGCGATCGGAAGCAATCGCGTGGCTATGGCAACGCTTTTATTATAATGGTTATTACGTCGGATGAGACCATAATGTCGCGTTCTCCGTGGGGTCTGGCAGCACAGGGAAATGGTACTCGTTCGTCCTGTATCGTGGCGTCGGACTCCTGGGCGAGACATGATGATCAGGAAACCGTTACTATGTCCTAAGTGGAGCTCTGGTAAGCGATATAAATGCTGACGTTCTCGATGCATTGGTGTGAAAGCGCTCACCCGGAGTCGAATGAATGGATCAGTTATCTCTGTGGAAAATGATCAATTTGAGATGACATACATGATGCTTATGTTAGAGGTGTGCGGGGAGTTGATGCTCATGGCATGATGGCGAAGCAGCAAAGCGCAGAAGCAATCCCAAAGTGACTAGGCAGCAAGCAAATCGTATTCATTATTGAACGAGATTATGGAGGCAATACTGGCCGGTAGGCGGCAGCACAGTTCCTGTCGCATGCGTGACGTCTCGGTGTCTGATTGACTGTCAGTGGCCCGTTGTGGTGAATACTATGGCCACTGAGGACTTTCCCGAATGCGTCTCCGCCCACGATGACTACTGGTACCCGACAGTGTTCGTCAGTGAGGGCTTGAAGCTGATAAGAGCGCATACGTTGTCGGACACAGTTACAAGTCACTCACTTCCACCATCACTTAAAGTGGGTGAAACTTAATGATATATCGTGAGAAAACTATTAATAAAAGGCATGTGAGGTTTAGTGACAGGAATTGCAAATGGTGACGTTTTATAAATTTTAGTCTAATGTATATGGAGTCCAAGTCTGGCTGACGTGCGTGTGACCGTTATGATCAAAATAAGGACCTCCGTAAATGTGTTGATCTACATATTGCAAGAGCAATTACTTTTATGGTATGTCCCGAATAATGTCTGCTTTTTAGTTATATCAACTTTTATCGATAAGATATAGTGTGCTTCGTCTGTTGAGTCATGTTCTGTTGTAATGCGATTCAGATGAGCTACAGTTTGCTGTTCAGACTAATGGAATACGGCACTGTAACTGCCTCGCAGGCCAGCATTACGGCATATTTATGTAGCCAAGGTTGACAATAAGAGCGCGGATATTTAAGTTGCCTTGCATTAAATGCCACCGGTGAGAGTACTTTATTCCCAGTGTGGGGAGGCATCACATTGTTATCGTCAAACCAGTGCTCACTATAACAATGTACCTGAAGCAGTAATATAAATTGTATGCTTTTGTTTTACTTCTATTTTTTCTAGATTTGTCAGGGAGTGGAATAGTCTCATAAGATTTTCGTTTTCCTTCTGTCTCACATTTAGGTATAACGTCAGTATAACTATAACATGTGTATGGCGAAATTATATCCTAAGTGAAAACGTTTGTCTGATACTGATGGATGAGATTATTCCCACCTGTCTGGTTTTATTTACAGAATATGCATTTTGGCATCGGCTTATACTTGTACCAATGACTGAAATAAAGACTTCTATTTTGATCTTAGTGTGATGACTGAATAATTGTGCTTGATACTGAGGTGAATATTTCGTTTCTCGATCAATTGCTGGGGCCATTCCTTCTGTGCGAAATACTGCGTTCGGAATATATTGGGTAGAGACGAGATGTAGCAAAAAAGGAGTTCTGTCTTTCTGTATGAATGTCACAATTTTAAAGTTTGTCTTAATATTTCTTGAATTAGGTTTTCCGTATGTTAAAGCGGGCGTCCAACCTAATTTAATCGCGATCTCCACCGAAAGTTTACATCTTAAAATTAAATTGGCGAATGTTAACGCTTCGTTTCGGGCGACTGGTAAGAGGAAAAGAATTAAGGCAACCCGCCCCCAGCAATGTCAAGCAGAGCGCCATTTTGCCGGGAGCAGTGACGCATATTGTGACTATTCATATGGCACCGCCTTACGTTATAACTCGCGGAGAGAGAGATCAGGGCCGCGATTTACAGATGAACAGCGGCAGTTCCAAGCCTCGCAGTAGCGCAAGATCTTTTGTGTTTCATTGAAAAATACCGTCCAAACAAATTGATATACGTCTTGCGACGATTGACTCTGCAACAATGCCATGATTGGAGTTAGAATCGCAGCTATTTATATTAGCGATTATCACGCGCTCTTGTTTTGCTCACACAATAGGCGCAATTTCCGGTTTGAATAGATTAGAGTATCGCCTCCTGATTGGTCACTCGCGGACACGCCTCTAAAAAGGGCTGCCGCCTGGGTAGGCGGCGAGATCGTGTCTGGCGGTCACTTCAAAATTTTATTGTGAGCTACAGATAGAACAAAAAAAATTATAATTTGGAGGATAGACAATTGGGTATTATATGAATCGGTAAAGCAGCGTTAGAGGCCTGACTGGCGATTCCCTTTAAGGTAGCGCTAAACAGTCCAATATGTGTCTTGTTAAATTACAGTTCCATGATCCCTGCATCTCCGACTATTTATTATATGAGCCTCCAACGTTTATAATTCCCTTTCATTGTATTAAAGGGACTATATAAATAACCTGTTAAATACGCCCGAACCGGTCAGGCTGCCAGCACATTGGTGTTGACGTCATAAAACGACTTCGCAATTACACGCCATCTTGGAAAAAGCGTGACTGGCGCAGAGAGTTCTGGGAAGTATTTTGGTGTTCTCTTGATTTTTTCTATGGCGATAAAGACCATATTTCCAGGGTATTGGCAAGGCATGTATCAAATTAATAAGTATGTCTAACTTACATTCAGACTACGTAACGTTTCCGTTACATAGATGACAATATTGCATGTTTAAGTGTACAAAATTCGTTGTCATGCGATGACGCCATCCCAAAGACCAAAATAATACCCAGAATGCATTGCACACAAAGTGGCGCCTCACAGTGGAATAATCTGAACTATGATTTGCGAAGTCGTCTATTGGCGTATCACGCAAGAACATCGATCTAAGCTGGTACCGCCGCTCGTACTGTCCTTGCTCAGCGAGCAAAGTTGGGGCCGCGGAACCAGGCTAGAACATCCCTCCGCGGATGACTTCACAACTTTTCACTTCTGTATCATGTGGGTAATGGAACCAGCCTGGGCTATGTGCTGCGGTGATCGGCCAGGGACCACACCGTCGATATTTATTAACATGGCGACTAAGCTTACGGGCTTCACGCGGTTAGAGACGAAAAATTGGTTGTGAGTGCAGCTTTGAAACCTGATTCTCGTTTTATTGACTGCCTGCTTTCCCGATGTTAACATTTTTCGCGACACAGTGAAACGAGTCCGGGGTCCTGGCGTCGAATGGTAGGAGGATAGTTTGAGAATGCATATGATAAACCTGGTGAATAAAGCAAATGGGATTGTTCGTAATTTATGATAACAGATACATATCAATGAATAAAGAGGACGTTAGAGATCAGAGTAGTGTAATGGTCCTACAAGCTATATATATATACACAACGCTACATTAAATGTAAAACAAAAAACGACTGGTAATCTGGTGTCTTGTGAACGCAGTAAAATGCGTCCAACCGCTATCAAATTAGCGTAAATAACCAGAGTATATATATATGAAAAATTAGAAGTAAAAAAAAACACAGTATAAATCAGTGTTGCATCGATTGATGCCACATATAGGTTCCAAATACCGCGCACCTTACATTCTGAGACAGTTCAGATTGTTATATCTCTGATACCTCACCATTGGGATAACATACTTTTGGCGCGCATTGCGGGGTCATTGGGAAATGAATTAACAACGGAAACGTCTTTGGCCGATTTTAATCTTGTATGTTAGCTTATTACGTTTCTCATGGGGTGTTTCTTAGATTACTATTTTCTGGCCAAGAGACCTTTGTGATTAAAGTAGCTATTTCATCTAAATCTAAACAACGGACACGGACACGTAGCCGCGTCAACAAATGTTTCGATTAGCTTTAGAATCACATAAATTATGATCGAGGATTTTTTTTCCGAAGTGCTGACCGTGACCGAGGAGGACCACATCAACTGAATATATATGTGTATTGTAGGCTTGTATTCTTTTCGTATGATATCATCTAACCACCTTTTCGTTAAAGTTCAGTCGCGATCGATATCACTGAATTTTGAATAAGTTATTACCATCCAGTGACAATTAAACTATTCGATCATGACACCGGTTCACAAAGCCAGCATTGTAGGCGGCTACCGCTGGCAAGACTACCGATGTGTTATTACCAATGACACACACGACGAACCAAATTAGTATTTATTTGTTTAGGTTTCCCCCTTTTCCACCCTGGTTTAGCCACATCCGGTCGCTGATCGACAATTTGTGCTTAAATGCGCTCACTCGCGGGCTTTAATAATGAGTTACTGATGTTGTTATTGGTACCCAAGCTGAGGTATGCACCACAAATACACAGACTTTATCATAAGCAAGGTCCAAGCCAGAACATTATATTATAACGGGATGGTCAGATCAATGCGGTATAGCTTAAGAAATGTGCATATAATGCATAAGTGTTAATTGTTATGATTAGAAGAATGACACATGGAAATGACTTATGCTTAGACTCTCTCCAGCCAATTGGCCATTACAAAGAGATCAAAAAGATCATTAACGTTCATATATATATCTATGTACGTGATAATTTAAAAACAACAAACTACCTTGCGTACATGTGCAATTGAACTTTTTGGCACAACATTAAAAAGAATGTGGTAAACACAAGTCCATTGGCAATAAGTGACGATGGAATAAATAAAGTTATTGCTCTTTGCCCGCTTTGTCTGGTTCTTCCATATCTCTGCTGAGAGCCCTTTCATATATCCTGTCCTCCTTGACTTTGGCTACTCTGTGGGGGTGGGTCAGCAGAATGAATAGTCCGCCAACCACTAACACCAGGACGACACCCCCGAATATAGTCATGTAGTTCGGCGCCGCTATGGCGACAAGATCACGTGGTCTGTTTTTCAGCGCCTGCAAGCCTGTCTCGTACTGCAGTAACGTCGTGTACGTCATGATGACGTGGAAGATCTGGTGGCCGTGCCCGATGATGTCGAACTTTCCCGACACGAAGCGCTCGGGCATGGCGCTGGCGAAGAAGAAAGCCGAGGCGACGAACCACAGGGCGTAGTGGAGGTGAGGCGCGACGGCGCCCAGCGAACACGCCGCGTCGACCGCGCACTCCTGGAACATGCGCAGTAGAGGCAGGGCGCCGAAGAGGACGTGGATGGCGCAGGGGATCATCTGCCAAGCCTTGCGCTGCGGCGGGTACGGCCGGCGGAACTTGAGCTTGGACACGCTGCAGCAGACGCACACCATGACGGCCAGGAGGGCGTTGATAGCGAGGAACACATTAGACGGCAGGACGCGGTAGAAGTCCGCCGTGCCCGTCATGTAGTACAACAGGCAAGCGTTGCCGTAAGCGTTCAAGCCGATGCCGATGTAATCGAGCTGGAAACACGTGTAGTGAATGAGCTCGGATTTCGACTGGAAGAGGTGGGCGAAGGAGCTGAAGAGGGCGTAGGCCAGGGTGCCGGCGGCGAAGCCCAGCAGGCCCCAGGACAGGTCGTCCCGCACGATGTCGGCCTGCGTGCTGATGTGGTACACCTTGAGGGCGAAGAGCACGGCGGCCACCAGGTGGCTCCACACGTTGCCGCTCTCGTTGTGGATCTGGAAGAGGCTGATCACGTAGTAGGCCCAGGATTTGTGCGGCGTCCGGTAGCCGCTGTACAGGTATCGCTCCCTGAATATCAGGGGAACCTGGCTATCGCTGCAGGTCCGCTGCAGCTGGGGGAAGCGCATTACGGTCTTCAGACAGCGGGGGAGCAACGTGCGCAAGGCCATGATGATGACGTCAGAGGATGATAATGACGTCAGAAGATGACAATGACGTCAGAGAATGATAATGACGTCAGAGGATGATGGTCACGTCAGGGGATGACGATGATATCGGGGGATGACGATGACGTCAGGGCGTAACGATGACGTCAGGGCGTAACGATGACGTTAGGGCGTAACGATGACGTTAGGGGTAACGATGACGTTAGGGGTAAAGATGACATCAGGGCGTAACGATGACGTTAGGGGTAACGATGACGTTAGGGGTAACGATGACGTTAGGGGGTAACGATGACGTTAGGGGGTTACGCTGAATTCCGGAGACTGTGTTAACGTCAAGATCTGGTGCCCAGCTCTGGTATGATCTGCCATCGCTTACGGTTATCACGCATCTGAAAGTAAAAATATGCAAATCACCTGCTTATCCAGCACACACGGTACCACATTAGTGGTTAGGCATGCAGGGCTCGCAGACTGGTGTGAGCTCAGCGCGTGCCCGGGGGAGTTGTGCCAAGGGGCGTTTTAATGGCGGTTAGAAGCTTGGGCATCAACAATGTATGGTCATTATGGAACCCAGGTTGGCCGAAGGAGGAGGCGGAGGGAGGATATGATGGATCACCATTATTTCCTCCCATCTTCGCATCTGAATTAACATAAATACAACGAACAACGCTAATGTTTATCCGAATCTTTACGGCGCAGGAGACGTTTCCAACGTGTTCTGTATTAAATGTCCGGCCTTGAGTATACCTAGATGTCAATTAGAGAGTAATCTCTTATGGTACAACGATCTATATACATGCATAAACGACGCATAACCACCCCGGCCCGCTGCGCACTTGTATCATACATAAATCATATACACAATACAAAGCGGATGCATCAGCCTCACCGTAGAGTGGGTCTATAGGCCCACTTCCTCATACGACAACTGAAAACCTCTTGGACTGATGAAGAGGTTTTACAAACACTAACACTGGCACAGGTCCAACTAGGAGCCGCGGTAAATGAGATGTAATGTCCCACGCACAATGCGTCCGATTGTTGACTGACTGTGAGTGCTGCTTGGCGAGCCTCCAGCGGGCCTCCAGCGGGCTGGTGGGCGGGCGGGTGGATGTCACTGTCTATCCGTCCACCCACACGGCAAGCCACCAAAATGGTGGCGGTGGTGGTGGCGAGGCTAAAATCGATGGCGAATCTCGAGGCCTGAACCACACGCGTGACCTACAGCAGCGGGAGGCAGCGGACAAATCGGGAGGGGGGGGGGGCGGAACGGGGATGCTGTCAGAAGAGGAGGCGGGAGAGGGAGGAAGAGAGAGCGCGGGGGGTGGGGGTGCTAGGATTGATGGGGGCGGGGGAGTGGGGGGGGGGGGGGGGGTAAGAGCACTGTGCGAGGGAGAAAGGGAGATACAGAGAAATGGGGGTGTGGGGTGGAGAAAGATTATGCGAAGATAGGAGACAGAATAGCAGAAGCCGAATAAACAAATTATTAGCATGGAATAAAAATATGGAAGGAGAATCCCGTGACGGAAAAAAAGAGACTGGAGCCGAGAGGTATATATCAGCAACGAAAAAGTATGAGAGACGAAAAGCAAAAGATATAGACAAATATGGATTGATACCTCAGTCTGTGTGTCCAAGCTTCTTATCCACACCCGTTATGGCCAAAAGGCCCAAAGCCTCCCGCCAACGTATATGATCCCCACCGTGAGCGTCTTCCACAGCCCGTGTAGCATGTGTATTATGCCTATCGCAGGGTGTCGACCTCACCGCATGGGACATCCAGCCCTAGCTGCGTCCTCTGGTACCCATAGCACAGCCCGGGGTCTTCCACACACAGCTCCACACAGCAGGTCGCTTCGTGATAATCTGTGCGAACCTTGACCACCACCAAACTGATGTCGCTGCAGTTGTCAGACGTGGACGGTGGGGGAGAGGGTAGCTAGGGGGTTCGCGGTGAAGGAGAGAGAGGGCCGGCCAGGGGGAGGGGGAGGGGTGGGGGCGAGAGGGTGATATATAGCACGCAGGCTGCGTAGGACAAAGGGAACAGGGAGATGGGATATAGGGCGGGGTGGGGTAGCGGCCAGGGTGGTGGGGGGGGGGGAGTAAATGGTGCTTGGCACGATGGCAGTGGGGATGACTGAAGAGCTATGACTAGGGGTGACAATCGCTAGGCCTGCCAGCTGGTCTTCAAGAACTGGACCGATCCACTAATATGCGGCTAGCTTCTATCGCGTAAATGGCATAACGTCCAATCGCCACCGCGAGCCACCCTCTTCCCCCAACCCCCCGCCGCCCGGTCACCGACCCTGCAGCCACCATCGGGCCTGCCCGCCCGGCCCTGCCCGGCCACCTCGCCCTTCGCCTTGCGTAGTAGCATACATTACTACCTACCCCAGTAGTTCATTATTGCGACATGCTTGTACAATATTATTGGGCCAGATAAGACCTGTCTGCACATCACAGGCAAGCGACGTTCTTTCGCACAAGGGTGAAGAGGGGTGGGGTGGGGGGGGGGGGGGGCTGGGAACCAGCAAGCAAGGAACCTCGTGGCTGGAGAGGGGAGGGACATTGGGAAACATCAAGAGCAAGGAACCTCGTGGCTGGAGGGGGGGAGGGGGCATTGAGAACCAACAAGAGCAAGGAACCTCGTGGCTGGAGGGCAGGAGGGGCAGTGGGAGCCAACAAGAGCAAGGAGCCTCGTGCCTGGAGGGGAGGGGCATTGGGAAACATCAAGAGCAAGGAACCTCGTGGCTGGAGGGGAGGGGCATTGGGAAACATCAAGAGCAGGGTTGCAGTAGAATTCTAATCCTGACGTAATGTTTGCTGACATTATGTATTTTCTACATTATTCATTACAGTAGCAATAAAAAGGTTTGCCTAGCATCAGACAGCGTTTATGAATAAGGGCTGACTGCAGTGGTCTGCACTGTCAATGTCACGGAATGAACAATGCCGTCTCTCCGTGGCTCAGCATGGAATGAGATGGCGAACAATGCTCTGGAGACCCCTAGCGCCGTATGTTACATACATGATGTAACGTCGGAAGGCGCGGCCACATATGGGAGCCTTGTGGCCACCCACGTGCCACCTGCCCCCCCCCCTTCCCCCACCCCCACATGCGCCCCCGTCTTCTAGTGTTTGGGGATTTTATATGGACGACGATATGAACATTGAAGCAGACCTCATTATCAGTTTCACTTCGTGGATCCACCCCTGGATGGGGACGAATTAGTCTCAGTTATGTTGCTGTAGAACAGGCAAAACCACCCTACAGCCACAGAACTGGGGCTAGGGTCTACTAGCCTATGGGAAACAATGCTTATCCTTCAAATGCGATTAATTAATTTTAATAAATTATTTATACATATATTTCTCGCCAATTAAAAACAACATGGCATAATACGCTACAATGAAAGTTTAGCATTCACTTATTTAACACAACTGTGGTATTTTCTTAAATGGAATGGTAAATGTGGCGCAGAAATACAAAAATGACAGACAGCAGATCGTCAGTGTGGCGTGCTGCCCTGCTACATCGGCGATTTGTGGGTTATCCACTGTTTTATTTCGCAGTTTTAGGGATGTGTTGAGGCTCCAGGCAATAGAATCGATATTTTTGCACTAAATCAGGCTATAACATGTTAGATCCTGACATGATTGGAGCGGGAAAGAACTGTTTGGATAGCTTTATCAGTAGCCTAATATAACTATATAGGGGTGGGGGGGCAAGGGGGGGGGGTCATGTTCCCAGATCACGAAGAATCAATGTCTTTATTCACAGTTCACAGTGAATTTAGAGATGAGATCTATGCATGCAATAATGAGGGCGGATATATGATATAAATTGTCGATTTCCCGAATCCCGGTTAGTTAATATCCAAATTCCCAGTTGACAATAAATGGAAATCTTTGATCATGAGGGTCGGCTAATGCACCGTTCCCAGTTCACGAAGAATAATTTTCCTCATTCCCAGTTCACGATGAAATGAAAAGCTCATTCCCGAGGCACGCGAATACCCCTTGCCCCCTGCCCTATATATGTAGGCCTACTCCGTATGCCGTGATTCGCGTGCATACATCGCGCATGCATCTCTCTCTGTTAAATGTATCCTCGGCCCTATTAATTTGTGTGTTCATCCTGGCTAATGCAGCTGGAGGCTTCCACATTTAGAGGAGGCTCCGTTCACAATGAGAGACACAATTTCTTACGATCCGGGCTGGTAGCGGCCCGCATGGTGGGGGGGGGGGGGGAACTTAGAACCGCCACCATTACGAGCTGACGGCGGGTTAATTGTTATACAACCATTTTGACCCTTGTTCTAACATAGGCTACACAATACTCTCTAGTACCTAGTGCACTCTCAGATCGACAGTTTATAGTGAATGGGCATGCGTCATACACCTACCATAAACTAAGGCACTATGCGGCCAGGCCAAAGTTTTTCGGAATCCCGCAGTCCGGCGTAGATCCACGATTTTAAACCTGCTTCTTCAGTTCAATTTGCGTCGTCAAGTTATTCCTGGTTAGCTAGGCCAAGCTATTCCTGATCAGTATGGTCGTGGATTGCTTCAGGGAAATGACGCTCGCCAATCTCCAGGCCCTAGATGACCGTCCTGACGAATGCCTGGCTCAGCAGTGGCTGTGGCTCGTGGACTCTTTCGTCCTTATATAGGGAAGATCTAGGCCTCCGTTTATCGATCGGCTTCAAAGCAAGTAGACCTCTAGGACTAATCGTAGCGACAAGAATCGATCCGCGGGAAGATCTATGGCGAGTGTATGACATACGAGAACAGTGTACCTACTACGGCATTCTTGTCACCCAGATGTGGGTCACTGTGGCTCATTCACAGACCGATGGCCCGTTTGCTGGACACCGGGGCTGGACTTGCCACGCTATGCCCGCATGCCATGCCAAACACCTCGCTCAGGCGGTCAACTTGAGGAACACTGGCAACGATATAATGTTTCACATTTATGACAAGAACAGGAAGAAGCGACAATTTGAGGTTATGGGCGGTCGATGTCTGGGGGCGATATGGCGCCACCCGAGAGGGGTGTGGGGAGGATTGGGCGGGGGGGGGGGGGTGGAGCAGTGATGAGAGTGGCCAGTGGCAAGGAGATTAGGCCTAACTGGGCACCTTCTTTTTTTTTTCTCTTCGAATAAAGGCGGGTTCGCAAAAGAACTATAATTGCGGCCTAGCGCACATTGTCACTAACTGACAAAATAACAGCCTTGTGATTATCTACACCTAGGACACGTTGTGATTGGCTACACACCCAGAACACGTCCGGTGTGATTGGGTACCTTGACAACAGTCTTCAGCAGTGAGGCCAAGGTCTAAGGGGCGAGGCATGCTCACGTACTGTTTCGGGTGTTTTTTGTTTTGCCTCACTTCTTGGTCCATGCAATCATCATATCTAGACCTTATCAAGGTATTTCCGAAGGTGGTGGCCTCTGTGTGAAGAGACCGTTAGGTGTCCGTATGGCCCAGACATCTTATCCGGCGACGGTCGCGTCGTCAAGAGAAACAGATACATAATAAACAAAAAATGAACATGACAACCAAACACAGTGTATATATGGACCCACGCTGCCATGGCGTCAAGACGAAGAATTCCACCTACCCCCCCCCCCCCCTCTCCCCTTGGACGCTACCCCCCACCTCACCTCCACACATTTCAAATGCTTCTGACTGGGGCTTGTTAACAATGACGACAGGTCGAAAATGACGTACGCACCGTGGCGCTTGGCTATAGATATTCATACGGTCCAATATGACATAGCTAGAGTCTAACCAAACACTCCCGGGTGAGGGGAGAGGGTTTACTTAATATAATGCTGGGTTTGGGAGTGCTTCGCGGTAAAGTCCCACATTGTTTACCCCCCAAAATCCGCTTGGAAGGGGTATTTCACCTCCAAAATCCGCTTGGAAGGGGTGTTTCACCTCCAAAATCCGCCCTGAAGCGATATTTTAACTTCATGTCCCGCTCGGAAGGGGTATCTTTTTGCCATTGACCCACTCTATGTCGCTGCTCCATGCAGATCCGCTCGGTTTATTTTTTGTTCCCGGCAAACCCGTTCTTAATTTTTTTCAAAAGTCAGTTCTATCTTTGTTATCAGAAATTTCCGCTTTCTCAGGGATCACGGGGCATGCACTCAGGAAACACAACGCCCCCCCCCCCCCCACACAAAAAAAACACACACACACCATCAGATTTGCACAATACTGCCATCTTAATGGACTCTGTTCCTAAATTCTTAAATCTGTACACGAATTGGGCCCTTTCTTCTGATAGACCTTGATTTCGGTGTATGGTACGTCATATGCTCAACAATCATTAAAACTATTTAGGTTTCATCGTCACATATATAAGTTGTGGAGACTCACGCCAAATCGCTTAAAACTGACCTTCACGGACAAGATAATGTAGAGCAGAAAAGATAATATAAACATTTAACACAAATGAATCCAGGAACACATGCCACGTCTCTCGATTATCGCTTTTAATAGGCTTTATTATACCCTTAATCAGTATGGCCTGTTAATACGTTGTTATCACTAATATACCCTATCGCTTTTAACAGGTTATCATTACTATGCCCTATCGCTGTTAATACGTTCTTATAATAAAATACATATCACTTTTAATTAGGTTCTTATCACTAATGCATCCTATCACCGTTAACAGGTTCCTATCACTAAAATACCCGGCCACTTATAAGACTCTTTATCAAACAAAACCAAAACTCTTACCCCTTTCAAGGTTCTAATCCTTTATAGGCTCTCATTGAATTCAATTTTATTCGAAATAGGCTCTCATGAATAAGGGCTCTCAAGATTAAGATAGAGCATATACTTAAATGTAACACAGCGTAATGCCTCTACCGCACTATATACGGCACACCTTGGCGTGGAAACGGTAGAGTTCAAACAGTATACAGAGCGATATCTGCCTTGAAGTGTGTGTGGGTGGTGTGTGTGTGATGTGGGAGGGCAGGGGGAGAGGGGGGGGGGGGACTGGTTCATGTAATCCAATCGATGTCGATGTTGGTTGGAGGAGCGCTGGCCTGCGTGACCCCACGAGAACTCTACCCCCGTGGGCCATCGTGAGCGCGGTACCTTCCCTTCATAACGACGCCAGACACGACCAAGTATAAGCTACGTGTGTGAGTGGGTGGGGGGGTGAGGGGTGGGGGGGGGGGGCGCTAAAAAATGTGACCCTTCATAGGGTGCGGCGGAAAGATTATACGTTTTTCTACCCGTTCATAAAAGTCGTGGGTGTGACACGTGACATGTCCAGCCCACCCACTCCCCTGACCCACCCACCGACAGCCGGGTCGTAGGCTCATAGACTTACCTGTCTTTTATTTACAAACCATGCACCACATATACCAATTGTTTTTTAAGCTTCGTGCCCCACCCCCACCCCTCTCCCTCCACCACCGCCTGTGGCCGGACGCACCATATTCGCCAGTGGACCACATGGACCGATAAGGACAGCGTCAAATGTGATGGAGGACCAGTCGGCATATTTTGTATGTTCACTTATTATTTACACGGTTGCCCAAAGTGTATTTGCTTGTCCCCGAAATTGCCTCACGCGCTCGGCTACGGACCCACCAGCGATCCTGGGGGGGGGGGGGGGGGGGGCGTACAGCTATCCGTCCCGACACTTGACCCAGCACTCCAAGCTCCAAACAACAACAAATCCAACCGTTTCTAAGGCAATAAGCGTTGCGAGTCTATGTCGTCATAACCAACGCCCGCTGGCATGCTGTGTCCACCAGACTGGAGCATTGTGAGAGACCCAGCTTGAAGCAGCATGCAATTTTTCCTGTACGTCTAGGAGCTGTTTTTGCGTGCAAATTTATCAAACCCATTGGCCCGAAATACATGTATGCAACATACGCATTATCACATATATCACGTTAATAGGCTCAATTAACCACTATGACCACGTGGCGATGACACAAGAAAGCTATAATTTCCCACCAGTCTGTTAAACATTGCACAATTACTATTCATTTGAATGAAGTAGTAACTTAAATCATCATTTGTATATACTACATTTTAAGAGAAAATGCTGGAAACAACTTATGTGTACAAAGCCAACGTAGTGCTCTGCGCGAGTTGTATCTACGAGGTCGATCACTTTACACCCTGCCGAAACGGTTGAGACGGTTTTACCTATAATTCTACCCTAAACTTATTACTACGGTTGGTATATTTCTCGATTTTTCGAAAGCCTTCGATACTGTTGACCATGATATATTGTTTCAAAAGTTAGACAGATACGGCATAAGAGGGCTTGCATTAACTTGGCTAAAAAGTTATCTCAATGCCAGAGAACAGTTTGTAGTTTACAATAATACATCTTCGAACCGATCTCGAATAGTATGTGGAGTCCCGCAAGGTTCTGTACCAGGTCCACTTTTATTTCTTCTATATATTAATGACTTAATGAATGTGAGTAAACAATTGTTTGGAATCTTATTTGCTGATGATTCTAATTTCTTTATATCAGGCAAGGATATAAACAAAACGATTGAAACGCTGAATGGAGATTTAAAGCAAATACAGTACTGGTTACAAATTAATAAGCTTGCTCTCAATCTCGATAAAACTAAATTCATGGTTTTTAAACCCAAGCGAAAGAAAATTAGTATCCAGAGCAATGTCATTATTTCTAGCCAAATTGTTGTGCAAACTACTACCACGAAATTTTTGGGTGTACAATTAGATTGTGACCTGTTGTGGAAACAACATATAGATTATATTAAAGGCAAATTGGCAAAGGCGCTTGGAATAATCACTTGTGCAAGGACAATTTTAACCAATGACACCCCCCGGATTTTATATAATTGTTTTGTATCTCCATATCTATCATATTGTTTTGAAGTATGGGGAGCCTCGTGTAATAGCTATTTAACCCCTCATTATCGAGAAAAAAGCAGTTCGCATATTGTCCGGAGTTAATAAATGGGCCCATTCAGCACCGTTATTTGTAATGAATAAGATTCTACCGCTCACATCATTATACGAGTTTAGCGTTTTATTATTTATATTTAAACAATACAATGGATTGCAACCTCTTATCATAAAAGATTTGTTTACAAGAAATGCTGACATACATAAATATAACACTAGAAGGTCGCAGCTGTTACATGTTCCTAAAACATAAGTGTCAATTGACGAAAATATCTATGAAATATAATGGGATATATATATTTAATAAATGGTTTGGTAAGTTAAACTTTCAATCATCGCTTCACCTTTTTAAGAGGAGTACTAAGGATAGCTTGCTAAAGACAATCGATACGAGTGATTCAACCAATGCTAACGTTAATTGAATGTGTAAGTAGCCATAATTTGATGTGTATTGCAGCGCAACGTTTGGGTCAAATCGATATACAATTTAGATTGTCGAATTACTCTTCCCATTTGTCCTGTTTATTTTTTTTTTTTTTTTTTTTTTTTTTTTTTTTTTTTTTGGGGGGGGGTTTGTTGTTTTTGTTGTTGTTTTTTTGTGTTTTTTTGAGCAAATAAGCCTCGGCTTCTGCTCCTTGCCAACCTGTTCTTTATTATGTTGATCTATGTACTATCCATGGCAATAAAGATTCTTATATACTAGCTAGTGTCTATTAAACACTCTAATTCCAGAGCTCTATCAAAGTAAGCCCCGCAGTGAATTGTGCTGTCTATATACACGGGGATCACTGACATGCAATGCCACAAACAGAGATATAAACTCAATGGAAATGGGACAAGACGAGTGGAGGGGGGGGGGGTGGTAATACTAATTTACCAAAGTATGGAGTAGCCAAGGTCAGCCCTGGCAGGAAATCCTATTAACTATTGACACGCCCCTGCCCTAGGCCATCGTCGGGAGAAATGTGCAGCCCTGACGTATTGTGGGTAAATTAATGAGATCGGGATGGTCTTTTGATGGGGATTTGAACTTGCATTAGTCCCCGGCATTAGTCATGAGAGATTTGGCTGATTACAACTGATCGCGTCGCTCGTTTGGAATGCGCGTTCCCTCCTATGTACTTCACCCGCGTCACGGCGCGATGCGTGCGCAGTTAGGGCCCGATGCGAGGGACGATATGTCAACGCAGATTTTTTGATTGGTTCTATATTCAGGATGCTTTCACTTTTTGTCATATGGCGTCAATGAGAGAGGGAAGGGAAGAGCGGAGCGATGTCCCCGGGGGTAGCCCCCTACTCTTTGCGAAGAAGGACATGGGATCTTTATCCTGCGACCACACAGACATGGCCACAGCGGGGCTCGAACCACCGACCCACGTGCCGTTAGGCTCTCAGGTGGCCAGAGCACTCAAGGCGAGCGATCTAACCCGCTGAGCTATCGAGACGGCCCCTGTAAACTCAGGAGACTGAAATTGAATGTTGCTCTTCGGCAATTAAAAACTGGGCCAAAAAAACCTCAGGGGGACAAGGAAATGGGATTGGACGTGCCTCTGGTCCAATTGTCATGGTGCGAACCCAGCCCAGCCTGCTTGTCCACTGAGCATGAGCGACTCCACATCTCCTATATGATGACGTACTGCACATAAAGACTCCTCACTTCCCAAAAGTGTCAAACGGACATGCTAGCTAGCGACCCAGGATAAATGTTTGCTTTCAACGCTTGATCTACCAGTCCAGATAGGCTTAACGAGGCCGAAAAGTGTCGTTATTTGTTGATACTGGATCCTCTTTAATCATCTGCTCTGTAATGTTCGTGTGGTCAGTCCATCGGTCGCAGCGTCGGTCCGATGCAAACCACAAGCGCCACACGGTGACGCCAGCCGTTATGATCTGATTGGTGTCGAGCGGAGGAAGCAGGGTGGGGAATGGGGGGGGGGGGGGGGGGCGGTGCACGGAATTTTTTGTTGTGGATTTACGGTGAATATATGCACAGCAGTTGGTTGGCATGCTTCTGTCTCTAAGCATGAGTTGGCTGGCCCCCCGGTAGGTGGTATTCCCCGCACTTAATCGCACGGGGTCAAATACTGGCACACTAGCCTCGCCCCCCCCTCACCCTCACCCTTCCCCGCTTCACCACTCCGTTTCATAATAATAATAATAATAACATACACAAATAATACTAGTGAATAAAGTGAAAAGTATTACATGTTCGCAACATCGGATATCGTTGCTGGGTTTCGTATATCACACTACTTTATAGGCTTTCGCGTTAACACTTCTTCCCTGTTGACTGCAGTATTTGCTTTATATAGGATATTTTTAGACGATGGTTGATTTCACGATCTTGCTTGATAGGTTGTCGCTAAAATGTTAAGGCTACGCTAAATAACATTTATACGATAATATAAAAAAAAATATATGCAAAAGCGCACTTGGCAATATAATACTTTTAACATATGAATAGTATGTAACATTGGGATGACGTTATGACGTCAGTGTGACAAACATGCCCCACTAACAAGGAGGCATTAAGACGACAATCCAATATGGGTTACCCTATTTTTTCGGTAGAATCGCAGGTGGATCTGTCCAGTGAAATCCGTCGTCTGAGATACACGAACCGTCACAGCTTCCCGTCTGGTTCACATAACGCCAAAGCATGCTCACGCCTTACAGAAAGAGAAACTTAAAGCAGTGGACAATCTTTCGTATTTCTAGCGTGTAATGCTATTCATTTTGCAAATATTTGAATAGGTGTGTCATAACGTTTTAGTGTCATACGTACTGAGCTATTAGGACCATCAGCAAATACGTATATTTTGCGCACGTTATGATCCATGAGATCTGTCACTGCAGACTCCATAGACCGTCGAACGGTTATTTATAAGGTATCAATCAAACTTGTTTTTTTGCCGAAGCAATTGATATTTTGCGCATGCTTGACCCTGGGATCGAGGTGTCATGACGCGTCAGCGCCAGATATTCACAAGGGGTGATGTGGTCGACTGGCGTAGCATGCATGAGCAGTAGGAGAGTGAGGGGAGCCGTGTTGATTTTGCTGCATAATGGTTTCATGATGACAAAATGTGAGTTTTCACTTTCATATATCTGTTCAGGATCTCATAGCCCGAGTGTGAGCTAAGATACCTCTCTGAAATGAGAATTGATAATGTCAGTGGAATCAAATCACAGCTGTCAGTTTGTGCTCAAGCCAACAGACTATTTAATATAACGTTCTTGGACTTGACAGACGGGGATCCAAGAAAAGGGAAGTTGGAAAGGGGGGGGGGGGGTGGGCGATGGGGCGGGGAAGTAATATGGCGTAGGTTTTCCACTGAAAAAGCGCATCATAGGTCCCGAAATAGGAGGGAGATATCTCGGCCTCCAGAGAGAGAGAGAGGGATCTGGAAGAGGTGTGTGTGGGGGGGGGGGGGGGGGGGATGGGGGTGTCGAATGTCGATTTCTTTGTCTCTTTTTGTCGTTCTTTTTCCTAATTGCAAACTTCAAATATGCCTGTCGCGTGTCGACATTTACCCATTCCAGGCTCTTAGAGAGAGAGAAAGAGAGAGAAAAACGGAGGGGTGTCCACACCAATTAGGAAGTAGATCAACTACATTTTGGATACCTCAATGGGTATTTTGCACCCCCGTCCCCCCGCCATCCATGTGGTTTGCCATGAACTATTCGGAAGCTCATAAAGGTTCGCCATGAACTATTCGGAAGCTCATAAAGGTTCGCCATGAACTATTCCGAAGCTCATAAAGGTTTGCCATGAACTATTCCCAAGCTCATAATGGTTTAACATGTGAAGTTTATTCCTGTCACGGCTGCAGTCAAAGCTGATCGGTGGCATGGGCGACAGCCCCAGCGGGTAGAGGGGAGAGGATGGCGTGGTGGTGTGGGGGATATATATAGCTCCTAGACCACCCGACATTGGCATGCATCACCCCATGCATCACGTCCTTCTCTAGCCCGAACTTATAACGTACGTACCGTTTTGGCAAGGAGCAGAAGCCGAGGCGCATTCGCTCAAGAAAAGAACAACACAAATTGTGCAGAGTGTATAGTGCCGAGTGTAGAAACGGTTGGTGTAGTGCCGAAACGCTCGGCAGAATGCAGAAACGTTTGGTGTAGAGTAGAAACGCTCGGCAGAATTCAGAAACGTTTGGTGTAGAGTAGAAACGCTCGGCAGAATGCAGCAATGTTTGGTGTAGAGTAGAAACGCTCGGCAGAATGCAGAAACGGTTGGTGTAGTGCAGAAACCCTCGGCAGAATGCAGCAACGGTTGGTGTAGTGCAGAAACGCTCGGCAGAAAGCAGAAACGTTTGGTGTAGAGTAGAAACGCTCGGCAGAATGCAGAAACGTTTAGTGTAGAGTAGAAACGCTCGGCAGAATGCAGAAAAGTTTGGTGTAGAGTAGAAACGCTCGGCAGAATGCAGAAACGTTTGGTGTAGAGTAGAAACGCTCGGCAGAATGCAGAAACGATTGGTGTAGAGTAGAAACGCTCGGAAGAGTGCAGAAACAGTTGGTGTAGAGCAGAAACGCTCGGCAGAATGCAGAAACGTTTGGTGTAGAGTAGAAACGCTCGGAAGAGTGCAGAAACAGTTGGTGTAGAGCAGAAACGCTCGGCAGAATGCAGAAACGTTTGGTGTAGAGTAGAAACGCTCAGTAGAAGGCAGAAACGGTTGGTGTAGAGTAGAAACGCTTGGCAGAATGCAGCAGCGTTTGGTGTAGGGTAGAAACGCTCGGCACAATGCAGAAACGGTTGGTGTAGAGTAGAAACGCTCGGTAGAATGCAGAAACGGTTGGTGTAGAGTAGAAACGCTCGGCAGAGTGCAGACACGTTCAAATGAGAGTAATAATCGGTCTAAGAACTGTGCTCCGCCACAGACTAGACGACAGCGGAAGGAGTATGACTGCTACATTAATTATTAATTCAAACAATGTATTCCAAGGACGTATCTCGAGCAATGGAGGGTGGTGAAAGAAAATAAAGATAAAAGAAGGGCTCAATGTCTGCTCGTATCGCATCTCCGGAGGGCTGTATAGCAAGCACGTGAGGGTGCCTTGATGTGCCATTGTCTCTTATCAAAAAGATATCATCCAAACGTAATATCATTCAAACGACCTATCGGACTCACGACTGGTAGAACTGTTGAGCGATAGTTGTTCCTCAACTGCTATTGAGGGGGGCTGCTATCCGAAACAATGAAGGCCAATCCGGAGGTGTAAGATCCCATTTAATTTATTTCGGGATGTCGCAAGGATTCGAACCGTCCAACCGTCAGGAAGCGATAACCATCCTTCACGACAGTTTATAACATAAGAAAACATTCCATGCAGGCCGGGCTTCGATTGGAAGTAACACCTTGTCCTTATTTATGACGTGAGGCCTAAACTGGGGCTATACAGGGCGGGAATACGTGTTCTAATATAGAGGGTACGATCGGGAGAGGGCGAAAACAAAGCCTTTAGCCAAGGGCTATTCATCTGGTTCGCCACCTGGCGGCCTGTAGCAGAAGGTGCTGTCGAAGAATGTAACGGCTCCCAAATATATCGGCCACTCGCCGGTCTGTATGTAGGCCGGGGTAATCTGTCTGCAGCTGAGGTCCAGACCTATCGGCCAGCAGACCGCCTTGGCTGTCCAGGTATTTGAAGTGGTTCACTACAGGGGGTCCCCCACCGTATACACGAGAGCGTCCTATCAGCAGCTATCTTGCCCACACCAAGCGCCTTCAAATATTTTCTATGTTGTTGAGGCAGATATACCACCTTTTCCAAAGGAAATTTTAAATATGTTTTTTTTTATTATTCTGTGATTAAACACGCTTCAGATGTTTAGTCGCCATTTTCTTTCTTTCCTGCAGTAACAAATTCTTGATTATTTTTCTCTCTCAAGGAAAATGGTTTTACATTTTTTTTTGTTAAATTAAATGTAGACATTGTTGTATCTGTCTTAGCGTCTACACTCTCGTATTTATCTTGAGTTTGATGACGTAGTATACAGGAAAAGCTCTAGTCCACGCCATTACCCCTACCAGTCTGACTGAGAATATCTCTGAAAACTATCTCTTTACACAACAGCCTTGTTGTTATGCAAAATGGACCTCACTATATGATTTCCTTTTAAGACTAATATTTCTCATGGGAAAAAATAATTAATTCGGCCTTCACAGGCTGCAATATTAATCTTGCTCATAGCTAAATATGATATAAATCGTGGGAGTGTTCCCTTTGATAGTGTTGTTAGCGTTCACATATAAGGGTTGCATCACAGGTGCTGTTAATATGACGCATTGGAAATATAATATGGACAGCACTTGTCAGGGTTGTTCACGTGTCGGCAGATCAATAAATACTTAAATGGTGAGGAAAAAAGTGAATTACGGATATAATTGCAGGGAATAATCAAAGCAGCTTCACCTTGGGAAAGCCGAGAGCTCGACGTCGAATGGTTGACACATAACAGCATATGTGACATGCCCAAGGAAAAGTAATTACCCCGCTACCGATATTTCAAAAGGACGTGGAAACAAATTGAATTATTAATATCATATTTGATTGAGCCATGATTGCTTTGTCTCCTTTATCCACGGAGATGTGAGAAATGGTTTAACATCCATGAGGGTCCAGTGCTACACTTTAATCCCCGCCCCTCTCCTGCCCCATGTTGTGGGAGTCAAGGCTGGTAGCTTCATGACCTCTCTGCCCCATGTTGTGGGAGTCAAAGCTGGTAGCTTCATGACCTCTCTGCCCATGTTGTGGGAGTCAAGGCTGGTAGCTTCATGACCTCTCTGCCCCATGTTGTGGGAGTCAAGGCTGGTAGCTTCATGACCTCTCTGCCCCATGTTGTGGGAGTCAAGGCTGGTAGCTTCATGACCTCTCTGCCCCATGTTGTGGGAGTCAAGGCTGGTAGCTTCATGACCTCTCTGCCCCATGTTGTGGTAGTCAAGGCCGGTAGCTTCATGACCTCTCTCTTCATCTCGGCTTTCGTGAACAACGTTTAGTCCCGAGAACTTTCGATTCAGCCCTTAGTCAAAATCATTCTTCGCTTCTGCCGCTACCGGCGTGACACCTGGTGGCAGTATAAACAGCCTTCCCCACCCCCCTCCGGTTAATTTGATGACTCAGCAATTCCAAACCGGAGAAACACCCACGCCGGTATGAAGGGTACAGCGCCTTCATAGTCAACACCTCGCGCGACTCTCGAGACGGTGTTCGGCGAATCAGTAATGGCATGTAGGCTGGCTACCCCTGCGTCGCCCTTCGACTGACCATGTCCCTCTTGGCCCCCACCCTCACCCGCCTCCCAGCCACCCCGACTAATGGAGGGGATCTGTTGTTGATATCATCTTGCATCCAGTGTGGGGGAGGGGGACACCGCTATCTGAGGCCATACTCTGATAGGGCCGTGCCCACAGCCTTCGGCGTTCTGGCTCTATAGTCCAAGATATAAGTTAAAGATATAGCCTTTGGGTCCGATATTGGTTTACTTCTATGGGCGTTCCCAGAAAATGTCGGAGGGGGGGGGGGGGGGGATCTGTCCATCTTTCTCACGGATCAGTTCATCTTCCACTAACAAACTTGATTTTGAAAGTTCATCCTCTCAAGCAATATTGGCTTTAACAGCGCACCTTCAAAATAAATTTTTCCTTTAACCGTGCATCTTCTCAAACAATCTTGACTTTAACAGTGCAAGTTCAAAAGCAATCTTGACTTTAACAGGGCATCTTTCCAAATAATTTGGCCATGAACAGTGCATCTTCCCAAGAAATCTAGACTTAAGCAGTGCATATTAGCTTTCAAAAAGGGACGTTTGTGCGCCATATTTACCGGATGACACCTTATGCAACATTTTGCAATTAAATCTTTGATATCAAGAACTTTCTTCTCGCGCCGAATTGTTGTCTAAATGCCGTGGCATACTAATTCATGTGTTATTTGTGTTATCTATAATCGCATACAAAACGGGACAATTTTTAAAAAAGGTTGAATGCCGGTCCCGTTCGGATTGCTCTAGGTTCATTGGTGGCCAGCAACTTTCACTGTGAGAGTATCGCTGGTCACCCCCGGACCACATATGGGATGTAGGAAATGAGCTGAAGGTCACAAGACCGGAATTTATATTCCTGTCACCGGCGGGCAGTCAAGGCTGACCGCGTATGGGTTTGGAAATATTTCACCATCATGAGCGACATCCCTGGTTGACAGAGTGGGTGGGGTGGAGGAGGGGGAGGGGGAGGGGGAGACTCAAGCCTCAAGTTCCAGACGAGAGAATGGTGGGCAGATCGATACTCGATGCCTTGAATTGATAATTTGTTATTTTGTTATTTTGTTATAATTTGCAATTTTTCCGAAAGACTTATAGCTATCTGGCATAACGAGAAGGGGAAGCAGGGCTAAAAGTGAATTCTGGCCTTGTCTGTCTGCTTGTGTGATAAGGATGTCTTTGTGTTGTGTGTGTGGGTGGGTGATGGGCGGAGGTTCTCGACCGAGGGTGGCCGGGGACGTGAAACAACCCGAGCCCCCAGGGAAATACTTGACGCCATGTCTGATGACCCCACGCCTGATGATGCCACGCCTGCTGACGTCACGCCTGCTGACGTCACGCCTGCTGACGCCATGTCTGCTGACGCCATGTCCCTTGACGCCACGCATTATGAAGCCACAGCTATTGACGTCACGAATGTTGACGCCGCGGCTACTGACGCCACGCCGGCTGACGCCACGCCTGCTGACCCTGCGGTTGATGACGCCAAGTTTGTGGACGCCACGCCTGTTGACGCCACGTCTCTTGACGCCACGCATTATGACGCCATGCCTGTGGCCACATCTGCTGACGCTTCGCTGTGTCCTGTTTCGTCGTGCCGTCCTTTGGAAGCCTCCGTTGGAGGCGCTGGCACGTCTACCCCTTCCCCTCGGTAGCAGTGTACCCCCTCCGCTCAAGCCTCCACCCTCCCATCCACCCCCTCGAGGAACGCCTGGTTCCAGTGTGCCCTCAACTCCCCTCCAGCCCATCCAGGGACGCCTGGTTCCAATGTGCCCTCCCCTCCCCTCCAGCCCCTCCAGGGACACGGCTATTAGGTCGCGTGTGTTCACAAACCTTATTTGTTAAAAGTTATCAACCCACTATACGCTATGTATAGTGGATCTTGAATCTATGTACGCAGCAAGCAGGGCAAAAAGCTCCGACAGCTCTCTCACCAGGCGGGCCTCCAGTTTCTACCGCCGTAAATGTTTTTGCGCTACCGACCGAAGGGTCACAGGCCCATTGCTCACCCCCCCCCCCTTCCCCCACCCCCACCCCGCTCTCTCCGCATCCCCACAAGGCACCCTCATAATGCTACCATTTTTTGATGTATGTCTCCGGTTCCCTTATAGTAGAAAGCGTAAGGCTACCCCGGAAAGACGACGGTGTATCTAATCCGCCATGAGAGTCCAACACGCCGGTGTGCTCTCCAAGTCACTGTTCGCCGCAGTCCGCACGAGTTGCCACTGTCCGCCGGGAAAGCTTCCGGCAGGGAACCAGATCATTATCGGGCAACATACGGAGGACTCCTGGGGGGGGGGGTTACAACCCAGTGGTGGGTGGGCAGGCAAGTATCTGTCCCTTGTGACGGAATTTTACTGTCCCAGCTAGCTGACTGTAAGATATAGACCGGCGGGTAGGCCCAGTAAACCATTATATAGCACTTCTAGGTCTGATGCCCTACTACTTGCGCCGTGTGAAAAACAACAGCTTCCTGGGTCGTAACATTCGCAGCAGCAGCGCCGCGTCCCGTATGGACAGATTGTCATGATAAACACTCCACGGGAAGTAATATAGTCGTCGTCCAGGGTGCTGTGGCTGGTGGTCCCCATGGATCGAGCATCGGCTGCCTCCTGTGTACGCCGCATAGCTCCAGCACCTGTGTAACGATAGCGAATAATCAGGTCGGACAGGAAGAGAAAAATCCCATGTTCGGGTAACTACGGTGCGCATTTGTTTTTTAATTGATTTTGCAGCAAGAGTAGCTGTCACTTGAGGAACGAGCGCCCTCTGCTGGGAGAGTGGCATGGCGTATGACCTACAGAACCACGTTTAAAGTTTTATTGCGTGACTCGTCGAACATCCGTAACTGACTTTGTGACGGATCCGGTGTTAGTACCGACGGATTCTGGTTCCACATGCGATAACGATGAGCATCTGCCTACTGCGAAGCTGTCAGATATCACTGTTATTTACTGGTTATCGTCTCAGGATGTTCGCTGATTCTGTTTAATGATCCATATTTGTAGTAAGCTGGTAAACATACAAATGTATAGGTCCTGGGTACGAACCCTGGCACATGTATCGGGGAGAAGTTTCTTCTAACCCCATCTCATAGTCCCAGGAGGTTACTTGGTCCAATCTAGCCATGTGCACAGCGTGCACAAAATAAACCTTGCCGCGATTCTTTTAAGTGCGGATGGCACAGCCCCCTCTATTGTGGGACTGTCATCACATCCATTGCAAACACCGGTATTAAAAACATGTGTACAAGCAATTAAGATTGATTGCAAGACGATCATTCGCAGAGCAAGGCGGATGTTGCTTGGGATGCCGGCATCCCGTTTCGTTTACCCACACGGCCACGGCGTATACTTGAACAACCAGTATGGCACGATATAGCCTTACAGGCTACAAGTGCCGTTAAACCCGAATCAAATCAAAATCACGGCGTATACAACACAGCCCCTGGCCTGTTTGGCGCGTGGTGTCGACTAGCCAACCTGCATTATTCATATCGGCATTACTCTAAAAGGACTGTTTGACTTGGCAGCACTTGTAATCAGTGTAGATGGCGGATTACTAACACCCTTTGTGGAACATTGTCAATTTAACAGACTAGCAGCTATTTGACGCGTTTTTCGCTGAATGGCTCAGCTGTTGGACAAAGTCAACCGGAGTCAAGGTCAACTTCTGTGACATGTGAGATATCGGCGGCTGGTCGCGCGGAAGTCTCGCCCCATCCGATAAGAGGCTCATCGTGAGGGACGGTGTCTGCTGAAGCTGGCTTACCTACTATAAGTCCGACCTAAGCGGGACGGCGGCCATCGCACCAGCGAAACCCGCCAAACAACTCTCTCATAAAGGATCCCTTTGCGGATTTAATGTCCGGCAAACGAAGCATGGTAAGAAATCTGATTGCTATGAATTTGGGACAAGGTCATGGGGGCTAAATAGAGGTGACACATATGTGGTATAAGGCTTATATAATGACGTAGGACGTAAGTTAAGATGTAGCTTATTCCCAGGCAGAAAGGTCAGCGCGTGCTTTGGATGTAGAGAACACCACTTTGGTCCACTTTGGGCAGATTGAGAGATTGTTTCGCTAAATAGTTTTGCATTTGATGCAATGACGTTATGAGAGACAGACCGCGGCGTCATAGAACGAATTAATCCCCTCATCCGCCATGGTATCGGGGGGTGCCTTGGCCTAGTTTTGCCCTTGCGAGCACAGAAACGGTCTAAAACACAAATTCTTTTCATTTCATTTAGAACGAATCATGGCGCAATCAGCGGAAAGTTGTGATGTACTTTGCAAAGAATTTATGGCAGTTATAAAATATATGCCGATTAATATTTTGTGCTTTTGCCGCTTGATTTACGGCAGGGTTTTAATTATAAAAAGCAGGCTCTAGTCAATAAATTCTAGTGACGGAAAATAGATGGTCGATAGAAGCGAACCATCAGCTATAATAAAAATAATATAGGTTTTTTGCACCTAAAGGCCTCAGGCCCATGGTATAAGACATATATACAAACGCAATTGTTCTTCCTTGTCCCTGTATAAACCAGTTTAAATTTAAATTGTCTCCCTTAATATCATCGCATGGAATATAAATTGACCCAGGTTATTAAGTATTTCGTCATGAGCTAATACAAGTTAAGATACTGTCTGCAGCAGTAGATGTGAGTCACCCACACCCGTCATGATCTTAATTTTCCTCTGCCTTTAGCCCGTCTTCCCAGACATCAGCCGAAAGGTTAACGCCTTTCGCATCACCAAAACCACCTAAAAACTATGGCTACTGAGATATATACTGCGCCAAATATATTGGCATTTTGGAAAAGCCGGCCAGAGAATACGCCAAATCAAATATGCGAAGTCGGCATTAATCCGATGTATGGCCTCGTTATGGGTGCGTTGTGCCGTCGCTTTGTTCCCAGCCTGTGGTGGGCTACAATCCAATAGTCCATGAGCTATGGCTCGGGGCCTGGGCTGGCAGGTTGGCTGGCTAAACCCTGGAGCAGGCTGCCCAGCAGTTGTCACCTATCAGAGCAACGCTCGTCAGTCATCTCCGCTTTAACCTTATAAAGGACAAGAACATTGCTCTTGCGATACATAAATACAATTTGTTAAGATAGACCGGCGACAGAAAGAAAGAATAGTTACTTTTCGTCGAGGTGGGAGATTTAGTGTCGCAGTTTTCTTGGTGCGCCAGTATGTTTTAACCAAATGAATGACGAACTCCACGGGACTGTACGCCTAAATATATAACTCTATATCAGTATTTTATTATTGGATGCCCATTGCTTACTTGGTATGTGTAGATTTTATTTCACGATTCACGAGCCATACTGATGGTTCGTGCTTCGCCTTTTCTCTTGTACATTGTATTTCTCATGGTAAGCTCTTTCTTCCGCTTCGGATGAATTGTAAATGTGCGAATATCCTGACGTATCTTCGGCTTCCGTCCAACCGTTTATTGCGCTAGGTAATGGTACGATTCATGTATATGTGAGTTTTATTGACGCAATAAAGGCGGTTTTATCTCCCTGGGTCGCCCCAGGGAAACAATCGCTGTCCACGCTTTCTTGGACCGGAAAACCATGATATGAGTACAACTTCAATGCTATCATGCCTGCTAAAACAGTTACATGGATTTGCAAATATGATGCCTTTGGTAGGGAAACAACATGAATAGGAATTTACATAAGAATAACATATGTAATGGATATAATTAATCAATAGAAAGTAATAATCGTAATGGTGGTAATTAATCATTGTTAATTAATAATCGCTCACTCGTTGCCTCATAACCCTGGTTGTCAAAGAGCATGTCAGGGGCTGATAACCTCTGGGTATAGACCAACATCGATGCCCGGAACAACTGTTTAGGAAAACGTGTGATGTCACGCTTTTATTTTAATTATTCATTATTTATATTTTAAATGCACCGGGAAACAGAACCAGTTCTTTTTCTGACCTAGCCGTGCATTGTTTACGTTAATGTGCGATATTTTAATAATGACCAACAAAACAGTGCATCATATTGATGATGAAAAAATGGATATAGTTAAAAATCTTAATCTCAATAGATCAACTCGCTCGATTCGCAAGAGTAATTAATTAGTCTCTCAGGTATCCAATGGAAACGTCAGCGCAAGCGTTTATGGATTCAAACTGTTCGGCGTCTCCTTGACTACCGCTCCCTTTGTCGCCCTGCCTTGTCATTGCGGAGTTCATGACGTCAGACGTGTGTGTCTGTATTCACCTACTGACCCCGTGTCATGCTGGTTTAAGGAGGAGGTTTGCTGACGTCAGACGTGAGGATATTTCTCCCCCGAGGTAAATCATTCCTGACGTTCCTGAAGGTACGGGCTCGCCCCCCTCCCCCCCCCCCAGCCCCCACTCCCCGCGTCTAGTGTTGTCGCGCCGGGCGCCGCGACCTTCACGCCGTGACCTCCATTTACGCCGATGTCGACCGCATGTCGCCACCGGTGAAATCAGACGCCGAGTGAGCACGTGATTGATGACGTCACGTCACGCGAAGCATTTTACCGGCGAGAAAGAACACACGGGGAACTGCTAGCACACGTCACTTCACACACAGCCACACCATGACCAAGCAACGCGTCAGGCTCTACAACTGCTACCATGAAACTATTACCACCCTCACCCCCACCCTCCCTCCTTCCCTCCCACCTCATTGGCCAAACGGAATCTCTTACTAGGTGACGCCGCGGACTAAGATCGATGGTCGCGGTGACCATGAGGTAAAGGCAGGCAGTTCTGTTGGCGAGACATCCTCTCTAACCTTGGACTATTGGACTGTGTGATGTCACAGCCTGCTTCAGTGGTATCTCTGGCCGCTATACCGATGGACGATGACGACACAGCAGGGCGGCCCATTGGCCTCGGTGAAATCGGGAAGAGGGTTGCAATGTTCTACGAACCGGATGGATCGCTCCAGGATGGTTTGAATCTCCATGGTGATATGAAGGATTGTGGTCATGCGTGCATAACCCGCTTTGGTATGTGGATAGGGTCGGTGTATCTGTGGAAAGGTGTGCATTATCGATAGCGTGGCTGTAGAATGGTGTGAATTTTTGATGTGATGTCTATAGAATGGTGTGAATTTTCGATGTGATGTTCATAGAATGGTGTGAATTTTTAATGTGATGCATGTAGAACGGTGCGAAATTTCAAAGGCACGTCTTTAGAATAGTCTGAAATTTCAATGAAAATGGTGCCTAAAGTCGATGTTATGTCTGTAGAATACTCTAAAATGTCGATGAACGCTCTGAGAAGTCAATGTTGTGTGCGTAGAACGCTCTGAGATGTCGATGTTGTGTGCGTAGAACGCGCTGAGATGTCGTTGGTGTATCTACAGAGTGAAAATTTCCTTAATGAACCCAATGAACCTCTAAAGGTGTGTCTAATAAAGATAATTTGGCTCTAGTTGTGCAGCCAGCGAAAACATTGGGTCATCAATGGGCTGAGTACAGAATGGTCGCGATTGCTATGGTGTCGAGTAACTAACTCCATGGGATGTCATGGGAACATACTCATCAAAACCTTCAAGGATGAATAAAAATGTGTTGCTCTTATATGAAGTGAATTATTTGCCGACTGATGAACTGTTCGACAGAATGATGGATTGCAATGTTTAATATGGCATATGATGTTTGATGGATCCTCTGTCGATTAATGCTTATTACAAGGATGCTCTTGACAGAAGCATGAAGTGGACATTTTTTACCTGGCCAATTATGCATTAAGGGAACAGATTTCGTATCTCATATATTATTCTGTTCTCGGGGTGTCGTTATCATGTTACTAGCTGTATATATGTTGACACTGCGGCCCACTTGAAGACCACGTGGGCTATGTTATCCCACGCCTGTTGGACCATGCGCACACCATACCATATGCCATGTGCAATGGCTGACCCAATATAGTGAGGAGGTGGAGTGAGCGTGCATCATTTAATAGTGAAGCACTAATATCCATTACACCCACTCTCGTAAGAAGGACGCCCACCTTGCCCTTTGGGCTAACAGAGCCGATATCCAAGCATCGCATCCGGGTGGCTTCGCCACTCATCCGCCTCCACTGGCGCCCTCCATCGGTCTTTCGCGTCATTAGTCATTTATGATTTTCATGCGGCGTCTGTCCTCAATACCCGGATGAAGAGTTTGCGGGGGGACAGCTACGTCCATTCGCTGGGTCGTCTGGCCTAGACTCTGTGGAGTCTTGAATCGTGTACGTCTGTGCTCAAGATAGTAAGCCAATCGATCAACAGGGAGTCATTATTTACGTTATCGCTTGAAGTGGAAGGCTGAACGCTTTCACTATGCGCTTGTCAATGGTCCTCACGTTTCTGTATTGCCATCTCATAAAAAAAAAAAGGAATTGTAAGTTTTCTTGCCATTGTTACATTGTTTTTTGAAAATACTTGTTCTTGTATCACACAAGGATTCATTAGTCAATGCTAGAGCGATTTAACACTGCGATATTTGTTGTTTTTATTTATTCTTGATGTCATCGCCGGAATCCCAATGGTGAAGTATCCACCTTCTCCAGGGGTTATTTTACTGACGCCAATACCATTGTGTTTTTGTTGCGCTACACGAAATGCCTTTCGCGTGTCTGAATAGAAATCAACACGTAATCTGACGTATAGAGTAGGTCTAATGGATTGGGCCGGGTCATGGGGCGTTCAGCCTCCAAGACTGATCCGCCGTTAAAAATTAATCACGAGACTTCCAGTTTTAACAATCATTGACTAAGTAAAGGAGGGGGGGGGGGATCTTTTCCGATCTCCGAAATTAACATCCCGGAATTCGTGGAGATTCGCGATAGGCTGTTGTTTGTCTATTTACCGCAGTCTGTTATAGCAGTCTGCGAATTTCTCGATATTCGCGATATCACCATCAAGGAGATTTTTTTCGCGCCTAGCTTTAAAATGTCATCAACTTGGAGATTTAATATTGCTCTCCTTAATTCTTGGGGATTCGCAATTCAGAGGGGGTACCCCCCCCCATAAGTAGCAGGCTGAGCCTAATGTGCATCACATATACTAAACTTCGTAGAACTTGTCAGAACACCAAAAAGCGTCTAACCGTAGCAAATAAAAATAATTTTAAAAGAGAAAAAAAAAGACCATTAGCAAAATAGGGCTTTTCAGTGAGCTGTACTAACGTTAGTGCAGCTCGCTGAAAAGCCATGTGCAATATCTCCTTGTTGTAAGAGCTAACACGTAAAAGTAAGCGATCGGACAGGAACTGAGTTAAAATATAGGTAATTTTACTATCACGCTACTTACATGTGGTCTGCAAAGGGTTGATTACGGCCGCCCCACTGATGTCAGAAAGGCCACCACTTTGTGGACTGGCGGATAGAAGTCGGACACCACTGACAAACGAAAATAAACGAGTCTTTACACAGAGGACCAGACGGCCTCCGTAACAACGTAGGGATAAGAGATGGTCCCACGGGAGGCTTCTGTCTGCCAGTGCGCTGTAAAACGCAATCCTGCCCGCAGAGCAGACGACTGGCCGCCGGTTTTGGCGGGAAACGATGCCGATGGGTGTCGTTATCGCGTCTGCGCGGTCACGTGGATCGGTAGCCTGCAATTCATCATTCTGACAATAGCTCCAAAATTAGCCACCGAATGGCTACAGTCATCGGAGGTCAAAGGGTACATCAGACGTTGGCATGAAGCCACAAAAAAGAAACAATACCCCATCAAGCTATGACCAATATAGTCAGAGCGGGATTTTCGGGATGACAATTGTTACGAATGTCATATTGAGGGATTATCAAAGAACAAACAATCATTGCTAAATAATTGCTTGCATACAAACCTGGCATCGGTTGACTGATGTTTGGTGACGAGACCATGAGATATTTATTTTTAAACGCCTGAAGTCTCCTTCCAAATTAATGGTTGACCTACCTAGTGTGCCAATCGTTTCGGGGTGATGATGCTTATTGCAATGGGGGTAGCGGCAGTTATATGATAAACCGGTGTCGTTGTTTAAATCGGACGGTTACAGAAAATTGTGGAAGCTTCCAATTCCGACTGTTTCCGCGATGTTTTATGGATTTCCTTGTTACATCCAGTGCAGTGTCTTCTTCATGTCGATGTTAAAAAAAATGTGTAGGGGCTGGTCGGGGGGATGGGGGGGGGGGGGAGGGGCGGCTGTCAGAAACAATAAACGGTGCCCAGGTGTAAGATCCCATTTAATTTATTCGGGATGTTGCAAGGATTTTTCCCGTCCAACCGTCAGGAAACGATAACCATCGTTCACGAGACTTTATAAAACAAGAAAACAGTCCATGCAGACCGGGCTTCGATTGGAAGTAACACCTTGGCCTTCTTTATGACGTGAGGCTTAAACTGGGGCTATACAGGAGAGGGCGAAAAAAATGCCTTTAGCCAAGGGCTATTCATCTGGTCGCCACCTGGCAGCCTGTGTCAGAAGGTGCTGTCGAAGAATGTAACGGCTCCCAAATATATCGGCCACTCGCCGCTCCGTATGTAGGCTGGGGTAATTTGTCTGCAGCTAAGGTCCAGACCTATCGGCCAGCAGACTGCCTTGGTTGTCCAGGGATTTGAAGTGGCTTCAATACAGGGGGTCCCCCACCCTATACACGAGTGCGCCATTAAGCCCTATCAGCGGCTATCTTGCCCAAACCAAGCGCATTCAAATGTTTTCGATGTTGTTGAGGCAGATATAGCACTTTTTTCAAAGGAAGTTTAAAATATGAGTTATTTACATGGTTTCTTAGTCGCCATTTTTTTTCTTTCCTGTCGCAGTAACAAATTCTTGATGTTTCTATCAACACTCCTAATTCATACAGTATTTTTCTCTCTCAAGGATAATGTTTTAAAATGTGTGTTGTATAAATTAACTGCAGGCATTGTTGTATTTGTCTTAGTGTCTACACTCTCATATTTATCTTGAGTTTGATGACGTAGTATACATGGATAGCTCAGTTTCACGCCATTACCTCTACCAGTCTGAGTGAGAATGTCAAAGACAATCTGAAGCAATCTGTTACACAATAGCATTGACGTTATGCAAAATATTTCTCATGGTAAAAAATTATTCATTTGGCCTTCTCAGGCTGCAATATTAATATTAATCTAGGCTTTTTAAACGGGGAGGTTGTCGGAGCCGGGGGAGGGGACATGATGTCGGGGGGGGGGGGGGGCTGGTAGGGGCAGGGAGGGGGGGGGGGCTATCCGAAGCAATGGACGCCGGTCTGACTAAGAATGTCTCTGAAAACCATCTCTTTACGAAATAACATTGTCGTGATGCAAAATGGACCTGACTATATGATTTCCATTTAAAACAAATATTTCTCATGGGAAAAAATAATCCATTCGGCCTTCACATGCTGCAATATTAATCTTGTTCACAATTAAATATGATGGAAATCGCGGCAGTGTTCCCCTTGATAGTGTTATTAGCGTTCACATATAAGAGCTACGTCACAGGTGGTGGTAATATGACGGGTTGGAAATATAATATGGACTGCACTTGTCAGGTTTGTTCACGTGTCGACAGATTATTAATGTTTAAATGGTAAAGACAAAAATGAATAACGGATATAATTGCAGGGAATAATCAAAATAGCTTCACCTTGGGAAAGTGGAGAGCTCGACGCAGAATGGTTGATATATAACAGCAAATGTGACATGCCCAAGCAAAAATTATTCCGTCGCTACAGATATTTGAAAAGGACGTGGACACAAATTGTATTATTAATATTATATTAGATTGAGCCATGATTCCTTTATTATAACACTTTCATCAACGGAGATCTAAGAAATGGGGTTCCAGTGCCACACTTTAATCCCCGCCCCTCTCCTGCCCTTGTTGTGGGAGTCTAGGCTTCTAGTTTCATGACCTCTCCCTTCATTCTCGGCTTTCGTGATCAACGTTTAGTCCCAAGACCTTTTGATTCAGCCCTCAGTCAGAATCATTTTTCTCTTCTGTCGCTACCGGCGTGACACCTGGTGGCCGGATTAACAGCCTTTTACTCCCCCCCCCCGCGTAACTTGATGACTCAGCAATTCCAAACCGGAGAAACACCCACGCTGGTATCATGGGTGCAGCGCCTTCATAGTCAACACCTCTCGCGAGTCTCGAGAAGGTGTTCGGCGAATCAGTAGGCTGGCTACCCCTGCGTCGCCCTTCGGCTGACGATCTCCGGCATGACCCCCCCCCCTCACCCCCCTCCCAGCCCCCCCGACTAATGGAGCTGATCTGTTGTTGATATTATCAATATTATATTGCATCCAGTGTGAGGGAAGGAGACACCGCCATCTGAGGCCATACTCTGATAGGGCCGTGTCACAGTCTTCGGCTTTGTGGCCCTGTCCCCGTGATTCCTGTCCGTCTTCTTGTTCACCCTGCACGCCCATTACCGCAGCGATACCTCTTATTACTGCAACAGCGACGGCCCTCCATAGTCGACAGCTAAAGATATAGCCTATGGGTCCTATATAAAGATATAGCTTATGGGTTCCATATAAAGATATAGCCTATGGGTCCCATATAAAGATATAGCCTGTGTGTCCCATATAAAGATATAGCCTATGGGTCCCATACTAGTTTTCTTATATGGGCGTTCCCAGAAAATGTCGGGAGGGGGGGGGGCATCTGTGCATCTTTCTAACTAATCTCGACTTTAACAGTGCATTATCCCTAATAATCTTACCTTTAGATGTGCTTCCTCCCCAAAAATATCGACTTTAGCAGCGCACCTTCAATATCAATCTTTCCTTTAACCGTGCATCTTCCCAAACAATTTGGCCTTGAACATTGCATCCTCCAAAACAATCTTGACTTTAACAGTGCATCTGACCAAGAAATCTAGACTTTAGCAGTGCATGTTAGCGCCATATTTACACGATGACACCTTATGCAACTTCTTGCAATTAAATCTTTGATATAAACTTTCTTCTGAATGCCGAATTGCTGTCCAAATGTAGATTGCCGTAGCATACTAATTCATGTGTTATTTGTGTTGCCCATAATCGTATAAAAAAAGTGACAACTTTTGACAGGGTTGAATGCAGGATCCGCGTGGACTGCTCTCGGTTCATTGATGGCCAGCAACTTTCACCGCGAGAATTTATTCACTCTTAGAGTACCGCTGGTCACCCCCGGGCCACATGTGGGGTGTAGGAAATAAGCTGAAGGTCACAAGGCTGGAATGTATATTCCTGTCACGCGTGGGCAGTCAAGGCTGACAACGTTTGGAAATATTTCCTGGTTGACGGAGTGGGTGGGGTAGAGAGCCGGGGTGGAGGAGGGGGAGGGGGAGGGGGAGGGGGAGGATGAGGGGGAGACCACTCCACCCTCTTAGACCACTCCACATCGACCGAGGCGCACCGGGGACGTGAAACAACCCAGCCCCCCGGGAAATATATGACGCCATGTCTGATGACGCCACGCCTGATGACGCCACAGCTATTGACGTCACGTATGTTGACGCCACGGCTACTGACACCACGTCTGCTGACGCTACGCCGCCATGTATTGCCGCGGCGAATCGTGACGCCACGTCCAGCCTCGCTGTGTCCTGTGTCGCCGTGCCGTCCTTTGGAAGCCTCCGTTGGAGGCGCTGTCACATCTACCCCCTCCCCACGGTAACAGTGTCCCCCCTCCACTCAAGCATCCGCCCTCCCATCCACCCCATCGAGAAACGCCGGGTTCCAATGTGCCCTCCCCTCCCCTCCAGCCCATCCAGGGACGCCTGGTTCCAATGTGCCCTCCCCTCCCCTCCAGCCCATCCAGGGACGCCGGGTTCCAATGTGCCCTCTCCTCTCCTCCACCCCATCCAGAAACGCCTGGTTCCAATTTGCCCTCCCCTCCAGCCCCTCCAGAAACGCCTGGTTCCAATGTGCCCTCCCCTCCCCTCCAGCCCATCCAGGGACGCCTGGTTCCAATGTGCCCTCCCCTCCCCTCCAGCCCATCCAGGGACGCCTGGTTCCAATGTGCCCTCCCCTCCCCTCCAGCCCATCCAGGGACGCCGGGTTCCAATGCGCCCCCCCTCCCCTCCAGCCCATCCAGGGACGCCGGGTTCCAATGTGCCCTCCCCTCTCCTCCAGCCCATCCAGGGACGCCTGGTTCCAATGTGCCCTCCCCTCCCCTCCAGCCCATCCAGGGACGCCTGGTTCCAATGTGCCCTCCCCTCCCCTCCAGCCCATCCAGGGACGCCGGGTTCCAATGTGCCCTCCCCTCCCCACCAGCCCATCCAGGGACGCCTGGTTCCAATGTGCCCTCCCCTCCCCTCCAGCCCATCCAGGGACGCCGGGTTCCAATGTGCCCTCCCCTCCCCTCCAGCCCATCCAGGGACGCCGGGTTCCAATGTGCCCTCCCCTCTCCTCCACCCCATCCAGAAACGCCTGGTTCCAATGTGCCCTCCCCTCCCCTCCAGCCCATCCAGGGACGCCTGGTTCAAATGTGCCCTCCCCTCCCCTCCAGCCCATCCAGGGACGCCGGGTTCCAATGTGCCCTCCCCTCCCCTCCAGCCCATTCAGGGACGCCGGGTTCCAATGTGCTCTCCCCTCCCCTCCAGCCCATCCAGGGACGCCGGGTTCCAATGTGCCCTCCCCTCCCCTCCAGCCCATCCAGGGACGCCGGGTTCCAATGTGCCCTCCCCTCCACTCCAGCCCCTCCAGGGACGCCGGGTTGCAATGTGCCCTCCCCTCCCCTCCAGCCCCTCCAGGGACACCGCTATTAGGTCGCGTGTGTTCACAAACCTTATTTGTTAAAAGTTATCATCCCACTATACATGCCTCCAGTTTCTACTGCCGTAAAGGTTTTGCGCGACCGACCGAAGGGTCACAGGCCCATTGCTCACTCCGCTCTCTCCGCATCCCCACAAGGCACCCTCATAATGCTACCATTTTTTTATGTATGTCTCCGGTTCCCTTATAGTAGAAAGCGTAAGACTGCTCCAGAAAGACGACTGTGTATCTAATCCGCCATGAGAGTCCAACACGCCGGTGTGCTCTCCAAGTCACTGTTCGCCGCAGTCCGCACGAGTCGCCACTGTCCGCCGGGAAAGCTTCCGGCAGGGAACCTGATCATTATCGGGCAACACACGGAGGACTCCTGGGGGGTACAACCAGTGGGGGGCAGGCAAGTGTCTCTCCCTTGTGACGGAATTGCTGTCCCGGCTGGCTGACTGTAAAAGAGAGACCCGCGGGTAGGCCTAGCAAACCATTATAAAGCACTACTAAGTCTAATGCGCTACTACTTGAGCCGTGTGAGAAACAACAGCTTCCTGGGTCGTAACTTTCGCAGCAGCAGCGCCGCGTCCCGTATGGACAGATTGTCATGATAAACACTCCACGGGAAGTAATATAGTCTTCGTCCTGGGTGCTGTGGCTGGTGGTCCGCATGAATCAAGCATCGGATGCCACCTGTGTACGCCGCATAGCTCCAGCATTACCTGTATAATGATAGCGCATAATCAAGGTCTTACAGGAAGAGAAAATGCCCTTTCGGGTAACTAAACTGCGCATTTTGGTTAAATTGATTTTGCAGCAAGAGTGGCTGTCACGTGAGGAACGAGCGCCATCTGCTGGGAGAGTGACATTGCGCATGACCTACAGAACCGCGTTTTACGTTTAAAGTTTGATTGCGTGATTCGTCGAACATCCGTAACGGATTTTGTGACGGCTCCGGTGTTAGTACCGATGGATTCTGGTTCCACCTGCCATAACGGTGAGAATCTGCCTACTGAGGAGATGTTAGATATCACAGATATTTACTTGTTATCGTCTCAGGATGTTCGTTGATTCCGTTTAATAAGCCATATGTGTAGTAAGCTGGTGCTCATACAGATTAATAGATTACTGGTTACCCAAGGTGCCAGGTTGAGGATGTTGTCATTTGAACATTGGTCAAATGTAGCTTGTTAGTATGTCAAAAGACTTCACTAATATTAACTCAGGAATATAAAATAAAACATATTTTGCGTGTTAGGTTGAGTAGTTTATTCCTTTTTCTCAACTGGCGAAGTCACTTGTTGGTGTGGACTAGCCAACCTGCCTTATTCATATCGGTATTACTCTAAATGGACTTTGACTTGGCAGCACTTGTATTCAGTGTAGATGGCGGATTACTAACACCTATTGTGGACCATTCTCAATTTAACAGACTGGCAGCTATTTGACACGCGTTTTTCACGGAATTGCTCAGCTGTTGGACAAAGCCAACCGAAGTCAAGGTCAACTTTTGTGATATGTGTGACATCGCCGGCTGGTCGCGCGGAAGTCTCGCCCCAGCCGATAAGAGGCTCATTGTGAGGGACGGTGTCTGCTGAAGCTGGCTTACCTACAATAATTCCGACCTAAGCGGGACGGCGGCCATCGCACCAGCGAAACCCGCCAAACAACCCTCTCATAAAGGACCCCTTTGCGGATTTAATGTCCGGCAACCGAAGCATGGTAAGAAATCTGATTGCCATGAATTAGAGACAAGGTCATGGGGGCTATATAGAGGTGACATATATGTGGTATAAGGCTTATATAATGACGTAGGATGTAAGTTAAGATGTAGCCTTTTCCTAGACAGAAAGGTCAGCGCGTGCTTTGGATATAGTAAACACTACTTTGGTCCGGTTTGGGCAGATTGAGAGAATGTTTCGCTAAATAGTTTTAATTAACGAATTAATCCCCTCATTCGTCATTGCATCGGGGGTTCATTGGTCTAGATTTGCCCTTGCGAGCACAGAAACGGTCTAAAACACAAATTCTTTTCATTTTATTCGAACGAATCTTGGTGCAATCAGCGGGAAGTTGTGGTGTACTTCGCAAATAATTCATGGCAGTTATAAAATAGATGCAGATTAATATATTGTGCCTTGCCGCTTGAGTTATGACAGGGTTAGAAGGATAAAAAGCAGGCTCCATTCAATAAATTATAGTGACAGAATATAGAAGCTCGAACGAAGACCATAAGCTAATAATAATATTAATAATAAGTTTATTGCACTAAAAGGCCTCAGGCCCATGGCACAAAACATATATACAAGCGCAATTGTTCTTCTTTGTTCCTGTATAAATCAGTTTAAATTTAAATTTTCTCCATTAATCTCCCCGCGTAGAATTTAAATCGATCCAGCTGATAAAGTATTTCGTCATAAGCTGATAGATGTTAAGATTAAGATGCTGTCTGCCGCAGTAGATGTGAGTCACCCACATCCATCATGATCTTAATCTTCCTCTGCCTTTACCCCGTCTCCCCAGACATCAGCCGAAAGGTTAACGCCTTCCACATCACCACAACCAACTAAAAATTAAGGCTACTGAGATATGTACCGCGCCAAATATATTGGCATTTTGGTAAAGCCGGCGAGAAACTACGCCCTATCAAATATGCGAAGTCGGCATTAATCAGATGTATGGCCTCGTTATGGGTGCTGTGTGCCGTCGCTTTGTTCCCAGCCTTTGGTGTGCTACAATCCAATAGTCCGTGAGCTATGGCTCGGGGCCTGGGCTGGCGGGTTGGCTGACCGAACCCTGGGGCTGGCTGCCCGGCAGTTGTCACCTATCGGTGCCACGCTCGTTAGTCATCTCCGCTTTCACCTTACAAAGGACAAGAACAGTGCTCAATACAATTTGTTAAGATAAACCGGCGACAGAAAGAAAGAATATTTACTTTCCGTCGAGGTGGGAGATTTATTCGGGAGGAGTGTCGCAGTTGTCTTGGTGCGCGCCAGTATGTTTTAACCAAATGGATGACGAACTCCACGGGACTGTACGCCGTACTCGATATCAGTATTTTGTTACTGGGTGTCCATTGCTTACTTGGTATGAGCAGATTAGATCTCATGACTCACGAGCCCTACTCACAGTTTGTGTTTCGCTTTTTCTCTTGTACATTGTGTTTCTGATTATCTGCTCTTTCTTCTTCTAATGGTGAAGTGTAAATATGTAAATATCATGGCGTGTCTTCGGCTTCCGCCCAACCATTTAGTGTGCTAGTCACAGGCCCATTGGTCCCCCCCCACCCCGCTCTCTCCACATCCCCACAAGGCACCCTCATAATGCTACCATTGTTTGATGTATGTCTCCGGTTCCCCTATGGTAGAAAGCGTAAGGCTACCCCGGAAAGACGACTGTGTATCTAATCCGCCATGAGAGTCCAACACGCCGGTGTGCTCTCCAAGTCACTGTACGCCGCAGTCCGCACGAGTTGCCACTGTCCGCCGGGAAGGCTTACGACAGGGAACCAGATCGTTGTCGGGCAACGTACGAACGTCTCCTGGTGAGTCGGTGGATCGGGGGAAGGCAATTATATCCCCTTGGTGGGCACGCAAATAACTCTCCCTTGTGACGGAATAGCTGTCCCGAGCTGGCTGACTGTAAGATAAAGGCCCGCGGGTAGGCCTAGTAAACAATTATATAACACTACTAGGTCTGAGGCGCTAATACTTTCGCCGTGTGAGGAACAACAGGTTCCTGGGTCGTAACTTTCGTAAAGCGTGTCGAGGCAGCAGCGCCGCGTCCCGTATGGACAGATTGTCATGATAAACACTCCACGGGAAGTAATATAGTCTTCGTCCTGGGTGCTGTGGCTGGTGGTCCGCATGAATCAAGCATCGGATGCCACCTGTGTACGCCGCATAGCTTCAGCACCTGAGGAACGAACCCCATCTGTTGGGAGAGTGGCATGGCGCATGACCTACAGACCCGCGTTTTACGTTTTAAAGTTCGTTTTAATGCGTTTCTCGCAGAACATCTTCAATTAATTTTGTGACAGCTCCGGTGTTAGTGCCGACGGATTGTGGTTCCACCTGCCATAACGGTGAGACTCTGCCTACTGAGGAGATGTCAGATATTACTGATCTTTACTTGTTATCGTCTCAGGATGTTCGTTGATTCCGTTTAATAATCCATATTCGTAGTAAGCTGGTGAACATACAAATGTCTAGATCCTCGGCGCAAAGAACACAGCCCCTGACCTGTTCTGCGCGTGGGTACCCTCTTTTCTTGCCAATGGTACGGTACGTCATATCGTTGGGTGCCCTTTAATCCCTTTATTTTGGTGTAGATCACCCTGTTTTCAGTGGGGTCCCTCCGTTTAGGAGAGAAGGCGTAAGAGCGCTCACTCCAAAACATTGGACCCCCTCTCCTCCTTCTGAACACCGCTTTGGTCCGGTTTTGGCAGATTGAGAGATTCTACTTCGCAAAGAATTTATGGCAGTTATGTAATAGATGCCGGTTAATATTTTGTGTGTTGCCGCTTCATTTATGGCAAGGATATTTACTTTTCGTCGAGGTAGGAGATTTATTCGGGAGGAGTGTCGCAGTTTTCTTGGTACGCGCCAGTATATTTTAACCAAATGGGAAAAGATATAACTCTATATCAGCATTTTATTATTGGATGCACATTGCATACTTGGTGTGTGTAGATTTTTTTCTCACGACTCACGAGCCTTATTAATAGTTCGTGTTTCGCCTTTTCTCTTGTACATGGTGTTTCTGATGGTATGTTCTTTCTTCTTCTGATGAAGTGTAAATATGTGAGTATCATGGCGTATCTTCCCAACCGTTCATTTCACTAGGTAATGGTACGATTCATGTATATGTGATGTTTTATTGACGCAATAGAGGCGTGTTTATCTCCCTGGGTCGCCACAGGGAAACAATCACTGTCCACGCTTTCTTGGACCGGAAAACCATGATGTGAGTACGACTTTATTGCTATCATGCCTGCTAAAACAGTTACCTGGATTGGCAAATATGATGCCTTTGGCAGGGAAACAACATGAATAGGAATTCACACAAGAGTAATACATGTAATGGATGTAATTAATCAATGGCAAGTAATAATCGTAATGGTGGTAATTAATCATTGGGAATGAATTATCGCTTACTCGTTGCCTCATAATTGGTTGTCAAAGTGCATGTGTTTGTGGGCTTATAACCTCTGGGTATAGACCAACATCGATGCTCGGAACAATTGTTAAGGAAAACGTGTGATGTAACGCTTTTATTTTAATCATTCATTATTAATTTATATTTTAAATGCACCGGGAAACAGAACCAGTTCTTTTTCTGACCTAGCCGTGCATTGCTTACGTCAGTGCGCGTTATTCAAATAATGACCAACTAAACACTGCATAATGTTGATGATAAACAAATTGATACAGTTAAAGGTCTTATTCTTAATAGATCAACTCGCTCGTCTAGCAATAGTAGTTAATTAGTCTCTCAGGTATCCAATGAAAACGTCAGCGTAAGCGTTTATGGATTTAAACGGTTCGGCTTCTTCTTCACGACAGTTTCTTTTGTCGCGCTGCCCTGTCATTACCGATTTCATGACGTCTTACGTGTCTCTGTAGTCCACTACAGACCCTGTGTCATGCTGGTTTACAACGGATATTTCTCCCCAGAGGTAAATCATTCCTGACGTTCCTGAATGCACAGCCTCGACCCCCTACCCCCACCCACAGCCTCCCCCTCCACCTCCCACCACGCCCAGTGTTGTTGCTCCGGGCAGCGCCGCGACCTTCACGCCTTGACCCTCATTCAAGCCGATGTCGACCGCATGTCCACCGTTGAAATCAGACGCCGTGTGAGCACGTGATTGATGACGTCACGCCACGCGCAGCACTTTACCAGCGAGAAAGAAGCAACACATGGGGATCTGCTAGCACACGTCACTTCACACCCCGCCACACCATGACTAAGCAACGCGTCAGGCTCTACTATGCTACCATACCACCCTCACCACCCTTACCCCCACCCCCCGCCCCACCCTCCCACCTCATTGGCTTAACGGAATCTCTCACTAGGTGGCGCCGCGGACTAAGATCGATCTTCGTGAACCTTATTGAGCCCTTCGAAGTACATTCAACTGATTCAATTTCCGCTACAATCCTACGCCTTTCAAGCGGCGACCATGAGGTAAAGACAGGCAGTTCAGTTGGCGAGACATCCTCTCTAACCTTCGACTACTGGACTATGGGATGTTACAGTCTGCTTCGGGGGTGAGCCGCTTTGGTATAATCCTAGGTCCCGGTATCCTTGGCAGCTATACGGATAGATGATGACGTGACAGCAGGGCGACACGGTGGCCTCGGCGAGATGGTGAGGAGGGGAGGGGCGGGGGTCGGATGGATCGGTCTAGGATGGGTTGGGTCTCCATGGTGATAGGGTGGAAGTATATGTAGAAAGATGTGAAATATCGATGGCGTGGCTGTGGAACGGTGTGAACGGTCGATGGGATGTTTGTAGATTGGTGGGAATTCTCGATGTGATGTCTGTAGATGGTGTGAAGTTTTAATGGGATGTCCATAGAATGGTGTGAATGTTCAATCGGATGTTTATAGAAATGGTGGGAAATGTCGAAGAAATGTCGGCGGAACGGTGTTGACTGTCGACCGGATGTATGTAGAACGGTGTGAAATTGAAAAAAAAACGTCACTGTAGAATAGTGTAAAATTTCAATGAAAATGGTGCGAAATATCGATGTTATATCAGAATGCTCTGAATTGTCGATGTTGTGTGCGTAGAACGCTTTGAGATGTCGATAGTGTAAATACAGAGTGCAAATTTCCTTTATGAACCCAATGAACCTCTAAAGGTGTGTCTAATAAACGTAATGTGGCTCTAATGGTGTAGCCAGCGAACCCAATGGGCCATCAATGGGCTGAGTGCAGAAAGGTTGCGATTGCTATGATGTCAAGTTACTTCATGGGTTGTTATGGGAAAGTCTTTATCAAAACGTTCAAGGATGAATAAAAAAATGTTTTGCTCTTATATGAAGTGAACTATTTGCCGACTGATGAGCTGTTTGACAGAATGATGGATTGCAATGTTAAATATGTCAGTCGATGTTTGATCGATCGATCGATTAATGCTTATTACAAAGATGCGCTTGGCAGAAGCATAAAGACATTTTATACCTGGCCAATTATGCATTTAGGGAAGATAATTATTGACTCGGAGATGAAGGGACCAGACTTCGTATTTCATATATTATTATGTTTCTTTCTCGGGGTGTCGTTACCATGTTACCAGCTGTATATATGTTAACACTGCGGCCCACTTGAAGACCACGTGGGCGACGTTATCCCACGTCTGTTGGACCAAGCGCACACCATGCCATGTGCCATGTGCAATGGCTGACCCAATATAGTGAGGCGGTGGAGTGAGCGTGCATCATTTAATAGTGAAGCACTAATATCCATTACACCCACTCTCGTAAGAAGGACGCCCACCTTGCCCTTTGTGCTAACAGAGCCTATGTCAAACCATCGCATCCGGGTGGCTTGGCCTCTCATCCGCCTCCACTGGCGCCCTCCACCGGTCTTTCTCGTCATTAGTAATTTATGATTCTCATGCTGCGTCTGTCCTCAATACCCGGATGAAGAGTTTGCGGGGGGACAGCTACGTCCATTCGCTGGGTCGTCTGGCCTAGACTCTGTGGAGTCTTGAATCTTGTACTTCTGTCCTCAAGAAAGTAAGCAAATCGGTCAACAGGGAGTAATTATTTACGTTAACGCTTGAAGTGCAAGGCTGAGCGCTTTCACTATGCGCTTGTCAATGGTCATGACGTTTCTTTATTGCCACCTCATCAATTTAGAAAAACAGTTTTATTGTTTTTGAAAATACTTGTTTTTGTATCATACAAGGACTCATTATTCAATGCTAGAACGGTTTAACACTGCGATATTTGTTGTTTTTACTTATTCTTGATATCATCGTGGGAATCCCAATGGTGAAGTATCCATCTTGTCCAGGGGTTATTTTATTGACGCCAGTACTGTTGGGTTTTCGTTTCGCTACACGAAGTGACTTTCGCGTGTCTGAATAGAAATCAACACGTAATCTGACGTATTAGGTAAGTCTAATGGATTGGGCCGGGTCATGCATGGGGCGTTCAGCCTCCAATACTGATCAGCTGAGGGTCTACCGCCGTTAAGAATTAATCACAAGACTACAGCTTTACCAATCATTGACTAAGTAGAGGGTGGGGGGGGGGGGGGAGGGGGTATCTTTTCCGACCTCCGCAATTGGCACCCAGGAATGCGTTGAGATTCGCGATCGGCTGTTGGCATTTTGGGGGGATTGTTATCCTACAATTCCTAGTTTAACGCGAAGACCCTTTGTCTATTTACCGCAATCCGGTATTTGCAATCTGCGAATTCCTCGATAAATTTGTAGGATAAGTTTAATGTGCATCACATATACTAAACTTCGTAGAACGTGTCAGATTAAAAAGCGATTAACCGTAGCAAATGGAAATAATTTTATAGAGTAAGTCGATTATAGCCGACTAACATATGCATAAATATGTCGTGTATGGCTTCAGTGATCAATATCAACAGATCTATCCGCTTTATTTATATAACCAGGTTTTACTGCGGCATTAGTTACCAACACAAGACAAATGCGAGGATGTTGCTGACAGGAGAAAAAAAGAAGAAAAAGACCATAAGTAAAATATGGCCTTTTAGTGAGCTGTACTAACGTTAGTGCAGCTCGCTAAAAAGCCATGTGCAATATCTCCTTGTTGTAAGAGTCAACACGTAATAGTAAGCGATCGGGCAGGAACTGAGTTAAAGCATAGGTAGTTTTACTATGACGCCACGTACGTGTGGTCTGCAATAGGGTTGATTATGGCTTCCCCTCTTCTGTCAAAAAGGCCGCCACTGTGTGGACTGGCGGATAGAAGTCGGACACCACTGACAAACGAAGATAAACGAGCCTTCACACAGAGGACCAGACGGCCTCCGTAAGAACATAGTGATAAGAGATGGTCCCACAGGAGGCGTCTGTCTGTCTGCCTGTGCGCTGTAAAACGCAATCCCGCCCGTAAGGCACGCCACGCCAGCCTGCGGAGCAGCCGACTGGCCGCCGGTTTTGGCGGGAAACGATGCCGATGGGTGTCGTTATCGCGACTGCGTGGTCACGTGGATCGGTAGCCTGCAATTCATCATTCTGACAATAGATCCAAAATTAGCCACCGACTCGCTACAGTCGTCGGATTTCAATGGGTACCTCAGACGCAGGCATAAAGCCACGCAAAAAAAAAACAATCCCCGATCAAGCTATGGCCAATACATGCAGAGCGAGACCACCATGGTGGCGATTTTCGGGATAATAAAGGCTACGAATGTCACATTGAGGGATTATCAAAGAACAAACAATCATTGCTAAATAATTGTTAGCATACAAACCTGGCATCGATTGACTGATTCTTGGGGACGAGGCCATGAGATATTTATTTGGGAAGACAATTCTCAATTTGGATGCAAACACATCATATGACCCAAGCCGATGAACTGTAGCGTCTCGCTTTAGTAAAACAAAGTTGGTACAAGGAATGGATGAGATAACTAAACGCCTGAAGCCTCCTTCCAAATTAATGGTTGACCTACCTAGTGTGCCAATCGTTTCGGGGTGATGATGCTTATTGTTATGGGAGTAGCGGCAGTTATATGGTAAAGCGGTTTCGTTGTCTAAAGCGGAATGTTACAGAAAATTGTGGAAGCTTCCAATTCCGACTGTATCCGCGATGGTTTGTGGATATCCTTGTCACACCCAGTGCCACACGAGGCGAAAACGAGATCGCCCACGGTCTCTGAAGTGGTAGACAAACGGTGACAGTGTTATCGACACATAAAAATTATCACAGCGAGTGTAGCTTGGAATCCACATGACATTAATAACGTTTCCATCTCTCCTTATGTAAGCCAGCAAGCGTGTGGACGAAATCCGCTATTCTCAGAGCTTCCGACTGAAACAACCTCTCACGCAATGGCATTATGTGCGCAAGGAAATACAAAAATATTAAACAAAATCGCCGTTTTTGGTTCGGACGTGTTTCTGCAGTGGCCTCCTTCTCATACGCATCAATCTCCCGACAGACGGCGTTCCATCTACATTATAGTTCATGTGCTCCACGTCAAATATAACCGTCAAAAATGTCCTTCCTACGCGAACATTTTAGATGAATTTGATCGAAAATATATATAAACGTGTTTTTAATCAGTGCCAAAGCAGTGGTGGTGCGTGATATGTAGTGTATGTCTATAGGGCTGTACAGTAAAACCTCCCTGCCCGACCACCTCCCTAACCCGATCGCCTCCCTAACTCGATCGATTTTTTCCAGTCCAGACGGTCGGCCTATACTTTAGCATTGTAACAGTATTCTCTAACCCGATCACCTCCCTACTCTGTAAGTCGATCGATCATTTTCGTCCCAACGCTCCATTTTATATTCCCTAAGTCGATCGGTTGTCGGCTAGCGGAAGGATTAGTGTCACCGGCTGATTGCAATTAGCAGAACACACACATTCAGGCGATAACGCCTGTGGACTGGATAGCACTTTTTAAATGTGTGAAACATATTTGCACGTTGTTATAGGTTGTTAAAGTATGTATTGAAGCTTTGATAATCTTGATCACAAAACTCGATACCCTTTGAACACATACAATCGAGCAATACACCTGTGAACGGCATGAACTTCGATGATCTTGATCACAAAACTCCCTCTTGTTACAACACACACGCAAGATAGAAGTAGCGGCTATATAAGGTATGGATATTAGTCTTATGAATGCGAAGGAGCTTCCACATTCACGGAAGGTAGAACTCATCGGCACGAAGGAACTCGGGGCAAGAGAAATCAGCATATCTTTGGCATCGGAAAATCAACAGTTCAAAGTGAAACGTAAAGCTGATTACATTATGGCATACGAGGCTAATGAAGAACCGAGTCGCAAGCGCTTTCGGCTCTGTGTTGATAGCGAGAATTTAGACTCTGCCATATGGACCTGGTTTCACAAAGCTCGCTGATATTCTGTAACCTGACCACCTCCCTAAGTCGATCGATGAGCGGCAGTCCCGTCGTCGGTCGACTTAGGGAGGTTTTACTGTACAGTCACTTCGGGATCTTATCGAGACCCCACGAGAAAGGGATACCTATGCTCTACGTCAATGCCCAGCATCAACGGCCTGTACGTGCTGCCAACCTTCCAGTGGTTTGCCTTCACTCGCCTCACGCACAAAATCGGCTAAAGCTGTCCTTGGAAGCACAAATGACCACTGAAGTTATGTGCATATCCGAATTATAACCATCCGAGTAGATTTATGTAATGTATGAGCGGTTAGGCAGTTGATAAACCAGAATGCGGTTGTCTCATGAGTGACTGTCAGTGTCAGGCGATCTAACGTGCTGCGCGCGGTTTTCCATGTCGTATGACGTAATAATCATCATGACGCGCGTGTCTGCGCACGGTTTCTATGGTTACGTAAAAACGCTCCTTATATGGACTGAGCAGTTGAGGACAATGGTGCTCCGTTTGTCGTAGAACTGTAAACATCGATGATTTGGCTCAAAATACTTGTAACGCTTTCAACAGTCTCATCGAACGGACCACATGCATTATGGAGAGATCAATGTCTTATCTTTAATTATATTATGATTTTATAGTAAGCCATGCCTGGACCGAAGCAAACAAAAAATAGTTTCACACCCACTCGATTTTTCAAGCAAAAACCGCGCAGCCGGCCGGTTCCCAACACTAAAACGTTGACTACAATGAGTGCGAGTCACGCAGTTGCAGCAAGGCACCAGCGTGATGCGCACTCGTTCTAAGAGCACGTGTTTTTTGTTGGTCCCCAAAAGACCTAAACCGGAACTAGAACCCGCGAGAACTGTACAGCCCTATTGTGGGGCTTGAGTTCCCTCTGCGTATAGGGCTGTTCAGTTCTCGCGGGTTCTATTTCCGGTTTAGGTCTTTTGGGGACCAACAAAAAAACCCGTGCTCTTAGAACGAGTGCGCATGACGCTGGTGACTTCAGTGGTTATTTGTGCTTCCAAGGACAGCTTTAGCCGATCCTGTGTGTCAGGCGAGTGAAGGCAAACAACCGGAAGGTAGGCAGCACGTACAGGCCGTTGATGCTAGGCATTGACGTAGAGCATAGGTATCCCTGTCTCGTGGGGTCTCGATAAGATCCCGAAGTGACTGTACAGCCCTATTGACAGTTACAGTTGTAACTGTAGCCGTGGACAATTCCAAAGCGAACGTGACGCTGCGGTATTGTAATAAATCATTGAAACTTGACCACTGCGTTTCGCCTCAGTGCCTTCGCCACCACGTGTTGAGACTGATCTCGGAACGAACACCCAGTTGGGGTTGTCGAAATTAAGTTTAGAAACAGTTAGAACAACACAACGAGAAGCAAATTAAGACCGTGAGGACTCTCTTTCGAAAATATCACAACGCCATATCTCAGACAGACGACGATATTACTTTGGCAAAGTTCCTTTCGCCTGAAACATGGTTTATTGACCGATTCTTACAAATGGCTGGAAAAGTGTCATTTCCTTGTATTCAATTTTACAATGACGAACCGGACGTAAGTAATGTGGCGAGTCAAGGCGAGGGTGGTGGCTGGGGGGGGGGGGTGGGGGGGGTGGGGGGGGGGGGGTGTACAAACCGCAAGGTTGTAAGGAATTGTAGTGTAACTAGATATGTTTTAGCGCTTGGTTCAATCGAAATGAATATTCCAATGTCATGTTTCCTCATCCGGGCAGCGTTGATTTTTTATGGTTACAGTTGCAAGTTAAATTGCAACTTACAGTTTCAAGTTAGTCATATATATATATATTACAATAAATTATTTATTCAGTAATCTATATGGAAGAGAGGGGGGGGGGGGGCGGGGGGAGGGTCAATCAGGGGTCGTGTTCCCAGCTCACGAAAAATAAATTTCTGTATCCCAGGTCACGAGGAATTGCAAATGATAATTCCCAGTATATATAGGAGGGGCGATACATGATATCAATTAGCAATTTTCCGATTCACGCTTATTTCATATTAAAATTTCCAGTTCACCTTTAATGAAACTCCTTGATCACGACTTTCGGTTAATACCCCATTCCTAGCTCGCGAAGAATTATTTGCCTTATTCACAGTTCACAAATGAAGACCCCATTCTCGAGGAACGAAAATACCCCTTGCGCCCCACCCCCCTATATTACCGAGGGAGTCGGGAGATGCCATTCCGGTATGTTCGCAATGTTCTGACGCCATGTCGCGACTCAGCGGTCATCGACCTGCCCTGCAGCAGCCAATCAGACGATGCCCGGGTAACGGAACACTGTTCACAGCCATCGTCTGTCGAGGAGAAAGCCATATCAGGGCGGAGATGACAATCTCAGTAAAGCCTCTCAGGTACGTATTGGCAAAGTCTCCAAATGAGATCGTACTTATTTTCGGACGATCACCAACACACATACCTTCAGGGCTACTTGTCGTCCAAATTGTCAGCTTGGCCCGTACATTATTGGCCAGGCATATATTATGAATTTTCTTGTGTAACCGTGTTCGTTCTTGAGAAAGCGCTGACTGCCACATAGCAAGGTGATGTGGCTATTGGTCTTTTAAAATCTCAGTTATTTCCAATAAATTGGTCATTTTCGAGTAATCTATGAAGGAGAGAGACATAGATGTGGATCAACGTATCAGGCTCATCTTGAAATATTGGGTTTTATAAAGTGTTGGCACCCCGCATCGCGCCGCCAGAAAACATTGCATTTGTTGGGCCAGGACGCGTGTAACGCTCGGTATACTCTGTGACAATATATTTTGTGACAATGCTCTTCCAGGTGTGCCGATAGGGCTACGCCGTAAATATATGGGATACAGATCTCTGACTGCCACATAGCAAGGTGATGTGGCTATTGGTCTTTTAAAATCTCAGTTTTTTCCAATAAATTGGTCATTTTCGAGTAATCTATGAAGGTGAGAGACATAGATGTGGATCAACGTATCAGGCTCATCTTGAAATATTGGGTTTTATAAAGTGTTGGCACCCCGCATCGCGCCGCCAGAAAACATTGCATTTGTTGGGCCAGGACGCGTGTAACGCTCGGTATACTCTGTGACAATATATTTTGTGACAATGCTCTTCCAGGTGTGCTGATAGGGCTACGCCGTAAATATGTGGGATACAGATCTCCACACCGGGGCCTTGCCTGATTTATTCAGTGGCAATGGAACTAGACTAGACCATCACTTTACAACCATCGGTCATCTTCTCCAGCATGCCTCTGCTGTTTGAATCGGACACAATCGGCATGCCGAATGTTTTAGCCCGCACCCGTCCCGGGCGAAACAAGTGTCGGGAGGTCTAGCGATGTGAACTTTGCGTATTGAGTTCACATTGGGGGTATATCAGGACTATCAAATACACACCAGTGAGTCTTATAGCTGGCAGGTGGTGCCATGTAGACCACCGGCCCATTGTGAAGGATTAGACGGCACAAAGAGGGAGCAGGCATGAGGCGATGACATTGTAATTACGATTAAGATACTAATGTCATGATTACAATTGACAGGGTGATTAAGGCGTTTGGATATGTAACCCCCCCCCCCCGCAATGCCCCCCCCCACACATAAATCAAATAGTATATTCAACTCTGTCGTCTGTATAGCAGCTACAGATCTAAGATAAAGTTTTATTTAACGTCGGTATATAAAAGTCAACAATAAACATTAGCACAAGTGCTATTGACCGACAATGTTAAAATGACATGGGTTGATGGGATAAATGTACATATGATAATGAAAAAATAACAACCATTATGCCTTATATTTCAAACTTACCCGTTAGCTTTGTTGCACAATGTGCACGAATTACATGTCATCAATGAGCCCCTCGAAATAGTTTGATATAACGACCATCTATTTGCACGCTATAAATATAATTCATTGTGGCAGCCACAACAGGAAGCCCACAAGGAGCTCACTTATCTTGCATTTTGTTGATGAATGCCGCAGAATAGTCGTCGCGGAGGTAAGCACATCGCCATTGCCTTCAAAGGGAACACGAATGCGTTTTACGCGCTTGGAAGAACAAAGAGTGGGATTTATATAATCCTTTTGGTGGCTAAGGAGGTAAAAAACGCCTCGTGAATAATGCATGGTCGGTGTCTGCGGGGTAGCGGAATCATCCGACTCTACGTCTCTGTCAACCGTCCGACCGTGACAACATTGACTCCCGTGAGCACCGCCCCGGCTCCCCTCCCGTCCCCCTCCCATCAACCACACTCTCTTCGCTCCACCCACTCTTCTCCCCTCCACCCACCACTAGCCCCAGTTCTGTAGGGCGGGCAAAAATCGGGCAGCGCCAGCCTGGCCTCTAACGCTGCTTTACCGATTCATATAAAACCCAAGTGCTTATCCTCCGAATACCAACATTTTTTCGTCCTACTGTAGCTCACAATAAAATTTGGAAGTGACCGCCAGCCCCAATTTTGCCGCTTAACCAGGCTGCAGCTCTTGTTGGAGATGTGTCCGCGATTGACCAATCAGGAGGCGATATTCTAATTATATTTAAACCGGAAATTACGCCTACTGTGTGAGCCAAACAAGATCTCGTGATCATCGCAAATATAAATAGCTGAGATACTAACTACAACGATAGTTTGTTAAGGAGACAATCGTTGCAAGAGATATATCAATATGTTGGGAAGTTATTTTTCCATGAAACACTAAGATCATGGTCTACTGCGCGGCTTGGAACTGCTGCAATTCACGCGTTTCCCCTGAAGGGTTCCTCCACTGAGAAGAGGTCAGTTGCTTCGGCAAAATGGCGCGCTGCTCGACACTGATGGGGGTGCCTTGGCTTATTTTTTCTCCTCACCAGTCGGCCAAAACGAAGACACTCGCCAAATTAATTTTAAGATGTAAACGTTCAGTGCAGATCGCGATTAGATTAGGTTGGACACCTTAGAACTAAGGTTAGAAACTAAGCAACATTCACGGCCAAATGCGAATATATTTTAACCTCTGGGATTTAAATTACTCGGCAGCACCGTCGACAGCTTTCAACAGACCATGACACCTTTTCCCCCACAACAAGAATCGAGCGCTTCTCGCCGCTCCTTTTGACAGATTTTGGGAACTGCTGGCGGCGCGCGGCAGGGCGAGATAACAAATTTATCAACGGATAATTCCAGTATATAATTCATTACAAAAGGCGGTTACACAACTGATTGCAGGTAAGGGTGCTGCAACACTGATTAGTAACAGGACTTGATGTAACGAGTGCTGGGTGGAAGACATTGATGATGATGACACCGTAAAGAGACATATTCATCAATATACAACGCAAATATACGTTAAAATAGAAATGAACAAAATTCCACTCTTCCCGCCCCCTTTGCAAATTTCCAGGAACGCCATTGTACCTAGAGTATATAGGTCCATATGTATACCCTGTCAAAGACACTAATGCAAACTGTCAACTGGCAATTAATGATCTGATTATCTGAGATCAAATTCCCTGCATCCGGGGGGAGGTGGGTGGGGGGTACTTTTTCTACAGATTGTGTCTCTTTCCTTAGGGTGTTGGGTCACGTATTACATTCAGTTTGGCTTTGCCACATTGATCTCAAAATTAAGATTCGAAACGATTCAATGTAACTGTCGCCTTGCAATCAAAGGTGGCAGCAGATATTTCTTCAGGATTCATGCGGTACAGCTATCAACGTGCCCTTATAACCTTGCCCTTTCTCAGGAATACAACGATTCCTTTCCCTTGGCACTCCGTCAGTGCGGGCCTGATGTCACGTACCACGTGCTTTTTGATATTCAGTTATACGAACAGTTTGCACCATGCCAATTAAAGCACAGTAAACTGGATACTATTCGGTTGTGTTTGCCCATTTACGATCTTTATTTTAATGCTCAAATATTGTGGGGATCTGGTACTAATTCCGTACATAGCTTCCTCGATGCATCTGATGAAGGGGCAGATGACGTCAAAGAAGGACACAAACCCACGGGTTTTAATACGGAACATATCATTGTCCCTTTTTGCTGGTTAGAACTCAACGACAAGCACTCAACCATGAATACAATTTTGCCCTTGCAATGTAAGGCAATAAATAACGCTCACATGTCAATCTTGTGACATTTCCAAAAAAAAATTCCGAATAACGCTCATATGCAATGCTCCGCAAAATAAGTAAACCAAATCAGTTTTGCCGCCTTGATAAATGCGTTTCTGGTGAATGCCTGGAATAAAAGCCGTAATTTTCAATGAAGCACATGTTTAGTTGGTCATCTTCAATCGACAAGGTTAATTTCTGACTAAAAAATAACGTGGCATTAACACTTTAATGTTAGATTCTATCACCCAACGAACACTACTCATTTCTTCCGGCCATTACTTTCCTCTTCGTTTCCAACGAGAAAATTAGGCATATCAGTGCAAATTATCTCGCTCCTGTAGCGACAACTTGGTTCCTCCCTGTCAGTGTCTCTGATCAAATATATATCATCCAAACGTATATATATGGTGTCTTAAGTCTATGTGGTGTCTCTGGAGGGCTGTATAGCAGGCACGTGAGGGTGCCTTGATGTACCATTTTCTCTGATCAAATAGATATCATCCAAACGTAATATCATTCAAACGACTTATCGAGCTCACGACTGGTAAAACTGCTGAACGACAGCGGTTCCCCAATATCTATCATTTACTTTCTAAAAAAGACATATGTATAGATTTAGAGACACTTTTACCGGTATTATAGCTGGATCTAGGCTTTTTAAACCGGAATGTTGTCGGAGGGGGTGGCATAGGGCCAGGGGAGGGCAGAGGTCGGGGGGGGGGGGCTGGAGGGTTAGGCGTCCGAAACAATGAAGCCCGGTCCGGAGGTGTTAGATACCATTTAACTTATTCGGGATGTCGCAAGGATTCGAACCGTCCAACCCTCAGGAAACGATAACCATCCTTCACGAGACTTTATAAAAAAAAACATTCCATGCAGGCCGGGCTTCGATTGGAAGTAACACCTTGTCCCACTTTTAGACGTGATGCCTAAGCTGGGGCTATACAGGGCGGGAATACGTGTTCTAATATCGAGGGTACGATCAGGAGAGGGCGAAAGAAAGGCTTTAGCCAAGGGCTATTCATCTGGTCGCCACCTATTGGCCTGTAGCAGAAGGTGCTGTAACGGCTCCCAACTGTATCGGCCACTCGCCGCTCCGTATGTAGGCCGGGGTAATTTGTCTGCAGCTGAGGTCCAGACCTATCGGCCAGCAGACCTCCTTGGTTGTCTAGGGATTTGAAGTGGTTGCAATACAGGGGGTCCCCAACCGAACACACGAGTGTGCCATTAAGCCCTATCAGCGCATTCAAACGTGTTCAATGTTGAGGCAGATATACCACCTTTTCCAAAGGAAACTTAAAATATGAGTTGTTCCTTATTCTGTGATTAAACACGTTTCAGACGTTTGGTGGCCATTTTGTTTCTTTCCTGACGCAGTAACGGATTCTTGATGTTTTCATTAACACTCATACTCACACTCACACGCACACTCATACCCATACTCATACTCATACACATACGCATACTCATACTCATACTCATACTCATACTCATACTCATACTCACACTCATACTCATACTCATACACAAACTCATACGCATACTCATACTCATACTCATACGCATACGCATACTCATACTCATACTCATGTTCATACGCATACTCATACTCATACTATCCTCATATTCATACTCACACTCATACGCATACGCATACTCATACTCATACTCATAATCATAATCATACTCATACTCATACTCATACTCATAAGCATACTCATACTCATACTCATACGCATACTCATACTAATACTCGTACTCGTACTTATACTCATACTCATACTCATAGTCATACTCATACTCATACTCATACTCATACTCATACGCACACTCATACTCATACTCATACTCATACGCATACTCGTACTAATACGCATACTCATGCTCACACTGATACTCATGCTTATACTCATACTCATACTCATACTCATACTCATACTCATACTCAGACTCATACCCATACTCATACGCATACTCATACTCATGCTCATGCTAATACTCATACTCATTCTCATACTCATACTCATACTAACACACCTACTCATACTTATACTTAAACTCATAGTCATACTCATACTCATACTCATACGCACACTCATCCTCATACTCATACGCATACGCATACGCATACGCATACTCATACTTATACACATACTCAGACCCATACTCATACTCAGACGCATACGCATACGCATAAACAAACTCATACGCATACTAATACTCATACTCATACGCATACGCATACTCATACTCATACTCATGTTCATACGCATACTCACACTCATACCACCCTCATATTCATACTCACACTCATACTCATACGCATACCAATACACATACGCATACTTATACTCACACTCATACTCATAGTCATACTCATACTCATACTCATACTCACACTCATACTCATACGCATACTAATACACATACTCATACTTATACTCATACTCATACTCGTACTCATACTCATACTCATACTCATACTCATACTCATACTCATACTCATACTCATACTCTTGCGCATACTCATCCTCGTACTCATTCGCTTACACATACGCATACGCATACTCATACTTATACACATACTCAGACCCACACTCATACTCCGACGCATACGCATACGCATAAACAAAATCATACGCATACTCATACTCACACTCATACTCATGCTCATGCTCATACTCATACTCATACTCGTACTCATACCCATACTCATACTCATACTCATGCTCCTGCTCGTACTTATACTAACACTCATACTCACACTCACATTCATACTCACATTTGCATTCATACCCATACTCATACGAATACGCAAACTCTTACTCAGACTCATACTCATACTCATACTAACACTCCTACTCATACTCATACTCATAGTCATACTCCTACTCTTACTCATATCCATACTCATACTCATACTCTTAGTCGTACTCAAACTCATACTCATACTCCTACTTATACTTATACTTATACTCATACTCATACTCATTATTCATACAGTATTTTTTTCTCTCCAGGATAATGATTTAAAGGGTTTTTGTGTAAACTAAATGTAGACATTGTTGTATCTGTCTTAGCGTCTACACTCTCATATTTATCTTGAGTTTGATGACGTAGTATTCAGGAAAAGCTCTATTCCACGCCATTACCAGTCTGACTGAGAATGTATCTGAAAACTATCTCTTTCCACAATAGCATTGTCGTTGTGCAAAATGGACCTCACTATATGATTTCCATTTAAAACAAATATTTCTCAATGGAAAAAATCATTCATTTGACCTTTACAGGCTGCAATATTAATCTTGTTAATAGTTAAATATGATGTAAATCGTGGGAGTGTTCTCTTTGATAGTGTTCACAGGTCTACACGCCTGATGACGCCGCGGCTGGTGACGCCATGTCTGATGGCGCCACGTTTGTGGATGCCACGCCTGTTGACGCCACGCCTGCTGACGTCACGGCTGCTGACACCACGCCTGCTGACGCCACGCCTGCTGACCCTGCGGTTGATGACGCCAAGTTTGTGGACACCACGCCTGATGACGCCACGCATTATGACGCCACGCCTGTGGACGCCAAGTCTGTGGCGCCGCGGCTGTCATGCTATTAGGTATTGCCGCGGCGAATCGTGACGCCACGTCCAGTCTCCTTGTGTCCAGCGCTGTCGTGCCGTTCTTTGGAAGCCTCCGTGCATTTTCACACTCGCTCTCCAGGGCGGGGCTGCGCAAACTGATAAGAAAAATGCGAGGCGCATTTCTACAAATTAGTGCCGGGGACCCAGCCTAAGCCTAATAACACACGGTATCAGGTGATAGAAAAAAAGAGTTCAGTCACAATTATAACTTTTTCGAACGGGTACAATATGTTTTCCTAAGAAGGAGGTCGTAGGAGAGCTCACTCGAAAACATTGGACCCCTGCCCCTCCTCCTTCTAAATCATTGTATCCACTGGTTACCCGAGGTGCACTGCAACGGGTTCCAGGTCTGACCGCTAGTGGCAGCACCTTCCGGTTGGAACCTTTTATTGAAGTTTCATGTTTAACACTTGTGTTACACATTTAACAATTACGTTACACGTTCAACATTTGTTACATGTTCAACAATTGTTACACGTTTAACATTCACGATACACGTGTATATCGCATTATGTAACAGACAATGAAAAATAAAATGAAGTCATTTAAACATTTGTCAAATATAGCTCGTTAGTATGTCAAAGGACTTCACTAATATTAACTGAGGAAATAAAATAAAACATATTTTGCGTGTGTGGGTGAGTAGCTTATTCCTATTCCTCATTTGGCGAAGTCGCTTGCGGGTGTGGATTAGCTAACCGGCATCATTCATTTCGGTATTCCTCTGATAGGACTGTTCGACTTGGCAGCACATGTAGTCAGTGTAGATGGCGGATTACTAACACCCATTGTGCCACTTTCTCAATTTAACAGACTAGCAGCTATATGACGCGTTTTTCGCGGAATGGCTCAGCTGTTGGACAAGCCAACCGGAGTCAAGGTTAACTTGTGTGTCATGTGTGATATCAGCTGCTGGTCGCGCGAAAGTCTCGCCCCAGCCGATAAGAGGCTCATTTTGAGGGACGGTGTCTGCTGAAGCTGGCTTACCTACAATAACTCCGACCTAAGCGGGACGGCGGCCATCGCACCAGCGAAACCCGCCAAACAACTCTCTCATAAAGGACCCCTTTGCAGATTTAATGTCCGGCAAACGAAGCATGGTAAGAAATCTGATTGCTATGAATTAGGGACAAGGTCATGGGGGCTATATAGGAGTGACATATATGTGGTATAAAGCTTATATAATGACGTAGGACGTAAGTTAAGATGTAGCTTATTCCCAGGCAGAAAGGTCAGCGCGTGCTTTGGATGTAGAGAACACCACTTTGGTCCAGTTTGGGCAGATTGAGAGATTGCTTCGCCAAATAGTTTTGACGTTATGAGAGACAGACCGCGGCGTCCTAGAACGAATTAATCCCCTCATCCCCCCATGGTATCGGGGGGTGCCTTGGCCTAGTTTTGCCCTTGCGAGCACAGAAACGATCTAAAGCACAAATGGTTTTCATTTCATTCAGAACACATCATGGCGCAATCAGCGGAAAGTTGTGATGCACTTTGCAAAGAATTTATGGCAGTTATAAAATATATCCCGATTTATATTTTGTGCTTTGCCGCTTGATTTACGGCAGGGTCTTAATTATAAAAAGCAGGCTCCAGTCAATAAATTCTAGTGACGGAAACTAGAAGGTCGATAGAAGCGAACCATCAGCTATGATAATAATAATAATAATAATATAAGTTTATGCACTAAAAGGCCTCAGGCCCATGGTAGAAAACATATATACAAACGCAATTGATATTCCTTGTCCCTTTATAAACCAGTTTAAATTTAAATTGTCTCCCTTAATCTCCTCGCATGGAATATAAATTGACCCAGGTGATCAAGTATTTCGTCATAAGCTGATACAAGTTAACATACTGTCTGCAGCAGTAGATGTGAGTCACCCACACCCGTCTTGATCTTAATCTTCCTCTGCCTTTACCCCGTCTCCCCAGACATCAGCCAAAAGATTAACGCCTTCCATATCACCAACAAAACCTAAACAAAACTATGGCTACTGAGATATTTAGCGCGCCAAATATATTCAGAATCAGAATCAGAATCAGAATCATTTATTCGATCAAGTACATTAATAACACAAAGTACATTTACAACAGTTCAGTTCAGCTTGATCAGGAGACCCCCATTAAGACCTGTGCGGTCGCTTTCATGAGGGCCACCTCAGTTAGAATAGGTACATTGACGACGGGCGGACTTCTGAAGTGAATTTATATAGACAATAGTAGCAAATACAACAAATAATAAAAACACAAACAGAAGAACAAAAATCAAGAAAATAGAAAAAACTAAACAAAAAAAAACAAAAAAAAACAAGGAAAAAGAAGTTTATTTACACCTAGAATCATTTTAAGGACGGGTGCAGGAAGGGGGACGGGGTGGGGGGTAGGGGGGGCATTGGAGGGTGAATCTGGGAAGGAATATTATATTGCTTGACATACGTAACAATTTGGAATCGTGCAGTTACTGCTATACCTACCTACTAAAAACAGCTTTAAAGTTGTCGCGAAAGAGGGAAGGCTATGCGTCGATATTTTGTCTGTCACCTGCTGCGGAGCTAAATTCAATACATTGGGTAGACTATTTCGTATGTATCTGCGAGCAAATTCATGAAGGATGGGATGAGTACGATACTGATTACAATGTCTTGTGTGATAACGATGAATGTCGGAATGCTGGATAGGTGCCATGATGGAGAAATAAGGTGGAAGTTTATTATTTTTTAAGTTAAAATAAAACTTTAACTGTTGTAGGACGTGAATGTCCTCCAGTTTGAGTATATTTAGTTGCTTGAAAATAGGTTCGGTATGCGCATTATACTTGCTACAGGTAATTGTTCTAACTGCTCTCTTTTGGATCTTTGCTATAGGTTTGCTTTTATATCCCCAGACTAATAGTCCATAATTAAGACACGATAATATTAATGTATTATATAGCAAAAGTAATATATGTTGCGGTTTGTGATGCTTAAGTCGGTTCAGTATTCCTACGCGCGAGGAGAGTTTTCTACTTAAGTTGTTTGTGTGAGCGTGCCATGTAAGGTGCTTATCTATCGTTACTCCTAATAGATTAAAAGGATCAACACATTCAATCTGCATATTGTTTATCTTAATCTGAGGAATTCTTACATTTTTTTACATTCATCGATCTTACATAATTCCTCATTTATTTTGCTTATCCCTTCTTCTGTTTGTGGATTAATGCCGAACGTGCTTAGGGTAGTGGTTAATGTTGTGTCATCAGCATATATTATGGCTTTAAACAAGGAACTTGCCTTTGGTAGGTCATTTATATATATGATAAAGAGGAGTGGTCCCAGTATAGACCCTTGAGGTTCACTGATTGCATCTTTAATATGTTTTAGCATAATGCCAGATTCCATCATGGCCAGAACTAGGTTTCGGTTTCAGTTCGTTTATAACATTTAGGACATCCTTAGAGTTTATAGGTTTGAAACTCATCTCTGTTTTACACGGATTCTTCAGATATTCACTAAATGATTTTTCTGTTAATTGAATTTCATCGGCCAATTTCGGACCTATATTGATGAAATACAAAATTTTTGTGCTGTATCAGATCGCCCTTCAACGAAATTGCCATTTCTGTTAAAGCATTCAGGGAGATCTTCCTTTACTGAATGCTTATTTAATATGGTGCTTATAGTCTTCCACGTACCTTTTAAGCCACTTAAATTTTTGTTGAATGATGCTTCGTAGTGGGTCTTCTTGGCCATACAGTTACTGGTATTAAGCATTCGATTGTACGACCGCAAATTTATCTTGAGCGTTTCATGATCTGCACTGTCGGCTGGTGTTACTTTTAGTTTTTTATGCATTTTGTCCCTAAAGTTTATAGATTTTATTATGCCTTTAGTTATCCACGGATTTTTTGTGTGTTTTTGTTTACGAAATTTAACGTATTTTACCGTGATTTCTTCATGTTTGATGCGCTTAAGTTCTGTTAAAAGATAATTACAATATATGTTTGGGTCCTGATTAACGTCGGCAGATAAATCGTTTATCTTTGAATCAATCAATTTTGTTTTGATATTGTCCATGTAGCTAAGATTATAGTGTATCACCTTGACTGTCTTTGGTGGTTTCTCTTGGATTCTGTGTTTCAGACACATGAAGTAGGGCATGTGATCTGAGATCTGTTTGATCAATACGCCAGCATTAACTCGGTTTAGATCATGCATATTCTTACATATGAAGTTGTCTATTAGAGTTGCTCTGCGTAATGAAAACCTGGTAGGAAAGGTTATCAGTGGAATATAAGTATGCGTGGTTATCATGTCATAGTAGGCACTGATAGCTTGTTTCTCGTTGATTTTCAAGAGGTCTATATTAAAGTCGCCCGCTACTATAACATCACAATCATTATTATCATATCTGGGCAGTGTTTGTTCCGGTTCAGCAGTGAAGGTAACGTAATTTTCATTAGTGTCACATGGCGGTCGATAAATGTTCCCCAGGATAATTTTCTTTTCCTTACACCGACCAGTTACTTCAATAAACAGGGATTCCCAAATATCAGATTCAACTAAAGGTGGAACAATTTTATACTTAAAATCGGTATTTAGATATATACTTAAGCCGCCATGTTCACTGCATGTTTTCCCTCGTGATATCATCGAGTAGCCCTTTAGTTGCAGCTGCGACTTATCAGCTGATTCGTTTAGCCACGTTTCTTGTATGCATAAGGCACTTAGTGTTACGCCGTCTTCGTTAAGTTGGTTTATAAGTATTTCTAATTGATCCATTTTTGCAGATAATGAAGCGGTGTTTAGGCTAAACACAGAGAAGCTCCCTCGTGCGTCCCTAAGGCTTTCCACAAAATCATTGTATTCGTAATATGGAGAATGCTTAATGGTCCGTGGGTCTTCATTAGTGCACTCGTTTTGGAGTTGGTTTTGGCGCAGTATATTTTCTAGGGAGTTTCTTTTTAACCCTCCAAATTCATTGAGTAGTTCTTCATCAATAGTCTTAGCCATCACTTATGGTTTAATATATATCTTAAGTAAAGCTGTAAACGTACAAGGATTAGTGACCGAACCAATAAAGTTAATTAGAGCGTGATTTGCGTCTAATATACGATGAACCATATCGGCCAATGAGGTGAAGTGAAATGAATTACAGATACAGAAAAAAATAGTTATCCAGGAAAGGTCCGCAATGGTGAGCTGAAGTACCCCACCGCATATGTCAACCAAGGGAACCCCGCAGTTACTGTAATGAGCCGTTTGAGAGCAGATCATATTAGCAGGTTGCAACAACACAGACATAAGCCAGAAAGAATAAGTACATGGGTTGCCGAGGAGTGGGGACGCGTAGCAGGAAAATCATGGGAGGGCGTCGGTGGGTGGGGGGTGGATGGAGGGTGGATGGGGAGTGGATGGGGGTGGATGGAAGGTGGATGGAGGGTGGATGGGGAGTAGTGGATGGGTGGTTGGAAAGAGGGACGTTAATGGTATTGAGAAAGATGGATGAATGGAGTATAATGGTCAAGGTGTGGGGTGGGAGACAGGTAAGTCAGGGGTGGGACGGCGTGCCGGCGGTTTGTATCAAGGGTGTGGGGATAGGTGCTGGGGATATGGAACAACAGAAAAGGGGGTGGCGAGCTGGGCCCGGTGAATGAGTTCATTTAACAAAGCTGGGACGTATTGGAATCTAAATCTATGGACTCAGGATTGTTGTTATGCATCACTATTAGATAGCGCTAATAACATGTACAGCTTTAACATCCATACATCGTGAGCAAACATAACATGTAGCATGTGAGCTATATCCTGAGTGCAAAATGCGTGATAAATGCTACCTATATATATCAAACAAATATTACCATCATATACATATATACAAATACATAACGTTACGGAACAGATCTGCTCTGTATGACATATTCATATTGATCCTTTCTTTCACATACTGGTAACTAATAACGTTATGTGCCAAAATAACACAACCATGTGTAACATTTAGTGCTATACCTTAGGTACTTAATAATATAATAATCTATACTCTCATCAAGTATCTCTAACAATTTGCGTTATTACAAATACATTATCAACGATCCACAATCCTAACAATCTGGTATGTCTAGTTATACTTAAACATCTGCATTATCTAGCGCTTTCCACTCCTAATCATCGCTCTATACGCTGTGGGTATGTAGACCAAGCAGAGGATACTGATCGTACAGCAGCGTTATTTTAATGCTGAAATAATTATTTGCGCAATTGTATCAGTATACCTCTTCTGATCGTTCCTCCACGCCTGAGGGAGCCAGCGTTTCAACACAGCTCATGCAAGACTCAGTTCTGACATCAAAACCACCACCAAGGTGAAGGTTTAGAACAGCACAACACTGCTCTGTGTAGAGTTCTTTCGAAAGCTCTCGGCGCTAAATGTGTCAACTAATTTTTAAAACATTGCCATTTTGGCAATCTACAAACTGTATTCTTACTGCCGGCGCCTTTACTGAAGTCGAAAGCCCGCAAAATATCTGAAATACTAGCCATTTAAGAGTTCAGTTTACGCACGCTGCCATGCTTGTTTTCTACATCAAAAAGTGTTGTGCTATTCAAAACCTTCACCTGGGTGGCGGTTTTGATGTCAGAGCTAGCAAGACTCGTGTCCATAACATACTTCAGTAATCCATTTCATAGGCTCGCACATGAAAATAAGAACCGCTACGCTACGGTGGTAGGCATATTTGTACTCATATATTTCACATCTGTTAAGTGATAAACACATTCGCACGATAGAGGGAAGAAAAGAAGGAAAGAAAGAAGCCAGATAGAGAAGTTCTGAGCAGAACAAATAGCTGAAGGGCCATGAGCGAATACAATAGAGACTCATTGCCGAAAGAGAGGCAGGCAAGTTACCTGTTTGTGTTTCACGTCTGGGGAAACGAGAAGCAGCCTCAACCGATTGAGAGAAGGAAAGAAAGATAGATAAAAGAATGAGAGAGAGAGCGCTAGTAAACAGATAGTTGTGTTAGGCCATTCCGCTATAGTAATAGATATTTGAATGTTATTAAAGGTTGGTGAAGCGAAGGAGAGTGAGAGACTGACATGTGAGATACAACATTGGAATCACACAATCATATTGGAACGTAAGATGACTGGGACATAGTTCAACACTATTAGGCCAAATCATTGACCGTTTATACATTTCAATAATAATGTGTAGTATTCAGTGCTGTTTCCATCAGTTGAAATCGTTGGAAGCCTGGTCGTGTGTTATTGGAGCTGGTCGTCATGAAGGCCACGATATTGGCCTTTTGATAAAGCCGGCGAGAAAAGACGCCCTATCAAATATGCGAAGTCGGCATTACTCTGATGTATGGCCTCGTTATGGGTGCGGTGTGCCGTCGCTTTGTTCCCAGCCTCTGGTGGGCCACAATCCAATAGTCCATGAGCTATGGCTCGGGGCCTGGGCTGGCGGGTTGGCTGACCAAACCCTGGAGCGGGCTGCCCAGCAGTTGTCATCTATCAGTGCAAAGCTCATCAGTCATCTCCGCGTTCACCTTATAAAGGACATGAACAGTGCTCTTGGTATACATAAATACAATTTGTTAAGATAGATCGGCGACCGAAAGAAAGAATATTTACTCGTCGAGGTGGGAGATTTATTCGGGAAGAGGGTCGTAATTGTCTTGGTGCGCTCCAGTGTGTTTTAACCAAATGGGTGACGAAAAGAAGAACTCCACGGGACTGTACGCCGAAAGATATAATTCTTTATCAGTATTTTATTATTGTACCTTGTGTTTCTGATTGTTCTTTCTCCTGATGATGACGAAGTGTAGATATGTGAATATCCTGACGCAGCTTCGGCTTCCGCATTACGCTAGGTAATGGTACGTTTCATGTACGTGTGATGATTTATTGACGCAATAAAGTCGTTTTATCTCCCTGTCCACGCTTTTTTGGACCGGAAAACCTTGATATGAGTACAACATTATTGCTATCATGCAGTTACATGGGTTGGCGGATATGATGCCTTTGGCAGGGAAACAACATGAATAGGAATTCACTCAAGAATAACACATGTAATGGATGTAATTAATCAATGGAAAGTAATAATCGTAATGGCGGTAATTAATAATCGCTCACGCGTTGCCTCATAATCCCGGTTGTCAAAGTGCATTTGTTAGTCTATTAGTAAGTGAGTAACAACAATATAATTGGCCTAAAACTTCGAAGGTATACGTGTTATGGGCTGATGATCTCTGGGTATAGACCAACATCGATGCTCGGAAAAATTGTTAAGGAAAACGTGTGACGTCACGCTTTTATTCTAATTATTCATTATATATATTTTAAATGTATCGGGAAACGGAACCAGTTCTTTTTCTGACCTAGCCGTGCATTGTTTACGTCAATGTGCGATATTTTAATAATGACCAACAAAAGAGTGCATCATGTTGATGATGTACACATTGACATAGATAACGTTTTTACTCCCAATAGATTAACTTGCTCGTCTCGCAGGAGTAATTAATTAGTCTCTCAGGTATCCAATGAAAACGTCAGCGCAAGCGTTTATGGATTCAAACTGTTCGGCGTCTCCTTGACTACCGCTCCCTTTGTCGCCCTGCCTTGTCATTGCAGAATTCATGACGTCAGACGTGTGTGTCTGGAATCCCCTAATGACCATGTGTCATGCTGGTTTACGGAGGTTTGCTGACGTCAGACGTGTGTGTTTGTATTCCACTACTGACCCCGTTTGATGCTGATTTACAGAGGATATTTCTTCCCCGAGGTAAATCATTCCTGACGTTCCTGAAGGCACGGGCTCGACCCCCTACCCCGTACCCCCAGGCGCCCCCCACCCCCACCCCCCACTTCTAGTGTTGTCGCGCCGGGGGCCGCGGCCTTCACGCTGTGACCTCCATTCACGCCGATGTTGACCGCATGTCTCCACCGTTGACATCAGACGCCGAGTGAGCACGTGATTGATAACGTCACGTCACGCGAAGCACTTTACCGGTGAGAAAGAAGCAACACATGGGGAGCTGCTAGCACACGTCACTTCACACCCCGCCACACCATGACCCAGCAACGCGTCAGGCTCTACTATCGTTTAATACCACCCTTACCACCCTTACCCCCACCCCCAGCTCTCACCCTCCCTCCGTCCCTCCCACCTCATTGACCAAACGAATTCTCTCACTAGGTGGCGCCGCGGACTAAGATCGATGGCTCGACGACCTTGAGTCCTGCAAAGTACATTCAACTGATTCAATTTCCGCTACAATCCTACGCCTTTCAAACGGCGACCACGAAGTAAAGACAAGCAGTTCAGTTGGCGAGACATCCTCTCTAACATTGGACTACTGGCCTGTGATGAGCCGCCTTGGAATAATCCTGGGTCAAGGTATCCCTGGCCGCTATACCGATGGACGATGACGTCACAGCAGGGCGGCCCATTGACCTCGGTGAGATGGTGAAGAGGGTGGCAATGTTCTACGAACCTGATGGATCGGTCCAGCATAGGTTGAGTCTCCACGGTGATATGAGAATGGTGTGAATTTTCAATGGGATGTCTGTATAAAGGTGTGAAATATCGATAGGGGATGTCTGTAGAATGGTGTGAATTTTCGATGTGATGTCTGTAGAAAGGTGAGAATTTTCAATGTGATGTCTGTAAGAAGGGGTTAATTTGCACTGGGATGTTTGTAGAATGGTAGGAAATATCTAAGAAATGTCGGCGGAACAGTGTTGACTATCGACCGGATGTTTGTAGAACGGTGTGAAATTTTAAAGGGACGTCTGTAGAATAGTGTGAAATTTCAATTAAAATGGTGCGAGAAGTGCGAGAAGATGTTATATCTGTAGAATACTCTGAAATGTCGATGTTGTGTGCGTAGAACGCTCTGCGATGTCGATGTTGTGTGCGTAGAACGCTCTGAGATGACGATAGTGTATCTACAGTGTGCAAATTTTCTAAAGGTGTGTCTAATAAACGTAATATGGCTTTAACTGTGTAGCCAGTGAACCCAATGGATCATCAATTGGCTGAGTGCAGAAAAGGTCGCGATTGCTATGGTGTCGAGTAAATCCCTGAGTTGTCATGAGAAAGTCTTCATCAAAACCTTCAAGGATAAAAAAAAAAAATGCTCTTATATGAAGTGAATTATTTGCCGACTGATGAGCTGCTTGACAGAATGAAGGATTGCAATGTTTAATATGTCAGTCGATGTGTGATGGATCCTCTGTCGGTTAAGCTTATTACAAGGATGCTTTTGACAGAAGCGTGAAGCCGACATTTTTTACCTAAGCAATTATGCATTTAGTGAAAATGACTATTGACTCGGAGATGAAGGGAACAGACTTCGTATCTAATACATTATTCTGTTTTTTCTCGGGGTGTCGTTACCATGTTACCAGCTGTATATGTCTTGACACTGCGGCCCACTTGAAGACCACGTGGGCAACGTTATCCCATGTCTGTTGGACCAAGCGCACACCATACCATGTGTGCATGTCCAATGGCTGACAATATAGTGATAAAGAGGAGTGAGCGTGCATCATTTAATAGTGAAGCACTAATATCCATTACACCCACTCTCGTAAGATGGACGCCCACCTTGCCGTTTGGGCTAACAGGACCTATGTCAAACCATCGCATCCGGGTGGCTTGGCCTCTCATCCGCCTCCACTGGCGCCCTCCATCGATCTTTCTCGTCATTAGTAATTTATGATTCTCATGCGGCGTCTGTCATCAATGCCCGGATGAAGAGTTTGCGGGGGGACAGCTACGTCCATTCGCTGGGTGGTCTGGCCTAGACTCTGTGGAGTCTTGAATCTTGTTCTACTGTCTTCAAGAAAGTAAGCAAATTGGTCAACAGGGAGTCATTATTTACGTTATCGCTTGCAGTAGAAGGCTGAACTCTTTTACTATGCGCTTGTCAATGGCCATCACGTTCTTTTATTGCCACCTCATAAATAATAATAAAGAAAACGAATTGTAAGTTTTCATGCCATTGTTGCAATTGTGTGTTACAATTCATGGACTTAATTGTTTTTGACTCATTATTCAATTCTAGAACGGTTTAACACTGCGATATTTGTTTTTTTACTCCTGTCTTGGTATCATCGCCGGAATCCCTACTTGTGAAGTATCCATCTTCTCCAGGTATTATTTTATTGACGCCAGTACTGTTGTGTTTTTGTTTCGCTACACGAAATGCCTTTCGCGTGTCTGAATAGAAATCAACACGTAATCTGACGTATTGAGTAGGTCTTATGGATTGGGCCGGGTCATGGGGCGTTCAGCCTCAAATACTGATCAGCTGAGGGTCTACCGCCGTTAATAATTAATCACGAGACTTCCAGCTTTAACAATCATTGACTAAGTAAGGGGGGCGGGGCGTATTTTTTCCGATCTCCGAAATTGGCATCCCGGAATTCGTGGAAATTCGTGATCGCTTGTTGGCTATTTTTGCGGATCGTTATCCTATAATTCCTGGTTTAACGCGAAGACCCTTTGTCTATTTACCGCAGTCTGTTATAGCAGTTCGCCAATTTCTTGATATTCACGGTATCACCATCAAGGATTTTTCTTTCGCGCCCAGCTTTAAAATGTCCTAATCTTGGAGATTTAGTATTGCTCTCCCTAATTCTTGGGGATTCGCAATTCAGAGTTGGTATTCCCCCTCCCCGCCCCCCCCCCCTAAGTAGCAGGCTGAGCCTAATGTGCATCCCATATACTAAACTTCGTAGAACTTGTCAGAACACCAGAGATGTTTTATTGTTATAGCTGACTAACATATGCAATAAGGTGTAACATATCAACAGGTCTAGCCACGAACGCAAAACAAATGTGAGGATGTTGCCGACAGGAGGAAACAAAGAAAAGAACATTGGTAAAATACGGCCTTTTGGTTAGCTGTACCAACGTTAGTGCAGCTCGCTAAAAAGCCATGTGCAATATCTCCTTGTTGTAAGAGCCAACACGTAAAAGTAAGCAATCGGGCAGGAACTGAGTTAAAGTATAGATAGTTTTACGCGTACGTGTGGTCTGCAATAGGGTTGATTACGGCTTCCCCTCTGCTGTCAAAAAGGCCGCCACTGTGTGGACTGGAGGGTAGACGTCGGACACCACTGACAAACGAAGATAAACGAGATTTCACACAGAGGACCAGACGGCCTCCGTAACAACATAGGGATAAGATATGGTCCCACAGGAGGCGTCTGTCTGCCCGTGCGCTGTAAAACGCAATCCTGCCCGTAAGGCACGCCACGCCAGCCTGCGGAGCAGACGACTGGCCAGCGGTTTTGGCGGGAAACGATGCCGATGGGTGTCGTTATCGCGTCTGCGTGGTCACGTGGATCGGTAGCCTGCAATTCATCATTCTGACAATAGATAAAAAATTAGCCACCGTCTCGCTACAGTCGTCGAGGTCAAAGGGCACATCAGACGTAGGCATAAAGCCTCACACAAAGAAACAATACCCGATCAAGCTATGGCCATTATAGTCAGAGCGAGACCACCACGGTGGCTATTTTCGGGATGGCAATTGTTACGAATGTCATATTGAGTAATTTTCAAAGAACAAACAATCATTGGTAAATAATTGCTTGCATACAAACCTGCCATGACAACATATGACCCAAGCCGATGAACTGGTACATGCGGCGTCTCGTTTTAGTAAAAAAGGGTTGGTACAAGGAATGGATGAGATAATTAAACGCCTGAACGCGGCTATCCGAAGCATTGAACGCCGGTCTGACATTTAACGTCACTATATGATTTTCATTTAAAACGAATATTTCTCATGGGAAAAAATAATTCATTCGGCCTTCACAGGCTGCCATATTAATCTTATTCATAGATAAATATGATGTAAATCGTGGGAGTTTTCCTTTTGATAGTGTTGTTTGCGTTCGCATATAAGGGCTACGTCACAAGTGCTTGTAATATGACGGTTTGGAAATATAATATGGACTGCACATGTGAGGGTTGTTCACGTCTCGGCAGATTATTAAATATTGAAACGGTGTGGAAAAAAATTAATTACGGATATAATTGCAAGAGATAATCAAAAGAGCTTCACCTTGGGAAAGTTGATAACTCGACGTCGAATGGTTGACACATAACAGCATATGTGACATGCCCAAGGAAAAGTAATTACCTCGCTACCGATATTGCAAAAGGACGTGGACACAAATTGTATTAATAATATTATATTTAATCCAGCCATGATTGCTTTGTCCTAACGCTTTTATCCAGGGAGATCTGCGAAATGGGGCTCCAGTGCTACACTTTAATCCCCGCCCCTCTTCTGCCCCATGTTGTGGGAGTCAAGCCTGGTAGCTTCATGACCTCTCTCTTCATCTCGGCTTTCGTGAACAACGTTTAGTCCCGAGACCTTTCGATTCAGCCCTCAGTCCAAATCATTCTTTGCTTCTGCCGCTACCGGCGTGACACCTGGCGGCAGGATAAACAGCCTTCCCCACCCCCTTCCGGTTAATTTGATTACTCAGCAATTCCAAATCGGAGAAACACCGAAGCTGGTATAAGGGGTACAGCGCCTTCATAGTCAACACCTCTCACGACTCAGACGGTGTTCGGCGAATCAGTAATCGCATGTAGGCTGGCTGCCCTGCGTCGCCCTTCGACTGACCATGTCCCGCATGACCTCCACCCGCCACCCCCTTCCCAGCTCCCCCCCCCCCGACTAATGGAGGGGATCTGTTGTTGATGTCATCTTGCATCCAGTGTGAGGGAGGGGGACACCGCCATCTGAGGCCATACTCTGATAGGGCCGTGCCCACAGCCTTCGGCTTTGTGGCCCTGTCCCCGTGCGTCCTTTCCGTCTTCTTGTTCACCCTGCACGCCCATTACCGCAGCGATACCTCTTATTACTGCAACAGCGACGGCCCTCCATAGTCGACAGCTAAAGATATAGCCTATGGGTCCTATATAAAGATATTGGTTATGGGTTCCATATAAAGATAAAGCCTATGGGTCCAATATTGGTTTACTTCTATGGGCGTTTCCAGAAAATGACGGGGTTGGGGGGTTGGGGGGGGGGGGGGGGTATATGTACATCATTCAAACGAGTCTCGACTTTTACATTAGCAGTGCATCATCACAAAAATTATTGACTTTAACAGTGCACCTTCAAAATCAATCTTTTCTTTAATCGTACATCTTCCCAAACAATTGGCTTTAACCGTTCATTTGCCCAAACAATTTTTCCTTGAACAGTGCATCCTCCAAAACAATCTAGACTTTAGCAGTGCATATTAACTTTGAAAAGAGACGTTTGTGCAAACACCCGACGCCACCCCCCACCCCCCCCCCCACCCGGGGACGCCCTTCAAAATGAGTAGTAAACACCTGACGCCCCACCACCCGCGCCACCCCGGGACGCCCTTCAAAATGAGTGGTAATGTAGGGCAGTAAACAGCAGCAAATATATGAACACCCAAAATTGAAGGTAAAACTTCGCCATTTTGCCATATTTGCACGATGACACCTTATGCAACATTTTGCAATTAAATCTTTGATATCAAGAACTTTCTTCGGAATGCCGAATTGTTGCCCTGGCCTACCAATTCAAGTTTTGTTGTGTGTTGTCTATAATCGTATAAAAAAGTGACAACATTTGACAGGGCTGAATGCAACTTTCACCGCGAGGGTTTATTCTCTCTTAGAGTATCGCTGGTCCCTCCCGGCCCACATATGAAATGTAGGAATTAAGCTGAAGGTCACAAAGCTGCGATGTATAGTCCTGTCACGGCCGGCCAGTCAAGGCTGACAACGTATGGGTCTGGAAATATTTCACCGTCATGAGCGATATCACTGGTTGACAGAGTGGGTGTGGTAGAGGGCCGGGGTGGAAGAGGGGGAGGGGGTGAGGGGGAGACCACTCCACCCTCTTAGACCACTCCACATCGCCATACCTTGCCTCAAGTTCCAGACGAGATGATGGTGGGCAGATCGAGGCGCGATTAATAATTTGTTGCAATTTTTTTCGAAGGACTTATATCTGGCATAACGAGAAGGTGAAGCAGGTCTGAAAGGGAATTCTGGCCTTGTTGTCTGTCTGCTTATGTGATAAGAGGACATGAAACAACCCAGCCCCCAGGGAAATATTTGACGCCACGGCTGATGACGTCACGCTTGATGACGCCACGCCTGATGACGCCACACCTGAAGACGCCGCGGCTGGTGACGTCATGTCTGATGACGCCACGTCTGTGGGTGCCATGCTTGCCGAGGCTACGCCTGCTTACGTCACGGCTATTGACGCCACGGCTATTGATGCCACGGCTACTGACACCACGCCTGCTGACGCCACGCCTGCTGACGCTAAGTTTGTGTACGCCACCCCTGTGGACGCCACGTCTGCTGCTGTTATACCATGATGTATTGCCGCGGCGAATCGTGAAGCCACGTCCAGCCTCGCTGTGTCCTGTGTCGCCGTGCCGTCCTTTGGAAGCCTCCGTTGGAGGCGCTGTCACATCTACCCCTTCCGCACTTCTGACAGTGCCCCCCTCCACTCAAGCCTCCGCCCTGCCATCTACCCCCTAAAGGGACGCCGGGATCTAGTGTGCCCTCCCATCCCCTTCAGCTCGTCCAGGGGCGCCGGGTTTCAGTGTGCAGTCCCTCCACCCTCCACCCCCTCTAGCCCCTCCAGGGACACCACTAGGTCCCGTGTGTTCACACACCTACGGCCTTTACTCCTTTTCCCGGAACCGCTGCTGGAAGTAGCATGGCACGCCCCAAGCGGCGTGAGGAAGAAGTTATCATCCCACTATACTCTATGTACGCGGCAAGCAGGGCAAAACTTCCGACAGCTCTCTCACCAGGCGTGCCTCCAGTTACTACTGCCATAAAGGTTTTCGCGCTATCTACAGTCAGGTGATGGAAAGGAAGTCAGTCACAATTATAACTTTTTCGAACGGCTACAACATGTTTTTTGCTGAATTAAATACACAATATCCCCGTGGTGGGCAAGCAAGTAACTCTCCCTTGTGACGGAATGGCTGCCCCGGGCTGGCTGACTTTAAGATAAAGGCCCCCATGGATCGAGCCTCGGCTGCCACCTGTGTACGCCGCATAGCTTCAGCATTACCGGTGTAATGATCACGGTCGGACAGGAAGAGAAAATTCCCTTTCCGGTAACTACTTTGCCATTTTTATTTAATTGATTGTACAGCCAGAGTGGCCGTCGCGTGAAGAACGAACGCCCTCTGCTGGGAGAGTGGCATGGCATGGCATGGCGCTGATTTTGTGATGGCGCTGGCGTTAGTACCGACGGATTGTGGTTCCACCTGACATAACGGTGAGCTAACGGTGAACTGAGGAGATGTCAGATATTACTGATATTTAATTGTTATCGTCTCAGAATGCTCGTTTATTCCGTTTGATAATCCATATTTGTAGTAGGCTGGTGAACATACAGATTAATAAGTCCTGGGTACGAACCCTGGCACCTGTATCTGGGACAAGTTCTTCTAACCCCATTTCATTGTCCCTGGAGGTTACTTGGTCCAATCTATAGCCATGTGCACAGCGTGCACAAAAGGAACCTAGCGGCGATTCTTTTAAGTGCGGATGGCACATCGTCCTCTATTGTGGGACTGTCATCACATCTATTGCAAATACCGGTATTAAAGGCAAGCATACTTGCAATTGAGATTGATTGCAAGACGATCAGGACGCTTAGGATGCCGGCATCCCGTTTCGTTTACCCACACGGCGACGGCGCATACAACACAGCCCCTGGTCTGCTCTGCGCGTGGGTACCCTCTTTTCTTGTCAACGGCACGGAACGTTATATCGTTGGGTGCTCTTTAACCTTTCTATTTTGGTGTAGATCACCCTGTTTTCAGTGGGGTCCCTCGGTTTAGGAGAGAAATCGTTAGAGAGCCCCCTCCAAAACATTGGACTCCCTCTCCTCTTTCTAAATCATTGTATCCACTGGTTACCCGAGGTGCACTGCAACGGGTTCCACGTCTAGCCGCAAGTGGCAGCACATTCTAGTTGGATCTTTTTATTGAAGTTACACGTTTAACACTTGTGTTACACGTTTAACGATTACGTTGCACGTTTAACAATGGCTACACGTTCAACAATTGTTACACGTTGAGCATTCACGTTACAAGTGTATGGCGCATTAGTTACAAGCCAATGAAACATTAAATGAAGTATACATCTATATTTATGTATGACGTCTTATAAGTAATGATTAAGGATATTATCATAAGAACATTGGCCAAATATAACTCGTTTGGATGTTAAAACACTTCACTGCTATTGACTCCGGAAAAAAAAAAAAAAAATTTGCGTGTGTGGGTGAGTAGCTCATATTTCTCTTTTTTATCTGGCGAAGTCGCTTGCGGGTGTGGACTAACCAACCTGCATTATTCATTTCGGCATTACGCTAGAAGGGCTGTTTGACTTGGCAGCACGTGTGTATCAGTGTAGATGGCGGATTACTAACACCCATTGTGCAACATTTCCATTTAGCAGACTAGCAGCTATTTGACGCGTTTTGTCGCGGAATGGCTCAGCTGTTGGACAAAGCCAACCGGAGTCAAGGCTAACTTGTGTGTCATGTGTGATATCAGCTGCTGGTCGCGCGAAAGTCTCGCCCCAGCCGATAAGAGGCTCATTGTGAGGGACGGTGTCTGCTGAAGCTGGCTTACCTACAATAACTCCGACCTAAGCGGGACGGCGGCCATCGCACCAGCGAAACCCGCCAAACAACTCTCTCATAAAGGACCCCTTTGCAGATTTAATGTCCGGCAAACGAAGCATGGTAAGAAATCTGATTGCTATGAATTAGGGACAAGGTCATGGGGGCTATATAGGAGTGACATATATGTGGTATAAGGCTTATATAATGACGTAGGACGTAAGTTAAGATGTAGCTTATTCCCAGGCAGAAAGGTCAGCGCGTGCTTTGGATGTAGAGAACACCACTTTGGTCCAGTTTGGGCAGATTGCGAGATTGCTTCGCTAAATAGTTTTGACGTTATAAGAGACAGGCCCCGGCGTCCTAGAACGAATTAATCCCCTCATCCGCCATGGTATCGGGGGGTGCCTTGGCCTAGTTTTGCCCTTGCGAGCACAGAAACGATCTAAAACACAAATGGTTTTCATTTCATTCAGAACACATCATGGCGCAATCAGCGGAAAGTTGTGATGCACTTTGCAAAGAATTTATGGCAGTTATAAAATATATCCCGATTAATATTTTGTGCTTTGCCGCTGGATTTACGGCAGGGTCTTAATTATAAAAAGCAGGCTCCAGTCAATAAATTCTAGTGACGGAAACTAGAAGGTCGATAGAAGCGAACCATCAGCTATGATAATAATAATAATAATAATATAAGTTTATGCACTAAAAGGCCTCAGGCCCATGGTAGAAAACATATATACAAACGCAATTGATATTCCTTGTCCCTTTATAAACCAGTTTAAATTTAAATTGTCTCCCTTAATCTCCTCGCAGGTGATCAAGTATTTCGTCATAAGTTGATACAAGTTAACATACTGTCTGCAGCAGTAGATGTGAGTCACCCACACCCGTCATGATCTTAATCTTCCTCTGCCTTTACCCCGCCTCCCCAGACATCAGCCAAAAGATTAACGCCTTCCATATCACCAACCAAACCTAAACAAAACTATGGCTACTGAGATATTTAGCGCGCCAAATATATTCAGAATCTGAATCAGAATCAGAATCATTTATTCGATCAAGTACATTAATAACACAAAGTACATTTACAACAGTTCAGTTCAGCTTGATCAGGAGACCCCCATTAAGACCTGTGCGGTCGCTTTCATGAGGGCCACCTCAGTTAGAATAGGTACATTGACGATGGGCGGACTTCTGAAGTGAATTTATATAGACAATAGTAGCAAATACAACAAATAATAAAAACACAAACAGAAGAACAAAAATCAAGAAAATAGAAAAAACTAAACAAAAAAAACCAAAAAAAACAGAAGGAAAAAGAAGTTTATATACACCTAGAATCATTTTAAGGACGGGTGCAGGAAGGGGGACGGGGTGGGGGGTAGGGGGGGGGCATTGGAGGGTGAATCTGGGAAGGAATATTATATTGCTTGACATACGTAACAATTTGGAATCGTGCAGTTACTGCTATACCTACCTACTAAAAACAGCTTTACAGTTGTCGCGAAAGAGGGAAGGCTATGCGTCGATATTTTGTCTGTCACCTGCTGCGGAGCTAAATTCAATACATTGGGTAGACTATTTCGTATGTATCTGCGAGCAAATTCATGAAGGATGGGATGAGTACGATACTGATTACAATGTCTTGTGTGATAACGATGAATGTCGGAATGCTGGATAGGTGCCATGATGGAGAAATAAGGTGGAAGTTTATTATTTTTTAAGTTAAAATAAAACTTTAACTGTTGTAGGACGTGAATGTCCTCCAGTTTGAGTATATTTAGTTGCTTGAAAATAGGTTCGGTATGCGCATTATACTTGCTACAGGTAATTGTTCTAACTGCTCTCTTTTGGATCTTTGCTATAGGTTTGCTTTTATATCCCCAAACTAATAGCCCATAATTAAGACACGATAATATTAATGTATTATATAGCAAAAGTAATATATGTTGCGGTATGTGATGCTTAAGTCGGTTCAGTATTCCTACGCGCGAGGAGAGTTTTCTACTTAAGTTGTTTGTGTGAGCGTGCCATGTAAGGTGCTTATCTATCGTTACTCCTAATAGATTAAAAGGATCAACACATTCAATCTGCACATTGTTTATCTTAATCTGAGGAATTTTTACATTTTTTTACATTCATCGATCTTACATAATTCCTCATTTATTTTGCTTATCCCTTCTTCTGTTTGTGGATTAATGCCGAACGTGCTTAGGGTAGTGGTTAATGTTGTGTCATCAGCATATATTATGGCTTTAAACAAGGAACTTTCCTTTGGTAGGTCATTTATATATATGATAAAGAGGAGTGGCCCCAGTATAGACCGTTGAGGTTCACTGATTGCATCTTTAATATGTTTTAGCATAATGCCAGATTCCATCATGGCCAGAACTAGGTTTCGGTTTCAGTTCGTTTATAACATTTAGGACATCCTTAGAGTTTATAGGTTTGAAACTCATCTCTGTTTTACACGGATTCTTCAGATATTCACTAAATGATTTTTCTGTTAATTGAATTTCATCGGCCAATTTCGGACCTATATTGATGAAATACAAAATTTTTGTGCTGTATCAGATCGCCCTTCAACGAAATTGCCATTTCTGTTAAAGCATTCAGGGAGATCTTCCTTTACTGAATGTTTATTTAATATGGTGCTTATAGTCTTCCACGTACCTTTTAAGCCACTTAAATTTTTGTTGAATAATGCTTCGTAGTGGGTCTTCTTGGCCATACAGTTACTGGTATTAAGCATTCGATTGTACGACCGCAAATTTATCTTGAGCTTTTCATAATCTGCACTGTCGGCTGGTGTTACTTTTAGTTTTTTATGCATTTTGTCCCTAAAGTTTATAGATTTTATTATGCCTTTAGTTATCCACGGATTTTTTTTGTGTTTTTGTTTACGAAATTTAACGTATTTTACCGTGATTTCTTCATATTTGATGCGCTTAAGTTCTGTTAAAAGATAATTACAATTTATGTTTGGGTCCTGATTAACGTCGGCCGATAAATCGTTTATTTTTGAATCAATCAATTTTGTTTTGATATTGTCCATGTAGCTAAGATTATAGTGTATCACCTTGACTGTCTTTGGTGGCTTCTCTTGGATTCTGTGTTTCAGACACATGAAGTAGGGCATGTGATCTGAGATCTGTTTGATCAATACGCCAGCATTAACTCGGTTTAGATCATGCATATTCTTACATATGAAGTTGTCTATTAGAGTTGCTCTGCGTAATGAAAACCTGGTAGGAAAGGTTATCAGTGGAATATAAGTATGCGTGGTTATCATGTAATAGTAGGCACTGATAGCTTGTTTCTCGTTGATTTTCAAGAGGTCTATATTAAAGTCGCCCGCTACTATAACATCACAGTCATTATTATCATATCTGGGCAGTGTTTGTTCCAGTTCAGCAGTGAAGGTAACGTAATTTTCATTAGTGTCACATGGCGGTCGATAAATGTTCCCCAGGATAATTTTCTTTTCCTTACACCGACCAGTTACTTCAATAAACAGGGATTCCCAAATATCAGATTCAACTAAAGGTGGAACAATTTTATACTTAAAATCGGTATTTAGATATATACTTAAGCCGCCATGTTCACTGCATGTTTTCCCTCGTGATATCATCGAGTAGCCCTTCAGTTGCAGCTGCGACTTATCAGCTGATTCGTTTAGCCACGTTTCTTGTATGCATAAGGCACTTAGTGTTACGCCATCTTCGTTAAGTTGGTTTATAAGTATTTCTAATTGATCCATTTTTGCAGATAATGAAGCGGTGTTTAGGCTAAAGACAGAGAAGCTCCCTCGTGCGTCCCCAAGGCTTTCCACAAAATCATTGTATTCGTAATATGGAGAATGCTTAATGGTCCGTGGGTCTTCATTAGTGCACTCGTTTTGGAGTTGGTTTTGGCGCAGTATATTTTCTAGGGAGTTTCTCTTTAACCCTCCAAATTCTTTGAGTAGTTCTTCATCAATAGTCTTAGCCATCACTTATTGTTCAATATATATCTTAAGTAAAGCTGTAAACGTACAAGGATTAGGGACCGAACTATTAAAGTTAATTAGGGCGCGATTTGCGTCTAATATACGATGAACCATATCGGTCAATGAGGTGAAGTGAAATGAATTACAGATACAGAACAAAATAGTTATCCACGAAAGGTCCGCAATGGTGAGCTGAAGTACCCCACCGCATATGTCAACCAAGGGAACCCCGCAGTTACTGTAATGAGCCGTTTGAGAGCAGATCATATTAGCAGGTTGCAACAACACAGACATAAGCCAGAAAGAGAATAAATACATGGGCTGCCGAGGAGTGGGGACGCGTAGCAGGAAAATCTTGGGAGGGCGTCGGTGGATGGAGGGTGGATGGGGGGTGGATGGAAGGTGGATGGAGGGTGGATGGGGAGTGGATGGGTGGTTCGAAGGAGGGACGTTAATGGTATTGAGAAAGATGGATGAATGGAGTATAATGGTCAAGGTGTGGGGTGGGAGACAGGTAAGTCAGGGGTGGGACGGCGTGCCGGCGGTTTGTATCAAGGATGTGGGGATAGGTGTTGGGGATATGGAACAACAGGAAAGGGGGTGGCGAGCTGGGCCCGGTGAATGAGTTCATTTAACAAAGCTGGGACGTATTGGAATCTAAATCTATGCAAAATACCTCGTACTGTACCAACTCAGGATTGTTGTTATGCATCACTATTAGATAGCGCTAATAACATGTACAGCTTTAACATCCATACATCGTGAACAAACATAACATGTAGCATGTGAGCTATATCCTGAGTGCAAAATGCGTGATCAATGCTACCTATATATATCTAACAAACATTGCCATCATATACATATATACAAATACATAACGTTACGGAACAGATCTGCTCTGTATGACATATTCATATTGATCCTTTCTTTCACATACTGGTAACTAATAACGTTATGTGCCAAAATAACACAACCATGTGTAACATGTAGTGCTATACCTTAGGTACTTAATAATATAATAATCTATACTCTCATCAAGTATCTCTAACAATTTGCGTTATTACAAATACATTATCAACGATCCACAATCCTAACAATCTGGTATGTCTAGTTATACTTAAACATCTGCATTATCTAGCGCTTTCCACTCCTAATCATCGCTCTATACGCTGTGGGTATGTAGACCAAGCAGAGGATACTGATCGTACAGCAGCGTTATTTTAATGCTGAAATAATTATTTGCGCAATTGTATCAGTATACCTCTTCTGATCGTTCCTCCACGCCTGAGGGAGCCAGCGTTTCAACACAGCTCATGCAAGACTCAGTTCTGACATCAAAACCACCACCAAGGTGAAGGTTTAGAACAGCACAACACTGCTCTGTGTAGAGTTCTTTCGAAAGCTCTCGGCGCTAAATGTGTCAACTAATTTTTAAAACATTGTCATTTTGGCAATCTACAAACTGTATTCTTACTGCCGGCGCCTTTACTGAAGTCGAAAGCCCGCAAAATATCTGAAATACTAGCCATTTAAGAGTTCAGTTTACGCACGCTGCCATGCTTGTTTTCTACATCAAAAAGTGTTGTGCTATTCAAAACCTTCACCTGGGTGGCGGTTTTGATGTCAGAGCTAGCAAGACTCGTGTCCATAACATACTTCAGTAATCCATTTCATAGGCTCGCACATGAAAATAAGAACCGCTACGCTACGGTGGTAGGCATATTTGTACTCATATATTTCACATCTGTTAAGTGATAAACACATTCGCACGATAGAGGGAAGAAAAGAAGGAAAGAAAGAAGCCAGATAGAGAAGTTCTGAGCAGAACAAATAGCTGAAGGGCCATGAGCGAATACAATAGAGACTCATTGCCGTAAGAAAGGCAGGCAAGTTACCTGTTTGTGTTTCACGTCTGGGGAAACGAGAAGCAGCGTCAACCGATTGAGAGAAGGAAAGAAAGATAGATAAAAGAATGAGAGAGAGAGAGCGCTAGTAAACAGTTAGTTGTGTTAGGCCATTCCGCTATAGTAATAGATATTTGAATGTTATTAAAGGTTGGTGAAGCGAAGGAGAGTGAGAGACTGACATGTGAGATACAACATTGGAATCACACAATCATATTGGAACGTAAGATGACTGGGACATAGTTCAACACTATTAGGCCAAATCATTGACCGTTTATACATTTCAATAATAATGTGTAGTATTCAGTGCTGTTTCCATCAGTTGAAATCGTTGGAAGCCTGGTCGTGTGTTATTGGAGCTGGTCGTCATGAAGGCCACGATATTGGCCTTTTGATAATGCCGGCGAGAAAAGACGCCCTATCAAATATGCGAAGTCGGCATTACTCTGATGTATGGCCTCGTTATGGGTGCGGTGTGCCGTCGCTTTGTTCCCAGCCTCTGGTGGGCCACAATCCAATAGTCCATGAGCTATGGCTCGGGGCCTGGGCTGGCGGGTTGGCTGACCAAACCCTGGAGCGGGCTGCCCAGCAGTTGTCATCTATCAGTGCAAAGCTCATCAGTCATCTCCGCGTTCACCTTATAAAGGACATGAACAGTGCTCTTGGTATACATAAATACAATTTGTTAAGATAGATCGGCGACCGAAAGAAAGAATATTTACTCGTCGAGGTGGGAGATTTATTCGGGAAGAGGGTCGTAATTGTCTTGGTGCGCTCCAGTGTGTTTTAACCAAATGGGTGACGAAAAGAAGAACTCCACGGGACTGTACGCCGAAAGATATAATTCTTTATCAGTATTTTATTATTGTACCTTGTGTTTCTGATTGTTCTTTCTCCTGATGATGACGAAGTGTAGATATGTGAATATCCTGACGTAGCTTCGGCTTCCGCATTACGCTAGGTAATGGTACGTTTCATGTACGTGTGATGATTTATTGACGCAATAAAGTCGTTTTATCTCCCTGTCCACGCTTTTTTGGACCGGAAAACCTTGATATGAGTACAACATTATTGCTATCATGCAGTTACATGGGTTGGCGGATATGATGCCTTTGGCAGGGAAACAACATGAATAGGAATTCACTCAAGAATAACACATGTAATGGATGTAATTAATCAATGGAAAGTAATAATCGTAATGGCGGTAATTAATAATCGCTCACGCGTTGCCTCATAATCCCGGTTGTCAAAGTGCATTTGTTAGTCTATTAGTAAGTGAGTAACAACAATATAATCGGCCTAAAACTTCGAAGGTATACGTGTTATGGGCTGATGATCTCTGGGTATAGACCAACATCGATGCTCGGAAAAATTGTTAAGGAAAACGTGTGACGTCACGCTTTTATTCTAATTATTCATTATATATATTTTAAATGTATCGGGAAACGAAACCAGTTCTTTTTCTGACCTAGCCGTGCATTGTTTACGTCAATGTGCGATATTTTAATAATGACCAACAAAAGAGTGCATCATGTTGATGATGTACACATTGACATAGATAACGTTTTTACTCCCAATAGATTAACTTGCTCGTCTCGCAGGAGTAATTAATTAGTCTCTCAGGTATCCAATGGAAACGTCAGCGCAAGCGTTTATGGATTCAAACTGTTCGGCGTCTCCTTGACTACCGCTCCCTTTGTCGCCCTGCCTTGTCATTGCAGAATTCATGACGTCAGACGTGTGTGTCTGGAATCCCCTAATGACCATGTGTCATGCTGGTTTACGGAGGTTTGCTGACGTCAGACGTGTGTGTTTGTATTCCACTACTGACCCCGTTTGATGCTGATTTACAGAGGATATTTCTTCCCCGAGGTAAATCATTCCTGACGTTCCTGAAGGCACGGGCTCGACCCCCTACCCCGTACCCCCAGGCGCCCCCCACCCCCACCCCCCACTTCTAGTGTTGTCGCGCCGGGGGCCGCGGCCTTCACGCTGTGACCTCCATTCACGCCGATGTTGACCGCATGTCTCCACCGTTGACATCAGACGCCGAGTGAGCACGTGATTGATAACGTCACGTCACGCGAAGCACTTTACCGGTGAGAAAGAAGCAACACATGGGGAGCTGCTAGCACACGTCACTTCACACCCCGCCACACCATGACCCAGCAACGCGTCAGGCTCTACTATCGTTTAATACCACCCTTACCACCCTTACCCCCACCCCCAGCTCTCACCCTCCCTCCGTCCCTCCCACCTCATTGACCAAACGAATTCTCTCACTAGGTGGCGCCGCGGACTAAGATCGATGGCTCGACGACCTTGAGTCCTGCAAAGTACATTCAACTGATTCAATTTCCGCTACAATCCTACGCCTTTCAAACGGCGACCACGAAGTAAAGACAAGCAGTTCAGTTGGCGAGACATCCTCTCTAACATTGGACTACTGGCCTGTGATGAGCCGCCTTGGAATAATCCTGGGTCAAGGTATCCCTGGCCGCTATACCGATGGACGATGACGTCACAGCAGGGCGGCCCATTGACCTCGGTGAGATGGTGAAGAGGGTGGCAATGTTCTACGAACCTGATGGATCGGTCCAGCATAGGTTGAGTCTCCACGGTGATATGAGAATGGTGTGAATTTTCAATGGGATGTCTGTTTAAAGGTGTGAAATATCGATAGGGGATGTCTGTAGAATGGTGTGAATTTTCGATGTGATGTCTGTAGAAAGGTGAGAATTTTCAATGTGATGTCTGTAAGAAGGGGTTAATTTGCACTGGGATGTTTGTAGAATGGTAGGAAATATCTAAGAAATGTCGGCGGAACAGTGTTGACTATCGACCGGATGTATGTAGAACGGTGTGAAATTTTAAAGGGACGTCTGTAGAATAGTGTGAAATTTCAATTAAAATGGTGCGAGAAGTGCGAGAAGATGTTATATCTGTAGAATACTCTGAAATGTCGATGTTGTGTGCGTAGAACGCTCTGCGATGTCGATGTTGTGTGCGTAGAACGCTCTGAGATGACGATAGTGTATCTACAGTGTGCAAATTTTCTAAAGGTGTGTCTAATAAACGTAATATGGCTTTAACTGTGTAGCCAGTGAACCCAATGGATCATCAATTGGCTGAGTGCAGAAAAGGTCGCGATTGCTATGGTGTCGAGTAAATCCCTGAGTTGTCATGAGAAAGTCTTCATCAAAACCTTCAAGGATAAAAAAAAAAGCTCTTATATGAAGTGAATTATTTGCCGACTGATGAGCTGCTTGACAGAATGAAGGATTGCAATGTTTAATATGTCAGTCGATGTGTGATGGATCCTCTGTCGGTTAAGCTTATTACAAGGATGCTTTTGACAGAAGCGTGAAGTCGACATTTTTTACCTAAGCAATTATGCATTTAGTGAAAATGACTATTGACTCGGAGATGAAGGGAACAGACTTCGTATCTAATACATTATTCTGTTTTTTCTCGGGGTGTCGTTACCATGTTACCAGCTGTATATGTCTTGACACTGCGGCCCACTTGAAGACCACGTGGGCAACGTTATCCCATGTCTGTTGGACCAAGCGCACACCATACCATGTGTGCATGTCCAATGGCTGACAATATAGTGATAAAGAGGAGTGAGCGTGCATCATTTAATAGTGAAGCACTAATATCCATTACACCCACTCTCGTAAGAAGGACGCCCACCTTGCCGTTTGGGCTAACAGGACCTATGTCAAACCATCGCATCCGGGTGGCTTGGCCTCTCATCCGCCTCCACTGGCGCCCTCCTTCGATCTTTCTCGTCATTAGTAATTTATGATTCTCATGCGGCGTCTGTCATCAATGCCCGGATGAAGAGTTTGCGGGGGGACAGCTACGTCCATTCGCTGGGTGGTCTGGCCTAGACTCTGTGGAGTCTTGAATCTTGTTCTACTGTCTTCAAGAAAGTAAGCAAATTGGTCAACAGGGAGTCATTATTTACGTTATCGCTTGCAGTAGAAGGCTGAACTCTTTTACTATGCGCTTGTCAATGGCCATCACGTTCTTTTATTGCCACCTCATAAATAATAATAAAGAAAACGAATTGTAAGTTTTCATGCCATTGTTGCAATTGTGTGTTACAATTCATGGACTTAATTGTTTTTGACTCATTATTCAATTCTAGAACGGTTTAACACTGCGATATTTGTTTTTTTACTCCTGTCTTGGTATCATCGCCGGAATCCCTACTTGTGAAGTATCCATCTTCTCCAGGTATTATTTTATTGACGCCAGTACTGTTGTGTTTTTGTTTCGCTACACGAAATGCCTTTCGCGTGTCTGAATAGAAATCAACACGTAATCTGACGTATTGAGTAGGTCTTATGGATTGGGCCGGGTCATGGGGCGTTCAGCCTCAAATACTGATCAGCTGAGGGTCTACCGCCGTTAATAATTAATCACGAGACTTCCAGCTTTAACAATCATTGACTAAGTAAGGGGGGCGGGGCGTATTTTTTCCGATCTCCGAAATTGGCATCCCGGAATTCGTGGAAATTCGTGATCGCTTGTTGGCTATTTTTGCGGATCGTTATCCTATAATTCCTGGTTTAACGCGAAGACCCTTTGTCTATTTACCGCAGTCTGTTATAGCAGTTCGCCAATTTCTTGATATTCACGGTATCACCATCAAGGATTTTTCTTTCGCGCCCAGCTTTAAAATGTCCTAATCTTGGAGATTTAGTATTGCTCTCCCTAATTCTTGGGGATTCGCAATTCAGAGTTGGTATTCCCCCTCCCCGCCCCCCCCCCCCTAAGTAGCAGGCTGAGCCTAATGTGCATCCCATATACTAAACTTCGTAGAACTTGTCAGAACACCAGAAATGTTTTATTGTTATAGCTGACTAACATATGCAATAAGGTGTAACATATCAACAGGTCTAGCCACGAACGCAAAACAAATGTGAGGAGGTTGCCGACAGGAGGAAACAAAGAAAAGAACATTAGTAAAATACGGCCTTTTGGTTAGCTGTACCAACGTTAGTGCAGCTCGCTAAAAAGTCATGTGCAATATCTCCTTGTTGTAAGAGCCAACACGTAAAAGTAAGCAATCGGGCAGGAACTGAGTTAAAGTATAGATAGTTTTACGCGTACGTGTGGTCTGCAATAGGGTTGATTACGGCTTCCCCTCTGCTGTCAAAAAGGCCGCCACTGTGTGGACTGGAGGGTAGACGTCGGACACCACTGACAAACGAAGATAAACGAGATTTCACACAGAGGACCAGACGGCCTCCGTAACAACATAGGAATAAGATATGGTCCCACAGGAGGCGTCTGTCTGCCCGTGCGCTGTAAAACGCAATCCTGCCCGTAAGGCACGCCACGCCAGCCTGCGGAGCAGACGACTGGCCAGCGGTTTTGGCGGGAAACGATGCCGATGGGTGTCGTTATCGCGTCTGCGTGGTCACGTGGATCGGTAGCCTGCAATTCATCATTCTGACAATAGATCAAAAATTAGCCACCGTCTCGCTACAGTCGTCGAGGTCAAAGGGCACATCAGACGTAGGCATAAAGCCTCACACAAAGAAACAATACCCGATCAAGCTATGGCCATTATAGTCAGAGCGAGACCACCACGGTGGCTATTTTCGGGATGGCAATTGTTACGAATGTCATATTGAGTAATTTTCAAAGAACAAACAATCATTGGTAAATAATTGCTTGCATACAAACCTGCCATGACAACATATGACCCAAGCCGATGAACTGGTACATGCGGCGTCTCGTTTTAGTAAAAAAGGGTTGGTACAAGGAATGGATGAGATAACTAAACGCCTGAACGCGGCTATCCGAAGCATTGAACGCCGGTCTGACATTTAACGTCACTATATGATTTTCATTTAAAACGAATATTTCTCATGGGAAAAAATAATTCATTCGGCCTTCACAGGCTGCCATATTAATCTTATTCATAGATAAATATGATGTAAATCGTGGGAGTTTTCCTTTTGATAGTGTTGTTTGCGTTCGCATATAAGGGCTACGTCACAAGTGCTTGTAATATGACGGTTTGGAAATATAATATGGACTGCACATGTGAGGGTTGTTCACGTCTCGGCAGATTATTAAATATTGAAACGGTGTGGAAAAAAATTAATTACGGATATAATTGCAAGAGATAATCAAAAGAGCTTCACCTTGGGAAAGTTGATAACTCGACGTCGAATGGTTGACACATAACAGCATATGTGACATGCCCAAGGAAAAGTAATTACCTCGCTACCGATATTGCAAAAGGACGTGGACACAAATTGTATTAATAATATTATATTTAATCCAGCCATGATTGCTTTGTCCTAACGCTTTTATCCAGGGAGATCTGCGAAATGGGGCTCCAGTGCTACACTTTAATCCCCGCCCCTCTTCTGCCCCATGTTGTGGGAGTCAAGCCTGGTAGCTTCATGACCTCTCTCTTCATCTCGGCTTTCGTGAACAACGTTTAGTCCCGAGACCTTTCGATTCAGCCCTCAGTCCAAATCATTCTTTGCTTCTGCCGCTACCGGCGTGACACCTGGCGGCAGGATAAACAGCCTTCCCCACCCCCTTCCGGTTAATTTGATTACTCAGCAATTCCAAATCGGAGAAACACCGAAGCTGGTATAAGGGGTACAGCGCTTTCATAGTCAACACCTCTCACGACTCAGACGGTGTTCGGCGAATCAGTAATCGCATGTAGGCTGGCTGCCCTGCGTCGCCCTTCGACTGACCATGTCCCGCATGACCTCCACCCGCCACCCCCTTCCCAGCTCCCCCCCCCCCCCGACTAATGGAGGGGATCTGTTGTTGATGTCATCTTGCATCCAGTGTGAGGGAGGGGGACACCGCCATCTGAGGCCATACTCTGATAGGGCCGTGCCCACAGCCTTCGGCTTTGTGGCCCTGTCCCCGTGCGTCCTGTCCGTCTTCTTGTTCACCCTGCACGCCCATTACCGCAGCGATACCTCTTATTACTGCAACAGCGACGGCCCTCCATAGTCGACAGCTAAAGATATAGCCTATGGGTCCTATATAAAGATATTGGTTATGGGTTCCATATAAAGATAAAGCCTATGGGTCCGATATTGGTTTACTTCCATGGGCGTTTCCAGAAAATGACGGGGTTGGGGGGTTGGGGGGGGGGGGTATATTTACATCATTCAAACGAGTCTCGACTTTTACATTAGCAGTGCATCATCACAAAAATTATTGACTTTAACAGTGCACCTTCAAAATCAATCTTTTCTTTAATCGCCCAAACAATTGGCTTTAACCGTTCATTTGCCCAAACAATTTTTCCTTGAACAGTGCATCCTCCAAAACAATCTAGACTTTAGCAGTGCATATTAACTTTGAAAAGAGACGTTTGTGCAAACACCCGACGCCACCCCCCACCCCCCCCCCCCCCCCACCCGGGGACGCCCTTCAAAATGAGTAGTAAACACCTGACGCCCCACCACCCGCGCCACCCCGGGACGCCCTTCAAAATGAGTTGTAATGTAGGGCAGTAAACAGCAGCAAATATATGAACACCCAAAATTGAAGGTAAAACTTCGCCATTTTGCCATATTTGCACGATGACACCTTATGCAACATTTTGCAATTAAATCTTTGATATCAAGAACTTTCTTCGGAATGCCGAATTGTTGCCCTGGCCTACCAATTCAAGTTTTGTTGTGTGTTGTCTATAATCGTATAAAAAAGTGACAACATTTGACAGGGCTGAATGCAACTTTCACCGCGAGGGTTTATTCTCTCTTAGAGTATCGCTGGTACCTCCCGGCCCACATATGAAATGTAGGAATTAAGCTGAAGGTCACAAAGCTGCGATGTATAGTCCTGTCACGGCCGGCCAGTCAAGGCTGACAACGTATGGGTCTGGAAATATTTCACCGTCATGAGCGATATCACTGGTTGACAGAGTGGGTGTGGTAGAGGGCCGGGGTGGAAGAGGGGGAGGGGGTGAGGGGGAGACCACTCCACCCTCTTAGACCACTCCACATCGCCATACCTTGCCTCAAGTTCCAGACGAGATGACGGTGGGCAGATCGAGGCGCGATTAATAATTTGTTGCAATTTTTTTCGAAGGACTTTTTTTTTTTTTTTTTTTTTTTTTTATTAAATTTTCATTTATTGTGACAATATGGCATGGCATGCGTTACAATCGTGAGAAGTGACATCGATACGTTGATACATAAACATTTTATATACGAGGCAGACAAACACACGCTACCGGGAGAGGATCTATCCCCATAAGGAACAATGGTTAATGAAAGAGACATTTCCACTTATCATTAAATATCTGTTTGCTGTAAGACGGTTTCTGCTGAATGACGCATTTTTCTATATTATAGTAGTATCTTATAATTCTTAAAGCATTTTGTACCCTAGGTTTTGTTTCCTTACACTTGCACGAGAATATATAGCTTTTGACAATGATTATAATATGGTTTAACAGACGGTGTTTTGTAGACTTGCTTACACCAAACATTACCGTGGTTAACGATAGTAACTGCCATATGCGGAAACCAGATTGCGCCTCAAACCAAATCGCAAGTGAGTGCCACAGTTGCTTCACATATGGACAATGAAAGAATAAATGTTCAAGCGTTTCGACGGCACTATTACAAAACGTACAACTCTCGTCTTCTGCTAGATTACATTTTTTTAGGTAAGTATTGGTGGACAAACATCGTTGGAGAAGCTTATATTGGAAGCTCCTGAGCCGTTCATCAACTGTACTTGTCTTCGCAACAGTATAAAAACCTCTCCATTCTTCAGGAGTAATTTTTTTTCCTAGCGAGGTTTCCCACTTTGTTTCATTATTTCTCACCGGACACAATTCAAGGATCAAGCGTTGATACACGATATTGCATACCCGCTTTGATGTTAACACAGCCTGTAGTTCAGTACACCCTACCTCTTGTAATTTAGACGCCTTTTCCAAACTCTCAACTCTCCAGCTTCTTGGTAGTGAATGGGTTAAACTGTAGAAATCGGCAAAATTTAGCTTGATTCCAAAAGCCTGTTTGAAGTCTTGCCATCCTAAAACACGACCCATATCATCAATAACATCGTTATAGAATATGACCCCTGCGTTAATAAATTCTGCTTTCCTAGTAACAAGGTTAGAGTGACTTAGAAACTGCGTGTTCCAAAGTGGATATGTTCGGGCATCTGTACTGTCCCCGATCGATCTAAACCGGTACCACGCTTTAAATACATCACGCCAAAAAGGGTTCGACAGCGTCATAAAGCACTTCAAAGATATTGGATCCAGTTGCCAACACAGTGACTTCTCATTACATATGGTGGTAGAGAACAGGTCTTGCCAAGCGCCTTCTGACGTGACAAGTCTTTTCACCCACGAAATCTTTAGCGCGTGCAACAAAAATGGAATGTGGGTTAAGTTAATTCCACCATTTTCTTCTGTCTGAACCATTTTATTATAGGCAATCTTAGGTGAGCCTGAATTCCATATAAATGATCGTATAATTTTGGTAACCTGTTCGATAAAACTTGGCTGCGGCGACGGTAGAACCGACATAACATCTATCAGTTTAGGAATAGCCATTGTTTTAACTACTGTCACTTTTCCTCGAAGTGAAAGTTTACGCTTACTGTACACATTTAATACACTCTGGAATGCTACCATTTTCCCATTATAGTTTCGGTTAACCATGTCTTTCATATCAACCGTGAATGTGATTCCAAGTAACTTAAATTCTTCAACCCAGGTCAGGGGCATGTCTGGGCAGATTCTATGGTGGGTCTGGATCTGTTTACCCAGTCTTATTACTTTGGTTTTCTCGACATTTACTGCCAGGCCTGAGCACACTTTAAACTCATGCAACACATAGAATGTTCTTCTTAACGAAACCTCTGACCCATCTAAAAACATAAAAGTATCGTCCGCGTATTGTCCGATTTTGTACTCGTTTTTATTTACCTTAATACCCTTTATTTGTGCGTCTTGCTTAATGCGCATGGCTAGAGGTTCGATAGCCAGAATGAATATATACGGCGACAGGGGGTCGCCTTGTCTACAGCCTCTACCAAGTGAGAAGAACTTCGAAAAGTGGCCGTTGTTTATCACACAGCTTGAACATTCGTTATACAGTATACTGAACCACTTTCTGAAAGTAGTGCCGAAATCATAGCTTTCAAGTACTTGCTTGATATATTGCCAGCTTAGGGTGTCAAATGCTTTTTCGAAGTCTATTAGGAGTAGGATGCCAGTACGGCTATGTTGGACTAAGTAGTGCATCATATCGTATACCAATCTAATGTTTTCTCCTATATATCTACCCTTTAAAAACCCTTTTTGATCCTGACTAATTATTTTACTCAATACCGTTTTCAGCCTAGCGGCGATAGCTCCGGATAAAACCTTGTAATCAGCGTTTAATAACGAGATAGGTCGCCAGTTTTTAAGCAGTTCCCTCTGTCTGTCGCCTTTTGGGAGACACGTGATGACACCTTGTTTCTGTGTTATGGAAAGAGAACCGGACTCGAAAGCACGCGTAAAACTCCGCATCAGGTAATGACCTAAATCCTTCCAAAAAAATTTGTAAAATTCTACCGGTAATCCATCATTACCTGGGGATTTATTATTTTTCGATCCCTTTATTGCCTCCTTTATTTCGTCACAACTTAATGGTGCGTCACATTTCTCCCTTTCAGATACGTGCAATGGTACGACATTATGGGGGTTTAAAAAGGAGGCAAAATCACATCCCTCTGCACGATCACAATTCGAATAGAGTCTGTTGTAAAAGTGCATTTGCTCGTTGAGGATATCTTCTTTGCGTATTATTTCCTTCCCGTCGACAATAATTCTGTTTATTTGTTTGTTTACGTAGTTTTTTTTTCCAAACTGCAAAAATACCGTGAAGGTTTTTCTCCGGCTTCATAGTAATTTGCCCTTGCCCTAACTAAAATACCCCGCGTTTTCCCAATTCTGATTTTCTCAAGCTGATCTTTTAGTTCTTGCAGTTCATTCTGTTCATCTGACCCGGAGCTTACGTTGTCAACTACTCTATTTAATTCGTTTATTCGCTTCTCGAGACCCTCCTCTTCTCGTACCGTCTTTTTTTTCTTATGTGCGCTATAGCTAATAGTTCGCCCTCTAATTTCCATCTTCAGCATTTCCCAAAACAGTTGATCATTAATTACAAATTCTACTTTCTCACGCGTTTGGTCACATACAATGGTGTTTGATACACAATACTGTTCCTCAAGATCTCTAATGCATTTTTTCACCACCACAGCATACTCGGGGTCATGCAGTAGGGACACATTAAGCTTCCAAAAGCCCTTTCCCCTGGGGGTACACTGGAAGTTAATCGTTACGGTCACCAGCGAGTGATCAGTGCGGTAACCCGACATGATATCTGTCTTTTCACAGAGAGCAAAGATGTCTGAGGACATCAAGAAAAAGTCTAGTCTGGCTCTCTGAGACTTTCGCTGTTGGTTTGTCCAAGTATACCGATGGCTATTTGGGTGTTGTACTCGCCAGCAATCAACAACATCTAAAGTTTCTATAAGCGATAAGACGGTTTCTTTGGCCTTTTTGTTATTTTCTCTCTTGTATCCCCTCGTATCCCTCTTAAAGTCTAATACCATATTCCAATCCAATTCCAATTCCAATTTTCGAAGGACTTATATCTGGCATAGCAAGAAGGTGAAGCAGGTCTGAAAGGGAATTCTGGCCTTGTTGTCTGTCTGCTTATGTGATAAGGGGACATGAAACAACCCAGCCCCCAGGGAAATATTTGACGCCACGGCTGATGACGTCACGCTTGATGACGCCACGCCTGATGACGCCACACCTGAAGACGCCGCGGCTGGTGACGTCATGTCTGATGACGCCACGTCTGTGGGTGCCATGCCTGCCGAGGCTACGCCTGCTTACGTCACGGCTATTGACGCCACGGCTATTGATGCCACGGCTACTGACACCACGCCTGCTGACGCCACGCCTGCTGACGCCAAGTTTGTGTACGCCACCCCTGTGGACGCCACGTCTGCTGCTGTTATACCATGATGTATTGCCGCGGCGAATCGTGAAGCCACGTCCAGCCTCGCTGTGTCCTGTGTCGCCGTGCCGTCCTTTGGAAGCCTCCGTTGGAGGCGCTGTCACATCTACCCCTTCCGCACTTCTGACAGTGCCCCCCTCCACTCAAGTCTCCGCCCTCCCATCTACCCCCTAAAGGGACGCCGGGATCTAGTGTGCCCTCCCATCCCCTTCAGCTCGTCCAGGGGCGCCGGGTTTCAGTGTGCAGTCCCTCCACCCTCCACCCCCTCTAGCCCCTCCAGGGACACCACTAGGTCCCGTGTGTTCGCACACCTACGGCCTTTACTCCTTTTCCCGGAACCGCTGCTGGAAGTAGCATGGCACGCCCCAAGCGGCGTGAGGAAGAAGTTATCATCCCACTATACTCTATGTACGCGGCAAGCAGGGCAAAACTTCCGACAGCTCTCTCACCAGGCGTGCCTCCAGTTACTACTGCCATAAAGGTTTTTGCGCTATCTACAGTCAGGTGATGGAAAGGAAGTCAGTCACAATTATAACTTTTTCGAACGGCTACAATATGTTTTTTGCTGTATTAAATACACAAAGCTCGTTATTTTTATGTTTTGTTCTTGAAGATTATAATGCTGCAAGAAATTACAACGGATTTGATCGTTTTTCAAGAATCTTGAAATTTGCCCCTGGCCGACATCAGCGGTAAAAGCGGAGGTTGCGTAGCGCCACCGTGCGGGGAGCTTGTAATCCGCCATGAGAGACCAACACGCCGTTTGGCTCTCCAAGTCGCTGTTCGCCGGGAAGGCTTCCGGCAGGGAACCGGATCGTTATCGGGCAACATACGGACGTCTCCCGAGGGATGGGGTGGGTGGGGCGGGGGGGGGGGGCTTATATCCCCGTGGTGGGCAGGCAAGTAACTCTCCCTTGTGACGGAATGGCTGCCCCGGGCTGGCTGACTTTAAGATAAAGGCCCCCATGGATCGAGCCTCGGCTGCCACCTGTGTACGCCGCATAGCTTCAGCATTACCTGTGTAATGATCACGGTCGGACAGGAAGAGAAAATTCCCTTTCCGGTAACTACTTTGCAATTTTTATTTAATTGATTGTACAGCCAGAGTGGCCGTCGCGTGAAGAACGAACGCCCTCTGCTGGGAGAGTGGCATGGCGCATGACCTACAGACCCGCGGTTTTCGTTTTTAAGTTCGTTTTAATGCGTCTCTCGTCGAACATCCGTAACTGATTTTGTGATGGCGCTGGCGTTAGTACCGACGGATTGTGGTTCCACCTGCCATAACGGTGAGCTAACGGTGAACTGAGGAGATGTCAGATATTACTGATATTTAATTGTTATCGTCACAGAATGCTCGTTTATTCCGTTTGATAATCCATATTTGTAGTAAGCTGGTGAACATACAGATTAATAGGTCCTGGGTACGAACCCTGGCACCTGTATCTGGGACAAGTTCTTCTAACCCCATTTCATTGTCCCTGGATGTTACTTGGTCCAATCTATAGCCATGTGCACAGCGTGCACAAAAGGAACCTAGCGGCGATTCTTTTAAGTGCGGATGGCACAGCGTCCTCTATTGTGGGACTGTCATCACATCTATTGCAAATACCGGTATTAAAGGCAAGCATACTTGCAATTGAGATTGATTGCAAGACGATCAGGACGCTTAGGATGCCGGCATCCCGTTTCGTTTACCCACACGGCGACGGCGCATACAACACAGCCCCTGGTCTGTTCTGCGCGTGGGTACCCTCTTTATTTGTCAACGGCACGGAACGTTATATCGTTGGGTGCTCTTTAACCTTTCTATTTTGGTGTAGATCACCCTGTTTTCAGTGGGGTCCCTCGGTTTAGGAGAGAAATCGTTAGAGAGCCCCCTCCAAAACATTGGACCCCCTCTCCTCTTTCTAAATCATTGTATCCACTGGTTACCCGAGGTGCACTGCAACGGGTTCCACGTCTAGCCGCAAGTGGCAGCACATTCTAGTTGGATCTTTTTATTGAAGTTACACGTTTAACACTTGTGTTACACGTTTAACGATTACGTTGCACGTTTAACAATGGCTACACGTTCAACAATTGTTACACGTTGAGCATTCACGTTACAAGTGTATGGCGCATTAGTTACAAGCCAATGAAACATTGAATGAAGTATACATCTATATTTATGTATGACGTCTGGCGAAGTCGCTTGCGGGTGTGGACTAACCAACCTGCATTATTCATTTCGGCATTACGCTAGAAGGGCTGTTTGACTTGGCAGCACGTGTGTATCAGTGTAGATGGCGGATTACTAACACCCATTGTGCAACATTTCCATTTAGCAGACTAGCAGCTATTTGACGCGTTTTGTCGCGGAATGGCTCAGCTGTTGGACAAAGCCAACCGGAGTCAAGGTTAACTTGTGTGTCATGTGTGATATCAGCTGCTGGTCGCGCGAAAGTCTCGCCCCAGCCGATAAGAGGCTCATTGTGAGGGACGGTGTCTGCTGAAGCTGGCTTACCTACAATAACTCCGACCTAAGCGGGACGGCGGCCATCGCACCAGCGAAACCCGCCAAACAACTCTCTCATAAAGGACCCCTTTGCAGATTTAATGTCCGGCAAACGAAGCATGGTAAGAAATCTGATTGCTATGAATTAGGGACAAGGTCATGGGGGCTATATAGGAGTGACATATATGTGGTATAAGGCTTATATAATGACGTAGGACGTAAGTTAAGATGTAGCTTATTCCCAGGCAGAAAGGTCAGCGCGTGCTTTGGATGTAGAAAACACCACTTTGGTCTGGTTTGGGCAGATTGCTAAGGTAAGTAGTTTTGCATTTGATGAGTGACGCTATGAGAGACATACCGCGGCGTGCTAAAACGAAGTAATCCCCTCATCTGTCATTGTATCGAGGGGTGCCTTGGCCTACTATTGCCTTTGCGAACACAGAAACGGTCTAAAACACAAATTCTTTTCATTTCATTTAGAACGAATTATTACGCAATCAGCGGAAAGTTGTGATGTACTTCGCAAAGAATTTATGGCAGTTATAAAATAGATGCCGTTTTATTTAATATTTTGTGTGTTGCGGCTTGATTTATGGCAGGGTTTTATAGATAAAAAGCCGAATCAAGTCAATAAATTTTAGTGACGGAAAATAGAAGCTCGATAGAAGCCGACCATAAGCTATAATAATAATAAGTTGATTGCACTAAAAGTCATCAGGCCCATAGTACAAAACATATATACAAACGCATTTGTTCTTCCTTGTCCCTGTAAAACTAGTTTCAATTTAAATTGTCTCCCTTAATCTCATGGAATATAAATTGACCTAGCTGATTAACTGTTTCATCTTAAGCTGATACAAGTAAGGACACTGTTTGCAGCAGTATATATGTAAGTTTCCCACACCCGTCATGATCTTAATCTTCCTCTGCCTTTACCCCGTCTCCCCAGACATCAGCCGAAAGGTTAACGCCTTCCGCATCACCAAAACCACCTAAAACTATGGCTACTGAGATACGTACCGCGCCAAATATATTGGCATTTTGGTAAAGCCAGGCAGAAAATACGCCCAATCAAAGTCTGCATTAATCCGATGTATGGCCTCCATTGTCCCCAGACTCTGGTGGGCTACAATCCAATAGTCAATGAGTTCTGGCTCGGGGCCTGGGCTGGCGGGTTGGCTGACCGAACCCTGGGGCTGGCTGCCCAGCAGTTGTCGCCTATTGGTACAACGCTCGTCAGTCATCTCCGCTTTAACCTTATAGCGGACAAGAACAGTGCACTGGCGATACATAAATACAATTTGTTAAGATAGAACGGCGACTTTTCGTCGAGGTGGGAGATTTATTTGGGTGGAGTGTCGCAGTTTTCTTGGTGCGCCAGTATGTTTTAACCAAATGAATGACGAACTCCACGGGACTGTACGCCTAAATATAAAACTCTATATCAGTATTTTATTATTGGATGCCCATTGCTTACTTGGTATGTGTAGATTTTATTTCACGATTCACGAGCCATACTAATGGTTCGTGCTTCGCATTTTCTCTTGTACATTGTATTTCTGATGGTATGCTCTTTCTTCCGCTTCTGATGAAGTGTAAATGTGCGAATATCCTGACGTATCTTCGGCTTACGTCCAACCGTTTATTGCGCTAGGTATTGGTACGATTCATGTATATGTGATGTTTTATTTCCGCAATAAAGGCGGTTTTATCTCCCTGGGTCGCCCCAGGGAAACAATCGCTGTCCACGCTTTCTTGGACCGGAAAACCATGATGTGGGTACAACTTCAATGCTATCATGCCTGCTAAAACAGTTATAAAACGGGCAAATATGATGCCTGTGGTAGAGAAGCAACATGAATAAGAATTCACACAAGAGTAACATATGTAATGGATATAATTAATCAATGGAAAGTAATAATCGTAATGGTGGTAATTAATCATTGGTAATTAATAATCGCTTATTCGTTGCCTCATAACCCTGGTTGTCAAAGCACATGTCAGGGGCTGATAACATCTGGGTATAGAGCCTATAGTTCATGACGTCAGACATGTGTGTCTGTATTCCCCTTCTGACCCGGTGTCATGCTGGTTTACAGAGGAGATTTGCTGACGTCAGACGTGACGACATTTCTCCACCGAGGTAAATCATTCCTGACGATCTTGAAGGTACGGGCTCGACCCCCCCCCCCCCCAATGTCGACCGCATGTCGCCACCTATGAAATCAGACGCTGAGTGAGCACGTGATTGATGACGTCACGTCACGCAAAGCACTTTACCAACGAGAAAGAAGCAACACATGGGGATCTGCTAGCACACGTCACTTCACAACCCGCCACACCATGACCAAGCAACACGTCAGGCTCTACTATGCTACCATACCACCCTTACCACCCTTACCCCCACCCTTAGCCCCCACCCTCCCTCCTTCCCTCCCACCTCATTGGCCTAACGGAATCTCTCACTAGGTGACGCAGCGGGCTAAGATCGATGGTCGTGAACGACCTTGAGTATTGCGAAGTACATTCAACTGATTCAATTTCCGCTGCAATGTTACGCCCTTTAAGCGGTGACCATGAGGTAAAGACAGGCAGTTCTGTTGGCGAGACATAGGCCTTGGTGAGATCGGGAAGAGGGTTGCAATGTTCTACGAACCGGATGGATCCCTCCAGGATTGGTTGAGCCTCCATGGTGATATGAACGATTGCGGTCATGCGTGCATAACCCGCTTTGGTATGTGGATGGGGTCGGAGTGTCTATAGAAAGCTGTGCAATACCGATGGCGTGGCTGTGGAACGCTGTGAACTGCCAATGGGATGTTTGTAGAATGGTGTGAATTCTCAATGGGATGTCTGTAGAAAGGTGTGAAATATCGATGGGGGATGTCTGTAGAATGGTGTGAATTTTCGATGTGATGTCTATAGAATGGTGTGAATTTTCGATGAGATGTTTACAGAATGGTGTGAATTTTTAATGTTATGCATGTAGAACGGTGTAAAATTTCAAAGGCACGTCTTTCGAATAGTGTGAAACTTCAATGAAAATGGGGCGTGAAGTCGATGTTATGTTTGTAGAATACCCAAAAATGTCGATGTTGTGTGCGTAGAACGCTCTGAAATGTCGATGTTGTGTGCGTAGAACGCTCTGAGATGTCATCAATATCAACAGGTCTATCCACTTTATAAAGCCAGGTTTTACTGCGGCTTTAGCCACCAACGCAACATAAATGAGAGCATGTTGCCGACAGGATAAAAACAAGAAAAGACCATTGGTAAAATAGGGCCTTTTATGGAGCTGTAACGTTAGTGCAGCTCGCTAAAAAAGCCATGTGCGATACCTCCTTGTTGTAAGAGCCAACACGTAAAAGTAAGTGATCGGACAGGAACTGAGTTAAAGTATAGGTAGTTTTACTGTGACGCCACGTACCTGTGGTCTGCAGTAGGGTTGATTACGACTTCCCCACTGCTGTCAGAAAGGCCACCACTGTGTCGACTGGCGGAAAGAAGTCGGACACCACTGACAAACGAAGATAAACGAGCCTTCACACAGAGGACCAGACGGCCTTCGTAACAACATAGGTATAGGAGATGGTCCCGCAGGAGGCGTCTGTCTGCCCGTGCGCTGTAAAACACAATCCTGCCCATAAGGCCCGCGACGCCCGTCCGCGGAGCAGACGACTGGCCGCCGGTTTCGGCGGGAAACGATGCCGATGGGTATCGTTATCGCGTTTGCTCAGTCACGTGGATCGATGTCCTACAATTCATCATTCTGATAATGGGTCCAATATTAGTCACCGAATCGCGACAGTCGTCGGTCAATGGGCATCTCAGACGTAGGCATAAAGCCACACACACAAAAAATATTCGATCAAGCAGTGGCCAGTATAGCCAGAGCGAGACCATATTGAGGGGTTATCAAAGAACCAACAATCATTGCTAATAATTGTTTGCATACAAACCTGGCATCGGTTGACTGATTCTTGGTGACGAGCCCATGAGAAATTTATGTGAGACGACAATTCTCAATTTGGAAGCAAACAGATCATATGACCCCAACCGACGAACTGGTACAAGGAATGAATGAGAGACCTAAACGCCTGAAGCCTTCATCCAAATTAATGGTTGACCTACGTAGTGTGCCAATCGCTTCGGGGTGACGATGCTTATTGCAATGGGGGTAGCGGCAGCGGTGTCTTTTCCATGTCGACCACATGGAGATAACAATAACTGCCTTATTATAATCAATAACCAGTGTCCATGTCATGCAGGTAGCCCGGATGTGAGGAACCTTTGGGCTTAATCCAGGTTACCCTTTGTGAACGTTCTCTCTTTCTTCCTTTGCTTGTCCACTATTCGCGTTGTTATTGCTACATTATTCGTTAAGCAACATAAATTAAACTGACATTGAGTTTGACTTTGACCCCCATACCACACGACGTAAAAACGATATCGCCCACGGTGTCTAGGTCAGAGCTGGCAATGAAGTAGTAGACAAACGGTGACAATGTTAGTGACACATAATAATTCTCTAGACAGCGGGTGTAGCTTGGAATCCGCATAACATTAATAACGTCTCCATCTCTCCTTGTGTCAGCCAGGAATCGTGTGGATGATGGGCGGGTGGGGCGGAGGGGTACAAACCGCCAGGTTTTAGGTGATTGTATTGTAACTAGCTATTTCTTTATTCCCAGGTCACGATACATGAAAAATGATAACTCCCAGTATACATAGGAAGGGCGGATACATGATATAAATTAGCGATTTTCCGATTCACTGTTATTTCTTATCAAAATTCGCAGTTCACGATTAATGAAAATCCTTGATCACGACCTACGGATAATACCCCATTCCTAGCTCACGAAGAATTATTTGCCTCATTCCCAGTTCACCGTAAAATGAAAACCCCATTCCCGAGGAACGAAAATACCCTTTTCGCCACCCCACACCCCACTCAGGGAGTCTGGAGATGTCATGCCGGTATGTTCGCAATGTTCTGACGCCATGTCTCGACTCAGCGGTCATCGACCTGCCCTGCAGCAGCCAATCAGACGACGGTCGGATAACGGAACACTGTTTACAACCATCGTCTGTCGAGGAGAAAGCAATATCAGGGCGGAGATGACAATCTCAGTAAAGCCTCTCAGGTACGTATTGCCAAAGTCTCCAAATAAAATCGTACCTATTTTCACACGATCACCAACACACACACGCCTTTAGGGCTACTTGTCGTCCAAATTGTCTGATTGGCCCTTACATTATTGGCCAGGCATATACTATGAGTTTTCTTGTGTAACCTTGTTCATTCTCGAGAAAGCGCTGACTGCCACATCGTCCGTTGATATTGCTATTGGTCTTTTAAAATCCCAGTTGTTTGGATGAATTGGTCATTTCCGCATTATCTATGAAAGAGAGAGATATATCCGTATCAGTGTATCAGGCTCATCTTGCAATATTGGGTTTTATAAAGTGAATTGTTCGCGCCCCGCATCGTGCCGCCACAGGACATTGGGCCAGTTTGTGCACTTTGTTGGGCCAGGGCGGGTGTAACGCCCGGTATATTCATTTTGTGACAATGCTCCTCCAGTTGTGCCGATAGTGCTACGCCGTAAATATATGGCACACGAGTCTCCACACCGGGTCATGCCTGATTTATTCAGTGGCAATGGAACCAGCCTAGACAATCACTTTACAATCATCTGTCATCTTCTCCAGCATGCCTCGTTCTGTTTGAATCGGATACAATCGGCACGCCGAATGTTTTCGAGCGCACCCGACCCGGGCGCAACAAGAGTCGTGAGGTTAGCGATGCGAACTGTGCGTATTGGGTTCACCTTGGGGCATATCGGGGCTACCAAATGAACCTCATTGAGTCTTATAGCTGGCAGGTGGTGCCGTGTACCCCACCGGGCAGTTGTGAAGGATTAGACGGTGTCACGAGAGAGCAGGCATGAGGCGATGACATTGGAATGGAATCGATTACTATTACTTCGAAATGGCATGATTACGATTGTGATAGTAATGTGATGATTACGATTGACAGTAATTAAGGCGTTTGAATATGGACCCCCCCCCCGCAACCCCCTCCCCAAATAATCAATCAATAAATAAATAAATAAATAAAACAAATAGTATATGCAACTCTGTCGTCTGTATAGCAGCTACAGGTCGCATATGCTAATGATGTTTCCGGCTCTGATGTCATCAATGAGCCCCTCGTTATGGTTTGATATAACGACCATCTATTTGCACGCTAAAAATATAATTCATTGTCGTAGTCGACCACACCAGGAAGCCCACAAGGGGCTCACTTATCCCGCATTTTGTTGATGAATGCCGCCGAATAGTCGTGGCGGAGGTAGGCACATCGCGATTGCCTTCAAAGGAAACATGGATGCGTTTTACGCGCTTGATCTTCGAGCAAAAGCAGGTTTATGGAAGAACAAAGAGCGTGATTTATATTATCCCTTTGATGGCCAAGCGGGTAAAAAACGTATCAAACGCCTGGTGAATAATGCATGATCGGTGGCTGCAGGGTAGCTGAATCATCCGGCTCTACGTCTCTGTCAACCGTCCGACCGTGACAACATTGACTACCTTGAGCACCGCAACAACCCCTTCCCTCAAGTCCCCTCCCATCAACCACACTCCCTTCCGACTTCTCTCCACTCCCACCATCTCTGTTCACTCTACTCACCTCCACCCCCCACTAGCCCCAGTTCTGTAGGACGGGCAAAAATCGGGCAGGGCCAGCCTGGCCTCTAAGGCGGCTTTACCGATTGATATAATACGCAAGTACCTATCCTCCAAATTACAGAATTGTCCGTCCTGCCTGTTGCTCACAATTTTTGTAGAAGTGACCGCCAGCCACGATTTCGTCGATTAACCAGGCGGCATCCCTTCTTGCAGCTGTGTCCGCGATTGACCAATCAGGAGGCGATACTCTAATTATATTCAAACTGGAAATAACGCCTACTGCGTGAGCAACCATCTTCCCCAAACAAAGTTAGCTCTGAGATAAGCAAATACGTGGCACGAACATTAATGCGTTTCTGATGAGTCCATGAAATAAAAGCCGTAAATGTTTAATGAAGCACATGTTTAGTTGGTTGATCTTCAATCGACAAGGTTTAACTTCTGACTGAAAAATAACGTGGCATTAACACTTTAACGTTAGATCCTGTCACTTTTTGGAATTACGGCATCCACAGCCACGCCAGTTATCGCATGTAGATACAGAGGGGGGCGTGGGGTGGGTGGGGAGGGGGGGGGGGGGTGGCATACGAGAGACAGACCAACAGACACACATAACAAACTGAACACACATGACAAGATTTTTGTCTTAACGTAGATTTTCGTCTTAATCAGGGTTAAAGTGTTGGTGCCACCATTTTGTTTAGCAGAGTTAGGGAAGATAAACAAATACTAATTTGTTGTAATGGGAGTTGACAATTTTTGTTCAAAGATATTACTGTAAACGCGTTCGTCAAAGTAGCAAAAGTGAGGTTCGGCGGTTTTCTGAGAGCATTGCATCTGAGCGTTATTAAGGGCGTGTCCGATTTACGTGAAACCGAAAGGAAACCGAAACCGTTTTTGAAAACGGTTTCAACGGTTTGCCCACCAAAACGCATAGTTTTACTTGATAACGGTTTGAGCTTGTGCTTATGGAGTTGTGCCAGCATGAATATGCCGTCTGTTTCATTTGCTACCTGCGATTAGCCTGTCCGTACATACGTTAGTGTTATACTTTTGTCCAGAAGTATCTATTCATTACATTTATGATTATCTATGGTGTATGTGTTGATTGAACTGACAGTTCCATGGAGCCGAAACCGTCAAACCAACTCTCTCGATATTTTCATATCGATAGGAACATAACATCTACAGAGTTAAAAAACACTGGATTTGGTGGTGAGTGTTTCTTAGTTTGTTCTATAGAGCAGCTGTTAGACGGCAACGGCAACGAAACCTGTGACAGACGAGACGCAGAGGAAACGGGGGGGGGGGGGGGTATGACGGGGAGGTATGACGAGAAACTTAGGCGTATCATGACAAATTATCCCGCTCCTGTAGCGACACCTTGGTCCTTCCCTGTCAGGTGGACCTTCGTAACCGATATGTCTCTGGTGTAGATACAAAAAAGAAAATTAGGCGTATCATGACAAATTATCCCGCTCCTGTAGCGACTCCTTGGTCCCTCCCTGTCAGGTGGATCTTCGTAACCGATATGTCTCTGTCTGGTGTAGATACAAAAAATTGACATATCGCCCGCCTGTTCCATTAAACTGAAACTCATAACGAACTTGGTTATGATAACAACAGTAGTACCCTGTGGAGTCTGCATATCTTTTTGTTCGTAAGAATGGTTGAAGCCTGTTTTCTGTTTCCGCGACAGAGGTCCAGCCGTTTGTTGAAACAATGCTGGGGGTATTGCCTCGAGTAATGGCTGCTAAGATGATAGGATTGGAGCTGATTTATTCCGGTAGACAACCGACTTGTGTATGTATAAGAGCGGGATGCAGCTGCATTGAAGACGCAACCAATCGCATTATAAATTATTGCAGCTATCGGTTTTCCATTCCTGTGGAGGCTTCACACCCCACAAGGCGAATATCCATGTTAGTCTAGGAGAAAGAACCCCTTTAATTTGGAAGCAAGGAGGGGGTTTTCGCCCTGATACATTACTCTGTTCTGCATTGGCCTTGCCCGCAATGGGAATTTAAATGTCTTTTTCTAACCGACAATTATAACGATCTCGGCAAATGGTACATATTGCAATGAAAACGAGATATGCGGCCAAAGCATTAGATTTTGTTTTTAATATATTAAGCCATCGGTGAAACATATGATACTCAGTGAACCAATTACCGCAGGGCGTGGTATTAATCTAGGCAATGACGCTCACGTGGCTCAGTGACTCCCACTCGACCAGACCGGCGCCTCGGCAGCTGACTGGCGGGCTTTCAGGATCCCGTGACACCTGAACGATATGACCCCCAGCGTCTCGGGACTCAATTATTCTGGCGTTACGGTCCGCGGATTAATTTTGTGTTCGCGTTATGGATGACGTGAAAATTAGGCGTATCATGACAAATTATCCCGCTCCTGTAGCGACACCTTGGTCCCTCCCTGTCAGGTGGATCTTCGTAACCGATATGTCTCTGTCTGGTGTAGATACAAAAAAGAAAATTAGGCGTATCATGACAAATTATCTCGCTCCTGTAGCGACACCTTGGTCCCTCCCTGTCAGGTGGACTCTCGTAACCGATATGTCTCTGTCTGGTGTAGATACAAAAAACTGACATATCGCCCGCCTGTTCCATTAAACTGAAACCCATAACGAACTTAGTTATGATAACAACAGTAGTAGTACCCTGTGGAGTCTGCATATCTTTTTGTTCGTAAGAATGGTTGAAGCCTGTTTTCTGTTTCCGCGACAGAAGTCCAGCCGTTTGTTGAAACAATGCTTAGGGTATTGCCTCGAGTAATGGCTGCTAAGATGATAGGATTGGAGCTGATTTATTCCGGTAGACAACCGACTTGTGTATGTATAAGAGCGGGATGCAGCTGCATTGAAGACGCAACCAATCGCTTTATAAACTATTGCAGCTATCGGTTTTCCATTCCTGTGGAGGCTTCTCACCCCACAAGGCGAATATCCATGTTAGTCTAGGAGAAAGAACCCCTTTAATTTGGAAGCAAGGAGGGGGTTTCCGCCCTGATAAATTCTCTGTTCTGCATTGGCCTTGCCCGCGATGGGAATTTAAATGTCTTTTTCTAACCGACAATTATAACGATCTCGGCAAATGGTGCATATTGCAATGAAAACGAGATATGCAGCCAAAGCATTAGATTCTGTTTTTAATATATTAAGCCATCGGTGAAAAATATGATACTCAGTGAACCAATTACCGCAGAGCGTGGTATTAATCTAGTCAATGACGCTCACGTGGCTCAGTGACTCCCACTCGACCAGACCGGCGCCTCGGCAGCTGACTGGCGGGCTTTCAGGATCCCGTGACACCTGAACAATATGACGCCCAGCGTCTCGGGACTCAATTATTCTGGCGTTACGGTCCGCGGATTAATTTTGTGTTCGCATTATGAATGAGGTCGAGTCTGACACACATACATGTCTGTCAGCCAAGCCCTCATCACCGTGAGCCGGTACCGGCCGTCAATGGTGCCACAATGTCGAACAATGCTAGATGTCATAGGTCAAGATTTAAACACGGATTCTATGGCAGCGATCGTGGTGCGTTTCCGGGTAAAGCTAGTGTCAAGTTACGTCATGTTATGTTGGGTCAAATAAGCCAATTTGGCCAACATGAGCTCATAAAATGGTTCAATCTTAAACCCCACCCTGTGAATTATTAACCTGATGTCACTCACTGTATAAACACTTAGAAATAATCGTTTGATGTGAGATATATGTAGCATCGATACGCTGAACGAATGGGCGACGTTTTGAGTGTACAACTGGTAGGGGGTGCCGATGGCTCTTAACATGGTTGAATCTCATGCTGACGTCAGTCGTGTGTCTGGATTCGTCTACTGATTCCGTGTCATGCTAGTTTACGGGTGAGGTCTGCTCACGTCAGTCGTGTGTCTGGATGCCCCTACTGACCTCGTGTCATTTTGGTTTATGGATGAGGTTTGCTGACGTCAGACGCGTGTGTCTGGATTGGTCTACTGACTCGGTGTCATGCTGATTTATGAAGGATTTTCGCTGACGTCAGACGTGTGTATCTGTATTCCACTACTGACCCCGTGTCATGCTGGTTTAAGGAGGACGTTTGCTGACGTCAGACGTGTGTGTCTGTATTCCACTACTGACCCCATGTCAAGCTGGTTTAAGGAGGAGGTTTGCTGACGTCAGACGTGTGTGTCTGTATTCCACTACTGACCCCGCGTCATGCTGGTGTAAGGAGGAGGTTTGCTGACGTCAGACGAGTGTGTCTGTATTCCACTACTGACCCCGCGTCATGCTGGTTTAAGGAGGAGGTTTGCTGACGTCAGACGTGTGTGTCTGTATTCCACTACTGACCCCATATCATGCTGGTTTAAGGAGGACGCTTGCTGACGTCAGACGTGTGTGTCTGTATTCCACTACTGACCCCGTGTCATGCTGGTTTAAGGAGGAGGTTTGCTGACGTCAGACGTGTGTGTCTGTATTCCACTACTGACCGCATGTCATGCTGGTTAATGGAGGACGTTTGCTGACGTCAGACGTGTGTGTATGTATTCCACTACTGACCCTATGTCATGCTGGTTTAAGGAGGAGGTTTGCTGACGTCGGACGTGTGTGTCTGTATTCCACTACTGACCACGTGTCATGCTGGTTTAAGGAGGAGTTTTGCTGACGTCAGACGTGTGTGTCTGTATTCCACTACTGACCCCGTGTCATGCTGGTTTAAGGAGGAGGTTTGCTGACGTCAGACGTGTGTGTCTGTATTCCACTACTGACCCCGTGTCATGCTGGTTTACGGAGGACGTTTGCTGACGTCAGACGTGTGTGTCTGGATGCCTCTACTGACCCCGCGTCATGCTGGTTTAAGAAGGACGTTTGCTGACGTCAGACGTGTGTGTCTGTATTCCACTACTGACCCCATGTCATGCTGGTTTAAGAAGGACGTTCGCTGACGTCAGACGTGTGTGTCTGTATTCCAATACTGACCCCATGTCATGCTGGTTTAAGGAGGAGGTTTGCTGGCGTCAGACATGTGTGACTGGATTCCCCTTCTGACCCCGTCATGCTGGTTTGCAGAGGACATTTCTCCCCCGTGATAAATCATTCCTGACGTTCCTGAAGGCACGGCACGACCCACTATCAACCCCCGCCATCACCCACCCCCCGCTTCTAGTGTTGTCGCGCCGGGTGCCGCGACCTTCAAGTTGTGACCTTCATTCTCGCCGATGTCGACCGCATGTCGCCACCGTTGAAATCAGACGCCGAGTGAGCACGTGATTGATGACGTCACGTCACGCGACGCACTTTACCAAGGAGAAAGAAGCAACACATGCGGAGCTGCTAGCACACGTCACTTCACAACCCGCCACACCATGACCAAGCAACGCGTCAACCCTTACCCCCACCCCATAGCCCCCACCCTCCAACCCTCCCTCCCTCATCATTGGCCAAACGAAATCTCTCATTAGGTGGCGCCGCGGACTAAGATCGATGGTCGTGAACGTCCTTGAGTCCTGCGAAGTACATTCAAATGATTCGGTTTCCGCTGCAATCCTACGCCTTTCAAGCGGCGACCATGAGTTAAAGACAGAGAGGATGCCTCGCCAACTGAACTGCCTAACATTGGAGTACTGCACTGTGGTGAACCGCCTTGGAATAATTCTGGGTCAAGGTATCCCTGGCCGCTATACCGATGGAAGATGACGTCACAGCAGGGCAGCCCATTAGCCTTGGTGAGATGGTGAAGAACGTAGCAATGTTCTACGCACCGGCTGCCTTGGATCGGTCCAGGATGGGTCGGTCTCCATAGTGATATGACGGATTGTGGTCATGCGTGCATAACCCGCTTTGGTATGTGGATGAGGTCAGAGTATCTGTAGAACGGTGTGAAATACCGATGGCGTAGCTGTGTAACGGTGTGAACGGTCGATGGGATGTTTGTAGAATGGTGTGAATTTTCAATAAGATGTTTGTAGAAAGGTGTGAAATATCGATGGGGGATGTCTGTAGAATGGTGTGAATTTTCGATGTGATGTCTATAGAATGGACAGGTGTGAATTTTCAATGTGATGTCTGTAGAAAGGTGTAAATTTTCAATGTGATGTTTTATAGAATGGGGTAAATTTTCAATGTGATGTCTGTAAGAAGGGGTTAATTTGCACTGGGATGTTTGTAGAATGGTGGGAAATATCTAAAAAATGTCGGCGGAACGGTGCTGACTATCGACCAGATGTATGTAGAACGGTGTGAAATTTCAAAGAAACGTCTGTAGAACAGTGTGAAATTTCAAAGAAACGTCTGTAGAACAGTGTGAAATTTCAATGAAAATGGTGCAAAACGTCGATGTTATATCTGTAGAATACTCTGAAATGTCGATATTGTGTGCATAGAACGCTCTGCGATGTCGATACTGTATCTATAGAGTGAAAATGTCCTTAATGAACCCAATCAACCTCTATCAGGTGTGTCTAATAAACGTAATTTGGCTCTAATTGTGTAACCAGTAAACCCAATGGGTCATCAATGGGCTGCATAAATGAGTGCAGAAAGGTCGCGATTGCTATGGTGTTAAGTAACTCCATGGGTTGTCATGGGTAAGTCTTCATCAAAACCTTTGAGGATGATTAAAAGTGTTTTGCTCTTATATGAAATGAATTATTTGCCGACTGATAAACTGTTTGACAGAATGATGGATTACAATGATGTTTGATGGATCCTCTGTAGATTAATGCTTATTACAAGAATGCTCTTGACAGAAGCATGAAGTCGGCATGTTTTACCTGGCCAATTATGCATTTAGGGAAAATAGCCATTGACTCGGAGATGAAGGGAACATACTTCGTATCTGATATATTATTCTGTTTCTTTCTCGGGGTGTCGTTACCATGCCACCTCATAAATAAAAAAAACAACAACAACAGAATGTTAAGTTTTCTTGCCATTGTTACAATTGTGTCACAATTCATGGACATAATTGTTTTTGAAAATACTTGTTTTTGTATCACACAAGGACTCATTATTCAATGCTAGAACGGTTTATCACTGCGATATTTGTTGTTTTTACTTATTCTTGATATCACGGCCTTTCGCGTGTCTTAATAGAAATCAACACGTAATCTGACGTATAGAATAGGTCTAATGGATTGGGCCAGCTCATGGGGCGTTCAGCCCCCAATATTGATCAGCTGTGGGTCTACCGTCGTAAAAAATTAATCACGAGACTTACAGCTTTAACAATTATTGTTAAGGGGGGGGGGTATCTTTTCTGATCTCCGAAATGGGCATGCAGGAATTCGTGGAGCTTCGCTATCGGCTGTTGGTCATTTTTGCGGATCGTTGTCCTACAATTCCTCGTTTAACGCGGAGACCCTTTGTCTATTTACCGCAGTCTGTTATAGCAGTCTGCGAATTCCTCGATATTCGCGATATCACAATCAAAGAGTTTTTTTGCGCGCCCAGCTTTAAAATGTCCTAATCTTGGAGATTCAATATTGCTCTCCTTAATTCTTGGGGATTCGCAATTCAGAGGGGCTATCCCCACCCCCCTAAGTGGCAAGCTGAGCCCAATGTGCATCGATTATGGCCGAATAACATAGGCATTGAGATGTCGTGTCTGGCTTCAGTTATCAATATCAACAGGTCTATCCACTTTATAAAGCGATGTTTTACTGCGGCCTTAGTCACGAACGCAAAACAAATCAGAGGATGTTGCCGACAGGATAAAAACAAGAAAAGACCATTAGTAAAGTACGGCCTTTTAGTAAGCTTGACCAACGTCAGTGCAGCTCGCTAAAAAGCCATGTGCGATATCTCCTTGTTGTAAGAGTCAACACGTAAAAGTAAGCGATCGGGCAGGAACTGAGTTAAAGCATAGGTAGTTTTACTATGACGCCACGTACGTGTGGTCTGCAATAGGGTTGATTATGGCTTCCCCTCTTCTGTCAAAAAGGCCGCCACTGTGTGGACTGGCGGATAGAAGTCGGACACAATTGACAAATGAAGATAAACGAGCCTTCACACAGAGGACCACACGGCCTCCGTAACAACAAAGGGATAAGAGATGGTCCCACAGGAGGCGTCTGTCTGGCTGTGCGCTGTAAAACGCAATCCTGCCCGTAAGGCACGCGACGTTCGTCCGCGGAGCAGACGACTGGCCGCCGGTTTTGGCGGGAAACGATGCCGATGGGTGTCGTTATCGCGACTGCGTGGTCACGTGGATCGGTAGTCTGCAATTCATCATTCTGACAATACATCCAAAATTAGCCACCGAATTTCTACAGTCGTCGGAGGTCAGGAGGCACATCAGACGTAGGCATGAAGCCACAAAAAAGAAACAATACCCGAAAAAGCTATGACCGATATAGTCAGAGCGAGACCATCACGGTGACGATTTTCGGGATATCAATTTCTACGAATGTCATATTGAGTGATTATTAAATAATAAACAATCATTGCTAAATATTTGTTTGCATACAAACCTGGCATCAGTTGACTGATTCTTGATGACCAGACCATGAGATATTTATTTGGAAAGACAATTCTCATTTTGGATGCAAACACATCATGTGACACAACACGATGAACTGGTACATGTAGCGTCTCGTTTTAGTAAAAAAATGTTGGTACAAAGAATGGATGAGATAACTAAACGCCTAAAACCTCCTTCCAAATTAATGGTTGACCTACGTAGTGTGCCAATCGTTTCGGGGTGATGATGCTTATTGCAATGGGGGTAGCGGCAGTTATATGATAAACCGGTGTCGTTGTCTAAATCGGAGGGTTACAGAAAATTTTGGAAGCTTCCAATTCCGACTGTTTCCGCGATGGTTTATGGATTTTCTTGTCGCGCCCAGTGCGGTGTCTTCTCCAAGTCGACCACATGGAGATAACAATAACTGCCCTATTATAATCAATAAACAGTGTCCATATCATGCAGGTAGCCCGGATGTGAGGAACCTTTGGCCCTTATCCAGGTTATGCTTTGTGAACGTTCTCTCTTTCCTACTTTGCTTGTCCACTATTCGCGTTGTTATTGCTACATTATTCGCTAAGCAACTTAAATTAAACTGACCTTGAGTTTGACTTTGACCCCCATACCACACGACATAAAAGCAATATCGCCCACGGTATCTAGGTCAGAGCTGGCAATGAAGTGGTAGACAAACGGTGACAATGTTAGCGACACATAATAATTCTCTAGACAGCGGGTGTAGCTTGGAATCCGCATAACATTAATAACGTCTCCATCTCTCCTTGTGTCAGCCAGGAATCGTGTGGATGAAACAACCTCTCACGCAGTGGCATTATGTGCGAAGGAAAATACAAATGTATTAAAACAATCGCCGTTTTGGGTCCGGACGATGTGTTTCTGCAATGGCCTCCTTCTCATATGTATCAGTCTCCCGACAGAGGGCGTTCCGCCTACGTCATAGTCTATGTGCTCCACGTCAAATATAGCCATCAGAAATGTCCTTCCTACGCGAAAATGTAAGAGGAATTTGATCGGAAATATATATAAACGTGTTTTTTTTATCAGTGCCAAGGAAATGGTGGTGCGTGATATGTCGTGTATGTCTATTGTGTGGCTTGAGTTCCCTCTGTGTATTGACCGCTAAAGTTGTAACTGTAGCCGTGGGCAATTCCAAAGCGAACACGACGACCCCATATCTCAGACAGACGACGATATTACTTTGGCAAAGTTCCTTTCGCATAAAACATGGTTTATTGACCGATTCTTACAAATGGCGGGAAAAGTGTCATTTCCTTGTATTTACGTTTACAATGACGACCCCGACGTAAGTAATGTGGCGAGTGAAGGCGCGGGCGGTGGCTGGGGGGTTGGGGGGAGGAGGGGGGGGGGGGGGCCGGAGGGGTACAAACCGCCAGGTTTTAGGTGCTTGTATTGTAACTAGCTATTTCTTTATTCCCAGGTCACGATACATTAAAAATGATAACTCCCAGTATACATAGGAAAGGCGGATACATGATATAAATTAGCGATTTTCCGATTCACTGTTATTTCATATTAAAATTCCCAGTTCACGAATAATGAAAATCCTTGATCACGACCTACGGATATTACCCCATTGCTAGCTCACGAAGAATTATTTGCCTCATTCCCAGGTCACCGTAAAATGAAAACCCCATTCCCGAGGAACGAAAATACCCCTATCGCTACCCCGCACCCCTATATAACTGAGGGAGTCTGGAGATGTCATGCCGGTATGTTTGCAATATTCTGACGCCATGTTTCGACTCAGCGGTCACCGACCTGCCCTGCAGCCAATCAGACGATGGTCGGATAACGGAACACTGTTCACAACCATCGTCTGTCGAGGAGAAAGCAATATCAGGGCGGAGATGACAATCTCAGTAAAGCCTCTCAGGTACGTATTGCCAAAGTCTCCAAACAAGATCGTACCTATTTTTACACGATCACCAACACACACACGCCTTTAGGGCTACTTGTCGTCCAAATTGTCTGATTGGCCCTTACATTATTGGCCAGGCATATACTATGAGTTTTCTTATGTAACCTTGTTCATTCTCGAGAAAGCGCTGACTGCCACATCGTCCGTTGATATTGCTATTGGTCTTTTAAAATCCCAGTTGTTTGGATGAATTGGTCATTTCCGTATTATCTATGAAAGAGAGAGATATATCCGTATCAGTGTATCAGGCTCATCTTGCAATATTGGGTTTTATAAAGTGAATTGTTCGCGCCCCGCATCGTGCCGCCACAGGACATTGGGCCAGTTTGTGCACTTTGTTGGGCCAGGGCGGGTGTAACGCCCGGTATATTCATTTTGTGACAATGCTCCTCCAGTTGTGCCGATAGTGCTACGCCGTAAATATATGGCACACGAATCTCCACACCGGGTCATGCCTGATTTATTCAGTGGCAATGGAACCAGCCTAGACAATCACTTTACAATTATCTGTCATCTTCTCCAGCATGCCTCGTGCTGTTTGAATCGGATACATTCGGCATGCCGAATGTTTTCGCGCGCACCCGACCCGGGCGCAACAAGAGTCGGGAGGTTAGCGATGCGAACTGTGCGTATTGGGTTCACCTTGGGGTATATCGGGGCTACCAAATGAACCTCATTGAGTCTTATAGCTGGCAGGTGGTGCCGTGTAGACCACCGGGCAGTTGTGAAGGATTAGACGGTGCCACGAGAGAGCAGGCATGAGGCGATGACATTGGAATGGAATCGATTACTATTACTTCGAAATGACATGATTACCATTGAGATAGTAATGTGATGATTACGATTGACCGTAATTAAGGCGTTTGGATATGGAAAAAAAATCCCCCCCGCACCCCCCCCCCCCACCCCAAGTAAATAAATAAATAGAACAAATAGTATATGCAACTCTGTCGTCTGTATAGCAGCTACAGGTCGCATATGGTAATGACGTTTCCAGCTCGGATGTCATCAATGAGCCCCTCGTTATGGTTTGATATTACGACCATCTATTTGCACGCTATAAATATAATTCATTGCCGTAGTCGACCACATCAGGAAGCCCACAAGGGGCTCACTTATCCCACATTTTGTTGATTAATGCCGCCGAATAGTCGTCGCGGAGGTAGGCACATCGCGATTGCCTTCAAAGGAAACATGGATGCGTTTTACGCGCTTGATCTTCGAGCAAAAGCAGGTTTATGGAAGAACAAAGAGCGTGATTTATATTATCCCTTTGATGGCCAAGCGGGTAAAAAACGTATCAAACGCCTCGTGAATAATGCATGGTCGGTGGCTGCAGGGTAGCTGAATCATCCGGCTCTACGTCTCTGTCAACCGTCCGACCGTGACAACATTGACTCCCGTGAGCACCGCAACAACCCCTTCCCTCAAGTCCCCTCCCATCAACCACACTCCCTTCCGACTTCTCTCCACTCCCACCATCTCTGTTCACTCTACTCACCTCCACCCCCCACTAGCCCCAGTTCTGTAGGACGGGCAAAAATCGGGCAGGGCCAGCCTGGCCTCTAAGGCGGCTTTACCGATTGATATAATACGCAAGTATCTATCCTCCAAATTACAGAATTGTCCGTCCTGCCTGTAGCTCACAATTTTTTTAGAAGTGACCGCCAGCCACGATTTCGCCGATTAACCAGGCGGCATCCCTTCTTGCAGCTGTGTCCGCGATTGACCAATCAGGAGGCGATACTCTAATTATATTCAAACTGGAATTAACGCCTACTGCGTGAGCAACCATCTTCCCCAAATAAAGTTAACTCTGAGCTAAGCAAAATCGTGGCACGAACACTAATGCGTTTCTGATGAGTCCATGAAATAAAAGCCGTAAATTTTTATTGAAACACGTGTTTAGTTGGTTGATCTTCAATCGACAAGGTTTAACTTCTGACTGAAAAATAACGTGGCATTAACACTTTAACGTTAGATCCTGTCACCTTTTGGAATTACGGCATCCACAGCCACGCCAGTTATCGCATGTAGTTACAGAGGGGGGCGTGGGGTGGGTGGGAGGGGGGTGGGGGGGTGGAGTGGCATACGAGAGACAGACCAACAGACACACATAGCAAACTGAACACACATGACAAGATTTTTGTCTTAACGTAGATTTTCGTCTTAATGAGGGTTAAAGTGTTGGTGCCACCATTTTGTTTAGCAGAGTTAGGGAAGATAAACAAATACTAATTTGTTGTAATGGGAGTTGACAGTTTTTGTTCAAAGATATTACTGTAAACGCGTTCGTCAAAGTAGCAAAAGTGAGGTTCGGCGGTTTTCTGAGAGCATTGCATCTGAGCGTTATTAAGGGCGTGTCCGATTTACCTGAAACCGAAGGGAAACCGAAACCGTTTTTGAAACCGGTTTCAACGGTTTGCCCACCAAAACGCATAGTTTTACTTGAATACGGTTTCATGCTTATGGAGTTGTGCCAGCATGAATATGCCGTCTGTTTCATTTGCTACCTGCGATTAGCCTGTCCGTACATACGTTAGTGTTATACTTTTGTCCAGAAGTATCTATTCATTACATTTATGATTATCTATGGTGTATGTGTTGATTGAACTGACAGTTCCATGGAGCCGAAACCGTCAAACCAACTCTCTCGATATTTTCATATCGATAGGAACATAACATCTACAGAGTTAAAAAACACTGGATTTGGTGGTGAGTGTTTCTTAGTTTGTTCTATAGAGCAGCTGTTAGACGGCAACGGCAACGAAACCTGTGACAGACGAGACGCAGAGGAAACGGGGTGGGGGGGGGGGGTCGGGGGAGGAGGGGCGTTATGACGAGAAAATTAGGCGTATCATGGCTCACTGTGAATTCCACTCGACCAGACCGGCGCCTCGGCAGCTGACTGGCGGGCTTTCAGGATCCCGTGACACCTGCGCGATATGACCCCCAGCGTCTCGGGACTCAATTATTCTGGCGTTACGGTCCGCGGATTAATTTTGTGTTCGCGTTACGGTCCGCGGATTAAATTTCTATTCGCGTTATAGATGATGAGAAAATTAGGCGTATCATGACAAATTATCCCGCTCCTGTAGCGACACCTTGGTCCCTCCCTGTCAGGTGGACCTTCGTAACCGATATGTCTCTGTCTGGTGTAGATACAAAAAAGAAAATTAGGCGTATCATGACAAATTATCCCGCTCCTGTAGCGACACCTTGGTCCCTCCCTGCCAGGTGGATCTTCGTAAGCGATTTGTCTCTGTCTGGTGTAGATGCAAAAAATTGACATATCGCCCGCCTGTTCCATTAAACTGAAACCCATAACGAACTTAGTTATGATAACAACAGTAGTAGTACCCTGTGGAGTCTGCATATCTTTTTGTTCGTAAGAATGGTTGAAGCCTGTTTTCTGTTTCTGCGACAGAGGTCCAGCCGTTTGTTGAAACAATGCTGGGGGTATTGCCTCGAGTAATGGCTGCTAAGATGATAGGATTGGAGCTGATTTATTCCGGTAGACAACCGACTTGTGTATGTATAAGAGCGGGATGCAGCTGCATTGAAGACGCAACCAATCGCTTTATAAACTATTGCAGCTATCGGTTTTCCATTCCTGTGGAGGCTTCTCACCCCACAAGGCGAATATCCATGTTAGTCTAGGAGAAAGAACCCCTTTAATTTGGAAGCAAGGAGGGGGTTTCCGCCCTGATACATTCTCTGTTCTGCATTGGCCTTGCCCGCGATGGGAATTTAAATGTCTTTTTCTAACCGACAATTATAACGATCTCGGCAAATGGTGCATATTGCAATGAAAACGAGATATGCGGCCAAAGCATTAGATTCTGTTTTTAATATATTAAGCCATCGGTGAAACATATGATACTCAGTGAACCAATTACCGCAGAGCGTGGTATTAATCTAGTCAATGACGCTCACGTGGCTCAGTGACTCCCACTTGACCAGACCGGCGCCTCGGCAGCTGACTGGCGGGCTTTCAGGATCCCGTGACACCTGAACAATATGACGCCCAGCGTCTCGGGACTCAATTATTCTGGCGTTACGGTCCGCGGATTAATGTTGTGTTCGCGTTATGAATGAGGTCGAGTCTGACCCACATACATGTCTGTCAGCCAAGCCCTCATCACCGTGAGCCGGTACCGGCCGTCAATGGCGCCACAATGTCGAACAATGCTAGATGTCATAGGTCAAGATTTAAACACGGATTCTATGGCAGCGATCGTGGTGCGTTTCCGGGTAAAGCTAGTGTCAAGTTACGTCATGTTATGTTGGGTCAAATAAGCCAATTTGGCCAACATGAGCTCATAAAATGGTTCAATCTTAAACCCCACCCTGTGAATTATTAACCTGATGTCACTCACTGTATAAACACTTAGAAATAATCGTTTGATGTGAGATATATGTAGCATCGATACGCTGAACGAATGGGCGACGTTTTGAGTGTACAACTGGTAGGGGGTGCCGATGGCTCTTAACATGGTTGAATCTCATGCTGACGTCAGTCGTGTGTCTGGATTCGTCTACTGATTCCGTGTCATTTTGGTTTATGGATGAGGTTTGCTGACGTCAGACGCGTGTGTCTGGATTGGTGTACTGACTCGGTGCCATGCTGATTTACGAAGGATTTTCGCTGACGTCAGACGTGTGTATCTGTATTCCACTACAGACCCCGTGTCATGCTGGTTTAAGGAGGACGTTTGCTGACGTCAGACGTGTGGGTCTGTATTCCACTACTGACCCCGCGTCATGCTGGTTTAAGGAGGACGTTTGCTGACGTCAGACGTGTGTGTCTGTATTCCACTACTGACCCCATGTCAAGCTGGTTTAAGGAGGAGGTTTGCTGACGTCAGACGTGTGTGTCTGTATTCCACTACTGACCCCGCGTCATGCTGGTTTAAGGAGGAGGTTTGCTGACGTCAGACGTGTGTGTCTGTATTCCACTACTGACCCCATGTCAAGCTGGTTTAAGGAGGAGGTTTGCTGACGTCAGACGTGTGTGTCTGTATTCCACTACTGACCCCGCGTCATGCTGGTTTAAGGAGGAGGTTTGCTGACGTCAGACGTGTGTGTCTGTATTCCACTACTGACCCCATATCATGCTGGTTTAAGGAGGACGCTTGCTGACGTCAGACGTGTGTGTCTGTATTCCACTACTGACCCCGTGTCATGCTGGTTTAGGGAGGAGGTTTGCTGACGTCAGACGTGTGTGTCTGTATTCCACTACTGACCCCGTGTCATGCTGGTTTAAGGAGGAGGTTTGCTGACGTCAGACGTGTGTGTCTGTATTCCACTACTTACCCCGTGTCATGCTGGTTTAAGGAGAAGGTTTGCTGACGTCAGACGTGTGTGTCTGTATTCCACTACTGACCGCATGTCATGCTGGTTTAAGGAGGACGTTTGCTGACGTCAGACGTGTGTGTATGTATTCCACTACTGACCCCGTGTCATGCTGATTTAAGGAGGAGGTTTGCTGACGTCAGACGTGTGTGTCTGTATTCCACTACTGACCCTATGTCATGCTGGTTTAAGGAGGAGGTTTGCTGACGTCGGACGTGTGTGTCTGTATTCCACTACTGACCACGTGTCATGCTGGTTTAAGGAGGAGTTTTGCTGACGTCAGACGTGTGTGTCTGTATTCCACTACTGACCCCGTGTCATGCTGGTTTAAGGAGGAGGTTTGCTGACGTCAGACGTGTGTGTCTGTATTCCACTACTGACCCCGTGTCATGCTGGTTTACGGAGGACGTTTGCTGACGTCAGACGTGTGTGTCTGGATGCCTCTACTGACCCCGCGTCATGCTGGTTTAAGAAGGAGGTTTGCTGACGTCAGACGTGTGTGTCTGTATTCCACTACTGACCCCATGTCATGCTGGTTTAAGAAGGACGTTCGCTGACGTCAGACGTGTGTGTCTGTATTCCACTACTGACCCCATGTCATGCTGGTTTAAGGAGGAGGTTTGCTGGCGTCAGACATGTGTGACTGGATTCCCCTTCTGACCCCGTCATGCTGGTTTGCAGAGGACATTTCTCCCCCGTGATAAATCATTCCTGACGTTCCTGAAGGCACGGCACGACCCACTATCAACCCCCGCCATCACCCAACCCCCGCTTCTAGTGTTGTCGCGCCGGGTGCCGCGACCTTCAAGTTGTGACCTTCATTCTCGCCGATGTCGACCGCATGTCGCCACCGTTGAAATCAGACGCCGAGTGAGCACGTGATTGATGACGTCACGTCACGCGACGCACTTTACCAAGGAGAAAGAAGCAACATATGCGGAGCTGCTAGCACACGTCACTTCACAACCCGCCACACCATGACCAAGCAACGCGTCAACCCTTACCCCCACCCCATAGCTCCCACCCTCCAACCCTCCCTCCCTCATCATTGGCCAAACGAAATCTCTCATTAGGTGGCGCCGCGGACTAAGATCGATGGTCGTGAACGTCCTTGAGTCCTGCGAAGTACATTCAAATGATTCGGTTTCCGCTACAATCCTACGCCTTTCAAGCGGCGACCATGAGTTAAAGACAGAGAGGATGCCTCGCCAACTCAACTGCCTAACATTGGAGTACTGCACTGTGGTGAACCGCCTTGGAATAATTCTGGGTCAAGGTATCCCTGGCCGCTATACCGATGGAAGATGACGTCACAGCAGGGCAGCCCATTAGCCTTGGTGAGATGGTGAAGAACGTAGCAATGTTCTACGCACCGGCTGCCTTGGATCGGTCCAGGATGGGTCGGTCTCCATAGTGATATGACGGATTGTGGTCATGCGTGCATAACCCGCTTTGGTATGTGGATGAGGTCAGAGTATCTGTAGAACGGTGTGAAATACCGATGGCGTAGCTGTGTAACGGTGTAAACGGTCGATGGGATGTTTGTAGAATGGTGTGAATTTTCAATAAGATGTTTGTAGAAAGGTGTGAAATATCGATGGGGGATGTCTGTAGAATGGTGTGAATTTTCGATGTGATGTCTATAGAATGGACAGGTGTGAATTTTCAATGTGATGTCTGTAGAAAGGTGTAAATTTTCAATGTGATGTTTTATAGAATGGGGTAAATTTTCAATGTGATGTCTGTAAGAAGGGGTTAATTTGCACTGGGATGTTTGTAGAATGGTGGGAAATATCTAAAAAATGTCGGCGGAACGGTGCTGACTATCGACCAGATGTATGTAGAACGGTGTGAAATTTCAAAGAAACGTCTGTAGAACAGTGTGAAATTTCAATGAAAATGGTGCAAAACGTCGATGTTATATCTGTAGAATACTCTGAAATGTCGATATTGTGTGCATAGAACGCTCTGCGATGTCGATACTGTATCTATAGAGTGAAAATGTTCTTAATGAACCCAATCAAGCCAAACAGGTGTGTCTAATAAACGTAATTTGGCTCTAATTGTGTAACCAGTAAACCCAATGGGTCATCAATGGGCTGCATAAATGAGTGCAGAAAGTTCGCGATTGCTATGGTGTTAAGTAACTCCATGGGTTGTCATGGGTAAATCTTCATCAAAACCTTTGAGGATGATTAAAAGTGTTTTGCTCTTATATGAAGTGAATTATTTGCCGACTGATAAACTGTTTGACAGAACGATGGATTACAATGATGTTTGGTGGATCCTCTGTAGATTAATGCTTATTACAAGAATGCTCTTGACAGAAGCATGAAGTCGGCATGTTTTACTTGGCCAATTATGCATTTAGGGAAAATAGCTATTGACTCGGAGATGAAGGGAACATACTTCGTATCTGATATATTATTCAGGTTTCTTTCTCGGGGTGTCGTTACCATGCCACCTCATAAATAAAAAAAACAACAACAACAGAATGTTAAGTTTTCTTGCCATTGTTACAATTGTGTCACAATTCATGGACATAATTGTTTTTGAAAATACTTGTTTTTGTATCACACAAGGACTCATTATTCAATGCTAGAACGGTTTATCACTGCGATATTTGTTGTTTTTACTTATTCTTGATATCACGGCCTTTCGCGTGTCTTAATAGAAATCAACACGTAATCTGACATATAGAATAGGTCTAATGGATTGGGCCAGCTCATGGGGCGTTCAGCCCCCAATATTGATCAGCTGTGGGTCTACCGTCGTAAAAAATTAATCACGAGACTTACAGCTTTAACAATTATTGTTAAGGGGGGGGGGGGTATCTTTTCTGATCTCCGAAATGGGCATGCAGGAATTCGTGGAGCTTCGCTATCGGCTGTTGGTCATTTTTGCGGATCGTTGTCCTACAATTCCTCGTTTAACGCGGAGACCCTTTGTCTATTTACCGCAGTCTGTTATAGCAGTCTGCGAATTCCTCGATATTCGCGATATCACAATCAAAGAGTTTTTTTGCGCGCCCAGCTTTAAAATGTCCTAATCTTGGAGATTCAATATTGCTCTCCTTAATTCTTGGGGATTCGCAATTTAGAGGGGCTATCCCCACCCCCCTAAGTGGCAAGCTGAGCCCAATGTGCATCGATTATGGCCGAATAACATAGGCATTGAGATGTCGTGTCTGGCTTCAGTTATCAATATCAACAGGTCTATCCACTTTATAAAGCGATGTTTTACTGCGGCCTTAGTCACGAACGCAAAACAAATCAGAGGATGTTGCCGACAGGATAAAAACAAGAAAAGACCATTAGTAAAGTACGGCCTTTTAGTAAGCTTGACCAACGTCAGTGCAGCTCGCTAAAAAGCCATGTGCGATATCTCCTTGTTGTAAGAGTCAACACGTAAACGTAAGCGATCGGGCAGGAACTGAGTTAAAGCATAGGTAGTTTTACTATGACGCCACGTACGTGTGGTCTGCAATAGGGTTGATTATGGCTTCCCCTCTTCTGTCAAAAAGGCCGCCACTGTGTGGACTGGCGGATAGAAGTCGGACACAATTGACAAATGAAGATAAACGAGCCTTCACACAGAGGACCACACGGCCTCCGTAACAACAAAGGGATAAGAGATGGTCCCACAGGAGGCGTCTGTCTGGCTGTGCGCTGTAAAACGCAATCCTGCCCGTAAGGCACGCGACGTTCGTTCGCGGAGCAGACGACTGGCCGCCGGTTTTGGCGGGAAACGATGCCGATGGGTGTCGTTAGCGCGACTGCGTGGTCACGTGGATCGGTAGTCTGCAATTCATCATTCTGACAATACATCCAAAATTAGCCACCGAATTGCTACAGTCGTCGGAGGTCAGGAGGCACATCAGACGTAGGCATGAAGCCACAAAAAAGAAACGATACCCGAAAAAGCTATGACGGATATAGTCAGAGCGAGACCATCACGGTGACGATTTTCGGGATATCAATTTCTACGAATGTCATATTGAGTGATTATTAAATAATAAACAATCATTGCTAAATATTTGTTTGCATACAAACCTGGCATCAGTTGACTGATTCTTGATGACCAGACCATGAGATATTTATTTGGAAAGACAATTCTCATTTTGGATGCAAACACATCATGTGACACAAAACGATGAACTGGTACATGTAGCGTCTCGTTTTAGCAAAAAAATGTTGGTACAAAGAATGGATGAGATAACTAAACGCCTAAAGCCTCCTTCCAAATTAATGGTTGACCTACGTAGTGTGCCAATCGTTTCGGGGTGATGATGCTTATTGCAATGGGGGTAGCGGCAGTTATATGATAAACCGGTGTCGTTGTCTAAATCGGAGGGTTACAGAAAATTTTGGAAGCTTCCAATTCCGACTGTTTCCGCGATGGTTTATGGATTTTCTTGTCGCGCCCAGTGCGGTGTCTTCTCCAAGTCGACCACATGGAGATAACAATAACTGCCCTATTATAATCAATAAACAGTGTCCATATCATGCAGGTAGCCCGGATGTGAGGAACCTTTGGCCCTTATCCAGGTTATGCTTTGTGAACGTTCTCTCTTTCTTCCTTTGCTTGTCCACTATTCGCGTTGTTATTGCTACATTATTCGCTAAGCAACTTAAATTAAACTGACCTTGAGTTTGACTTTGACCCCCATACCACACGACATAAAAACAATATCGCCCACGGTATCTAGGTCAGAGCTGGCAATGAAGTGGTAGACAAACGGTGACAATGTTAGCGACACATAATAATTCTCTAGACAGCGGGTGTAGCTTGGAATCCGCATAACATTAATAACGTCTCCATCTCTCCTTGTGTCAGCCAGGAATCGTGTGGATGAAACAACCTCTCACGCAGTGGCATTATGTGCGAAGGAAAATACAAATGTATTAAAACAATCGCCGTTTTGGGTCCGGACGATGTGTTTCTGCAATGGCCTCCTTCTCATATGTATCAGTCTCCCGACAGAGGGCGTTCCGCCTACGTCATAGTCTATGTGCTCCACGTCAAATATAGCCATCAGAAATGTCCTTCCTACGCGAAAATGTAAGAGGAATTTGATCGGAAATATATATAAACGTGTTTTTTTTATCAGTGCCAAGGAAATGGTGGTGCGTGATATGTCGTGTATGTCTATTGTGTGGCTTGAGTTCCCTCTGTGTATTGACCGCTAAAGTTGTAACTGTAGCCGTGGGCAATTCCAAAGCGAACACGACGACCCCATATCTCAGACAGACGACGATATTACTTTGGCAAAGTTCCTTTCGCATAAAACATGATTTATTGACCGATTCTTACAAATGGCGGGAAAAGTGTCATTTCCTTGTATTTACGTTTACAATGACGACCCCGACGTAAGTAATGTGGCGAGTGAAGGCGCGGGCGGTGGCTGGGGGGTTGGGGGGAGGAGGGGGGGGGGGGGGGCCGGAGGGGTACAAACCGCCAGGTTTTAGGTGCTTGTATTGTAACTAGCTATTTCTTTATTCCCAGGTCACGATACATTAAAAATGATAACTCCCAGTATACATAGGAAAGGCGGATACATGATATAAATTAGCGATTTTCCGATTCACTGTTATTTCATATTAAAATTCCCTGTTCACGAATAATGAAAATCCTTGATCACGACCTACGGATATTACCCCATTGCTAGCTCACGAAGAATTATTTGCCTCATTCCCAGGTCACCGTAAAATGAAAACCCCATTCCCGAGGAACGAAAATACCCCTATCGCTACCCCGCACCCCTATATAACTGAGGGAGTCTGGAGATGTCATGCCGGTATGTTTGCAATGTTCTGACGCCATGTTTCGACTCAGCGGTCACCGACCTGCCCTGCAGCAGCCAATCAGACGATGGTCGGATAACGGAACACTGTTCACAACCATCGTCTGTCGAGGAGAAAGCGGTATCAGGGCGGAGATGACAATCTCAGTAAAGCCTCTCAGGTACGTATTGCCAAAGTCTCCAAATAAAATCGTACCTATTTTTACACGATCACCAACACACACACGCCTTTAGGGCTACTTGTCGTCCAAATTCTCTGATTGGCCCTTACATTATTGGCCAGGCATATACTATGAGTTTTCTTGTGTAACCTTGTTCATTCTCGAGAAAGCGCTGACTGCCACATCGTCCGTTGATATTGCTATTGGTCTTTTAAAATCCCAGTTGTTTGGGTGAATTGGTCATTTCCGCATTATCTATGAAAGAGAGAGATATATCCGTATCAGTGTATCAGGCTCATCTTGCAATATTGGATTTTATAAAGTGAATTGTTCGCGCCCCGCATCGTGCCGCCACAGGACATTGGGCCAGTTTGTGCACTTTGTTGGGCCAGGGCGGGTGTAACGCCCGGTATATTCATTTTGTGACAATGCTCCTCCAGTTGTGCCGATAGTGCTACGCCGTAAATATATGGCACACGAATCTCCACACCGGGTCATGCCTGATTTATTCAGTGGCAATGGAGCCAGCCTAGACAGTCACTTTACAATCATCTGTCATCTTCTCCAGCATGCCTCGTGCTGTTTGAATCGGATACAATCGGCATGCCGAATGTTTTCGAGCGCACCCGACCCGGGCGCAACAAGAGTCGTGAGGTTAGCGATGCGAACTGTGCGTATTGGGCTCACCTTGGGGTATATCGGGGCTACCAAATGCACCTCATTGAGTCTTATAGCTGGCATGTGGTGCCGTGTAGACCACCGGGCAGCTGTGAAGGATTAGACGGTGACACGAGAGAGCAGGCATGAGGCGATGACATTGGAATGGAATCGATTACTATTACTTCGAAATGGCATGATTACGATTGTGATAGTAATGTGATGATTACGATTGACAGTAATTAAGGCGTTTGAATATGGACCCTCCCCCCGCAACCCCCTCCCCAAATAATCAATAAATAAATAAATAAATAAAATAAATAGTGTATGCAACTCTGTCGTCTGTATAGCAGCTACAGGTCGCATATGCTAATGATGTTTCCAGCTCGGATGTCATCAATGAGCCCCTCGTTATGGTTTGATATAACGACCATCTATTTGCACGCTATAAATATAATTCATTGTCGTAGTCGACCACACCAGGAAGCCCACAAGGGGCTCACTTATCCCGCATTTTGTTGATGAATGCCGCCGAATAGTCGTGGCGGAGGTAGGCACATCGCGATTGCCTTCAAAGGAAACATGGATGCGTTTTACGCGCTTGATCTTCGAGCAAAAGCAGGTTTATGGAAGAACAAAGAGCGTGATTTATATTATCCCTTTGATGGCCAAGCGGGTAAAAAACGTATCAAACGCCTCGTGAATAATGCATGGTCGGTGGCTGCAGGGTAGCTGAATCATCCGGCTCTACGTCTCTGTCAACCGTCCGACCGTGACAACATTGACTACCTTGAGCACCGCAACAACCCCTTCCCTCAAGTCCCCTCCCATCAACCCCACTCCCTTCCGACTTCTCTCCACTCCCACCTTCTCTGTTCACTCTACTCACCTGCACCCCCCACTAGCCCCAGTTCTGTAGGACGGGCAAAAATCGGGCAGGGCCAGCCTGGCCTCTAAGGCGGCTTTACCGATTGATATAATACGCAAGTATCTATCCTCCAAATTACAGAATTGTCCGTCCTGCCTGTAGCTCACAATTTTTTTAGAAGTGACCGCCAGCCACGATTTCGCCGATTAACCAGGCGGCATCCCTTCTTGCAGCTGTGTCCGCGATACTCTAATTATATTCAAACTGGAAATAACGCCTACTGCGTGAGCAACCATCTTCCCCAAACAAACTCTGAGCTAAGCAAAATCGTGGCACGAACACTAATGCGTTTCTGATGAGTCCATGAAATAAAAGCCGTGAATGTTTATTGAAGCACGTGTTTAGTTGGTTGATCTTCAATCGACAAGGTTTAACTTCTGACTGAAAAATAACGTGGCATTAACACTTTAACGTTAGATCCTGTCACCTTTTGGAATTACGGCATCCACAGCCACGCCAGTTATCGCATGTAGTTACAGAGGGGGGCGTGGGGTGGGTGGGAGGGGGGGGGGGGTAGTGGCATACGAGAGACAGACCAACACATAGCAAACTGAACACACATGAGAAAATTTTTGTCTTAACGTAGATTTTCGTCTTAATGAGGGTTAAAGTGTTGGTGCCACCATTTTGTTTAGCAGAGTTAGGGAAGGTAAACAAATACTAATTTGTTGTAATGGGAGTTGACAGTTTTTGTTCAAAGATATTACTGTAAACGCGTTCGTCAAAGTAGCAAAAGTGAGGTTCGGCGGTTTTCTGAGAGCATTGCATCTGAGCGTTATTAAGGGCGTGTCCGATTTACCTGAAACCGAAGGGAAACCGAAACCGTTTTTGAAACCGGTTTCAACGGTTTGCCCACCAAAACGCATAGTTTTACTTGATAACGGTTTGAGCTTGTGCTTATGGAGTTGTGCCAGCATGAATATGCCGTCTGTTTCATTTGCTACCTGCGATTAGCCTGTCCGTACATACGTTAGTGTTATACTTTTGTCCAGAAGTATCTATTCATTACATTTATGATTATCTATGGTGTATGTGTTGATTGAACTGACAGTTCCATGGAGCCGAAACCGTCAAACCAACTCTCTCGATATTTTCATATCGATAGGAACATAACATCTACAGAGTTAAAAAACACTGGATTTGGTGGTGAGTGTTTCTTAGTTTGTTCTATAGAGCAGCTGTTAGACGGCAACGGCAACGAAACCTGTGACAGACGAGACGCAGAGGAAACGGGGGGGGGGGGGGTCGGGGGAGGAGGGGGTTATGACGAGAAAATTAGGCGTATCATGGCTCACTGTGAATTCCACTCGACCAGACCGGCGCCTCGGCAGCTGACTGGCGGGCTTTCAGGATCCCGTGACACCTGCGCGATATGACCCCCAGCGTCTCGGGACTCAATTATTCTGGCGTTACGGTCCGCGGATTAATTTTTTGTTCGCGTTACGGTCCGCGGATTAAATTTCTATTCGCGTTATAGATGATGAGAAAATTAGGCGTATCATGACAAATTATCCCGCTCCTGTAGCGACACCTTGGTCCCTCCCTGTCAGGTGGACCTTCGTAACCGATATATCTCTGTCTGGTGTAGATACAAAAAAGAAAATTAGGCGTATCATGACAAATTATCCCGCTCCTGTAGCGACACCTTGGTCCCTCCCTGCCAGGTGGATCTTCGTAAGCGATTTGTCTCTGTCTGGTGTAGATGCAAAAAATTGACATATCGCCCGCCTGTTCCATTAAACTGAAACCCATAACGAACTTAGTTATGATAACAACAGTAGTAGTACCCTGTGGAGTCTGCATATCTTTTTGTTCGTAAGAATGGTTGAAGCCTGTTTTCTGTTTCTGCGACAGAGGTCCAGCCGTTTGTTGAAACAATGCTGGGGGTATTGCCTCGAGTAATGGCTGCTAAGATGATAGGATTGGAGCTGATTTATTCCGGTAGACAACCGACTTGTGTATGGATAAGAGCGGGATGCAGCTGCATTGAAGACGCAACCAATCGCTTTATAAACTATTGCAGCTATCGGTTTTCCATTCCTGTGGAGGCTTCTCACCCCACAAGGCGAATATCCATGTTAGTCTAGGAGAAAGAACCCCTTTAATTTGGAAGCAGGGAGCTGGTTTCCGCCCTGATACATTCTCTGTTCTGCATTGGCCTTGCCCGCGATGGGAATTTAAATGTCTTTTTCTAACCGACAATTATTACGATCTCGGCAAATGGTGCATATTGCAATGAAAACGAGATATGCGGCCAAAGCATTAGATTCTGTTTTTAATATATTAAGCCATCGGTGAAACATATGATACTCAGTGAACCAATTACCGCAGAGCGTGGTATTAATCTAGTCAATGACGCTCACGTGGCTCAGTGACTCCCACTTGACCAGACCGGCGCCTCGGCAGCTGACTGGCGGTCTTTCAGGATCCCGTGACACCTGAACAATATGACGCCCAGCGTCTCGGGACTCAATTATTCTGGCGTTACGGTCCGCGGATTAATTTTGTGTTCGCGTTATGAATGAGGTCGAGTCTGACACACATACATGTCTGTCAGCCAAGCCCTCATCACCGTGAGCCGGTACCGGCCGTCAATGGCGCCACAATGTCGAACAATGCTAGATGTCATAGGTCAAGATTTAAACACGGATTCTATGGCAGCGATCGTGGTGCGTTTCCGGGTAAAGCTAGTAAAGTTACGTCATGTTATGTTGGGTCAAATAAGCCAATTTGGCCAACATGAGCTCATAAAATGGTTCAATCTTAAACCCCACCCTGTGAATTATTAACCTGATGTCACTCACTGTATAAACACTTAGAAATAATCGTTTGATGTGAGATATATATAGCATCGATACGCTGAACGAATGGGCGACGTTTTGAGTGTACAACTGGTAGGGGGTGCCGATGGCTCTTAACATGGTTGAATCTCATGCTGACGTCAGTCGTGTGTCTGGATTCGTCTACTGATTCCGTGTCATGCTAGTTTACGGGTGAGGTCTGCTCACGTCAGTCGTGTGTCTGGATGCCCCTACTGACCTCGTGTCATTTTGGTTTATGGATGAGGTTTGCTGACGTCAGACGCGTGTGTCTGGATTGGTGTACTGACTCGGTGTCATGCTGATTTACGAAGGATTTTCGCTGACGTCAGACGTGTGTATCTGTATTCCACTACTGACCCCGTGTCATGCTGGTTTAAGGAGGACGTTTGCTGACGTCAGACGTGTGGGTCTGTATTCCACTACTGACCCCGCGTCATGCTGGTTTAAGGAGGACGTTTGCTGACGTCAGACGTGTGTGTCTGTATTCCACTACTGACCCCATGTCAAGCTGGTTTAAGGAGGAGGTTTGCTGACGTCAGACGTGTGTATCTGTATTCCACTACTGACCCCGCGTCATGCTGGTGTAAGGAGGAGGTTTGCTGACGTCAGACGTGTGTGTCTGTATTCCACTACTGACCCCGCGTCATGCTGGTTTAAGGAGGAGGTTTGCTGACGTCAGACGTGTGTGTCTGTATTCCACTACTGACCCCATATCATGCTGGTTTAAGGAGGACGCTTGCTGACGTCAGACGTGTGTGTCTGTATTCCACTACTGACCCCGTGTCATGCTGGTTTAGGGAGGAGGTTTGCTGACGTCAGACGTGTGTGTCTGTATTCCACTACTGACCCCGTGTCATGCTGGTTTAAGGAGAAGGTTTGCTGACGTCAGACGTGTGTGTCTGTGTTCCACTACTGACCCCGTGTCATGCTGGTTTAAGGAGGAGGTTTGCTGACGTCAGACGTGTGTGTCTGTATTCCACTACTGACCCCGTGTCATGCAGCTTTACGGAGGACGTTTGCTGACGTCAGACGTCTGTGTCTGGATGCCTCTACTGACCCCATGTCATGCTGGTTTAAGAAGGAGGTTTGCTGACGTCAGGCGTGTGTGTCTGTATTCCACTACTGACCCCATGTCATGCTGGTTTAAGAAGGACGTTCGCTGACGTCAGACGTGTGTGTCTGTATTCCACTACTGACCCCATGTCATGCTGGTTTAAGGAGGAGGTTTGCTGGCGTCAGACATGTGTGACTGGATTCCCCTTCTGACCCCGTCATGCTGGTTTGCAGAGGACATTTCTCCCCCCTGATAAATCATTCCTGACGTTCCTGAAGGCACGGCACGACCCACTATCAACCCCCGCCATCACCCAACCCCCGCTTCTAGTGTTGTCGCGCCGGGTGCCGCGACCTTCAAGTTGTGACCTTCATTCTCGCCGATGTCGACCGCATGTCGCCACCGTTGAAATCAGACGCCGAGTGAGCACGTGATTGATGACGTCACGTCACGCGACGCACTTTACCAAGGAGAAAGAAGCAACATATGCGGAGCTGCTAGCACACGTCACTTCACAACCCGCCACACCATGACCAAGCAACGCGTCAACCCTTACCCCCACCCCATAGCTCCCACCCTCCAACCCTCCCTCCCTCATCATTGGCCAAACGAAATCTCTCATTAGGTGGCGCCGCGGACTAAGATCGATGGTCGTGAACGTCCTTGAGTCCTGCGAAGTACATTCAAATGATTCGGTTTCCGCTACAATCCTACGCCTTTCAAGCGGCGACCATGAGTTAAAGACAGAGAGGATGCCTCGCCAACTGAACTGCCTAACATTGGAGTACTGCACTGTGGTGAACCGCCTTGGAATAATTCTGGGTCAAGGTATCCCTGGCCGCTATACCGATGGAAGATGACGTCACAGCAGGGCAGCCCATTAGCCTTGGTGAGATGGTGAAGAACGTAGCAATGTTCTACGCACCGGCTGCCTTGGATCGGTCCAGGATGGGTCGGTCTCCATAGTGATATGACGGATTGTGGTCATGCGTGCATAACCCGCTTTGGTATGTGGATGAGGTCAGAGTATCTGTAGAACGGTGTGAAATACCGATGGCGTAGCTGTGTAACGGTGTGAACGGTCGATGGGATGTTTGTAGAATGGTGTGAATTTTCAATAAGATGTTTGTAGAAAGGTGTGAAATATCGATGGGGGATGTCTGTAGAATGGTGTGAATTTTCGATGTGATGTCTATAGAATGGACAGGTGTGAATTTTCAATGTGATGTCTGTAGAAAGGTGTAAATTGTCAATGTGATGTTTTATAGAATGGGGTAAATTTTCAATGTGATGTCTGTAAGAAGGGGCTAATTTGCACTGGGATGATTGTAGAATGGTGGGAAATATCAAAAAAATGTCGGCGGAACGGTGCTGACTATCGACCAGATGTATGTAGAACGGTGTGAAATTTCAAAGAAACGTCTGTAGAACAGTGTGAAATTTCAATGAAAATGGTGCAAAACGTCGATGTTATATCTGTAGAATACTCTGAAATGTCGATATTGTGTGCATAGAACGCTCTGCGATGTCGATACTGTATCTATAGAGTGAAAATGTCCTTAATGAACCCAATCAACCTCTATCAGGTGTGTCTAATAAACGTAATTTGGCTCTAATTGTGTAACCAGTAAACCCAATGGGTCATCAATGGGCTGCATAAATGAGTGCAGAAAGGTCGCGATTGCTATGGTGTTAAGTAACTCCATGGGTTGTCATGGGTAAATCTTCATCAAAACCTTTGAGGATGATTAAAAGTGTTTTGCTCTTATATGAAGTGAATTATTTGCCGACTGATAAACTGTTTGACAGAACGATGGATTACAATGATGTTTGGTGGATCCTCTGTAGATTAATGCTTATTACAAGAATGCTCTTGACAGAAGCATGAAGTCGGCATGTTTTACCTGGCCAATTATGCATTTAGGGAAAATAGCTATTGACTCGGAGATGAAGGGAACATACTTCGTATCTGATATATTATTCTGTTTCTTTCTCGGGGTGTCGTTACCATGCCACCTCATAAATAAAAAAAACAACAACAACAGAATGTTAAGTTTTCTTGCCATTGTTACAATTGTGTCACAATTCATGGACATAATTGTTTTTGAAAATACTTGTTTTTGTATCACACAAGGACTCATTATTCAATGCTAGAACGGTTTATCACTGCGATATTTGTTGTTTTTACTTATTCTTGATATCACGGCCTTTCGCGTGTCTTAATAGAAATCAACACGTAATCTGACATATAGAATAGGTCTAATGGATTGGGCCAGCTCATGGGGCGTTCAGCCCCCAATATTGATCAGCTGTGGGTCTACCGTCGTAAAAAATTAATCACGAGACTTACAGCTTTAACAATTATTGTTAAGGGGGGGGGGTATCTTTTCTGATCTCCGAAATGGGCATGCAGGAATTCGTGGAGCTTCGCTATCGGCTGTTGGTCATTTTTGCGGATCGTTGTCCTACAATTCCTCGTTTAACGCGGAGACCCTTTGTCTATTTACCGCAGTCTGTTATAGCAGTCTGCGAATTCCTCGATATTCGCGATATCACAATCAAAGAGTTTTTTTGCGCGCCCAGCTTTAAAATGTCCTAATCTTGGAGATTCAATATTGCTCTCCTTAATTCCTGGGGATTCGCAATTCAGAGGGGCTATCCCCACCCCCCTAAGTGGCAAGCTGAGCCCAATGTGCATCGATTATGGCCGAATAACATAGGCATTGAGATGTCGTTTCTGGCTTCAGTTATCAATATCAACAGGTCTATCCACTTTATAAAGCGATGTTTTACTGCGGCCTTAGTCACGAACGCAAAACAAATCAGAGGATGTTGCCGACAGGATAAAAACAAGAAAAGACCATTAGTAAAGTACGGCCTTTTAGTAAGCTGTACCAACGTTAGTGCAGCTCGCTAAAAAGCCATGTGCGATATCTCCTTGTTGTAAGAGTCAACACGTAAACGTAAGCGATCGGGCAGGAACTGAGTTAAAGCATAGGTAGTTTTACTATGACGCCACGTACGTGTGGTCTGCAATAGGGTTGATTATGGCTTCCCCTCTTCTGTCAAAAAGGCCGCCACTGTGTGGACTGGCGGATAGAAGTCGGACACAATTGACAAATGAAGATAAACGAGCCTTCACACAGAGGACCACACGGCCTCCGTAACAACAAAGGGATAAGAGATGGTCCCACAGGAGGCGTCTGTCTGGCTGTGCGCTGTAAAACGCAATCCTGCCCGTAAGGCACGCGACGTTCGTTCGCGGAGCAGACGACTGGCCGCCGGTTTTGGCGGGAAACGATGCCGATGGGTGTCGTTAGCGCGACTGCGTGGTCACGTGGATCGGTAGTCTGCAATTCATCATTCTGACAATACATCCAAAATTAGCCACCGAATTGCTACAGTCGTCGGAGGTCAGGAGGCACATCAGACGTAGGCATGAAGCCACAAAAAAGAAACGATACCCGAAAAAGCTATGACGGATATAGTCAGAGCGAGACCATCACGGTGACGATTTTCGGGATATCAATTTCTACGAATGTCATATTGAGTGATTATTAAATAATAAACAATCATTGCTAAATATTTGTTTGCATACAAACCTGGCATCAGTTGACTGATTCTTGATGACCAGACCATGAGATATTTATTTGGAAAGACAATTCTCATTTTGGATGCAAACACATCATGTGACACAAAACGATGAACTGGTACATGTAGCGTCTCGTTTTAGCAAAAAAATGTTGGTACAAAGAATGGATGAGATAACTAAACGCCTAAAGCCTCCTTCCAAATTAATGGTTGACCTACGTAGTGTGCCAATCGTTTCGGGGTGATGATGCTTATTGCAATGGGGGTAGCGGCAGTTATATGATAAACCGGTGTCGTTGTCTAAATCGGAGGGTTACAGAAAATTTTGGAAGCTTCCAATTCCGACTGTTTCCGCGATGGTTTATGGATTTTCTTGTCGCGCCCAGTGCGGTGTCTTCTCCAAGTCGACCACATGGAGATAACAATAACTGCCCTATTATAATCAATAAACAGTGTCCATATCATGCAGGTAGCCCGGATGTGAGGAACCTTTGGCCCTTATCCAGGTTATGCTTTGTGAACGTTCTCTCTTTCTTCCTTTGCTTGTCCACTATTCGCGTTGTTATTGCTACATTATTCGCTAAGCAACTTAAATTAAACTGACCTTGAGTTTGACTTTGACCCCCATACCACACGACATAAAAACAATATCGCCCACGGTATCTAGGTCAGAGCTGGCAATGAAGTGGTAGACAAACGGTGACAATGTTAGCGACACATAATAATTCTCTAGACAGCGGGTGTAGCTTGGAATCCGCATAACATTAATAACGTCTCCATCTCTCCTTGTGTCAGCCAGGAATCGTGTGGATGAAACAACCTCTCACGCAGTGGCATTATGTGCGAAGGAAAATACAAATGTATTAAAACAATCGCCGTTTTGGGTCCGGACGATGTGTTTCTGCAATGGCCTCCTTCTCATATGTATCAGTCTCCCGACAGAGGGCGTTCCGCCTACGTCATAGTCTATGTGCTCCACGTCAAATATAGCCATCAGAAATGTCCTTCCTACGCGAAAATGTAAGAGGAATTTGATCGGAAATATATATAAACGTGTTTTTTTTATCAGTGCCAAGGAAATGGTGGTGCGTGATATGTCGTGTATGTCTATTGTGTGGCTTGAGTTCCCTCTGTGTATTGACCGCTAAAGTTGTAACTGTAGCCGTGGGCAATTCCAAAGCGAACACGACGACCCCATATCTCAGACAGACGACGATATTACTTTGGCAAAGTTCCTTTCGCATAAAACATGATTTATTGACCGATTCTTACAAATGGCGGGAAAAGTGTCATTTCCTTGTATTTACGTTTACAATGACGACCCCGACGTAAGTAATGTGGCGAGTGAAGGCGCGGGCGGTGGCTGGGGGGTTGGGGGGAGGAGGGGGGGGGGGGGCCGGAGGGGTACAAACCGCCAGGTTTTAGGTGCTTGTATTGTAACTAGCTATTTCTTTATTCCCAGGTCACGATACATTAAAAATGATAACTCCCAGTATACATAGGAAAGGCGGATACATGATATAAATTAGCGATTTTCCGATTCACTGTTATTTCATATTAAAATTCCCAGTTCACGAATAATGAAAATCCTTGATCACGACCTACGGATATTACCCCATTGCTAGCTCACGAAGAATTATTTGCCTCATTCCCAGGTCACCGTAAAATGAAAACCCCATTCCCGAGGAACGAAAATACCCCTATCGCTACCCCGCACCCCTATATAACTGAGGGAGTCTGGAGATGTCATGCCGGTATGTTTGCAATGTTCTGACGCCATGTTTCGACTCAGCGGTCACCGACCTGCCCTGCAGCAGCCAATCAGACGATGGTCGGATAACGGAACACTGTTCACAACCATCGTCTGTCGAGGAGAAAGCAATATCAGGGCGGAGATGACAATCTCAGTAAAGCCTCTCAGGTACGTATTGCCAAAGTCTCCAAACAAGATCGTACCTATTTTTACACGATCACCAACACACACACGCCTATAGGGCTACTTGTCGTCCAAATTGTCTGATTGGCCCTTACATTATTGGCCAGGCATATACTATGAGTTTTCTTGTGTAACCTTGTTCATTCTCGAGAAAGCGCTGACTGCCACATCGTCCGTTGATATTGCTATTGGTCTTTTAAAATCCCAGTTGTTTGGATGAATTGGTCATTTCCGCATTATCTATGAAAGAGAGAGATATATCCGTATCAGTGTATCAGGCTCATCTTGCAATATTGGATTTTATAAAGTGAATTGTTCGCGCCCCGCATCGTGCCGCCACAGGACATTGGGCCAGTTTGTGCACTTTGTTGGGCCAGGGCGGGTGTAACGCCCGGTATATTCATTTTGTGACAATGCTCCTCCAGTTGTGCCGATAGTGCTACGCCGTAAATATATGGCACACGAATCTCCACACCGGGTCATGCCTGATTTATTCAGTGGCAATGGAGCCAGCCTAGACAGTCACTTTACAATCATCTGTCATCTTCTCCAGCATGCCTCGTGCTGTTTGAATCGGATACAATCGGCATGCCGAATGTTTTCGAGCGCACCCGACCCGGGCGCAACAAGAGTCGTGAGGTTAGCGATGCGAACTGTGCGTATTGGGTTCACCTTGGGGCATATCGGGGCTACCAAATGCACCTCATTGAGTCTTATAGCTGGCAGGTGGTGCCGTGTAGACCACCGGGCAGTTGTGAAGGATTAGACGGGGCCACGAAGAGAGCAGGCATGAGGCGATGACATTGGAATGGAATCGATTACTATTACTTCGAAATGGCATGATTACGATTGTGATAGTAATGTGATGATTACGATTGACAGTAATTAAGGCGTTTGGATATGTAACCCCCCCCCCGCAACCCCCTCCCCAAATAATCAATAAATAAATAAATAAATAAACAAATAAAACAAATAGTATATGCAACTCTGTCGTCTGTATAGCAGCTACAGGTCGCATATGCTAATAATGTTTCCAGCTCGGATGTCATCAATGAGCCCCTCGTTATGGTTTGATATAACGACCATCTATTTGCACGCTATAAATATAATTCATTGTCGCAGTCGACCACAACGATATCACTGTAAACGCGTTCGTCAAAGTAGCAAAAGTGCGGTTCGGCTTGAATATTGCTGAGAGCATTGCATCTGAGCGTTCTTTAGAAATTCCCCAATGATGTCACAAGATTGACAGGTGGGCTTTGATGCAATGCGTAGGCATCTGTTTTGAAGGGCGTGTATTGTTCTCATGGTTGAGTGCTTTTCGTCGAGTTCAAGCCAATGAAAAGAGCGAATCTGATATTAAATGTAAAAGCACATGGGTTTGTATTCCCCTTTGACGTCACTTTCCTCGCTCCCAGAATTTAAATTGGTAGGTGAGAAAACAAATGGAAAAAGTATTCCCATGCACTATTTGGGACGTTATAACTTGATAATACAAGCGTGAAAACAGAAGATTAATATGAGCTCAAGTTGTTTTGACGTGGCACCCACTGTTTAAGAGATATCATCGTAGCCTGGACGGACGGCTAAACACACTTCATGCCACACTAACGGGTTGGTCGAATGTAATACCGATGGGGGTCTTAGAGGATGGGCGTGCGCGAATGCCTTGTAGAGCGAGAGTGGGGAAGGGGGGGGGGGGGGCGGCGTGAAGGGCGTCCTAACCTGTCACATCTTACCGACCTAGACATTTAGACGTTATATCCTGAGTAGCTGTGATTATATTTCCACCATCAAGTTTTGACATGTGCACAACATGGGCAACGAAACCTGTGACAGACCAGACGCGGAGGAAGCGGGGATAGGGGGCGGGGGTGGGGGGGGGGGTTGTATGGCGAGAAAAGTAGGCGTATCATGACAAATTATCCCGCTCCTGTAGCGACACCTTGGTCCCTCCCTGTCAGGTGGACCTCCTGTAGCGACACCTTGGTCCTTCCCTGTCAGGTGGACCTCCTGCAGCGACACCTTGGTCCCTCCCTGTCAGGTGGACCTTCTGTAGCGACACTTTGGTCCCTCCCTGTCAGGTGGACCTTCTGTAGCGACACCTTGGTACCTCCCTGTCAGGTGGACCTCCTGTAGCGACACCTTGGTCCCTCCCTGTCAGGTGGACCTTCGTAACCGAACTGTCTCTCTCTGGTGTAGATACAAAAAGTAACATCGCCATGTCTGTTCCATTAAACTGAAGCCCATAACGAACTTAGTTACGGTAACAACAGTAATAACCTGTGGAGTCTGCATATCTTTTTGTTCGTAATAATGGTTCAAGCCTGTTTTCTGTTTCACCGACAGAGGCTCGGCCTTTTGTTGAAACAATCCTAGGGGTATTGCCTCCAGTAATGGCTGCTAAGATGATAAGATTGGAGCTGATTTATTCCGGTTGACAACCAATGCATTAGATTCTGTTTTTAGTATATTGACCCATCGGTGAAACATATGATACTAAGTGAACCAATTACCGCAGGGCTTGCGACCTTGCGGTAATTGGTGGAGGAATAATCTAGGTAATGACGCTCACGTGGCTCACTGTGACTCCGACTCAACCAGATCGACGCCTCGGCAGCTGACTGGCGGGCTTTCACTACCCGGATGTTGCTAATGGATCACGTGAGGCCTGGGCGATCTGCCTCTCTCCCCCCCCCCCTGTCTCGCGATTCAATTATTCTCGCGTTACGGTCCACGGATTAATTTCGTGGTCGCGTTATGAATGAGGTCGAGTCTGATGCACAGACATGTCTGTCTGCCAATCCCTCATCACCGTGAGCCGGTACTGGCCGTCAATTGCGCCCCAGTGTCCAACAATGCTAGATGTCACAGGCCAAGGTTTAGACACGGGTTCCACAGCAACGACCGTGATGCGTTTCCGGGTAAAGTTAATGACAAGTTATGTTATGACCCAATTTGACCTAAACGTGCCCATAAAATGCTTCAATCTAAAAAACATTGGGGTGGGGGAGGGGGTGGGGGATTCTTACCCCCCAGCTCTCACGCGTCATCACCTTGGACCCCTTGAATTATTAAACTAATGTCACTCGGTACGCAGACATTTATAAATAATTGCTTGTTGTTAAACACATGGTGATAATTACCGTCGCGATTTATCTGTGGTATTAAAACCAATGAAAGGAGGTCCATTCGCCTCAGTTGGAGTTGAGGCAATGGTTGACACGATATAGCCTTACACGCCGAGAGTGCCGGGAAACCTCAATTAAATCAAATAATCTGTTGTGGAGCCATCGACATTTAAGCAAATTGCAAATATAGGCGATATGTAATGGTCAGCTTTTTAGGGAAATAAATTCGCAAAATTTATATAATTTACCCATAGAAGGATAAATATTTAAGCCATTTGGGTGGTTGCATAAGATATGTGGCTCACAGTTTGGCAAGTGTGGAGTTATTTAGTAACGAGATCTGAGCAAACTCGAGCGTCAACTCTGAACGATAAAAGCGGCAATTTTCGCGCCAAGTGTCATAAATGGAGGTTCCGGTCTCATTGTTAATTATGTTAATTAGAGGGAGAGTTCAGGGTTTGTCTAGATACTCAGTTTAATTAGTGTGGTTAATAAAGGGTATGAACAGAACCCGCTAATTGTTTTGAATTCATAATATCGCAAAATTTACACCCTGCGATGTTTTCTAGCACTTTTTACGAAAGGATGTAGTTCGACGCCCCGTCTCATGAGTGCAGCGCACCGAGCTCTTTAAATGGGAACCTACAGTTACGTCACGAAACGTCAAGCGATCGCCTCTGACTCTATCTTGATGTTTGCAATGCGGCATACGGGATAATGGCAAATATATCGAATAGTGCTCCTGAGTAAAAACTAACCGGTATTCTCTCTTGATGGCACAATATGTTGGGATACATGCCTGCGATTGAGCGGACTCACAGACTGGACTGGGTTATAAAACTGATAAGCAGAAAAGGCCTAGACCAATTGTTGTCCGTCTTCTGTCTCAGAAAGTTGCTGAACATATCATCTCCTCGGTAAGAAACTTCCCAAAGGCCTCGACAAATTGAAGATTACACCAAAATCCCCTACTGAAATTTTAGAGAACAGACGGCGTATGGGGGCTCGAGTCGATTACTTAAAGAAGAAGGCCTTACCAACGGAGCAGGTGGAGATCAAGATGACCAATCAGGAACTCTACGTCAACGGTGAGAAGCAGAGGGAACCCCTACCAACACCCTCCACGCGGGATCTGCTGACTATTCCCACGGAAGAAAGAGAAAGAATCACCAGCTCTGCCCCTAGCCTGCACCATGGTGATACAGTCTCAGCCAAAGGCTGTTCCTTTGTCATCTCAGTAGCTGAGGTGAAGACTGTTGGCCAGGCCCGGGAATCCTTTCTCCGGCTCTTGGTAGACCCTGTTAGGACAGGGGCCACAAACAATGTTGCAGAGGAGGTGGTGTCTCACTGTTTGTGAAGGTGTTAATTTCATTCGCAGAGATGAATTAGAAGTGTTTGATGCGAATATGGAAGCTTTGTTTATTGAAATTGACAAATGTGCAACCACTAATGATAATGAAGTTATTATAGGAGTGATATATCGCCCACCCGATACGCATATTGAGTCTTTTAACGAGCTCTTGACAGACTTGCTACATAAATTAGTGTCTGAGGGAAAAACCATCTACCTAACTGGCGATTTCAACATTAATCTTTTAAATAATTCAACACACAGACCTACGGCTGACTTTGTTAATAACATATTTAGTCATTCTTTAATGCCAACTATTAGTAAGCCAACTAGAGTCACAAGTAAAACTGCAACCCTAATTGATAATATATTTACAAATGAGAGTGATATTCAGTCTTTTCAGTGTATTATGTACACTGACATCACGGATCACTTTCCTATATTTTATGTATCAAAGCATATCGAAGTGGATACATATATTAAAGTTTGTAGTAAAAGAAAACATTCAAATGAAAATAAGGAAGTCTTTTGTAACAGGATGTCTGAGTATAATTGGGGTAGGGTAGTGGAATGCTCAAACCCCCAAGATGCATTTAGTGAGCTACATGGTGCCATTGATAAGTTTCATAAAGAATGTTTCCCAGTTATTGTGTCCAAATCAAAATATAAAAATAGAAACCCATGGCTTTCAAGTGGGCTTAAAAAATCTATAGCTTTAAAGAATAAACTTTATCTGAAATGCAAAAAAACGAAGATGGATACTTATATGCAAGAATATAAGAAGTAGGAAAACATGCTGCTCATTACTATCAGACATGCGGAGAAACTGTATTACCAGAACTTAATAAAGCAGAGCCAAAATAATTTATTTAAAACATGGAACACCATTAAGGAGGTCATTAACAGGAACAAATCCAGGCACACACAAACGACATTTCTCTCTAATGACACAGCTCTTTCTGACCGAAATCAAGTCACTAACGGATTTAATGACTTTTTTGTTAACATTGGTAAAACTCTGAGTAAGTCTATTCCCAAATTTAAGGACTCCCCCTTAACGTTTCTGCCTAATACTCCTGTTAACAGTTTCTTTCTAGATCCGGTTAACGAAGAAGAAATCAGACAGGTGATAGGATCTTTAAAAAAACAATTAACAAGTATAATTTGCTTTATGAGAATCAATTTGGTTTTCGAGCTAACCACTCCACCAAATTAGAGCCAGTGCTTTTATCAGATCGAATAGCCTCAGCAATAGATAAGGGGGAGTTCACATTAGGGGTATTTTTAGACTTTTCAAAAGCCTTCGACACGGTTAATCACGAAATTCTTTTATTGAAACTCAAACGGTATGGGACTCTGGTTTACTTTGGAAATACCATGTACACTATATAAAGGGCAAAATAGGTAGGGGGTTAGGAATCCTTACAAAGGCCAGAGAGGTGTTTAAAAGTGAAACATTACGTATGTTATACTATAGTTTTATTTTTCCATATCTTTCGTATGTTATCGAATTATGGGGAGCTGCATTTCAATCCTATGTTAAGCCATTGAATACTCTACAGAAAAGAGCTATCAGAATCTTATATGATGCTCCTAAACTTGCTCATACTAAACCACTTTTTGTCGCCAATAATCTTCTACCCTTAGCCTCCCTGTATGAATATAAGATGTTAATTTTTATGTACAGGCAATACCATGAGATACATCCAGAAGTTATAAAGAAAATGTTTGTTCGAAACCAAGATGTTCATAAGTATGTAACAAGAGCGTCCAGTAACTTACGAGCGCCAAAATATAGAAATAATTGTATGAAGATGTCAGTTAGAAATATGGGAACGCGTGTATTTAATAAGTGGTTTTGCGGGCTTAACTTTCTATGCTCTATACATGTTTTTAAGAGAACGGGAAAAAGTATGTTGTTAAAAGAAATTACCTAACAATATCTGAGTGATTAAACAGTTGGTTTGTGTACGGCATTATTATGAAAAAATCTTTAATTTTACATATACATTTTTTTTTTTTTTTTTTTGGTTGGGGGGGTGGGATTCTTTTCGTTCCCTTTGTTCCTTTTGCACGAGCATATAAGCACCGCTTCTGCTCTGTTTGCACAAGATGCAATGTAGATGTTTTTTAGATGCAATAAACCTATTATTTGATTTGACAAAATTCCGTTGAACCCGGGTGCTGGACTTTAATGTTAACGTCATGACAATTAGTCGCGCCTCGTAGAGTTATCTTGTGACAAATAGTGGCGCCATCAAGCGTCGCTTAGTGACAACGCACGTATCACCGCCGTGCTCCGAGTAAGTAAACCTGATGGCACTGGTCGTTGGTTGTGTGCATTTATTGGAAGGAATATGCATGGTTGGTTACCAAAACTGTAATGTTGCGACTGTGCCCGTTAATATCGTTTGATAACTGCCCGCACCAGCCGACGATCCACCGGTTACAAGTCGCAATAAATAATAGCACTATATTTGTGTCAAGCCATTGGGTGTCATTGCGTGTCCCGCCGCCCGGTGCTCCCGCAATCACCATACATGGCACAAGTGCCACAGGATCCGCTCACGGCCCTCTCTGGTAAGCGTTATGCAATAATCCTACCTATACATACCTACACAATGGCTTTCATTATTGAGTCAGGTCTTGCAGCCTCTGCCGTCGTCGCCTAGCCGCCGTGGACGACCATGACCAGAATGCCAAGTATGAAGAGCACCCCCGGGTGGGCGATAATGGACCGTGTCTCGACGCGCTGATTACCGCATCCGAAAAACAAGTCTGGGACGCATAATTGCGCTGCTACATCAATTACGCAATACTTTCAATAATTGATGGCATTCCAGATGCGGTCTGCGACGACCGTGCCTCTGGGGTCAGTCACCAAACGGACAATAGAGCGAAATCGGTGAGGGCAGCCCCGGCAGAGGATGACGCCAATCTGACGAAGGGGCCGTGCGACGGTGTGATTTGTCCTTCTAAAGGAGCCGCTGTCCTACATTAGGCCGCTTACGGCGTCTCGATTGGGGGCAATAGCAAGGCCGCTACATGTTGGCAATGACAGTGCCGTGTGCCGTAGGATCAAGACTGAGCCATAGAAGGATTTTGAAACGTTTATGTAAATATTTTTCAATACATTTTCCCGTGAGAAAACGATCGCATACATGAAACTGGACTTGTTCGCGGAAGATGACGAAAAATACATCTTGTAAACCAAATAAAATCATTGAGATTAAGCAAGAACGGGGTTCATTCAAAATGAACGTGTAGTTGTAAGTAGTTTCTACAAAGGCAAAAGAACTGGTTATTCGCGAAGATCCCATTTCCGGGTCATGTATCCCACCCAACCAACCCACTCCAAATACTAGTTTATATTTCCCCCCTGGGGTGTTGTACGCGCTTTAAAAATTCACATATTTAAAGTATTTGGCGTCTGAAAAATGGTCTTATATGGTTCTCATACCAAAATATTGCAGAATAATTTGCGGAATACGGATATTCCATACAGTGCTATGCACATATCGTCTGTTTGTTTTTGTCGATAAATCAGTTGTGTGAGGAACCTACACCTCCTTTCACACACCCACTTGCCCTCATACCCACACCCACCATACAAATAGCGCATAGGTTTCCCATCGTAAGAATGTTTTAATTTCCGCCTCCCTTTTCCAAGTCTTCTCCTTTTTTGTACTTTTTTATTCATGGCATGCCATTGCAATACGGGGGCAACGTATTACAAGGCAACTAACTTGTGAATTTCAATTCACATAACATTGAACATTTGACCTAAATAATATCGATTTTACGAGTTTTCGCGTTGCCCACCACCGCCCACGGATTCTGACCATGAAACGACCGCGTCACAGCGTTTCATCCCATTCAAGTTGCTCGGCACAACTATCTGGAAGAGGCTCACTTTGGTGGCGACTATACCCCGGGGAATGACGAGTGTCACGTGACTAGGTTCTTGCCCAGCGCACAGATGTTCCCGCCGAGGCGTCCACTCGAAACTAAGCTTTGTCATCGTGTGGAGGTAACAGGGACATCGTTGCCATCAGTGGGGTCAATTAGCAACTGTTCAGCCGTCTGAAAATATACACCGAAGGACACTGCCGCATATGCATCTACAAAGAACGCCCACGCTCATCGGGCCGGCGGTGGCCTTTTTTACATCTCGGCGACAGACATACAACGCACACTGCCCTTTACTTCACTGCGGCAGCCCCCCCTCCCCCCTACATTAGCAGGTATACCCCTGTGACAGCCCCCCCTGCAATAGCAGGTACACTCCTGTGATAGTCACCCTACGATAATAGGTACACCACTGTGACACCCCCCCCCCACCTACAATAACATTTACACCACTATGGCAGCCCACTTACGAATACCAGATCCACCATTGTGTAAGTCGCTATACGATATCAGATACACCACTATGACAGCCCCCTAAAATACCAGGTACACCATAGTAACAGCCCCCCCCTACAATACCAGGTACCCCATAGTAACAGCCCCCCCCCTACAATACCAGGTACCCCATAGTAACAGCCCCCCCCCCTACAATACCAGGTACCCCATAGTAACAGCCCCCTTACAATACCAGGTACACCATTCTTACAGACTCCCTACAATACCAGGTACACCATAGTAAAAGCCCCCCTACAATACCAGGTACACTACTGTGACAGCCCCTTACAATACCAGGTACACTACTGTGACAGCCCCCTACAATACCAGGTACACTACTGTGACAGCCCCCTACAATACCAGGTACACTACTGTGACAGCCCCCTACAATACCAGGTACACTACTGTGACAGCCCCCTACAATACCAGGTACACTACTGTGACAGCCCCCTACAATACCAGGTACACTACTGTGACAGCCCCCTACAATACCAGGTACACTACTGTGACAGCCCCCTACAATACCAGGTACACTACTGTGACAGCCCCCTACAATACCAGGTACACTACTGTGACAGCCCCCTACAATACCAGGTACACTACTGTGACAGCCCCCTACAATACCAGGTACACTACTGTGACAGCCCCCTAGAATACCGGGACACCACTATGACAGCCCCCTACCATAACAGGTACACCATGGTAACAGCCCCCCTACAATATCATGGACAACACTATGACAGCCCCCTACAATACCAGGTATACCACTGTGACAACCCTCCTACAATACCAGATCCGTCAATACGATAGTCATCATACAATACCAGATGCAGCCCTGTGAAAGTCGCCTTCGATATCAGATACATCACTGTGACTGTCACCCACCAATGCCCAGTACACCAGAGTAGAAATCACATTACCATGCAAGCTGCTGTCTGACTGCCAGCGCCAGTCTCGCCCCCGACCGCCAGCGCCAGCCTCGCCCCCGACTACCAGCGCCAGCCTCGCCCCCGACTGCCAGCGCCAGTCTTGCCCCCGACTGCCAGCGCCAGCCTCGCCCCCGACTGCCAGCGCCAGCCTCGCCCCCGACTGCCAGCGCCAGCCTCGCCACCGACTGCCAGCGCCAGCCTCGCCTCCGACTGCCAGCGCCAGCCTCGCCCCCGACTGCCAGCACCAGCCTCGCGCCCGACTGCCAGCGCCAGCCTCGCCTCCGACTGCCAGCGCCAGTCTCGCCCCCGACTGCCAGCGCCAGCCTCGCCACCGATTGCCAGCACCAGCCTCGCCTCCGACTGCCAGCACCAGCCTCGCCCCCGACTGCCAGCCTCGCCCCCGACTGCCAGCCTCGCCCCCGACTGCCAGCCTCGCCCACGAATGCCGGCGCCAGCCTCGCCCTCGACTGCCAGCCTCGCCCCCGACTGCCAGCGCCAGTCTCGCCCCCGACCGCCAGCACCAGCCTCGCCCCCGACTGCCAGCATCGCCCCCGACTGCCGGCGCCAGCCTCGCCCCCGACTGCCAGCCTCGCCCCCGACTGCCAGCCTCGCCCCCGTCTGCCAGCCTCGCCCACGACTGCCGGCGCCAGCCTCGCCCTCGACTGCCAGCCTCGCCCCCGACTGCCAGCGCCAGCCTCGCCCCCGACTGCCAGCGCCAGCCTGGCCCCCGACTGCCAGCGCCAGTCTCGCCCCCGACTGCCAGCCTCGCCCCCAACTACCAGCCTCGCCCCCGACTGCCAGCGCCAGCCTCACCCGGTTCAGCACCGACTCACCTGGTTCAGCACCGACTCACCCGGGTTAGCACCGACTCACGGCGCTTCACTGGGTGGCTCAGCCTAACCGTCGTCGTTTTTCATTGCACAGGTGACACAAGGAAATTACACGGAAGAGGAAACATGATGTAGGCATGTCACGTGTCAGCAGCATATGGAAATGGCGAACCAGAAAAAGTGACTGCGGCTTCCATCTTTTTTTAAACCCGCGCTTTTGTCTGTGCCCTCTAGCCATGAAGAGGTCTTTCGTTAAGCTTCCACACCCGTTCGTCTCTCACGAACCATATATTTGACTGAGTTGTGTTACCCGTCAAGCCATCACTTACGTGTTAAGTAATACCCAGTGTTTAGGTGTGTCAGGCGCCCCGAGTGACGTGTTCTTCCTTATACGTCAGCCAACGAATTCCTGGCAGTATAGTTCATGCAGTAGACCTCAGGTGTGTGAATGCCCTCCGGCAGGATTTGTAGGCCAAGGGGGAGATGGTAATATGCTTCATCGCGTATATAATTATCGCTGTACCCATCGTAACAGGAACAAAAGACGAAATAAACAATATACGGTAGGTCTAGGTATTTTATACTTTGGTTATGTTTTACATTGCAACAACAGGACAGTGCGAGTTTTACTTTTATAATTTTCTCTATTCGAATGCAGATGAAGTGATGCTAAGGGGATCATCTATCAGTCGGTTATATAATACTAACAAATCATTGTCTTGATATCATTTCTAACATACTTCGTGTTGCTGAAATTGTGGTCGGTGGATGTCCCCGTCTCCCCAGGTCTTGTGGTCGGTGGATGTCCTCGTCTCCCCAGGTCTTGTGGTCGGTGGATGTCCTCGTCTCCCCAGGTCATGTGGTCGGAGGATGTCCTCGTCTCTCTAGGTCATGTGGCCGGTGGGTGTCCTCGTCTCCCCAGGTCTTGTGATCGTTGGATTTCCTCGTCTCCCCAGATCTTGTGGTCGGTGGATGTCCTCGTCTCCCCAGATCTTGTGGTCGGTGGATGTTTTCATCTCCCCAGGTCTTCTGGTCGGCGGTCGGTGGATGTCCTTGTTCTCCCAGGTCTTGTGGTCGGAGGATGTCCTCGTCTCCACAAGTCTTCTGGTCGTTAGATGTCCTCGTCTCATCAGGTCTTCTGGTCGGTGGTTGGTGGATGTCCTTGTCTTCACAGGTCATGCGGTCGAGGGATGTCTCCGTCTCCCCATGTCTTGTGGTCGCTGGATGTCGCCGTCTCCCCATGTCTTGTGGTCGGTGGATGTCCTCGTCTCCCCAGGTCTTGTGGTCGGTGGATGTCTTCGTCTCCCCAGGTCATGCGGTCGAGGGATGTCTCCGTCTCCCCATGTCTTGTGGTCGCTGGATGTCGCCGTCTCCCCAGGTCTTGTGGTCGGTGGATGTCCTCGTCTCCCCAGGTCTTGTGGTCGGTGGATGTCTTCGTCTCCCCAGGTCATGCGGTCGAGGGATGTCTCCGTCTCCCCATGTCTTGTGGTCGCTGGATGTCGCCGTCTCCCCAGGTCTTGTGGTCGGTGGATGTCTTCGTCTCCCCAGGTCTTGTGGTCGGTGGATGTCTTCGTCTCCCCAGGTCATGCGGTCGAGGGATGTCTCCGTCTCCCCATGTCTTGTGGTCGCTGGATGTCGCCGTCTCCCCAGGTCTTGTGGTCGGTGGATGTCCTCGTCTCCCCAGGTCTTCTGGTCGGCGGTCGGTGGATGTCCTTGTTCTCCCAGGTCTTGTGGTCGGAGGATGTCCTCGTCTCCACAAGTCTTCTGGTCGTTAGATGTCCTCGTCTCATCAGGTCTTCTGGTCGGTGGTTGGTGGATGTCCTTGTCTTCACAGGTCATGCGGTCGAGGGATGTCTCCGTCTCCCCATGTCTTGTGGTCGCTGGATGTCGCCGTCTCCCCATGTCTTGTGGTCGGTGGATGTCCTCGTCTCCCCAGGTCTTGTGGTCGGTGGATGTCTTCGTCTCCCCAGGTCATGCGGTCGAGGGATGTCTCCGTCTCCCCATGTCTTGTGGTCGCTGGATGTCGCCGTCTCCCCAGGTCTTGTGGTCGGTGGATGTCTTCGTCTCCCCAGGTCTTGTGGTCGGTGGATGTCTTCGTCTCCCCAGGTCATGCGGTCGAGGGATGTCTCCGTCTCCCCATGTCTTGTGGTCGCTGGATGTCGCCGTCTCCCCAGGTCTTGTGGTCGGTGGATGTCCTCGTCTCCCCAGGTCTTGTGGTCGAGGGAGATCTCCGTCTTCCCAGGTCTTGTGGTCGGTGGATGTCCTCGTCTTCCCAGGTCTTGTAGTCGAGGGATGTTCTCGTCTCCCCAAATCTTGTGTTCGGGGGATGTCCTCGTCTGCCCAGGTCTTCTGGTGGGCGGTCGGTGGATGTCCTCGTCTCCCCAGGTCTTCTGGTCGGTGGATGTCCTCGTCTCCCCAGGTCTTGTGGTCGGTGGATGTCCTCGTCTCCCCATGTCATGTGGCCGGTGGGTGTCCTCGTCTTCCCAGGTCTTGTGGTCGGTGGATGTCCCCGTCTCCCCAGCTCTTGTGGTCGGTGGATGTTCTCGTCTCCCCAGGTCTTGTGGTCGGTGGATGTTCTCGTCTCCCCAGGTCTTGTGGTCGGTGGATGTCCTCGTCTCCCCAGGTCATGCGGTCGAGGGATGTCTCCGTCTCCCCATGTCTTGTGGTCGCTGGATGTCGCCGTCTCCCCAGGTCTTGTGGTCGGTGGATGTCCTCGTCTCCCCAGGTCTTGTGGTCGAGGGAGATCTCCGTCTTCCCAGGTCTTGTGGTCGGTGGATGTCCTCGTCTTCCCAGGTCTTGTAGTCGAGGGATGTTCTCGTCTCCCCAAATCTTGTGTTCGGGGGATGTCCTCGTCTGCCCAGGTCTTCTGGTGGGCGGTCGGTGGATGTCCTCGTCTCCCCAGGTCTTCTGGTCGGTGGATGTCCTCGTCTCCCCAGGTCTTGTGGTCGGTGGATGTCCTCGTCTCCCCATGTCATGTGGCCGGTGGGTGTCCTCGTCTTCCCAGGTCTTGTGGTCGGTGGATGTCCCCGTCTCCCCAGCTCTTGTGGTCGGTGGATGTTCTCGTCTCCCCAGGTCTTGTGGTCGGCGGATGTTCTCGTCTCCCCAGGTCTTGTGGTCGGTGAATGTCCTCGTCTCCCCAGGTCATGTGATCGGAGGATGTCCTCGTCTCCCCAGGTCTTGTGGTCGGTGGATGTCCTCGTCTCCCCAGGTCATGTGATCGGTGGATGTCCTCGTCTCCCCAGGTCTTGTGGTCGGTGGATGTCCTCGTCTCCCCAAGTCTTGCGGTCGGTGGATGTCCTCGTCTCCCCAGGTCTTTTGGCCGGTGGATGTCTGCCCAGGTTATCTCGGTTTTAGATGTTTGCCAATGGGTCCCATTGACTCCCCAAGGACACTGGCGGACCGTCCACATGATACATCTCCGTCATTGATCGTCATGCCGCGGTGACAACGTATCGGTCGGTCGGGACCATGCCAATCGGGGGAGGGGTGGGGGGACCGCCGGAGCTGGGGGCGGGGGGCGGTAGGGGGGGGGGGGGGTGGTGGAGGTATGTCGGAGTGCCGCCAGGTCGAGCTGCCCACATGGGATGTCGCCCTGTCAGGTCATTAACATTCATAGGCCTCTTCGTATTGTGGCGTAGTCGATGTCGTTATTCTACATACCATGTAACTCTGTATCCGTATAGGGTGTCACCCGGGTTCAATCGGTAGCGGATGAATTTCAATTTCTTAAGGCGTGTCTGATCACGACGAAGCATACGCTACATAAATCAAATGCCCTACATACATAGAAAATCCTGAACACAATTATAATGTGCATTGGACAAATATAGATCAAAGAGCAATGGTCCATTATTTTCATGTCGATAATGTAACTTATCAGCGATCAGTATATTTATGCTGCGGTCGAATACTTTTAGTTACCGTAATTTTATATACCTGAACACTGTTGTGATCAGGCAAAGCAGCTGCTATTAAGATATTTACGATATTATATACACCCTATACGTGTGTTTCTTTACATCCGGTGCACTGGTTAAGTCGATTACGAGGCTGCGTCCCGGTTGCTCATTATTGATAATTTCGGGGGTCAAGCCGGGATCCAGCGAGAATCCCTCTCTCTGACCAGCGGCAGAAACCCAGCAGCACCGGCAATCGAATTTTCCTACCCACCTGCCCCTTCCTGCCATCTGCGTACGGTCACCCCCCTTTTTTCTCATGTGGGCCTGTTTGTCCCCCACCTTCGTGGTTCCTTCTTCATATGTTCAGTTACACAGTCGGGCGTAATGTTACGTAAGGTTACGTAATGTGACGTTCGACTGTGCACCCCTTAGGGGTCGATATGTATTGATACATATATATATGTTTAGTCATTTAGAAATAAATGGCATTTCACCACCAACACGGTGTTATTTTTTTCACCAGCAACGAGCTTCGTCAGGGCTGGATGATAGACAGACAGACTGGTATAAATGCTGTTACAATATGTATCTGTTTGTGAAGAAAATGCTAGAATAGTAAAATCCTTTCGCGATCACCGCATGGCCTGGAGACACTTTGGAGGCGATTATCATCCAGCCCGCGATTCAAAATAGCACGTGTTGTGGGGTGAGCCGTTTTACCGAAACACGCTTAAATTGATGGCTCCAATTTGTAGCAGAGTGTACGAGATGAGAGAGAGGGTGCGTGCGTGTGTGGATGGGGTAGCGCTCTCCGGATACCCCTGCTTCACAAAACGGATTTGAGTCCAGCGGTAAAAACAACATGCGGGCAATTGAATAGCAGCCATCTACAGCCATTAGATCCGCTTCGGCGTACACTGTCACCAATCCGATTAGACCGACAGTGTCTGGCGAGACGGAACAGCCAAAGCGGTTGCACGGACCCAATGAGAAAACAATGTCCCATATATGGGAAGCCCCAAAGTGTGACTCAGAGTTAAAGCCAACCGGAACCGGACATTGCGCTGCATGCCGTCTAAAGATGCAAATGCGAAATACCGTTTTGTCCATCCGGTTTTCTGCACCACAGGCTGGGCCAATTGACCACGATAGGTTAACGACTTTGATTCCATCTATTCCAACGATCGAGTCTCTTCTTTCGCTGCCTGCCTGCTGCCCCCTTCCCCCCCATCGCCTACCCATCGGTTTCCATTCGTTCATTCTGTTGCTCAACCCAACGAGTTGTTCGTGAGCCATTCTAAATGACATCCGCGCGATAAGGTGATTCACTAAATCAGCCTTCATCCGGGTTTTTGTTCCCAGCAGCCCCCTTCCGCCCGTAAAGTCTGCTCTGTCGGGACGGGTGTGATTGGTGTCTCATTGGCGCACCCATTAGTCGGCAATGCAATCGCTACAGTCAGGCAGTTTATGGCAGATATCGGGCCATAGTTACGGCGCGAAAAACGATGCGTCGAGCTGAGGACTCGCTTTTTGTTTTTTGAAACATCATTTATTTCTGGCGGTTTGACATAGCGAATAGTCATATAGAAGATCACCTCGCCTAATGTAAGGAGGTCTCATGTGTCGCCAACCGGAACATCAGTCGGCCAACAGGACGGCGGAAACGTTCTTTATTCCCGCTATGGTTGTTATAAAGGATAGTTAAATATAATACATAAAGGATAATTAAATATAATAAATAAAGGCTCATTAAATATAATAAATAAGGGATAATTAAATCTAATAAATAAACGATTATTAATTAATTAGTTTGGCTTGTGGATAATGAAATTAGTTAATGTAATTTTGTAGTAATGAGACACACATCCACGTATACAGTTATAGTAAATCGCGAAATTTATTCGGTGTCGTCCATCGGCCACGACAGAGGCGTTGATAACGAACAATTTACAATGCATTCCAGACAGATCTTACGACACTGGAAACTCTAGGAGCCAAAGTAATTTTGTTTCTGTAAGAAAGGCCTGTTTTTTACTCAGGGGCTCTTTCGCTGGACGTTGCGCCAGAAAAATGTTATTTTTCCTTAATGTAGGGTGCAGACCGGACATGTCAGCGGAGACACCCCTGTAGAGGACCTCAATGCAGTAGTATGCTCATCGCGGCTACACGAGGAAAGGGGAAAAGCCGAACAACCATCACCGCTATCGTGATAATGGGGGAGACGAATTCTTATCATCCACTTTGCATGGTTTCTGGTAAATGTGGAGTGAACACTCAAAAAGAAGGGAAGTGAAAACCAGATACAGGTTGGGCATATGTAATAAATTATTCGGAGAACTAATGTGACGAAATTTGACGAGGTTACGCCCCAGAGGAAAAAAACTATGGCGTTATTACGGAAAAAGCCATTATACTACTTGTCGTTGGAGGCTCTGATGTGCCGTGAAAGTATAATGACTGAAGTAAGTGTGGCTGGAACACGAGCTGTAAGGAAGTGGCTGACACCACGCGCGCGGCCGGTCCGCTGGCGCCTGGGCCACGCCCCTAAAGGGATTATAAAACCCCGTCAGGTACTCAGGAATATTATTGATTATTAGTATCATGACAGTGCATGACGCTTTGAGGCTAGTTCCGTGTGCTTTTAAGTGTATGGCAATGAATGACTGATTATGTTTGATATCTATTTTTCTTTCCTTTTAGTGTCGGTGTCGTTTCAATGTAAGTATGGGAAGGGTCTCACGGTGTAAAACTGTTTACGACCGCAAAATCCTATTTTATTAAGAGAACCATATGATTGGAATGTATTAAAACATACCGTTTTAATGCCGTTAACAACATTATCTAGGTTAGTAATTGGTATTTAAATAACTAAGTGTGTTTCTCACGAACACGATGGATATTATCATACGTCCATACATCTGACGTTGTATTCCAAGTTACAACCCTTGAAGCACTTCCCACAAACCGATTGCTCCAGCAATATGCAATGCAATATCCAGGGACAACAATGTACAGTATATGTATCCAACCTGGTGTTGTATAACAGATTCAAGCGCACGCCAGTCCATCAAAACAACCCATGTCATTACGGCAACCTTTTCATAGCATGTCGCGTTATCCGACTCATCATTACACCTTAAGTATGAGGACGACATTAAGGCGATGGCATCTACCAGGAGAACACGTCTAGATGTGGTATCAGTTATTCATGAGCGTCACCGACCTAGGGACCCTGGATATCCATGGTAATGTAAACTTACGACATTGAGGAGTGGCTACACATTATCAGACTAGAAATGCAAGTAGTACTAAGACGGGACAGATTAGTGAGGGTATCTCAGGGATTGGGGGCAATCGCAGCGCCACTAGCAGAGGACACGGCGTGAAACATTCAGTAGGCTTCTCGGCCCATTCTTTGATATGGTGGGAGTGAATCGCCTTATTTATTCTTCGCAAATTGCCAACCAAATGCGAGTATTGTAATAAAGAATCACCATGAGAATCAAATGTAGTACCAAGTACAAATGTAAAAAGGGGGGGGGGGTGAGTCGCCTTGAGGGGCTCCCCCTAAGTCGGTACTTAAAGCGGTATGAAAATGTTCACAAAACTACAGGTGGATGGAGGAAATTTATTTTTGTCCGGAATTGCGATCGCCGCTGTTTCGTAACCCCCCCACCTCCCCTCCCTCCACGGCTCCCGTGCAGCTGTAGGCAACACATCGCCGCATTCAGGCATCAAACCTTAACCCCCTGAGTCCTATCCGGGCCTTGCAGCCAACTTGTCTCCGTGACAACGGGAGGGTTTCTCCCCCCCCCGCCGGCCTATTAGTTCACTCTTAACCTGTCACCTCCCCTGGCGACGTGTGCCGAGCAAGACACCTCCCCCCCCCCCGCCGGCCTATTAGTTCACTCTTAACCTGTCACCTCCCCTGGCGACGTGTGCCGAGCAAGACACCTCCCCCCCCCCCGCCCACCCCTGCTCCTCCCTCTCCCCCTCTCGTATCCCCCTCCACCTCCCTCTCCCTCTCGTATCACCTCCCCGTCCACCTACGTCCCTTCTGTCAGCGTCGTGAGACATCGGTGTCGGCGACATTTCATTGAAAGACTGCGCTAGCCATGTCCGGAGAAACCGCCAGCAATTACACTGCTCCCAGAGACCCTACCATGGCCGACGGCTACTGGGGCATGCCCGAGGATTTTGCCTCGGCAACCACCTGCTTTATTTACCACGTACATTGTAAAGTACTAAGTCTTTATTTTGCATCTCCCAATGCCTCATCGCAAATATATTCACTGCGCTAGCAACGTACCTGTGTGCATAATATGACGAAGAAAGGTTGTATATTACGCTATGTCTGATAGTTATATACCATACCATACCAGTATACATGGTAGCAGACATTCTAATAGGCACCAAACTAAACTTTCATTTCATGGTTATTAAGCATGATATTTGACGGCATAAGATTCACGTAGATACTGTTATATAGCGTCGATCAATACAAGCTTCTACTGAATTAGGAGACGAGGGATATCACGAAGTAATTGCAAGGTCTCTTTTGTACTTATCCGCTAAACGGTTAAAGCCTTGATCCGAGCTTACCGAGCCGAGTCGTGATGTTGAGGTCGATTATAGCCAAACGATGATAGCAATATAATGGTCACGCACAAATATAGAGAAATAATAGCGTGGTTCCTTTAACCTAGTCAGAACGATACATGTAATTTTACAAATTGTCCAAACGGTAAAAGAATTGTTAAATCCAATCCAGTAATACAAACTTGATATATATCGCTCCATGATGAATACAAGCTGACGTTGACAAATGGCTTTGCGTGATGATGGAATATATGATTTCCTTGGGACAACAGCATCTCAGCCAATAGTGGTCGCAAGTATTGCTTATTGATTCGCATATCTGGCGTTTTCTCGACGGCGTTCTTCCGAAGTGGACAAATGAACGCCGGACGTGCTGGTTGATTGTGTGACGTCACGAATGACGTCGATTTCTATCAAAGCGAGGAACATAATTGTAATAGTTTTATGCCTTTAACGACAGCGGATCTAGCTTCAGCAAAGATCTCTGCCGGAGCTGGGCGGGGAGTACGGGGAAGGGGGGGGGGAGGGCGAGGCGGGGCGTGGTGGGAGATGCACAAAAAAATAAAATAAAATAAAATAAAATATGCCGAGGAAGGGTCCATTTCAATTTATTTAGAATCTCAGCAACTTTAGAGATTTTATTCGTGAACTTATCAACATGTTTATTCCACTTCATATGTTTGTCAAGGACGATACCAAGCATGTCAAAACTGTCAACGCACTCTATTTACGTATTGTTTATAAACAAAGATAGAACAGTAACAGATTTCTGTTGTGTATGAAAGATCATGAACTTGGATTTGCCGCGTTCAGGGCAAGTTTGTTTGCTTAAAGCCACTGACTAATTTTAACCAATTCGCAATTTACTGCAAGGTTGGACTCATTAGGGACAGGTGTCATAGTACTTAACAGCGTGGTATTATCCGCATATATAATAAATTTGAAAATATCGCCAGCTGAGGATATATCATTTATATAGATAATGAAAAGTAGGGGACCAAGAATAGACCCTTGGGGAATCCCTGTTGCTATATCAGACATACCAGATTGAGCATTTTCGATTTAAACACATTGCTTACGATTTGTCACGTAATTTTTTAGTAATTCACGAGAACTACCGGATACCCCATAATGAGATAATTTAGATATAAAGACATTGTGATTTATAGTGTCACTCGCCTTGGACAGATCTAAAACTATACTAACAGGAATATGTCTCCTATCCATTAATTGTAATATTCGGTCCACGAGTTCCATCACAGCTAGATCTGTTGAATGGTGTTGGCGAAATCCATATTGACTGTTATTTAATAATTTGCTTAGTACGAAATAATCATAAAGCTGGTCGGCGATAACTTTCTCTAGTACATTAGAAAAAGCTGGAAGAATAGATATAGGACGATAATTCTCAATCAAACATTCATTCCCCTTTTTATAAACTGGTACTACCTTTGCGATTTTTAACTTATCTGGAAACAAACCGGTTGACAGAAACTGATTTATGATTATGGTAAAGGCTTCGCTCACCTCATATTTTATTTCTTTCAATAATCTTACACTAAGATTGTCGTGACCAGAACTTGATTTAGGTTTCAGAGCGCCAATTATCTTTTCGGTACAGTCATAGTTAATAGTATTAAAGTGAAATTTATTAATAGGGGGATCTTTTAAGGTTTTTTTAAATGACGTATCGGAATTCTTGCCTAACCCTTTTACAGTACTTGGACCAATATCGGAGAAATAGGAGTTAAACTTATTTGCTAGTAATAGTCGATTTTCAACCAGCTGGTCGTTGATAGTGAATTTGTCAGAAAATGGTTTTTTCTCTTGCATTTACTTAAGATATCTTTAATAGCATTCCAGGTTTGTTTCATATAACCTTTACATTTATCAAAGCGTAATTGGAAGTACTGTTTCTTAGCGAGGTTAATGCTTCGCCTAATTATTCTGTTATAAGTGCGTAAATTAATTTTTGCCTGTCATATTCAAATGAGTCAGGCGGGGTGGCTTTAAGTTGCCTGTAGAGTTTATCCCGATATTTTCAATATACCGTTTGTAATCCAGATGGACTTTTTATGCTTGTGCTTACGAAATCTAATCAATTTTAATGGGAGACATTTATTTTTAGCTTTTAGGAGCCATGTTTCCAGAACATCATAGTTACCATTTGGGTTGGCAAGTGGGTCCATGTCCATATGATTACACACATGGACAGATCGCAATTCCTCTTTAAATCGTGCTTTGGAATCATTGTCAAGTGTTCTGATAGCTACCAATTTTGGCTGATTAAACTTAAAAGACATAAAGTATAGCATATGAGAGTGACGTGACAATGATACCAGCCTTCGAGTGCAACATCTTTGGAGAAAGCTTGCAGAAAAAGTTGTCAATCAACGTAGCTCTATATCTCGATAGTCCTGTGGGGAAAGTGATTTTGGGAATAAAGCTGCGCGCCATTACAGTGTGAAGAAAGTCGCTGATCAGTGTTTTCTCATTAATCCCGAGAAGGTCGATGTTAAAAACACCAGCTATTATCACTTCCCCATTGAGATTATCCAGATAACAGATAACTCCTTTAAATTCTTCAGTAAACGTGTGATAATTTGCTACCAATTCACAAGGGGGTCTATATATATTACCAATTATAACGCTCTTTTTCAAAAAATCACAAGATACCTCAATAAATTGACATTCCCATGCAAATGTTGTATCATGAGGGAATAAATATTTATAGGTATAGTCCTCTAGCAGATTAATTAATAGACCACCATGTTCACTACAGATTTTACCTTGTGACAATGTACTAAACCCGCTTAACTGAAATTGAGATAGATCGGAGTCTGCAGAGAGCCAACTTTCCTGAATACATATCTCGCTTATTTCAACACCTGTGTGACACAATTCTTCCACAAATATTTTGAGTTCGTCAAATTTGGCCGACAGCGACCCACAATTCAGACTAATAACAACAAAAATATCGGTACCAGCCATTTGCTTTGCCGATTCTTCATTGTCAAAATAAGGAGACGGCTGGATAAATTCTGGTTCTCCAATTTCACTGTCCACTATGTCGCCATATTGCGTAATATTTAAAATTTCTGTTAAGGAATTTCTGCAAGAACCCCCAGATAATCTCAGTGTCTTCTTCTATATTGTTATTGCCTACGCCTGACATAACTTCTCGTTGATAACATTAATATGAGCCATGAAGCTGTTGTTGTACTCGTGGTGCACAATAGAATGGATACAATGATACCTAACAAACAATAACTGCCTAAATTGCCAACATATCGCTATCACATCATGAATAGAGGCAGGTGACCAATACTTGGTGGAGTGTGTACCAATCTTACCGACTTCGTGTGTGCCAGTTAGCATAGAAATAGAATGAATAGTTTAGATGGCAAACGAGTTATCCCCTTTACCATAGAACCCTTAAGCCTCTATCACACTTTAACATGGGCCCCTACAGCATGGCCATGCCCATGCTAAACTCTCTATCACTCTTTAACATGGGCCCCTACAGCATGGCCATGCCCATGCTAAAGCCTCTATCACTCTTTAACATGGAGCCCTATGGCATGGCCATGCCCATGCTAAAGCCTCCATCTGTCAGTAGATCTCTGTAGATCGCCTAACGGAAGTATTCAGTCATCATCCTTCACTCTGCGGGTGACGTTTCTCGTTTCCCCGTCTGACAACGCCTTGGCGGTAACCTGGTTATACAACTGTGGTAAAATGATTTCCGACCCCCCGGGGGGTACCCCGTTCTTGTCAAATACCATCATCTAACTCCCACCACCCATCCCCCCCCCCATCCCTCTTCATTCTCCTCCCTTCCCCACCTGTCACGCAGGATTCTAGTCTAACTCTGACAGGCGCATTGTACCGCATACAGACCTGTAAGTAACCTGATCCAACCTCCAAGCTCCTTACAACCCTCGACCCCCCATCCCCGCATCCCCCCCCCCTCTCCCAACTACCCTCCCTCCTCCCCATGAGGGCCGGATTCGAGTTGAATGTTGGACTATGTCGCGCCGCTCACCGATTTGTAACTGATCCATGTCTGGTCACGTGGATCAATCCCGACCGATCGTCCAGTCAGTTCCAGACCGAATTTACGACTAAACTAGTGACCCTCCAGTCGGTGAACCTGGACCCATCCAAGCCGTAAACCTGCACTCAGCACGGCGTGGAGCTCCATCCACTATGGCTGTACATCACTAAAACACAGGCTGAAGCTTGGCCGTCAAAAGCGGATTACGGGTCACCACCCCTATAGAGACGCGTCCGCCAAATGCCACGTGATGACGATGTGATAGGCCACCCATCATAGAACAGGATGTCGATACCGGGTCTACTGGCCTAACCCCGCCCCCCCCCCCCTAGCTGATTCATCACTTTGATAAGGGGCGAGTTCGCCGAAATAGTTACGAGCAGGGGGGAGGCAGTCACACTCAATATCGGGAATACATACATGGCAAAAGTTGTGTTGTTTGCTGCCCCTTCCCCCCAGCAAGCAGATTGTGAGAAGATTGGAGCGGGCGGTGAGGGTGGGGGGGATGAAATAACTGGACTTATTTATAGAGAACAATTCTGAGAATCCGAATTACAAGGAGACAAGACACACCTCCAGTACAGCAGAATCAAGAATGGACTCGTCCACGTTGACGCGCCTAGCAACCCGATGTTTATCGGTCAACCAATCAGAGGCTGGCTGTTGGCTGGCGACAAGAAGTTCTGCCCGGTCAGCCATTCCGACAACAGATGCCAACGAGGTCCTCCTCTTTCTACCCACAACCTCCGTTACAATACGTTCTGATTAAATTTCAGTATTAACCACTACGCAATGAATTATGAAATTGATGAGTATAGTATGGTTTGTATCGCATAACACTCTTATACTGATGAATTCTCGTAATAAACTGACGGGTAATTATTTGATTAAAAGATAAGTGTATAATATATAAGGATATAGATGACCGCTGTTCATCGTTTCTCGTAAAATTTGTTCATTTTATGTTTATGTTTTAATAATTCCTTTTGATTTGATCAGCTGAATGATTGTGAAATAAGCCCAAAGGTCAGAAATAAGCCCAAGTATATAATTAGTACCAAGATATGTAAATATGAAACTTATGAATGTTATTGATATATTCATGAGCATGGCGAATGACCCCTGACCTTCCCTGGCTAAACGATAAGACCAATCAGCTCGATTGAAATTTCAGTACGTGGCAACTCAAGCTGATTGAAAATGATATGTCAATTTTAGGACAACACATTTATTATTATTACTAAATTTCAATTCCGCTTTTACTTAAACGCGCGAGATTTAACACGCATTGTCAGCATATCCAATTTTACCAATTATAAGGTGCTCAGTCAATATATATTTGGTTAATGTATTTGGCATACGTACATGCCGATGTGTTTCGCCTACGTACAGCGCGATGTGATCCGCCTTCATACCGGGCGATATGTTTCGCCTACGTACATGGTGCTGTATTTCACCTATGTAAATGGCAATGGGTTACGCCAACCCATAATAGGGTCACGTGGTCTGTTTACGTTTATTCGCGTTGCGTTCCGCCAATTACTGGCGAAGTGTTCCACCAGTTAGCGGCAAAAGCCGAGGGAGCTTTCCAATTGGGAGATCTCCCTTACCTACTTAATACCTACTAATATACAACCTTACCATATCACGTATTCTTGACGGCCAAGCTTCAGCCTGCGTTCAAGTGATGTACAGCCATAATTGAGGGCATTGCACCCAGCCGCGGGTGTACAATGGAACTGACCGGACGTTCTGTCGGGATTGATTCGCGTGACCAGACATGGATCAGTTACAAATCAGGGGGAGGAGGGAGGGGATTGGGAGAGAGGGGGGGGGGGGGGGTGGGGGTCGAGGGTAGTAATTAGCTGGCAGTGACTTGTTTGGGATGGTTTTGGACAACAAACCCTGGAAGTGCGTCACGCCCTTTTTCCTCATCACAATCAAAGGGTTTCTCTCTTCAGTCACAACAATGGTACTTGAGTGGAATTAGCATAGTACAATCGGCAAACTTCATAGGCCTCTTCGTACCAAGGCATAATCGATGTCGTTATTCTATATACCATGTAGATCTGTGTCCGCATAGGGTGTTTCCCGGGTTCAATCGGTAGCGGATAAATTTCAATTTGGCACGGCGTGATTTTACCGAATTGTTAGGGGAAACCAACAATTTTGTAGAAATGAAGGCATGGTATATGTTATTACCATGTTCAGTATTTTAATCTGTGCCAAATTAAATCAATATCAGGACCGCGGAGTGTCTGTTTTATGGGGAAATGTTATTGGGGAAAAAATATCTGTCTGATCACGTGTCTGATCACGACGAAGCATAAGCTGCATACATCAAATGCCCTACATATATATAAAACTGTGAACATAATTATAATGCGAAGTGGATACTTACAGATCAAAGAGCAATGGTCCACTCTTTTTATGTGGATAATGTTGGTACATTATGTATTTGTTCGACGTGAAGAAAATGCTAGAATAGAAACATCCTTTCGTGATCCCCGCACGGCCTGTTGACACTTTGGAGGCGATTTCCATCCACTCGGCGATTTGAAGAAGCACGTGTTGCCAGGTGAGCAGTTTTACGGACACGCGCTTCAATTTAGGGCTCCAATTTGTAGCAGACTGTAAGAGGGAGCGGGAGGGGGGGGGCGATTTTAAAGGAGGGTGCCCCTTTGCCAAGCCGTTTTAGAAAGGTGAGAGAGAGGGTGTGTGCGTGTATGGATGGGGTAGCGCTCTCCGGGTACCCCCACTGCTTCACAAAACAGATATGGAATCCAGTTACATTTAAGCCCAGCGGTAAAAAAAATCACGCGGGTAATTGAATAGCAGCCACCTTCATCTATTAGATCCGCTTTGGCGTACAGTCACCAATCTCAGGCGGCCGACAGTGTCTGGTGCGACGGAAGAGCTAAACCGGCTGCACGGACCCAATGAGAAAACCATCTCCCATAGTATGGGAAGCCCCAAAGTGTGACTCAGGGTTAAAGCACACCGGAACCGGACGTTGCGCTTTTTTACAACCGGTTTTCTGCCCGTAACCACAAGCTGCGCCAGTTGACTACGATAGGTTACGACTTTGATTCCATCTATTCCACCGATCCCGTCTTCTTTCGCTGCCTGCCTGCTCTCGGGACGGGTGTGATTGGGGTCTCATTGGCGCACCCATTAGTCGGCAATGCAATCTGTACAGTCAGGCAGTATATGGCAGATATCGGGCCGTAGTTACAGCGTGAAAAACAATGCGTCGAGCTGAAGACTCACTTTTTTGAAACATCATTTATTCCTGGCGGATTGACATAGCGAATACACATATAGATGGTCGCCTTGCATAATGTAAGGAGGTCTCATGTGTCGCCAATCGGAACATCAGTCGGCCAACAGGACGCCGGAAACGTTCTTTAATCACGCTCTGGTTGTTATTCTGGTTAGGTTATGTGGTGATTTGATTTATCGCTGTGCCTCAGGACGCGCAACGATTCTGTCCCGGTAGGAAAAGTAGTTTTTGTCCATTTTAGTTGAGTGTTTTTTTCTTGGAATGCAGACCAACCGGTTGCATGCGCAAAAGCTGTGTCTGGGGCTTTTCACGCTATCCTCTAATTACTCCAGGGGTGTCATGGCCGCCAGGTTTAACTCATGTATGCGGCCGTATGGCCTAAAACACAGATCCCTTCCATAACGAAGTGGTTCAGGGACGAATCAAGCGTTATCAGCAGTGACGTGAGGCGAGAGGGTGCGGCGGGTTGCAGCTTGTCCAGGGAAAATCAAAATGTCCCAGTTGTTTAGTTGGTACAAACGGTGTTAATATCTGGTTATTAACGCGCCAGTTACCACACATTATAATGTCATAACTCGGTGCCTGGACGGTGTAAGAGAGATTGTGCTATTGTGTGACATCTTTACACGTGAAGGTAAAGACAACTACATACTTGCAACCACGGCGGAGGAAGCGCTTTCCATCTGAAGCCATATCACCAATCTGTGATAACTACTATTAAGGGGCGTTGGACAAGCTCTCACCAAAATGGCCGTTTGCGAAAATGCATTAGAAAACTTATTAATTTACTTATCAGTCATGTTATGTTAGACCATTCATATTATAATGACTTATACTGGTCAAAGTATAACCTTTATGTCCAATATATATCACATACTATATCCCTGGCTCTCACGTTTCCAGGCGGCCATCTTGTCCAATTCCATCAATAATTTGTTAGTGATGAAAAACCATCAAAATCGTTCGCGCTATGAGAAATTTTATGAAGCACTAAACCAAGAAATATATATCATATAATAAATCATAATAAAGCAAAACTAGTCCACTCCAATTATAAAACATAATGGACAATTAATATGCTGTATGGCTTGTCGGTGACGAAATGTAATGTCATTTTGCAGCAACAACCATCACCGCCATCTTGATAATGGGGGAGACGAATTCTTTTCAGGCACTTTGCATGGTTTCTGGTAAATGTGGAGTGAACACTCTCAAAAAAGAAGGGGAAGGGAGACCCAGATACAAGTTGCGTACATGTAATACATGATTCGGTGAATCATCCAACGTTGTTCTTCTTAATGCACATCACAACGCGCAAATAAATATATATAGAATCTGCACTTTCCATAGAGATACATATTTATTTACAGTGTATAACTTTTTGAGGCTAGTTTCATGTGTTTTTAAGTGTATGGCAATGACTGACGGATATTATGTTTGATATCTATATCTTTTACTTTTATTATCATTCCAATGTAAGTAAAGCTGTATACGACGGCTAAAACCTATTTTATTATGAGCGCTATATGATTGGAATACATTAAACATGCCGTTTTAATACCGTTTGAATAACTAAGTGTTTTTCTCACGAACACGATGGATTTTATCACATCTGACGTTGTATTCCAAGTTACAACCCTTGAAGCACTTCCCACAAACGGATTGCTCCAGCTTTAATGCAATATCCAGGGACAACAATGCATAGCATATGTATCCAACCTTATATTGTATGACATATTCAAGTGCACGTCAGTCCATCAAAACAACCCGTCATTACGGCAACCTTTTCATTGCATGTTGCGTTATCAGACTCATCATACACCTTAAGTATGAGGACGACATTGAGGCGATGGCATCTACCAGGAGAACACGTCTAGATGTGGTATCAGTTATTCATGAGCTTCACCGACCTAGGAAGCCTGGATATCAATGGTAATGTAAAACATGTACGCCATTAAAGAGTGGCTGCACATCTCAGACTAGAAAAGCAAGTGATAGTAAGACGGGATAGATTAGTGAGGGTATCCCAGGGAATGGGGGCAATCGCAGCGCCACTAGCGGAGGACACGGCGTGAAACATTCAGTAGGCCTCACTGCTCATCCACTGATGTGGTGAGATTGACTCGCTTCATTTATTCTTTGCCAATTGCCAAGCAAGTGCGAGTATTTTTCATTTTACAATGTTTGGTATGAAGTATACGTTAGTATCCAGACACATCGTGCGGGTCCATGTACAAATATAAAGGGGGGTGGGGGAGGGGGCGGTGCGCCGCCTTGAGGGGCTCCCCTTAACCGTGAGTCGATACTTAAAGCGGTACGAAAATGAAGTCCACAAAACTACAGGAGGATGGAGGAAATTGATTTTTGTCCGGAATTGCCCTCGCCGCTGTTTCGTCACCCCCCCCCCACCCCCACCCCCACCTCCCTCCACGGCTCCCGTGAAGCTGCAGGCAACACATGGCCGCATTCAGGCTTCAAACCTTCACCGCAAGCTGTCTTGCACCCCCTGAGTCCTATCCGGGCCTTGCAGCCAACTTGTCGATGTGACAACGGCAGGGTGTCCCCCCCCCCCCGGCCCACTAGTTCACCCTTTATGGGCCACCTCCCCTGGCGACGTGTGCCGAGCGGGACACCTTCCCCGCCACCCCTGCCTCTCGCTCTCCCCCTCTCGTATCCCCCTCCCCGTCCCTCTCCCTCTCTCGTATCACCTCCCCCTCCACATACGTTCTTTCTGTCAGCGTCGTGAGACATCGGTGTCGGCTACATGTTCATTGAAAGACTGCGCTGGCCATGTCCGGAGAAACCGCCAGCAATTACACTGCTCCCCGAGACCCTAGCATGGCCGATGGCTACTGCGGCATGCCCCAGGATTTTACATCAGCAACCACCTGCTTTATTTACCACGTAGATTGTAAAGTACTAAGTATTAATATTGCATTACCCAATGCCTCACCACAAATATATTCACTGCGCCAGCAACGTTCCTGTGTGCATAATATGACGAAGAAAGGCGGTGTATTACGCTATGTCTCACAATTATATACCACACCATACCAGTTAACATGGTAGCAGTCATTTTAATAGGCATCAAACTAAACTTTCATTTCATGGTTATTAAGCATGATATTTGACGGCATAAGATTCACGTAGATACTGTTATAGAGCGTCGATCAATACAAGTTTCTACTGAATTAGGAGACGAGGGATATCACGGTGTAATTGCAAGGTCTCTTTTGTAGTTATCCGTTAAACTGGTAAAGCCTTGATCCAAGCTCACCGAGCCTAGTCGTGATGTTGAGGTTGATTATAGCCAAACGATGATAGCAATATAATGGTCACGTACAAATATAAAGAAATAAAAGCGTGGTTCTTTTATCCAGTGAGAACGATACATGTAATTTTACAAACGGCCAGAACGGTAAAAGGATTGTTAGATCCAATCTGGTAATACATACCTTATATGTATCGCTCCATGATGTATACAAGCTGACGTTGACAAATGGCTTTGCGTGATGATAGAATATATGATTTGCTTGGGACAACAGCATCTCAGCCAATAGTGGTCGCAAGTCTTGCTTATTGATTCGCATATCTGGCGGGTTGTCAGTTTTCTCCACGGCGTTCTTCCGAAGTGGACAAATGGACGCCGGACGTGCTGGTTGATTGGGTGACGTCACGAATGACGTCGATTTCTATCAAAGCAAAGCACGTGAATGTAACAGTTTTATGTCTTTAACGACAGCGGAATTAGCTTCAGCAAAAATCTGCCGGAGTGGGGCGGGGCGTTGGGGGAGCGGGAGGGCGGGGGGGGGGGGGGAGGCGGGCCGGGGGGTGGGGGGGGGGGAGCACAGTTCGTCCAGGCCTGATTCAGTCTTAAGGTTATTCTTTGAAACTAGATCATAATGCAAAACATTATCAGTTCAATATATTTTCGCCTTGATCTGTTATTTGAACTTTACCTTCCCTGCGATCCGTGATTGGAACTTGGAACCATTTGCCCCGTTATCCATAAGTCCGCAACTGAATTGGGGGCAGGGGGTAGGGGGAAAGGGCTCTGAACAAAATTGCGACTTCAAATTTGTAGGCGACCAGCGGGGGTGGGGCGGCTCAGATGGCTTAAATTTTGCATTAAAAATAGGCTTTTATTCCTCAAAAAGAGGGGATCCCCGGACCCCCCACCCCCCCGCTGACGAAGTACATTGCAAAGTGACATGTTGTAGGTGCAACCTAGTGGCGGATCCAGGGGGGGGGGGGTGCGGTTATCCCGATCCCCTTAAACAAATGGATGTTCAAGACGAATTGTTCATTGACGATTAATGAACAAGAATGCCGTTTTTCAACGGCCATCTGAGGCGTAACAATCCCCCCCTTTCCCAGTCGCAAGTTTTTAGAGATCGGAGAGCCCCCCCCCCCGCCACCACCACACCCCTTTGCAGACCCTTAGTTTCGCCCATGCTAATGGGACGCGATCTAAATATATTTCTCGCGAATGTTTCTTTTTCGCCCCTATTTCAAGCGGGTTTACGCGATTTCTCACTGGGAAGTATCTCAATGTTAAATCTGGCATCACGCCTGCGTCTGCGATGCCAGTATGCATGAATGCGGTCAGTCTTGTCAAGCATTAAAACTTAAGTCACCAAAAGTTATCTTACGTTTTTAACGGTTCTCAAGCGAGATCTTAGCTTTTAGATGTATGCAGAATACGCGTTCACAAACTTAGATAACACTTAGACCAAGACCGATTATTTTCCAGAAAAAATTCGACCTTTATTGACCCCATGATCCGTGAACGTACTCCCCCCCCCCCCCTCGCTTCCCTCCCCTCCCGCTTGGCCTTCCTTTTCTGGATATATCGGCAACTTTGCAATGCACTTGATGACGACTTGTAAAACAAATGTTTATCATATGCCAAAGTGTGTGGGGTTGCTTCGTCAGACTGGGCAATCCATTGTAAATGTTCCCAAAACTGTTGGTAAGTCAGTTCAATTCGTCTTTATCTGACACGGGATCCCCGGATCCATCGCTTAAATATCCCCTTGATACCAATAACTCAAGAGTAAAGAGTCTTTTCAACCCTTTCACGTGGTCTGTTCCTGATAACAGATTTGACGGTAGTGGGGACAAATGGGAGTAGAATTTGTGTTTTATCCAGCATGATTAGTCTCTTTCGGTGGCGCCTTCCGCTCTTTGTCATAGGCAACGGCTTTTATGCTCACGAACCGCCTCCTGGGTGTGTACCATCGATGATGAGTGATCTTACATGGTTGGCTAATGGAAGACAATCGGAGGTTAATTGGTTTCGGCGAATGTTTCAAATAAAAACCTAGAGCATCATGTATCAAACTAATCCGAATATATTGGCATACACGGGTAATATTAAACATTTTCTCTTTGCTATCAGGGTATATGGTCATTTCGAGCAATGCATTAAAACATTCAAATATGTGTAAAGTACGACGTTTTTCGTACCTGATATCAGACATGATGGCATGGTCTATCTGTGAAACAAATAGTGGTTTGATGGCAATCTATATGAATAAACAGCTCACACGGAACCACAACCTAAGCCCAAGAAATATTTCACTGATCTGTCACTTGATTATCCGTCGATAGGTATCTTGGTATCTTGGTATAGGGCGCTTGGTATCTGGCTTGCCGCTGGGGGGAATTGTTCAACACGACTCAAACTGCTCAAACGACGACGAGAGCATGACCAGGAAGTGTTGAAACGGCATGAGTACCACGTGCGATTACACCGTGTGAGTGCCCCGTGCGAGTGCCCCATGTGAGTGTCCATGTGTGAGTGCCCCGTGCGAGTGCCCCGTGTGAGTGTCCATGTGTGAGTGCCCCGTGCGAGTGCCCCGTGTGAGTGTCCATGTGTGAGTGCCCCGTGCGAGTGCCCCGTGTGAGTGTCCATGTGTGAGTGCTCCGTGCGAGTGCCCCGTGTGAGTGTCCATGTGTGAGTGCCCCGTGCGAGTGCCCCGTGTGAGTGTCTATGTGTGAGTGCCCCGTGCGAGTGCCCCGTGTGAGTGTCCATGTGTGAGTGCTCCGTGCGAGTGCCCCGTGTGAGTGTCCATGTGTGAGTGCCCCGTGCGAGTGCCCCATGTGAGTGTCCATGTGTGAGTGCCCCGTGCGAGTGCCCCGTGTGAGTGTCCATGTGTGAGTGCTCCGTGCGAGTGCCCCGTGTGAGTGTCCATGTGTGAGTGCCCCGTGCGAGTGCCCCGTGTGAGTGTCTATGTGTGAGTGCCCCGTGCAAGTGCCCCGTGTGAGTGTCCATGTGTGAGTGCCCCGTGCGAGTGCCCCGTGTGAGTGTCCATATGTGAGTGCCCCGTGCGAGTGCCCCGTGTGAGTGTCCATGTGTAAGTGCCCCGTGCGAGTACTCCATGTGAGTGTCCATGTGTGAGTACCCGATGTGAGAATCGGGTTGTCCCTTGTAATTCATAAAAGTAATTCAGGTACCACACGAAACTGATTTACAATTTAGAAGACAGCAGGCACGCATTTATTTGCCGCTACAGGGAACACCGTTGAAGCGTTCGTCGAGTGTGTTTATGAATAAGCCAAGCGGGTCTGCATAGAGCTGCGCCATGGAGCGGGTCTATTCCATAAAGAACGCACTTTTGAGGTGAAGGGGGTAGGGGACGGACTTTTCCGCCGAACCCTCCCAAACCCCGCCACATATTAAGTAACCCACCCTAACCGGACCTGTAATGGACTTGTCTACCTGTTCGGTGTCGTCTGTCTTATTATGTGGCTTGTATTCTTATGATATACCCGTCACGATTCGTACCCAACATATGAGCATCGAGTTTTGCGAGTCGTGTTTTTGAGGCCTCCTGCCTAGTACTACTAATATACAAAAATGCAAACACTATTTTGCATGACAGAAGGAGGGATTTTTTCTGCATGGGATTCCTTGTAATACGGAGAGCACGGAGTTACCACGCGGACTTTGATCTAGGGGCATGCTATATGATGTTGCAATGGCTTTTTGTCTTTCTCGCACAGCGGTTACGTCGTGGGATATGCATACTCTGCAATGGGTTTTAAACATGACCAAGGCGCTTCGATTCAGTAAGCTCGTCTATTTATGTGGGAATTGTGTTATTGCTGAGTGATTTAGGACTATAGTCAATGTGACAATGGTATTTGTCGCTGTAGGGGACAGACCTGTGGCTCATAATGGTGCCTCACACAGTCACGTGTCGGAGCATTATGAAACGGACACATGCGACATTATCATGAAGAGTTTCCTAACCACATTGCGCATTATCATAAAGAGTTCCTTAACCACATTGCGACATTATCATCAAGGGTTTCTTAACCACATTGCGATATTATCATCAAGAGTTTCCTAACCGATATTATCATAAGTTCCCTAAACACATTCAAACTAAACGTCATTATGGAAAAAATCCTAAGCAAATGGGACATTATCGTGCTATTAGTTAAACGAGGATCATGTAAAAGATAACGCGGTACATACCTCAGGAGGATCAATGCCTCATAAGCACTAACATGGCACATAAAACTGAGGAACCGAGGAAAATCACATCGCCGTTCCTCCTAGTCGGTTTCTCGTTACCCAGGCAACGAGACAAAACATGCTATGAATATGAAGTAAATAGTCTTCGATATCGTATTGTTATATGCTAATTATCCGCCAGATGACGTGTGGAGAAGTGTGGAGGGAGATACGGGGAGAAGAGTGATAGGCTGTTTGAGAGTATTCTACTATGAACTAATGTTGTGATGAGAATTTTTTGTGGGATTTTAGTTGAGTTTTGGCCATCCACATTTTAATGTTGCCTAAATTGCCAACGTTTCGCTATCACACCATGAATAGAGGCAGGTGACCAATACTTGGTGGAGTGTGTACCAATCTTACCGACTTCAAGTGTGCCGGTATAGAAATAGAACAAATGGTTTGGATGGCAAACGAGTTATCCCCTTTACCATAAAACCCGACAGCATGTCCATGCCCACGCTAAAGCCTCCGTCTGTCAGTAGGTCCCTCTAGATCGCCTAACGGAAGCTTTCAGTCATCATCCTTCACCCTGTGGGTGACGTTTCTCGTTTTCCCGTCTGACAACGCCTTGGCCGTAACCTGGTTATACAACTGTGGTAAAATGATTCCCGACCCCCCGGGGGGTACCCCGTTCCTGTCAAATACCATCATCTAACACCCACCACCCATCCCCCCATCCCTCCTCATTCTCCTCCCTTCCCCACCTGTCACGCAGGATTCTAGTCTAACTCTGACAGGCACATTTTGCCGCCTACAGACCTGTAAGTAACATGATCCAACCTCCAAGCTCCTTACAACCCTCGACCCCCCATCCCCGTACCCCCCCTGTCCCAACTACCCTCCCTCCTCCCCATGAGGGCCGGATTCGAGTCTAACATTGAATATTGGACTATGTCGCGCCGCTCACCGATTTGTAACTGATCCAAGTCTGGTCACGTGGATCAATCCCGACCGATCGTCCAGTCAGTTGCACTAGTGACCCTCCAGTCGGTGAACCTGGACCCATCCAAGCCGTAAACCTGCACTCAGCACGGCGGTGATCTCCATTGTTTACCCACGGCTGGGTGCAACGCCTCATTATAGCTGTACATCAGTAAAACACAGGCTGAAGCTTGGCCGTCAAAGGCGGAATACGGATCATCAACCCTATAGAGACGCGTCCGCCAAATGCCACGTGATGAGGATGTGATAGGCCACCCATCATAGAACAGGATGTCGATACCGGGTCTGATGGCCTCACCCCCCCCCCCTCCCCCCGCTAGCTGATTCATCACTTTGATAAGGGGCGAGTTCGCCGAAATAGTTACGACCAGGCGAGAGGCAGTCACACTCAATAACGGGAATACATACATGGCAAAAGTTGTGTTGTTTGCTGCCCCCTTCCCCCAGCAAGCAGGTTGTGACAAGATTGGAGCGGGAGGTGAGGGGGGGGGGTGAACTAACTGGACTTATTTATAGAGAACAATTCTGAGAATCCGAATTACAAGGAGACAAGACACCCCTCCAGTACAGCAGAAACAAGAATGGAGTCGTCCACGTTGACGCGCCTAGCAACCCGATGTTTATCGGTCAACCAATCAGAGGCTGGCTGTTGGCCCCTGACCTTCCCTGGCTAAACGATCTGACCAATCAGCTCGATTGAAATTTTAGTACGTGGCAACGCAAGCCGATTGAAAATGATATGTCAATTTTAGGCCAACACATTTATTATTATTACTAAATTTCAATTCCGCTTTTACTTCAACGCGCGAGATTTAACACGCATTGTCAGCATATCCAATTTTACCAATTATAAGGTGCTCAGTCAATATATATTTGGTTAATGTATTTGGCATACGTACATGCCGATGAGTTCCGCCTACGTACAGCGCGATGTGCTACGCCTTCATACCGGGCGATATGTTCCGCCTACGTACATGGTGCTGTATTTCACCTATGTACATGGCAATGGGTTACGCCAACCCATAATAGGGTCACGTGGTCTGTTTACGTTTATTCGCGTTGCGTTCCGCCAATTACTGGCGAAGTGTCCCACCAGTTAGCGGCGAAGAGTTCAGCCACTTTTATTTAATTAACTTGACAATTTGTTTGTTATGTAGGGTCTTTCTCACTCGGCAATAAATTTACCCTTTCCGATTCTATACACTGTGTTCTGTTTTGTTGCCAAGGAGCAAGCTGCGGGCGAGCCAGCTTATCACCAGGAATTCGTAGCGAAATACATAAATAAACATAGCCATATTTCGATACATACGGCGCATTAGGCTATCAGCACCCAGTTTGACGTTGCAAATTCTCAATTTCTATCCAGCGCGAAACGCGCCCACACCCTCTTATGGGCCGCCAACTCCTCCCAAAAATTTGAACGGAAGCCAAAAGCCCTGCTATCACGACGACCTTGTCTTACAATTATACATGACGACCAGTATAGAAATTATATATGTCTCGAGTCCATTGAGATATATGAGGAGTGAAAGGCGGACATCTGCGCCATTGTAAAATCGTTCCAAGCGACGAAGAGACATAATGGGCATCGAAGACACATGATCCGGGAATCTATCATCTTGTCAATTGGAAAGTCGACAATTCTCATCAGGGCCTTTGGCGGGGTGAAGGTTGGCGTTCATCTGCTGATGTGCAGTAGGTAACGTGGGAGGACGGATAAGATTAGAAATCTCGTAAAGCGACAAGATGTGCAACAAGATGACGGCTTCCGCGTCCTGCGGATGCACTCCCCAATCCCAACACCCACCCACCACATGGTCGGCCAAGGTCAGACAATTCTCATGTCTAAGGGCGAATAGAGAGGGTTTACGGTAGTGGCCGCGCGGCTATTTATAAAGTCTCGCGCCGCATCATCGAGGCTGTAATTAGGTCATTGAAACGCCGTAACTCGCTCCGGTCTCTGATGCCTTGGAAGTGACGGGGTTATCACCTAATCCTACAGACAGAGGCGGGGAGGACGTTCACCAGTATGATTGATCACGCTGTGGTCGTCAGGATCTCATGTATGCTTCGTGTAAGGAGTGACTCGTGTGCGAGGTGAGGTGGTCGGGATCAATAAGCAGAAGCCGAAGGAGCTTTCCAATTGGGAGATCTCCCTCACCTACTTAATACCTACTAATATACAACCTTACCATATCACGTATTCTTGACGGCCAAGCTTCAGCCTGCGTTCAAGTGATGTACAGCCATAATTGAGGGCATTGCACCCAGCCGCGGGTGTCCAATGGACCTCCACGCCATGCTGAGTGCAGGGTCACTAGTTTAGTTTGGTCTGGAACTGACCGGACGTTTCGTCAGGATTGATTCGCGTGACCAGACATGGATCAGTTACAAATCAGGGGGAGGAGGGAGGGTATTGGGAGAGGGGGGGTGGGGTGGGGGTCGAGGGTAGTAATTAGCTGGCAGTGACTTGTTTGGGACGGTTTTGGACAACAAATCCTGGAAGTGCGTTATGCTCTTTTTCCTCATCACAATCAAAGGATTTCTCTTTTCAGTCACTTTCTTTGGTGACAACAATGGTACTTGAGTGGAATTAGCATAGTACAATCGAGAAAAAAAACATCATACATTTTAATGTTGACGGATCGTTCAGTTAACGTCAAATTGACGCACCGAGTCGATCCCCATGGAGTAGGATCAAAGAAACAGTCAATATATGTTTTCTTTGAGTCTTTTATGTGACGCCAATTTGCACAATTTATGGCATACGACGTCCAGGTTTTTGTATCTTATTTAGAGTATGAACATCTGGCGAGTACCATAACTTGATGAAAACGACAGGGCCAAAGCAATAGATGCAGAAGTGTGAGAGAGTCATGACGAAGCTTTTGGTTGTTTGGCTGCAGTAGGACGCGTTAACCTCTGTAGATCATCTGGCAACAATGAGACGGCCCAAGGGAGACAGGAGCCATGTCTCCGGACGTACCGCCATAAGCTTTGTGAAGAAAGACCTGGGACTTTTAGCTCACACTAACACACACATTCGTATGGGTGGGACTCGAACCACGCACCGGTCGCCCGGGTTTGCCTTGCAGAGCATCCTCGACGCTGGGTGAACACGCTACAAGAGGACCCCCCCCTCCCCACCACTTTGTCCCTCAATTTCGCCAAACCGGTGTGGTGGGGCGAGACGTGGGTAGTTCTGAGTACATCACCGGATCACGCTAGACAGAAACGGAGGTTTAAGAAAATTACTGTCAATCCCCACCTCAACCTAAACTACACCCGTCCCCCAAGCTGTTGCATGAATTGGCAGCAGAATTTCCTGCGATAGACACATAAACAACAGCGTTCGCTGTTCTGTGTTCACGATAAGGCAGCAACAGGCGATTTACACGAGGCGCGATGAAAAGCCGTTTGTGTAACCTTTTTAAATGTGTTTTTCAGACTCGTCGTTGTTATTCAGCGCAATGGATACCTGCCGTCTACATCCGGCTTCAGCCGCCGCAAGATGCCGTATCTGATCCCACTTCTATTGTGCCGGTTGTCGCTATATTGTCGGACTTCATGCTTTGTATACATGATGACAATAATTTTGCAGTCTCTGCCTGTGTCTGGCCCATGTCAGTCTCTGCCTGTGTCTGGCGCATGTCAGTCTCTGCCTGTGTCTGGCTCATGTCAGTTTCTGCTTGTGTCTGGCCCATGTCAGTCTCTGCCTGTGTCTGGCCCATGTCGGTCTCTGCCTGTGTCTGGCCCATGTCAGTCTGTGCCTGTGTTTGGCTCATGTCAGTCTCTGCCTGTGACTGGCATTGGACATCTGTCTGTATGGAGCGCTGTTACCAACCAACGCTGTGTTAAACCAGTTACCACGCTGCTGAAGCCAAATGTGTTCTTGCTAGACATAACTCCACTTTGCTGAAAAAGACAAGGCATAAAAAATATGACACTGGTTTTATTTCCTGGGATTAGATTCGGCGCTGACCGTGTTTTCTGATGTGATGTCTTGTCTAAGGAATGTCGACGAAACGTCGGTTTTAGATGCTTCGTACTAAGTCCCATTGAATCCCCAAGGACACGGGAAGACCTCCACATTTGGTTATGCATATCCGTCATTGATCGTCATACCGCGGTGACAACGTATCGGTCGGGAGGGACCATGCCGATCGGGGGAGGGGGATGGGGGCACGCCGGAGCTGGGGGGGGGGGGGGGTATGCCGGAGTGCCGCCGGGTCGAGCTGCTCACATGGGATGTCACCCATGATCTGTGTCCGTATAGGGTGTCACTCGGGTTCAATAGGTAGTGGATGAACTTCAATTTGGCACGGCGTGATTTTACCGAATTGTTAGGGGAAACCAACAATTTTGTAGAAATGGATACATGGTATATGTTATTACCATGTTCAGTATTTTAATCTGTGCGAAATTAAATCAATATCAGGACCGCGGAGTGTCTGTTTTATGGGGAAATGTTATTGGGGAAAAAATATCTGTCTGATCACGTGTCTGATCACGACGAAGCATAAGCTGCATACATCAAATGCCCTACATATATGTAAAACTGTGAACATAATTATAATGTGAAGTGGATACTTACAGATCAAAGAGCAATGGTCCATGCTTTTTATGTGGATAATGTTGGTACATTATGTATTTGTTCGACGTGAAGAAATTGCTAGAATAGTAACATCCTTTCGTGATCCCCGCACGGCCTGTTGACACTTTGGAGGCGATTTCCATCCAGTCCGCGATCTGAAGAAGCACGTGTTGCCAGGTGAGCAGTTTTACGGACACGCGCTTCAATTTAGGGTTCCAATTTGTAGCAGACTGTAAGAGGGAGCGAGCGGGGGGAGGGACGATTTTAAAGGAGGGTGCCCCTTTGCCAAGCCGTTTTAGAAAGGTGAGAGAGAGGGTGTGTGCGTGTGTGGATGGGGTAGCGCTCTCCGGGTACCCCCACTGCTTCACAAAACAGATATGGAATCCAGTTACATTTAAGCCCTGCGGTAAAAAAAAAACGCGGGTAATTGAATAGCAGCAACCTTCATCTATTAGATCCGCTTTGGCGTACGGTCACCAATCTCAGGCGGCCGACAGTGTCTGGTGCGACGGAAGAGCTAAACCGCATGCATGGACCAATGTCCCATAGTATGGGAAGCCCCAAAGTGTGACTCAGGGTTAAAGCACACCGGAACCGGACGTTGCGCTTTTTTACATTCGGTTTTCTGCCCCTAACCACAAGCTGCGTCAGTTGACTACGATAGGTTACGACTTTGATTCCATCTATTCCACCTTAATCCATTAGTCGGCAATGCAATCTGTACTGTCAGGCAGTTTATGGCAGATATCGGGCGATAGTTACTGTGTGAAAAACAATGTGTCGAGCTGAAGACTCACTTGTTTTTTGAAACATGGTCATCTCGCATAATGTAAGGAGGTCTCATGTGTCGCCAACCGAAACATCAGTCGGCCAACTGGACGGCGGAAACGTTCTTTAATCACGCTCTGGTTGTTATTCTGATTAGGTTATGTGGTGATTTGATTTATCGCTGTGCCTCAGGACGCGCAACGATTCTGTCCCGGAAGGAAAAGTAGTTTTTGTCCATTTTAGTTGAGTGGTTGTTTCTTGGAATGCAGACCAACCGGTTGCATGGGCAAAAGCTGTGTCTGGGGCTTTTCACGCTATCCTCTAATTATTCCGGTGGTGTCATGGCCGCCAGGTTTAACTCATGTGTGCGGCCGTATGGCCTAAAACACAGATCCCTTTCATAACAAAGTGGTTCAGGGACGAATCAAGCGTTAGCAGTGACGTGCTTCGAGAGGGTGCGGCGGCCTGCAGCTTGTCCAGGGAAAATCAAAATTTCCCAGTCTAGCTGGTACAAACGGTGTTAATATCTGGTCATTAACGCGCCAGTTATAATGTCATAACTTGGTGCCTGGACGGTGTAAGAGAGATTGCGCTATTGTGTGACATCTTTACATGTGAAGGTAAAGACAACTACATACTTGCAACCCCGGCGGAGGAAGCAGTTTCCATCTGAAGCCATGTCACCAACCTGTGATAACTGCTATTAAGGGGCGTTGGACAAGCTGTCACCAAATTGGCCGTTTGCGAAAATGCATTTGAAAACTAAAGTACTTCATCAGTCATGTTATGTTAGACCATTCATATCATAATTACTTATACTGCTCAAGGTATACCCTTTATGTTCAATATATATCACATACTATATCCCTGGCTCTCACGTTACCAGGCGGCCATCTTGTCCAATTCCATCAATAATTTGTTAGTAATGAAAAACCATGAAAATCGTTCGCACTATGAGAAATTTTATGAAGCACTAAGTCAAGAAAAATATATCATATAATAAATCATAATAAAGCAAAACTAGTCCACTCCAAATATAAAACATAATGGACAATTAATATGCTGTATGGCTTGTCGGTGACGAAATGTAATGTCATTTTGCAGTAATCCGCCATGTATGAAGTTACAGTAAATCGCGGAATTAATTTGGTGTCGTCCATCGGCCGCGACAGACGCGTTGATGACCAACAATTTACTATGCATTCCAGACAGATCTTACGACACTGGAAACTCTAGGAGCCAAAGTAATTTTGTTCCTGTAAGAAAGGCCTGTTTTTTTCTCAAAGGCGCTTTCGCTGGACGTTGCGCCAGAAAAAGGTTATTCTTCCTTAATGTAGGGTGCAGACCGGACATGTGAGCGGAGACACCCCTGTGGAGGACCTCAATGCGGTAGTATGTCCATCGCAGCTACACGAGGAAATGGGAAAAGCCGAACAACCATCACCGCTATCTTGATAATGGGGGAGACGAATTCTTATCATCCATTTTGCATGGTTTCTGGTAAATGTGGAGTGAACACTCAAAAAGAAGGGAAGTGAGAACCAGATACAGGTTGGGCACATGTAGTACATGATTCGGGGAACTAATGTGACGAAATTTGACGCGGTTACGCCGCAGAGGAAAAAACACCTGGCGTCATTATGAAAAAAAACTTCCAAAAAAACCCTTTAAACTTTGTGTCGTTGAAGGCTTTGATGTGCCATGAAAGTATGATGACTGAAGTAAGAGTGACTGGAACACGAGCTGTAAGGAAATGGCTGACACCACGCACGCGGCCAGTCCGCTGGCGCCTGGGCACCGCCCCTAAAGGGGCTGCAAAACCGTAAGGTACGAGGGAATAGGTGCATCATCTAACGTTGTTCTGCTTAATGCACAGCACAACGTGCAAATAAATGTATATGGAATCTGCACTTTGCATAGAGATCAATATTGATCGCTAAATGTTTTTTGCGGTTTGATAATTAGCATCATGACAGTGCTTGACGCTTTGAGGCTAGTTCCGTGTGTTTTTAAGTGTATGGCAAGGAATGACTGATTATGTTTGATATCTATATCTTTTTTCTTTTAGTGTCGTTTCAATGTAAGTATGTGAAGGGTCTCACGGTGTAAAACTGTTTACGACGGCGAAATCCTATTTTATTAAGAGAACCATATGATTGGAATGTATTCAAACGTATCGTTGTAATACCTATAGCAACCTTATCTAGGTTAGTAATTGGTATTTAAATAACTAAGTGTATTTCTCACGAACCCGATGGATGTTATCATACGTCCATACATCTGACGTTGTATTCCAAGTTACAACCTTGACGCACAAACCGATTGCTCCAGCTTTAATGCGATATCCAGGGACAACAATGCATAGCATATGCATCCAACCTGATGTGGTATGACATATTCAAGTGCACGCCAGTCCATCAAAACAACCCATGTCACTACGGTAACCGTTTCATAGTTTGTCACGTTATCCGACTCATCATCTACCTTAAGTATGAGGACGACATGGTGGCGATAGCATATACCAGGAGAACACGTCTAGATGTGGTATCAGTTATTCATGAGCGTCACCGACCTAGGAAGCCTGGATATCAATAGTAATGTAAACAACTTACACCATAAAGGAGTGGTTGCACATCTCAGACTAGAAAGGCAAGTGATAGTAAGACGGGATAGATTAGTGAGGGTATCTCAGGGAATGGGGGCAATCGCAGCGCCACTAGCGGAGGACCCGGCGTGAAACATTCAGTAGGCCTCACTGCCCATCCACTGATGTGGTGGGATTGACTCGCTTCATTTATTCTTCGCCAATTGCCAAGCAAATGCGAGTACTGTTCATTTTACAATGCTTAGTATGAAGTATTCGTTAGTATCCAGACACATCGTGCGGGTCAATGTCACAAAGGTTTCCCTTCCTATCGGCCTTAGAGATATCCACATTCGAATCAAATGTAGTACGAAGTACAAATGTAAAGGTTGGGGCGGTGCGCCGCCTTGAGGGGCTCCCCTTAACCCTGAGTCGGTACTTAAAGCGGTACGAAAATGAAGTCCACAAAACTACAGGAGGATGGAGGAAATTGATTTTTGTCCGGAATTGTGCTCGCCGCTGTTTCGTAACCCCCACCCCCCCCCTTCCCTCCACGGCTCCCGTGAAGCTGTAGGCATCACATCGCCGCATTCAGGCTTCAAACCTTCACCGCAAGCTGCCTGTCACCCCGATCCCGGTCTTGCAGCCAACTTGTCTCCGTGTCAACGGGAGGGTGTCGCCCCTCCCTCCCCCGCTGGCCCATTAGTTCACCCTTTACGGGTCACCTCCCCTGGTGACGTGTGCCGAGCGGGACAGCCCCCCCCCCCCCTGCCCCTCCCTCTCCCCCTCTCGTATCCCTCTCCCCGTCCCTATCCCTCTCTCGTATCACCTCCCCCTCAACCTAAGTCCCTTCTGTCAGCGTCGTGAGACATCGGTGTCGGCGACATTTTCATTGAAAGACTGCTCTGGCCATGTCCGGAGAAACCGCCATCAATTGCACTGCTCCCCGACAGCCTAGCATGGCGGACGGCTACTGGGGCATGCCCCAGGATTTTACCTCGGCAACCACCTGCTTTATTTACCACGTAGATTGTAAAGTACTAGGTAGTAATATTGCATTACCCAATGCCTCACCACAAATATATTCACTGCGCCAGGAACGTACCTGTGTGCATAATATGACGAAGAGAGGCGGTATATTACGCCACACGCGAGGCGGGGTGGGGGGGGGGGGGGGTGACGCACACTTCGTCCAGGCGTGATCCAGTCTTAGGGTCATTTTGCAAATCTAGATCATAATGCAAAACATTATCAGTTCAATGTATTTTCGCCTTGATCTGTTATTTGAACCTCATCTTCCCTGCGATCCGTGATTGGAACTTGGAACTATTTTCGCCGTTATCCATAAGCGAAGTCCGCAACTCAATCTCAAAGACATATCGCTTCACCAGGCGTCGCGACTGAATTAGGCCTTGAGTTGTGCTGCCATCTCACGGATACCGGATAATGACGCTCCATTTTGGAACTCTTCGAGGATGTAGGTAATAATCTACTGTCACCATCAGCTGATTCTGTCAGGATGCAATAACAGAAGGTGAGGCAATAAACAGTACAAGACAGAAGTTGAGTGCCATCCTCTGGTGACACAAGTAGACAAACGGGAAAAGCTTATTAACGTTGCCAGGTAGCCTTGCGCAGCACTTGTCAATGTGAGCATGGGCAGGTTTGGATCCAGTAACTTGTAAAAGGAGGAATTTATTGGAAAGTGGCGACAGGGGGGCAGGGGGTGGGGGGAGAGGGCTCTGAACAAAATTGCGACTTCAAATTTGTTGACGACCAGCGGGGGTGGGGCGTCACAGATGGCTTAAATTTTGCATTAAAAACATGCTTTTATTCCTCAAAAAGAGGGGATCCCGCCCCCCCCCCCCCCAGACGAAGTACATTGCAAAGTGACATGTTGTAGGTGCAACCTGGTGGCGGATCCAGGGGGGGGGGGGCGGTTAACCCGATCCCCTCAAGCAAATGGATGTTCGAGACGAATTGTTCATTGACGATTAATGAGCAAGAATGCCGTTTTTCAACGGCCATCTGAGGCGTAACAATCCCCCCCCCCTTCCCAGTCGCAAGTTTTTAGAGAGCGGAGAGCGACCCCCCCCCCCCCCACCACACCCCTTTGCAGACCCTTAGTTTCGCCCATGCTAATGGGACGCGATCTAAATATATTTCTCACGAATGTTTCTTTTTCGCCCCTATTTCAAGCGGGTTTACGCGATCTCTCACTGGGAATTATCTCAATGTTAAATCTGGCATCACGCCTGCGTCTGCGATGCCAATATGCACGAATGCGGTCAGTCTTGTCAAGCATTAAAACTTAAGTCACCAAAAGTTATCTAACGTTTTTAACGGTTCTCAAGCGAGATCTTAGCTTTAGATGTATGCAGAATACGCGTTCACAAACTTAGATAACACTTAGACCAAGACCGATTATTTTCCAGAAAAAATTCGACCTTTATTGACCCCATGATCCGTGTACGTACCCCCCCCCCTCGCTTTCCTCCCCTCCCGCTTGCCCTTCCTCTTCTGGATATATCGGCAACTTTGCAATGCACTTGATGACGACTTGTAAAACAAATGTTTATCATATGCCAAAGTGTGTGGGGTTGCTACGTCAGACTGGACAATCCATTGTAAATGTTCCCAAAACTGTTGGTAAGTCAGTTGTATTCGTCTTTATCTGACACGGGATCCCCGGATCCATCCGTTAAATATCCTCGTGATACCAATAACTCAAGAGTAAAGAGTCTTTTCATCGGTGTTTTCATGATGGGTGGTGGTCACGTGGTCTGTTTCTGATAACAGTCTTGACGGTAGTGTGGGACAAATGGGAGTAAAATTTGTGTTTTATCCAGCATGATCACTCTGTCCGGTGGCGCCCCCCGCCCTTTGTCATAGGCAGCGGCTTTTATGCTTAAGAACGGTCTCCTGGGTGCGTACCATCGATGATAAGTGATCTTACATGGTTGGCTAATGGAAGCCAATCGGGAGGTTAATTGGTTCCGGCGAATGTTTCAAATAAAAAATTAGAGCATCATGTATCAAACTAATCCGAATATATTGGCATAGACGGGTAATAATAAACATTTCCTCTTTGCTATCAGTATATGGTCATTTCGAGCAATGCATTAAAGCATTCAAATATGTGTAAAGTGTGACGTTTATCTTACCTGATGTCAGACAGGATGGCATGGCCTATCTGTGAAACGAATAGCAGTTTGATGGCAATCTATATGAAGAAACTGTCAGATTCATGATGTCATGATTCCAGAACCCCCGGGGGTGCCCGATTCTAGTCCAATACCATCACCTCGCTCCCACCACCCACTCTCCTCATTCTCTTCCCTTGCAATCTAACTTTGACCGGTGATTGTGCCATGTAGACCTGTACGTAACCTGCTCCATGTCTGGTCACGTGGATCAATCCCGACCGATCGTCCAGTCAGTTCCAGACCGAATTTACGACGAAACTAGTGACCCTCCAGTCGGTGAACCTGGACCCATCCAAGCCGTAAACCAGCGCTCAGCACGGCGTGGGGCTCCATTGTTAAACCGCGGCTGGGTGCAACGTCTCATTATGGCTGTACATCAGTAAAACACAGGCTGAAGCTTGGCCCGTCAAAAGCGGAATACGGGTCACCACCCCTATAGAGACGCGTCCGCCAAATGCCGCGTGATGAGGATGTGATAGGCTACCCATCATAGAACAGGATGTCGATACCGGGTCTGATGGCCTCCCCCGCCCCCCCCAGCCTAGCTGATTCATCACTGGAGACACCCCTCCAGTACAGCAGAAACAAGAATGGACTCGTCCACGTTGACGCGCCTAGCAACCCGATGTTTATTGGTCAACCAATCAGAGGCCGGCTGTTGGCTGGCGACAAGAAGTTCTACCCGGTCAGTCATTCGGACAAAAGATGCAAACGAGGTCCTCCTCTTTCTACCCATAGCCTCCGTTATAATACGTTCTGATTGAATTTCAGTTTTAATCCCTACGCGATGAATTATTAAATTGATGAGTATAATATGGTTCGTATCGCATAACATTCTTATATTGATGAACTCTCGTAATAAAAGTGACGGGTAATTATTTGATTAAAAGATAAGTATATAATATATAAGGATATAGGTGACCGCTGTTCCTCGTTTCTCTTGAAATTCATTCTTGTTCACCAAGGGTCAGAAATAAGCCCAAGTATATAATTAGTACCAAGATATGTAAATATGAAACTTATGAATGTTATTGATATATTCATGAGCATGGCGGATGACCCCTGACCTTACCTGGCTAAACGATAAGACCAATCAGCTCGATTGAAATTTTAGTACGTGGTAACTCAAGCTGATTGAAAATGATATGTCAATTTTAGGCCAACGCATTAATTATTAGTGGTCTTACTAAATTTCAATTCCGCTTTTACTTAAACGCGCGAGATTTAACACGCATTGTCAGCTTATCCAGTTTTACCAGTTATAAAGTGCTCAGTCAATATATATTTGGATGATGTATTTGACATACGTACATGCCGATGTGTTCCGCCTTCATAGGGCTGTACAGTTCTCGGGGGTTCTAATTCCGGTTTAGGTCTTTTGGGGACCATAAAAAAACACGTGCTCTTAGAACGAGTGCGCGTCCCACTGGTGCCTTGCTACAGCTGCTTGACGCGCACTCATTGTAGTCAACGTTTGAGTGCTGGGAACCGGCCAGCTGCGCGGTTTGGGCGTTAAGAATCAAGCGGGTGTGAAACTATTTTTGTTTTTGCTTTGGTCCAGGCATTGCTAACTATGAAATCATAATTTAGTCAAAGATAAGACATTTATCTCTCCATCATGCATGTGATCCGTTGGATGAGACTATTGGAAGCGTTGTATTTTGAGGCAATTCATCGATGTTTACATTTCTGGACAAACGGCACACCATTTTCCTCGCCTGGTCAGTCCATATAAGGAGCGTTGTTACGTAACCATAAATACCGCGCGCAGACATGCGAGTCGTGATTATTATTACGTCATACGACACATTACACATTAGATCGCCTGACACTGACAGTCACTCATGAGGCAGATTCTGGTTTATCAACTGTCTAACCGCTCATATATCACATAAATCTACTCGGATGGTTATAATTCTGATATGCGCAGAATTTCAGTGGTAAGTTGTGCCGCCAAGGACAGCTTTAGCCGATCTTCTGTGTGAGGCAAATGAAGGCAAACAACCGGAAGGTAGGCAGCAGGTACAGGCCGTTGATGCTAGGCACTGACGCACGGCATAAGTTTTCCTGTCTCGTGGGGTCTCAAAAAGATCCCGTAGTGACTGTACAACCCTATACCGGGCGATATGTTCCGCCTACGTACATGGTGCTGTATTTCACCTATGTACATGGCAATCGGGTACGCCAACCCATAATAGGGTCACGTGGTCTGTTCACGTTTATTGGCGATGGGTTTCGCCAATTACTGGCGAAGTGTGCCGCCAGTTAGCGGCGAAATGTTCCGCCACTTTATTTAATTAATTTGACAAATTGTATGTCATGCAGTGTCTTTCTCACTCGGCAATAAATTTGCCCTTTCCGATTCCATACACTGTTTTCTATTTTGTTGCCAGGGAACCAGCTGCGGGCGAAGCAGCTTTTCAGTATGAATTCGTAGCGAAATACATAAATAAACATTTTTCGATACATACGGCGCATTAGGCTATCAGTACCCAGTTTGACGTTGCAAATTGTCAATTTCTATCTAGCGCGAAACGCGCCCACACCCTCTTATGGGCCGCCAAATGCTCCTAAGAATTTGCACGGAAGCCAAAAGCCCTGCTATAACGACGACCTTGTCTTACAATTATACATGACAACCAGTGTAGAAATTATATATGTCTCGAGTCCATTGAGATATGAGGAGTGAAAGCGGACATCTGCGCCACTGTAAACTCGTTCCAAGCGACGAAGAGACATAATGGGCGTCGAGGACACATGATGCGGGAAGCTCTCATCTTGTCAATTGGAAAGTCGACAATTCTCATCAGGGCCTTTGGCGGGGTGAAGGTTGGCGTTCATCTGCTGATGTGCAGTAGGTAACGTGGGAGGACGGATAAGATTAGAAATCTCGTAAAGCGACAAGATGTGCGACAAGATGACGGCTTCCGCGTTCTGCGGATGCACTCACCATCCCAACACCCACCCACCCACTACATGATCGGCCAAGGTCAGACAATTGTCATGTCTAAAGGCGAATAGAGAGGGGTCACGGTAGTGGCCGCGCGGCTATTTATAAAGTCTCGCGCCGCATCATCGAGGCTGTAATTAGGTCATTGAAACGCCGTTACTCGCTCCGGTCTCTGATGCCTTGGAAGTGGCGGGGTTATCACCCAATCCTACAGCCAGAGGCGAGAAGAACGTTCATCTCCCTTACTTACATATTACTTACTACTATACAACCTTACCATATCACCTATTCTTGACGGCCAAGCTTCAGCCTGCGTTCAACTGATATACAGCCATACTTTAAGGTGTTGCACCCAGCCACGGGTTAACAATGGAGTGCAGCTGAGTGCAGGTTTACCGCTTGAATGGGTCCAAGTTCACTGCAGGGTCACAACTTTAGTCATAAATTTGGTCTGGAAGTGACCGGACGTTCTATCGGGATTGATTCGCGTCAACAGACATGGATCAATTACAAATCGGTGAGCGGCGCGACGTTATCCAACATTCAATGTTAGACTCGAATCCGGCCCTCATGTGGAGGAGGGAGGGTCGTTGGGAGAGGGGGGGGGGGTGCGGGGATGGGGGGTCGAGGGTTGTGAAGATTAGGCAGTGACTGGTTTAGGATGGTTTTGGACAACAAAACTTGGAAGTGCGTCATACCCTTTTGCCTTGTCACAATCAAAAGGTTTCTCTCTTCAATCACCTTCTTTGTTGACAACAATGGTACTTGAGTGGAATTAGCATAGCGCAATCGAGAAAAAAAATGACGGGTATCTTACTTTTCAATGTAGACGAATCGTTCAGTTAACGTCCAATTGACGTACCGAGCCGATTCCCATGGGGTAAGATCAACGAAAACGTCAATATATGTTTTCTTTGAGTTTTTTGTACGACGCCATTGTACATTATTTACGGCATACGACGTGTCTTATTTAGAGTATGAACATCTGGCGAGTGAGATAACTTGATAAAAACGACTGGGCCGAAACAATATATGCAGAAGTGTGAGATAATCATCACGAAGCCTTTGGTTGTTTGGTTGTAATAGGACACATTAGCCTATGTAGATCATATCGCAAAAATGAGACGGGCCAAGGGAGACAGGAGCCATGACGTCTCCTGACGTAACCTCATACTCTTTGTAAAGAAAGACAGGGACATTTCGCAAAAATGAGACGGGCCAAGGAAGACAGGAGCCATGACGTCTCCTGACGTAACCTCATACTCTTTGTGAAGAAAGACATGGACATTTCGCAAAAATGAGGCGGGCCAAAGGAGACAGGAGCCATATCTCCTGACGTAACCTCATACTCTTTGTGAAGAAAGACATGGGACATTTATCTTGCACGAGCACACATTCGCATGGGTGGGGCTCGAACCACGCACCGGTCGCCCGGGGTTTTCCTGGCAGAGCATACTGGACGCTGGGTGAACGCGCTATGCACTCGGACACGAGCGGATCCCACCCCACCCCCCACCACTTTGTCCCTCAATTTCGTCAAACAAGTGTGGTGAGGAGAGACGTGGGGACTTCTAGGTGGATCTCGCTAGACAAAAGCGGAGGTTCCATTAGTGCCTTCCCCTCCCCACCCCCAACCTACACAACACCCGTCATCCAAGCTGTTGCATTAATTGACAGCAGGATATCCTACAATAGACACATCAACAACAGCGTTCGGTGTTCGGTGTTCACGGCAAGGGATCAACAGGTAATTTACATGAAGCGCAATGAAAAGCCGTTTGCGTAACATTATAAAATGTGTTTTTCAGAGTCGTCTTCGTTATTCAGCGCAATGGATACCTGCCGTCTACATCAGGCTTCAGCCTCCACAAGATGCCGTATCTGATCACACTTCTATTGTGCCGGTTGTCGCTGTATTGTCGGACTTCATCCTGGGTATCCATAATGACAATTCTGTTGCGGTCTTTGCCTGTGTCTGGCTCATGGCAGTCTCTGCCTGTGTCTGGCTTAGTTCTCTTTATTTTCTCCCTTCAATAGACATTGGACATCTGTCTTTATCAGGCGGTGTGACCAACCAAATGGATATTTGTCTATATAGAGCGATGTTACCAACCAATAGACATTTGTTTGTCGAGGGCGATGTGACCAACAGATGGACATGTGCTGTTCGATAGCATTATGGCCACCTATTTTGCATATTTGTATAGTGCAATGTGACCAACCAAATGGAAATCTGTTTGTTGAGGGCGATATGACCAACCATTGTAAATTTCTTTGTCGCCGGCTCGATACTTTTTTAAACCAGTTTCCACATGGCTTCCACGAAGTCAAAGGAGTTCTTGCTAGACATAACTCCAATTTGTTGAAAAAGGCAGAAGGTATAAAGAACATGACACTGGTTTTGTTTCTCGGGAATAGATGTGGCGCTGACAGCTGTCGAGATTCATTCGAATAGCAGTTGTTTGTTAACGCTTGACGCCTCTCATCTCACCACACGCTCTGTCCGTCTCAGCGAAAACATCCCGAGTTTTTTGTGTTTTCTATGGGGGGGTCGACGAAACGTGATGCGTTGTCCATGAAGTGGCGATGAGACGTAAAGTGTTGTCTAATGAGTGTCAATGAAACGTAGTGTATTGTCCATGGAGTGTCGAGGAGATGTGATGTGTTGTCTACTGCGTGTCAATGAAGCGTGATGTGTTGTCTATGGAGTGTCGAAGAAATGTGATGTGTTGTCCATCGAAGTGTCGATGAGACGTGATGTGTTTTCTAATGAGTGTCAATGAAACGTGGTGTGTTGTCTATGGAGTGTCGAAGAAACATGATGCGTTGTCCATGAAGTGGCGATGAGACGTAAAGTGTTGTCTAATGAGTGTCAATGAAACGTAGTGTATTGTCCATGGAGTGTCGAGGAGATGTGATGTGTTGTCTACTGCGTGTCAATGAAGCGTGATGTGTTGTCTATGGAGTGTCGAAGAAATGTGATGTGTTGTCCATCGAAGTGTCGATGAGACGTGATGTGTTTTCTAAGGAGTGTCAATGAAACGTGGTGTGTTGTCTATGGAGTGTCGAAGAAACATGATGCGTTGTCCATGAAGTGGCGATGAGACGTAAAGTGTTGTCTAATGAGTGTCAATGAAACGTCGTGTATTGTCCATGGAGTGTCGAGGAGATGTGATGTGTTGTCTACTGCGTGTCAATGAAGCGTGATGTGTTGTCTATGGAGTGTCGAAGAAATGTGATGTGTTGTCCATCGAAGTGTCGATGAGACGTGATGTGTTTTCTAAGGAGTGTCAATGAAACGTGGTGTGTTGTCTATGGAGTGTCGAAGAAACGTGATGTGTTGTCTATGGATTGTCGATGAGACGTAATGCATTGTGAATGGACTGTTGATGAGACGTAACGCATGGTGGATGGACTGTTGATGAGACGTAACGCATGGTGGATGGACTGTTGATGAGACGTAACGCATTGTGGAAGGACTGTTGATGAGACGTAACGCATTGTGGATGGACTGTTGATGAGACGTAATGCATTGTGGATGGACTGTTGGTGAGACGTAATGCATTGTGGATGGACTGTTGATGAGACGTAATGCATTGTGGATGAAGCGTTGGTGAAACGCGATGTGTTCTCCATGGAGTGTCATTGTCGATGAAACGTGATGTGTAAAAATATACCGTGTGCACTGTCTTGAACTAAATATATGTGACGTCAAAAAAACATTAAGCTAGTCGCATTTCAAAACTATGCTTTTTCGCGAACCCTAGGAAGTGTTGTTGCATGCCTCGCTATAACTGGTCAATATCACGGTCTGTTTTCATTTGAGGTCGCAGGCGTCCCTGAAAGTACGTGAGATGCTTTCCCGCTGTTGTCAAAATTCTATAACCGTTTAGACTGTGAGACAGATGTCGGACGCCACTGACAAACGAAGATTGATGAGCCTTAACACAGAGGATCCGACCATCGTCCTCGCAACGTAATACACCTGGGCCCGTGTGTGTGGGGGGGGGGGGGGGGCTCTGCGGTGTCCAACGCCGCGGTCACGGAGATATTTCTGTATATTGTTTTATTAATAGCCGCACCGATGATATCGACTGCTTGTAGGCTACACATGTTGGATAATTTGATGTGGCACCCTCATCATGACTGATGATATCGATTGCTTTGCTTTGACGAAAATTTTTAATTTTCGTCGTATGTCAGTCGGTCGTGTTTGTTTGTCTGTTTATATATATATATTTATATATGTCTGTTTCACGCAAAGACGGGAAGTTTTATTGCGGCCTAACGGCTGCATACATCGGTTCACAGTCTTTTTTATCTAATAGCTACGCAGTAGGGCTACAACATACTGGTCAGGCAGATTAAACAGCCAAAGGTCAAGGTCACAGCGATTTCCAAAAAAAATATAACTAAAAACACTTATATCTGCGTTAATATTGACGCTAAAAATCTTTGGTCAGTTTCAACATGTACTAGCATTCAAGGCGCATTTTTTGGGTATTGTTCACTTTTTTGATGCGTAACACTCATTTTCGAGTAAAATGAGTTCATATTTTTTGCGGAAAACGCACTAAATGACCACTGTCAGTTTTTTTTGCTTTTTGGCACATTTGCCATCAAGCTATCGCTATGGTGTTCAAATTTGTCATAGAAATATGAATTGAGATGACTTGTTTCGAATCTTAGAGTTTTCTAATGCGTCAAGTGACGTCACGATGACGTCTCTTTTGGTACATACAAAAAATCGTAACAAAAATCGGAAAACAATCATAAAAATGCACGACTGGCATCATATTGTAGGGAAAACGTAGTTACTCGCATAGCTGTAAACGAAAAACGATAGGTTCCTATCTTACTTCCGGTTTCAGGGCCGCCGGCATTTCTCTATGGGACTTCCCATGTTAAAGCGCTGGATCTTTAGGCTGGGAAAAGTGTTTTGTCGCGTATTTCACAAGTGCTTTCATCAAACAATACCGCCATTTTTTCCTTAGTTAAACATGATACATAGTAGCCACAGTGCTTACCGTATGCGATTGAAGCGAAAAGTGACGTCACAGGAAGTTTGGCCAATGATGAAAGACACAGCTTTTTGGTGCTAGCAGAGGCTCCCGCCGGCGTCCTATTCAAGCTATCTCTCAATGCTTGCAGCTGTGGATCGATAATACTAAGCAGAGTCATACCCTGTCAACATAGTGTCATAGCCATATTACTTTTCGGTATAAAGTCGAAATAGTTTAACATGGAAAAATGAACTTGAGTGAATATGACCTGCTTCCGTTCAAACCATTTTAGGCTCCTTCGCCACACAGTGAGGTACTATTACCTTAAAGCAAGTTATAAGAAAAACACGGCGATCGCTATATTACTTTTTGGTTCCATGGCAACGAAGCCACTGGCCGAATGATAAACATACAGATTCTTTCCATTGAAAGAAAAATCGTCAAAAATCGGATACAAATGCTAAAATTGCCATCTTTTTGCCAACCAGTTGCCAATATAAGCAAGTACAGATTATTTCATCAAGCGGATGTTGCCTAGTTAGGGCGCTAGAGCGCTTCGAAGTGGAACGACACCTTTGCTCAGCCGCCAATGATGAGTGAATGTAGAATGTGCCCATCTTGAAAAAATGAGAGCTCTGATCTTTGCACCAAATGGTAGGGAAAATTCATCTTCAGAGAACTAGTGAAAGAAATTGATTAGCTGCTGTATCACTTCGCCTGCAGTGTTCTTTGTTCGTCGCTCTCCGTCTCGCCGCAATGATAAACTAATGCAAGTTTTGGCCATTTCGCCAAGCCATAGCTGAAGGACTGTTCTTTCTATCGCCTAGCTCTTTAATACAATGTGTTGTGACAGTGAACTTTGGCCCATAGCTACTTGGACGTTCTCGTGCGTCACACAAGGACGTCACCATGACGTCATGACGTCATAGTTTTACAAAGGTCATTACTCGGTTATTATACGTCATGACAACTTCCGATTTTATTTGACGTTGTACCTTATATCCAGGGACACATGCTGTCTTGGGTAACTTTTTTTTGTGGTACCGAAACGTGTGCGTCAAAAATGACCTCGAATTCGTTACCCGACGAAATTGTGAAATCAATTCATTTTCACCTATTTAGCCACTAGGTATTATCACTATTAGTTCATAAGTAGGTAACATGAACAGTTGGAACCAATTTGTTTCATATGGTAAGCGTCAGTGACGTCATGTGTGCCGAATGGCATCGACGTGACAGGAATAGTTGAGATCCACCTCGCGTTAAGTGGCGTTTTGTCGTTCAAAGGGCCACAACTCGTTTAATATTTGAGCTAGGAAATCCAGAATTGGTATGAAACGAGAGACAAATGTGAACTTACGTATGGTAAATCGCAACAGAATTGCCCTAGGACGCTTAGTTTGGCCGCTAGAGCGCTCGCAAGAGGTGTACCCCACCTTGCTGAGGCTCCCATTATAAGTCAACGGCGATATCGACCGGCACTCCTTCGGGTTGCGATGGCAGCCGTTCGCTTAATAGCGACGCTCAAGAATCGGGACTTGTTGTAAAAGACGGGCAAATGTCAACTTGAGTAAGAAATCCGCGTTTGCCTTTAGCCTAGCACGCTTAGTTTGGGCGCTAGAGGAGTCCGTAATTTAACCATATTGAGTCTGAGAACAGGGATTACGGCGTGACCAAGCACGGGTAGAAAGTCGGGATTTGAACGTATTCACTGGAAATGACGCCCTCTATCTGGTCAATAGCCCACATTCAACAGCAACCGTTAAATTGTGCCCATCCAGCACCCGCATCATCGGGTTCCAATTTGGTCTAGATTGCGCTTTCAGCGAACCCAATACAGTTTTCAGTGGACAATTTGGGCTCGAACGCCTTCAGATATCGACTTCCAAATTCATCACGAGTTGTGAAGTGGCCATCTGAATAATAACTAAACAAACGGTACGTTCTAATCTTACTTCCGTTTCCAGGAATGACGGAAGTAAAAGCACGGTTTTACCTTGAAAACTATGTTAATAATATTTTTACAGTGCGCACATGGTTCAAAGTAGTGCCCGCTGCGCCCAATTTGCCTATCATAACGTCTAAAGTGCGTACGTTGCCCGTTGAAGGCGTTATTGAGCCCAAATTGGCAATTGAAGGCCATTTTTAGCCCAAATTGGCCGCTAAAGGCCGTATTTATTCCAATCTGCCCACCTATTTAGGCGACCGCTACCATCACTATTACTCCATAAGTAGCTATGGTAAGACAGAAAGGGCCATTGGTAACATCGTTCACCCATGCCGCTGATTTCTCTGCCACGCCTTGACGCCAAAACGACGCTTTTCTTTTCAATTTAAAGTTCAAACCAAGGGACGTGGTATATGCAATGTTGAAGCTACTGGAATGAAGAAATAGCCTTAGTTAGTAATAAGTGAATTAACAATCATCGTATAACGCCGCGGTTTGGTTCAGCATGTTTCAAAAGACACGCTCTTTGACCCAAAGTCGATTTTCGTTATCATCAGTGTCCCACTGAGTTCTTGTTTACTTGTAGGCTATACAGTTTGGATAATTTGATGCGGCACCCTCATCATGAGTGATGATATCGACTGCTTTGTTTACTTGTAGGCTACACATGTTGGATAATTTGATGTGACACCCTCATCATGACTGATGATATCGATTGCTTTGTTTACTTGTAGGATACACATACTCATCATGACTGCTTCTGCTAAGTGAAAATTTAAAATGTGAACAGAACGTAGGAACTAATGTTGTCATGGATGCCATTCCGGGTGCACGGGAAATGCTGGATCCGCTGATGACGACATATAATGCAATTGTTATTGGTTTCTATTGTACCTGTCCCACTGTGTTTGACATCATTTCGCTTCCTACAAAATGGCGATTCAAGCAGATGGTAGATTCGCTCAATAGACCGGAATTCGTCCCTCTTTACAATACGGTAGGCTATATTCCATGTGTAACACATGCACAATATGCGAAACGCTTTTGCCAGGAGACTTGTTGTTTTGTTCGGCCATATTGAAGTGTCCCTATGACATGCTCAATTGACACTTGTGTCAACCGAAGAGCAACTGGAAATTTTACCTCGGTCCGGCATCATGGACTTTTCAGAAAGCGCGTCCTTCCCTGCAGACATATTATATATAATTCCAGTAGCCATGTTTAAAATAACAATGAGTAGCGGTGCCATGTAGCGGCCCCACCGATACTCACGTGATACTATTCTATCCTATGAGCGACGAAATCGTGGCATCCACAATGGCTGTAAGCAGGAAGTAGAAATTATTTATGTGCCATGCAATAGAAAGATGACAAAGAATGCAAGCTGAGAAAGACTGGTGGTCAAAGGGCTAATAGATCAGGGCGGGGACTGATGGGGAAGAGATTGGGGCGTCGCACGTAATATAATAAACTATACACATGTTGGATAATTTCATGTGGCACTCTCATCATGACTGCTTCTGCTAAGTGAAAATTTAAAATGTGAACAGAACGTAGGGACTAATGTTGTCATGGATGCCATTCCGGGTGCACGGGAAATGCCCTGCAGACATATTATATATAATTCCAGTAGCCATGTTTAAAATAACAATGAGTAGCGGTGCCATGTAGCGGCCCCACCGATACTCACGTGATACTATTCTATCCTATGAGCGACGAAATCGTGGCATCCACAATGGCTGTAAGCAGGAAGTAGAAATTATTTATGTGCCATGCAATAGAAAGATGACAAAGAATGCAAGCTGAGAAAGACTGGTGGTCAAAGGGCTAATAGATCATGGCGGGGACTGATGGGGAAGGGATTAGGGCGTCGCACGTAATATAATAAACTATTTATATAATTTCTCCAAAAAAAAGTTTTTTCGATTTTAAACATTCTTTCATCGAGTTCGTGGAGTTTCCATAGTGTTTCTATAGCATTTTGACAGAATATCATTTCCATAGTTTCCAAAGAGAGCGCACGTCGCGGCAGTGGGTGCAGAGTTCAAGATCGCCCTGTGTGAGTTCAACATCAGCTCCGACGGCCTCGGCTGAACGGGCACGGCTCATTATGTAGACCTTTGCACTTCATGCTGCTAATGTTAATTATTGTCCAAGAGATTCACTATTCTCACCATACAGCAGGCAACAAATACTAAAGTAAATATGCCCGCAAGGCTTCAATGTTCCTTAAATGAGAAGTGCAAATATTCGAATATCGCCTTAAATAGTGTCGTGCCGTTGGTATTGCTTCATATATCCCTTCCGGGAGTATTCTTATAGAATAGCTCGTTGTTAGGCGTGCGGTCAGTTGCACGGCTGGTATTGGGGACTATCGAAACTGTATGGAAACTCTATTAGGACCCTACAGAAACTTTATGGGAAAACGTGCAGAAATTCTATCAATCGTGGAGCTTTTCTATACAAAACGTTCAGAATTTTCATCGAAACATTTATAGAAACCTTTAGAATTGCTTTTATGGAAATGATGTCTGTTATTTTCCCACGGATTTTAATAATTGTCTTCTGAAATTATTGCCATGATTCGCCCTATAAATCTTGCAAGAGAGAAATACATTCATATATCCTCTGCTTCTCATACTTCTACAGATTTTTCTGTAGAATTGCTATAGAGTTCTATGAGATATTCTGCAAAGGGCGTGCAGGCTAGGACAATCCGGACAGCAATTGCCAACACTATTCTGAAGCAAAAAAAAAGTACAACATGCCTTTGCGTTCATTGCACATTACATAATTGTCTTTATTCAATAAGAACCTATATGTATATGCCATTTCAGTAACAACATATTGGAAAAGTTTACGAGAGAAAAAAGTGTTGTATGAGTAACTTGAAAGCATGAAAAAGTCCGCAGTCACAACTTAGGACAGTCCTTAAAATATAGACAGTAACGTTTGCTATCTTTTGAGGGCCACCACACTAGTGACGTTAGAACCCGAGTCACGTGAACAAGTTTGTTGACACCGGACCAACATGTGGCGTCACAATGGAGGGTTTCCCATCCCATCTCATCCCGGCCACGTCGGCGGCTCAACAATAAGTCAAGTGCTGCGACGCCACCTAATGCCTGAACATCCGCAGCCGCCTCCCGCCGGGGTGTGCTGGGAATGACTGCGATCCGCCCTAGAGTGGAGCGCCGGGAGGCCATAAAGCAATGGCCGCCCGGGGTTATCTCCGCGACAGTGGCTGCCGCAATATGGCTGCCGTCTGTCGCCTACTACTCCGAAGTTCCAAAGCCTCTCTGAACGTCGGTCTAAATCTCTGGTTATCACGACAGTTACCCATTCACAATCGCTTCCTTCAAGGTCGTCGGATGTCTTTCTCGTTGGGTGTGTCCTTCAGCGCCATGTCGCATATGGCAAAGGATCCAGACCCAAGGACGCCAAAGAGAGTTTTTTTTAGCTTCTGCAATCTTTAACATTGAGGTCACAAGGAAAGGGCCACAAGATATATCACTTCCGCTCGAGACGTCGATTCGTGTTATAGTAGTCGCGAAGTCGCTTTCCGGGACATAAAGAGAGTCTCACATAACTATGTCTATATTTACAATCTCCATCAGTAAAAAAAGAAGCCTTTGCCAGAGTCTGTGGCATAGGCCGGTGGAAACGACCGTCCCAAGACCTCTCTTGTATGGTGGGTTGCCATGGAGCTGCAACGTAATATGTTTGCTTACACACACCGATGAATCTCTGACAGGAAAGAATCAAATAGGCCGTATTTTAGCTTGTATTATTGAGCGAAATGCATAAATAGTATCGAAGAAGATTTTCATTTAACACGCACATACCATCGTTATGATGAAGCATATTATGGTCGGAGTATAATATATCAAAACATTTATTCGTTTTTTTTTTCTCATATTGGTTTCCACACACACCCAGCCACCACAGTTATATTCTTTGTACAGAAAGGAAATCAAAGCCTGCAATATTAATGCGGTATTTTGCTTTTAACCGGATTTATAAAACATAAATTTAGATCTGGAACCTACTTTTTTCTGCCTTTGAATTCAAAATCAAGCTAAACCATGTATCTTTCCATGTGAAATTCAATGTGATGACGGAAGTGACCCACCATACTTTTTGTTCGGTAATATTTGTTATGTAATACCTAACATCCAGAAGCTATCCTTATTTAGAAAACAAAATAAACAAATCCCTTTGGGCCATTCACCTGCCCTCAAACTTAATCGAGCAAACCAACCATCTGCAGAACCCAAAAAAATCCTGATCATGTTTTGTTCAATTGTTGTCAATAATATTGGGTTTCCCCTGTTGTATATTTTAAATTGTACCATTAATATAAAGTTTGGTTTCTAGGCCTATTCCCAGTTTCGGAAAGAAGGAGACAAATAATTAGCAGGGGTTTAGCGTCAATGACATACATATCTTACAGCTAGGACAATGACAAGTTCTATTCCCTTTTGTGTCCGTTCTTCATAGGGTTTCGTTGCCGCTGCCGCTGTGCAAATCACTTTGACCGTGACCTTTTTCAGGTCTAGCGCTTCAACGCGGCTACTGGTTTTAGTTCATCGACTATTTCTCATGTTTTCGAGTCCTTGTGTCAATTCATAGGGTAAAAGTGAGCATAGAATCCGAATTTGTAAGATGGCGTCGGCATTTTATTGTATGAGAGACTTCATTGTAGATGACTTAAGATCGTCATTGAGATGACAAGAACCTTGGTGTAAAGTTAGTAGAAAAGAAAAATATTTAATTAGACGAAAGTTTTCGTTCTTATTTAAGAAGTAATTTTTTGAAGTTAACCAGTTTAAGAGTGCATTAGGTTGTAGCTGGAAAAATCTATAAAGCCCAAAGTCTAAGGACTAAGGAACGTGCTGAACCTGTAATCTCCCCTTTGGTCAATGTATTGGTGCTATACCTTGTCTTAAATCACTGGTAAAACGCTGGGTAGCCGATCCCTTTGCAATCCCATTGCCCCACTCTCACCTCTACCCGACCCCCCTGCCGGGACGCCGACGCCCTGGGCTGGATTCGGATGTAACATTGACTGGTGCACGGATCTGTACCTAATCCATGTCTGACCACGCCGATCAATCCCGGCAAAGGGCTCTGAGCCAGTTCTCCCGGAATAATGTATTTTTTAGGATGAATTAAAAGGGCGGTGATATAGTGTGGTGATCGATTTAGCAAGTAAGGGGCTGCGTCGGTTTCTACTAGTTGATTTGGACCTCCTTTCTTAAGCACACGACCCACTGTTTACACGGGGCATACATGAGATCTTGACGACCACAGCGTGATCAATCATACTGGTGAACGTCCCTCTTAGGTTACTGGGCATGACGTTTGAATGACCTAATTACAGCCTGGATCATGCGGTGAGAGGCTTTACAAAAAGCCGCGTGGGCCACTAAACCTTCTCCATTCGCCCTTAGACATGGCAACATTGTGACCTTGGCCGATAATGTAGTGGGTGGGTGAGTGGGTTAGGGTTAAGAGTACATCCGCAGGACGCGGAAGCCGTCATCTTGTTGCACATCTTGTCGCTTTATGCAATTTCTAATCTTTATTTGTCCTCCCACGTTACCTACTGCACATCAGCAGATGAACGCCAACCTTCACCCTGCCAAAGGCCCTGATGAGAATTGTCGACTTTCCAATTGACAAGATGATAGCTTCCCGGATCATGTGTCCTCGATGCCCATTATGTCTCTTCGTCGCTTAGAACGATTTTACAGTGGCGCAGTTGTCCGCCTTTCACTCCTCATATATCTCAATGGACGCGAGGCATATATAATTTCTATACTGGTCGTCATGTATAATTGTGAGGCAAGGTCGTACGTGAAGTTCTGTGAACTGGTGTCTTATTTTCTGCGATAACAAAAGAACCACACTAATATTATCAAAAGGAAAAAATGACGAATATTGTTTATTTGGACAGGTTTATTTATGGGATCATTGGTAAACAATTATCCCGTGAATGTATAAGTTAACATTAATATCACCTAAGCAATAATTGTTGAAATGTATTGGGCACCGATCATAAAAACCTCAAATTCGTGTTGAAGAATAGTCAATGATGCAGACAAATAGAATAAAATGAATGAGACGTTTGTTTTTTAAGTTATACTTTCATGTGCATAAAGTATCTTGTCTTATTATGTTATCATAATGTGTACATTCCTGAGAGTGACAATGCTGTATATGTGCATAATGATAAATAAAGCATGCATTTTGAGGGTTTAACTTAAACTATTTTACATAGGTGTATATTGTTAAATGATGCATGCATTTTGAGGGTTAACTTTAAACCATTTTACATAACTTTGTATCTTGTGTATAACTTAGTCAAGATAATAACGTTTGCGTACTTTTCAATAAACGGCGCTGTTTATATATTATTTATACTGAAATAATTTTAATATCGGCGGATCTAGGGTGTTGTTCGCCCACCCTCACCCACACTCACCCTATTTTATCCTGGCCCTGTCTTTATGAAGGTCCCTTTACTCAACGCACAGCTAACTACTAAGTCTCAGGCAGTGACCAAGTCTCCGTAGACCGCGGTTACCCTAAGGCTCGGGCAGTGACCAAGTCTCCGTAGACCGAGGTTACCCTAAGGCTCAGGCAGTGCATATTCTCATATCGTGTGTTGCATTTATCTTTGTCTTACGGACCGATTAATTGTCTATGTCGTATACCTACATATAAACATTTATATTTTCTTGGTAAATAAACACTTTGTCAAACTAATACCTCCTGCGATCTGTCATCGTTATGTCACATTAGTTTCCAATCGCCTTAACACATTGGCTTTCATTGAGAGATCAGTTAATACAATAACTCAGTTAAATACAACTTTTTGGCATTGCATGAAATTGAGCTGTAAAAACTAGCATCATACGAAACATTTGTAAAAACTTCCGCAAAAGTTATGGGTAGCCGTTTGCGCAATAACCCCGATAAACTGTCTTTCCCCGACAAACAAAGTTTATCACTTGATAGACTTAGTCTGAAGGATGATGGGGTTCGGCAAGAATTTCTGTAGCTACCGATGCTAACCTAATATCGGTCGCCATAGTAACGGCTAATCATTAATGTCAAACATTAAAAAGTAAGCCATGGTGGTTCTTGCTATCACATTGCAATCTGGGGCATGTTTCCTCGATTTATATTTGTTTCTTCCCGGAGGTTCTAAGGCTCAGTTTATGATTGTGCGCACAAGAGCGGCCTAAAAAACAAATTTATTTAATTTTATTTCATACACTAATCAGTACCAACGATAAAATAGTAACGAGACGTAGCATAATTGCATCCCAGGTTCCATTTACTTAAAAATACAGACGATCTGTTCCTAGTATATGGATGCAGATCACATAAGCCGAGCGGTAGCTGCTTGACTCCAAATCGGGGCGCAAGGATAAGAGAACAACTGGCCAGCGGGCAGACTGCAGGTTTCTCTTCTACCCCTGCTTTTAATGGGTATTTTCATGTGGCCCGCCCCCACGGCTGTAAAAATTATGCAACATTGAAACCACGCCGCGAGAATGAGAACCTTCGGGCACAAGATCATCACATTTTACGTTCACGACCTGCAATTCAGAGTTGCAAATGACACCATTTTTGTAATCGAACACCAGACTTCGTAAAACTGTTCGTTACGCCCCTGGAAGAGAAAACGAGAGATATAATCGCAAACAGTCCGCGCTTGGGTAGAGACCCATTGTCAGGAGTATCGTGCCTTGAGCCTCGGATGTATTGCTACAGGGGCTGGAGACGAATATGGTCATTAAGCGATTGTGGGAGGTGATGAAAACGATCGTGGCGCGTTGTTGGTTGTATATTCAGGACGCTTTAACTACTTTTGGTCATATCGCGTCAATGGGAGAAAGAAGGGAGATTGGAGCCATGTCCCCGGGGGTAACCCCTACTCTTTGCGAAGAATGAAATGAGATATTTATCCTGCAACCAAACAGACATGACCACAGCGGAGCTCGAACCATCGATCCACGTGCCGTTAGGCTCTCAGGTGGCCAGAGCACTCAATTAAGGCGAGCGCTCTAACCCACCGAGCTACTGCGCCGGCCCCCGTGGCGCGTTGTAACTGAAAACCTAATCGAAATGGGAAACATCATTAAAACCTTAGTCGTTGTGTCAGTCCATTTGAAGTAGACACATAGATATAAATGTAAACAAATCAGGCTGCATTACTTTGACCTTAAAAGGTTAATCAGAAACGAAAAGAACATTACAAATACCGGTACCGGGCACAAGGTACGCCTTAAGCCTGCATCAATGAACCTCCACTAAAAAGAAGCACTAAAATGAGGCACCACATGACACAAGATGGCCGCCGCTCGCTGACGCACAGTGGGGATCATCTAGCCGGCGATATGTACAGAAACACACCCTGTAGATCCACTGTTACCATTCCTATCATCATAAATATTTTCTTGACATATTTATGTGACAAATATTACATGATACTTGATGAGAAAAACACCCGTACATATGATACATAATGATACGCTACGTCTCCGGCATACAAAATATATATCTTTATATTCTACATGTTTATGCGTTTAAATATTCCACCCTAATTACTACATTGTAGTCTCCTGTTATCATAAGAGCAACGGAACTATATCACCATACGTCTTATGTTTGCACTTGTCTGTGATCAATATAGACAGAACATATACAGAAACACACCCTGTGTATGCACTCTTACTATTCCTATCATCATAAATATTTACATAATTCTTGACAAATTTATTTGACAAATGTTGCATGATACTTAATGAGAAAAACACCCGTACATATGGGGCTTTCTAATTTAAAGTCGTTTATTGTTGATTTAGAAAGAATTATTACAAACGAGATTTTGCCACCATGCTGCCTGAGATGAGCTGCCGACGATCTTGCGCCAGAATGAAGCCATCATGCGATGTCTCATGTTTTTTTTAAGATAACGGGAAATTGCTTCATCGGAGCGACAGAAAATAGATTTCTAGAATAAGTGACTTGCGCACCAACTGTTGTGTAAAACACCGCACGCACCATGATTTGTGGTAGCCAGGACCGGAGGTCCGGTCGATTGAAAGTCTGACATGTCGCCAATTGCTTTTCCGCCCCTATGCCGAGCTCCCCATGCAGCCACGGAAAGGTTTTTCACTGGATTTGTGATAACCGGTGATAGATTATGACGTAGAGCTAAAGGGAGTATACAGCGAATTGGGACGACGAAGACAACACATGAATCAGGATGTAAACGAGACGACCCACAAAACTAAAGGAAGGAACGTTTTCCGGATAGCAGATATGTCTGGGTGGTATGTGCCCCTCCTGTCTTGTCTGTCCCTTTGACCGCTCCACTCACTATGTTATATGGTTAGGGCAGGGCAGGGATTATGGCTAAGGGCATGGGTTAGCGAGGCCGGGGCATGGGTTAGCGGGGTCGGGGCATGGGTTAGCGTGGCCGGGGCATGGGTTAGCGGGGTCAGGGCATGGGTTAGCGTGGCCGGGGCATGGGTTAGCGTGGCCGGGGCATGGGTTAGCGTGGCCGGGGCATGGGTTAGCAGGACCTGGGCATGGGTTAACGGGGCCGGGGCATGGGTTAGCGGGGCCGGGGCATGGGTTAGCGGGGCCGGGGCATGGGTTAGCGTGACCGGAACATGGGTTAGCATGACCTGGGCATGAGTTAGCGGCTCCCGGTGAATTGGTTAGCGGGGCCGGGGCATGGGTTAGCGGCTCCCGGGGCATGGGTTTGCGGGGCCGGGGCATGGGTTAGCGGGGTCGGGGCATGGGTTAGTGGGGCCGGGCTCATGGGTTACCGGGGCAGGGGCATGGGTTAGCGGGGCCGGGGCATGGGTTAGCGGGGCCGGGGCATGGGTTAGCGGGGTCGGGGCATGGGTTATCGGGTTCGGGGCATGGGTTAGCGGGGCCGGGGGCATGGGTTACCGGGGCAGGGGCATGGGTTAGCGGGGCCGGGACATGGGTTAGCGGGGCCGGGGCATGGGTTAGCAGGTCCGGGGCATGGGTTACCGGGGCAGAGGCATGGGTTAGCGGGGCCGGGGCATGGGTTTGCGGGGCCGGGGCATGGGTTAGCAGGTCCAGGGCATGGGTTAGCGGAGCCGGGGCATGGGTTAGCGTTGTCGGGGCATGGGTTAGCGGAGCCGGGGCATGAGTTAGCGGGTCCGGGGCATGGGTTAGCGGAGCCGGGGCATGAGTTACCGGGGCCGGGGCATGGGTTAGCAGGGCCGTGGCATGGGTTTGCGGGGCCGGGGGCATGGGTTAGCGGGTCCGGGGCATGGGTTAGCGGGGTCGGGGCATGGATTAGCGGGGCCGGGGGCATGGGTTATCGGGGCAGGGACTTGGGTTAGCGGGGCCGGGGCATGGGTTAGCGGGGCCGGGGCATGGGTTATCAGGTCCGGGGCATGGGTTAGCGGGGCTGGGGCATGGGTTAGCGGGGCCGGGGCATGGGTTAGCGGGGCCGGGGACATGGGTAAGCGGGGCCGGGGGCATGGGTTAGCGGGGCCGGGGCATGGGTTAGCGGGGCCGGGGCATGGGTTAGCGGGGCCGTGGGCATGGGTTAGCAGGGCCGTGGCATGGGTTTGCGGGGCCGGAGGCATGGGTTAGCGGGGCCGGGGCTGAGGGGTTAGCAGGACCTGGGCATGGGTTAGCGGGTCCGGGGCATGGGTTAGCGGGTCCGGGGCATGGGTTAGCGGGGCCGGGGCATGGGTTAGCGGGGCCGGGGCATGGGTTAGCGGGGCCGGGGCATGGGTTAGCGGGGCCGGGGCATGGGTTAGCGGGGCCGGGGCATGGTTTATCGGGGCCGAGGCATGGGTTAGGGTTAGCTGGGTTAGGGTCAGCGGGGTTCCGGGTTCGGGTTAAAGTACGCAGTTGGACGCCACGTCTCTATTGGGAAGGCGCCGACGAGGGGCAGATAGGACCAACGGGCACACGTAAGAGAGGCGCGGACACCGTTGAGTGAGACAATCATGGAAAAACAAGTTCACCACATATTCGCTGAGCCGATGTCCCTAGTGGCGTACCTGTCCGTAAGTGAGTCGGCGGTGTGTGGACTGAAAACACGTACGATAGTCGACGCAAGAGACGTTCCTCCGGGAGCACGTTAGCGCCATCATGTGGAAATTGTTCTCAGTAGCATGTCTCATTTAAGACTTACTTTTTCCTGCATTATAGCTTAGAATTTCCTAATTATAGAATTCGTAGACATCACTTAGTATTGGCGCAAGTGCCCCCAGGCAAGCCCGCTTCTCTAGGGGCACAACGGTAACAATGTTAAAATCCTTCGACGTTAGTAGGGAATCGGCTGTAGCTTTTATTATAATGTGGGCGCGTACAATTATAGTGCTTACGTATTGTATATACCTTGTTCTATCTTCTGACATCAAGAAAGTGTGTCAACACTATATAGTTGCAGTCATATTTTCGCGAACAAATGTTGGAACATACGACTTTTTCCTACCAACGGCCATGCGTATGCAGCGCCACCTGGCGAATCCCGCCACCATTTGAACGATTTGTAGCCTGGGTCCCAAACTTTGTAACAGTCAATGACCTGTGAAAGAGGGCGTTGCTGTTGTCCTTAAGTTCAAAGTGAGCGACTGACAAGGCCCTCTAGCGGAGAGTCATATGCTAACGGAGAGGAGGAACCAACTCGCATTCACAGGTACTGGCATCCGTCAAAAACAAATATGGCTGACGTGCTGGTCGGGAACAGTTGTGTGCTCCAACATTTCTTCGCGAAAATATAACCGAAACAACCTAGTGTCGATACACTTTATTGATGGCAGAGATAGAACAAGGTATATAGAATACGTAAACACTATGATTGTTCGAGCACACATTATAATAAAAGCTACAGTCGATTCCCTACTTAGTCTAACGTCGAAGGTTTCTAGCATTGTTACCGTTGTGCCCCTAGAGAAGCGGGCTTGCCTGGGGGCACTTGCGCCAACACTTAGTATAGCCATAATAGGAGTTCATATTCCCCAATTAGAATTGTATATGCCACAACCAAGATTTAATTTCTCTCATTTAGGATTTAATTTCCGTCTATTAGGATTTAAGATATGTTAATAAGGAATTACCACTTCATAAGGAGTTTAGAACTCGAGAACAATCGATCCAAGGCTCGACATTCGATCATGTTCCACATATGAAGTTGGCAATTGTTTCACGTGTCATTCATTCAATACCTCGTCTTCCACACTATCTAATGGGTCCTCCGTGACGTAGTGGTTAGCCCACAAGACCGCAGACCATTAGATCCTGGGTTCGAATGGGGGTCTTTGCACGGGTCTGGGCTCCTAATCTGGGACATCTTTCATTCATTCATCATTCATCTTCTTGGGAGTGTCCTTGTTCCAGGTTAGCTAGTTTGTACACAAAGCGGCCTTACACTCAATGGTGTTAAGTTGTATTCGTATGGCTGTTATGCACTATTAGTAGTCGACGGATATCATGCTTACAACCACGGCTATGTACGCATTATAAGATCTTGACCTTGACTCAACCCTGACTTCTATTCATCTGTCCTACAGTTACTCAAATCATGCGGCACTAATGCGCTTCCGTACGCCCCCCATCTACCGACATGGCACTAATGCGCTTCCGTACGTGTCCCATCCACCCCTTCAGCGCAGCGATTACATACCTAGATCAAAATAGTTCGCAAAGAAAACAGGGAATATATCGCGGATATGGCAGTCGCAAACAAAGTAGGAGGGGGAGGAATTTCGAGGAACTCACGTGATACTGCTATGACGGATCGCGTTAAATAGGCCAAGGGTCTCCGCCTTGAACCAGAAATTGCATAGACAACGATCCCTAAAAATTGCCAATCGCGGATCTCAAAGAATTCCTGGATGTCAATCGCGGAGATCGAAAAAGGTATTCCCTCCCCTCAAGGTGAACCCCGTCTGCCCGGAAGGGGCCCGCCAGAACACCCATTAGAGCCGTAGCCTATGCGACGAGTGAACACTCAGGACGTCTCGGGCACCATGAAAATGTAGTAATCCACACCGTATAGGGTCGTTACCGGGCGAACTAACCCTAGCCCGAGAGGGCTTTGTCAATGTGTATATGCATATTATATTTATATATGATGGCGACCGGGGGCATATAATGGCTATGATACGTTAATAATTTCATAATGGTACGCTACGTCTTCGGCATACAATATATATATATATACCTTTATATTCTACATGTTTATGTGTTTAACTATTCCACCCTAATTATTACATTGCAGTCTCCAGTTATCACAAGAGCAACGGAACTATATCACCATGCGTCTTGTGGTTGCATTTGGGTGTGATCACCATAGAACAAATATGAAGTTCAGCCTTAATTTTATGTATCCGCGACGTGTTATGTAGCACGTAAGGAAACAATACCCCCCTCCAGTACAGCAGAAACAAGAATCGACTCGTCCACGTTGAAGCCCCTAGCCACCTGAAGGTCAACCAATCAGAGGCCGGCTGTTGGCTGGCAGCAAGAAATGCAACCCAGTCAGTCAGTCAGTCGGACAACAGATGCCGACGAGGTTACCTCCTCATCCCCACCGCCTCCGTTATAATACGTTTTGATTTAATTTCAGTTGTATTCAATACGAAATGAATGATTAAATTTATAATTACAGTATCATTTTTACTATACAACACTCTTATATTTATTAACTCCTGTAATAAACTGACGTAAACTTATTTGATTGAAAGACAGCTGAATATTTAAGGATATGGATGACCGCTGTTCCTCGTTTTTCTGAACACCATCTGTAAATGTTTTCATACTTTCGATACCCTCAGTTTTCAATTAAACAGAAAACTACATTGCAAAAGAGAATCCCAGTGGCTCGCATGAAAGCGACCATACGAAGTTCTAATCAATCTTATTGAGTCTCCAGACCAAGTATAAATCTTGATAATTTGTTCATTTAAATTTTATGTTTTTTTACTAATTCTTTTTGATTTGATCAACTGAATGATTACGATTCCGAAAAAATTAGGAGGGAGGGGGGGGGGGGGCACTACCTTTTCCGATCAGCGCGAGTGGCACCCAAGAATTCTTAAAGATTCGCGATTAGCTGTGGGCGATTTTTGGGGATCGTTATCCGTACAATTCTTGGCGCAACGCGCAGACCCCGTCCTTATTTAGGGCGATCCGTCATAGCAGTCTGCGAATTCCTCGATATTCATCATTGAGGCGTGTTTTTTCACTCCCAGCTTTAAAATGTCCTAATCGTGGAGATTCGATATTGCTCTGCGTAATTCTGGGGGATTCGCGAGTACCCCCCCCCCCCCCCCTCCTCAACTAGATACATATTATCAAAACATTTAAATATGAAAGTTATGAATGTCAAGATATATTTCTCAGCATGACGGATGTCCCCTCACCGTCCCTGGCTAAACGATAAGAGGAATCGGCTCAATGGAAATTTTAGCTGACTGAAAATGATATGACAGTTTTAGACAAACGCAATAATTATGAGGGTTCTTAATAATTGAAAATATATTTTCAATTCCGCATTTACTTAAAGGTGCGTGATTTACCACCTATTTTCAGCCTATCCAGTTTTACCAATTATAAGCCGCTCAGTCAATATATGTTTGGATAATGTATTTGGCATATGTCTTCCGCCTTCCTACAGGTCGATAATAATGTGTATTGTCGAAAAGTATGCATCGCAAGTAAACAAACATATTACATCGAAAGTAGCAGAAAGGAAAGCTTATATGCTAACGTTAAATGAGACTGCACAACGAGCTCTATACAAGACGATATGTTCCCCCTACGTTAATGGTGATTTCAGTTATGTACATGACAATTGCTTAGGCCAACCCATAACAGGGTGACGTGGTCTGTTCACGTTTATTGGCGATGCGTTCCGCCAATTACTGACGATGTGTTCCGTCAATTAGTGGCGAAGTGTTCGGCCACTTTTATTTAATTAATTTGACGATGTGTATGTCATGTAGTGTCTTTTTCACTCGGCAATATATTTACCCTTCCCGATTCCATACACTATGTTCTGTTTTTTTGCCAGGGAACAAGCGGCGGGCGAGCCAGCTTATCATGATAAATTCGTAGACATGCAGATACCTAAATTGATTTACGAGACACGGTGAACGGAACACGCCTCCTGATCCGTATATTTATTGAATATTTGTACACTTGATTATTGGAGCACAATACAACGCGGCCACTCTTGGCACTGAAAACAAGTGACTGTTGTTGACTGTTCGTCGCAGTCCGTCTGAGCGAGCGGGCCAACTATACGGCGGGTCAAACCGTGGCCTAGTAGGTAGCGTGTCCGGCTATGGTCTAGTGTGCTCTGGTAAGCGGCAGGAGCGTGGTTCGAATCCCACCTGTGCAAATGTCTATGTTTGTGTAGGATAAAGTTCCCAAGTCGTTGTTTACCAATTTCGTGCATGTCCACTATTTGCATTCCTAACCGAAGATATATAATAATTATAATGCGCGCTCTTTATTGACATTTAAGATTATATATGTATTCATCGAAGTGATATTCTGCGCTTGGCATTCATATTGTGGATACGTATCAAGTTCCTTTAAGCTAGAGGAACGAGCTTCATCTCGCATCCTTTGAGCGAGAGGTCATCCTTGTCGTATTTCCACATCATGGAGGCCACGGTCTTGTCGCGGACGTTGTCCGGCGTGTCCACCAGCAGGCCGTTGATGTTGGAGGCCGTGCATTGGTTGAACCACCAGCCGGACTTGAAGTCCTGGGCGCAGTTGGTGGTGGCAGACATGTCGTTGTCGCGGTCGTACGTGCTGAAGGGCATGTCGGCCGCGGACACGGCCGGGTCCCCGTGCGGGGTGAGTGCGTCCCCGGCGCTCTTCGTCGGGGGAAAAGAGTAACCGATGGTCAGGCGATACTGCGTCGACTCGTCACCAACCCGGAAATGGGCGTACTCGTATTGAAAGACTCCCAGCGTCCAATCTTCCGGGTATATCGTAATGTCGAGTCGGTAGGAACGCTGTGACGTCAGCCAGTGGATCTTGTCGTTGCCCAGCCAGAAGTCGCACGAGATGTCGCCGAAGCCAGCCTTGTAATCGGCCCAGTTACGCTGGAAGTCGTTGGCATTGCAGCTGGACATCTGACGGCCCTGGATGAAGGTCCAACCCCCCCACACCAGATAGCAGAGGACGTCAAACGGCTGAGGGGCGCCCAGGGGCATAACTGTCACCACTGTCTTGGCAGTCCCAGCCTCAGGGTATAGGCCTTCTACCGAGGCGTCGGAGCAATCTATCGGAAAGAAAGGGTAAAAAGGACGCGATATAAGATATACTGTCTTCTTCTGTCATCCCGTGATCACACAATAGTATTTCCTATTGTTTCTACATTATTGACAACCCTAAGTGTACATATATAATGCAATTGTCATGCTAAAGTCCGGTTGTTGCTCACAAAGGACAATGCCGTTATAGTCAAAGAAGTTAAAAGGAAATAACGGAGGGCTGCAATGTGATATAGAAATAAAAACTCTTTTGGTATAAAATCTATTTGCCGTTAATCTTTCTGTTTAAAAAGAAAGCATTATCAAGAAAATCGCACATCAGCAGTATAAAATACACAGTTTCGCCCATCAAAGGGGTGTCGACATGTTTTGAACACGTTACCGGAATTAGCCAATCACACGCAAGGCGTTGACGTCACTGGCGACTACTTTCCGCTTAACCAGCACTTTGTTTACATGCGAGCGGTGCGTCTTTGGAACAAGCTGTCGGCCTAACACCTCTCATGAATAGTGACAAGCGAATTTGACTCATAACTTGAAACATCGATGCATTTAGAACAAAATGGTGTACTGTTCAGCTGTTGAATGTTACAATTCAAGTGCGAAAAAGGACAGAAAAAACAGAAAACAAATTTCTTCAGTGACAGTGAGTTTCTAAGACAGCAGCTGTATCAAGTTACACACTGTCACTCCCGGGGGTGTGGGGGGGGGGGAGGGGGAAGCACTACATATAGTTAGGTATATACATATGTGCCGCCGGAATGACCCCCTTTTTCGCCTTTTTCTCTCTATCCCCAAAGCAGAAATCTGCAATTTCTCTCGATATGCCCAACTGAGACTGATTTTTTTCAAACTTGCACTTTTTTACTATATAGTCTAATTGATATCGAAAGTGTTTACAAAAAGTATCCTCCTGACACTTTGTCATGAATGTCAGTTTCTATTTTATGTGCCTTTTTAACCACAATGATGTCAGTAGCTATTTTAAAAAATATCTCTCAGTGACCACAGAATTGGGCACTTTACTCTCACTCTCCAAATCCTCTCTACAGCATGGGCAGCACACCAACACCACTGTAGTGCCCCCCCCCCCACCAGCGCCCGCTTACTGAAGCATGGCCTGCCACTCTACGAGTCAAAATTGGGCACTCTGCCAACAATGACGATGAACCCATGACTCCACCCCACCTGGCCCCCAACTGCCCCCACACTCCCTTCTAATGCCACACGGCTTCACTGACCAAGCGATGCGTCGTCAACGACCTGTATAAACAATGCCTGATCCACCATCGTCACCCACTACAGGTTCAAACTGTTCTCCGATTAAATCAGCAGTTGGTGTAAATTCGGTGTTTACTTCAACTTCTTCGTCAGACTCGCCAGAAATCATTATAGCTTCCGGTGGTAGTAATCGTCTAAACCTACTGGTCGCTTCATCACCGGTGACGTCATCATCAGTGCGTTGAGGCGGGTACCCACGGCAAGTTGGGTGGTCGTGCACAAGTGGTTGAAACTTCATTAATGTATTATTAGAATGTATATATTCTGTTTGTTATGTTTAGTTAATTCCCTATAGTTTAACTGGAAATGTAAATGATATGGACCTACATTTCCCTTTAAGCTGACCCCGGATCTGCCACAACCCCAAGCCCACGCCCACGCCCACGCCCACGCCCACGCCCACGCCCCCCCCCCACCCGCCCGATCTCCCACCGCAATGCGCTATCCTTGTAGACCACTCTGCAGCTTAATTTTATCTAGTGCTATAAAGTACAGAATATTCAGTAACATTTTCGTTGCTGTTTAGTCACATTACTTTACTTTACATGTAAAATATATCTTCATCGATATCTTCATCTCCGTTTATTTTCGATACTTAATGCATAGAGTTTTATCGCATCTTATCGTATTACGAATACATTTCAGAACTCCATTTCCGTTCAAGGTGAACATTTGGACCATATGATTTTATGTGAAGTACGGTCAGGGGGCTGTTGGCATAGGCCTCAAACTGCCTCAAAACGCATACATTTGGTGTTGTAAAAGTCCTGATATCTCCTGGTAATTTGTACAGGGGGCTTGGGTCCCCAATCTCTGGCCTCCGCTATCGTGTCTGGCCTTTGACTAAGCCTAGTCAATCATAAATCAATGTACTGTCGTTGTTCTCGGTGAAATTAACAGCAACGTTATAGATACGTGTCTTTTGAAGACTGTTAACTTACAGTAAAATGACCATCGCAAGGTGTAGATTTATTACAAGAGTAAGATACTGGTAGGAGATAAGAAGGCAATGCTTACCGATAGGCCATCTCTGGCACCATTGTCCGACCCATCCGGCATGGCAGATACATTCCGTTCCATTCCAGTCTCCATTCGCCATGCACTAAGATACACCATGGCGGGGAAAGGAACCCACCAACACCATAATGCCGAGAATCCAGGTGGTCAGGAATAAAAGGAAAATAACAGGTATACATTATGCAGTGTACAATATTTACGAAGGTTTGTCCCATCCATTTCTTTGTGCTAAATTGCTTGGTAAATGCTCAGTCCGTCAGTGTCGCTTTGAGTGTAGAAGCAATATACTTATCTACGTATTACAGTGTGTATGGTCATGCTTAGATATGGGTCATGATGTTGGGCTTCCGGCGGGCCTTGAACCCGGTACTTGTATTGTCAATTCTCTTTGATGTATTTTTATGCTCTGAGGTCAATTTTTAGCAATATGTACTTGAAATGGATTGATACTACGACTAAGGTATATTTGATGCTGCCCACTTCGTCAGGCCTCCAGTGACAGACCCAGTTACACTAGCTAGTAAAAGTAAAGCAAGCCTACAGACCTATATAAACACCAGCGCCTCAACCAGTGTCAACGCACTATGATGTGCTATAGTTCATATTCATATTAAATTCTGGAAATTCCAGGAAAGTGACGTCAAAGGGGAATACAAACGCATGTGCTTTTACATAGTGACTCAGATTGTCTCTGCTCATTGACTTGAACTTAACGAAAAGCACTTAACCATGAGAACAATACACGCCCTCGACAACAGATGCGACAACAACTCCGAGCTAAACTAAATCGTGGCACAAACACCTTAAAGACCACGCAGTCGTCTCAGGCCTCTACAGCAATACGTTCGTAGCTCCAGGCACCATCCTCCTAACAAATGGTTCCCATCAATGTCCTGTCCTGTCTACTGTGACTGAACATCTTAAACTTATCCCTAGATGCAAAATGAACCACTGAAGTGAATGCTTTTATCCGACCGATAACCATCAGATTAGGCACACATTCTATAAGAATACTCCCGGTTTAACCAATATATGAGCGGTTAAACAGTTGATAAACCTGAATGTTTCATGAGTGACTGTCAGTGTCAGGCAAGCTCCCCCCCGCGAAAGAAAACGGAAAGGCTGAATGTGCACGTTAGGAAACGGAAAGTGCCGGTGTGCCTTGGCAAGACATTTTATATAATTCTATAGCAGTTCTGCAGAAAAGTCTATGGAAGTATGATTTTCTCTAGAACGTGTACAGATAATTGTATACAACAATTATTTTGCATCAAATGTAAATATATATACTTTCTGCGTCAAACAAACCAGTGGATTGAGGAATTCTAGATCAGAGCATCCCGTAAACAATAACATGAGAAGCATGAGGTGCGAAGGTTTACCCAACGGGCCGTGCCTGTTCAGCCGAGACGGAACTATTGTTGATCTTACACAGGGCGACTCTGCACTGCACCCACTGCCGCGACGTGCGCTCTCTTTGGAAACTCTACGGAAATTCTATGGAAATGCTATGGAAACTCCATGGAAATTCCATCAAATCGCTGTGGAAATTCTATGGGAACTACATGGAAACTCTATGGTAACTGTATGGAAATTCTATAGAAACTTCATGGAAACTATGGAAACTCTATGGAAAGTCTATGGAAACACTAGCGATCTATAATAGGCAAACATCAGCAGCTACAGAAATCTCTGTCGGCAAACGAACATCTACACAGGAGCCGCATATATTGTATGCATGTATTGTATACATTCAAATACGTCAACCGAAAGTGTTTGCATGTAATTGGCACAACGTCTGATATCCCCATTGTCCTTTTTCAGGGTTCCATAATTGTTATAAAATAATTTATGAACATATGTGGAGCAAATATGTATACCTCATATATATTCTGAATATGAGAAACATAAATAGGTATACCTCATATATATTCCGATTATAATTAACTTAATTATGTAAATCCTTTATATTCCGAATATAATTAACATAAAAGTTTTATATTTAATTTAATATATATGCAAATGTAACTAATATGAGTAAGTTAATGTCGAAGAAACACGACATTATCGGATAATAATGGAGTTTAAGGGCGAAGCCGGAGGACCCATCGCTATCCAGTGACGTTGTTTGCGGGTAAAATCCACGTATTATGGAACTTAGGCACTACATTGCAGTAAAATAATGTCGTGACAAAATATTGGAGTGACGTCAGCAGCGAATATTACGATTGATTGAGGATACTTACATGTTCAGTTCTGTATGACATATCAATCTTGATTGGCGATCCGTCGCAGGGCTGCTGGAAGGGGTCACCAAGCTGATAGAAGTGGTCACAGTTGTACAAGGACGTGTCTGCGGGTAAAGACTCAGCGTGGAAGCCAGTACACCGGGGCTCCTTGGCACAGCCGGTGGCGCATTCCAAGGCTGTCTTTGTCCCGTTGGACACCTGTCGGCACCCTGTAACCCCACAACTAGGTCCACAGTCCTTGAGGAACAAGCGCCCCTCCAGTGACCACACCCCGGTCAGCAAGAAACCAAGCCCCCAGGCGACAGATAACATCATGGTCTCTTCTTTTGCTAGGTCGGCGTCCTGTATATCAACTGTCTCAGGGGTATAGTTTGGCTCTGTGCCGGATAAGACGTTTACAATGTGATTCTTAGTATACAAATGCGCGGAAAACTATGCTACTTTCTGGAAGCTCGCAGAGGTTTAAGTTCCCAGTCGTTAACATTGCGTCGTTATGTATCTCGACTACCAAGGTAACCACATGACGAACGTTTTTACCAATCGATACATCCATTTTTCATAATAGTTTTATTTTCAGCTGAATGTATACCATGACCACATTGGCAACAGTAAGACGACATAACACGTGAAGTAAATTGTCTCCCTCCAAAGGCAAATACACGGTGCGGACTGAGATGTATTGATTAGTCTGTACCGTCCCAGCATTCTACTCAATGTAGGTAAATAGAAATTGTTTTGTCACCCAAAATAAAGACGTGTGCGGAATCCTAGCATTGGAGGAGTTTGTAGACGTCGATGATGGTAGTTTTACGGCTCAGTTACTTCCAGGTGCCGATCCGATAGCTCAGTGGGCTAGCGCTCTCGCATTGAGTGCTCGGGCCACCTGAGAACCTAACGGCAGGTGAACATGTCTGCATGGTCGCAGGATAAAGATCCCATGTCTTTCTTCGTAAAGAGTAGGGGGTTACTCCCAGGGTCATGGCTCCACTCTTCCTTCCTTCTCCCATTGACACGATACGACCGAAATTGGTTAAAGCGTGCTGAATATACCACCACCCTTGCGACCACGACCTAAACTGATCTGCAACATGATATGAAATGATACGCGATTATAATAATTACCCTAGTAGTGGTGCAACTAATATCACATAGCGGTGACGGCTGGCATTAGGCTTTTTTCTGTGACAAAATGTTTTATTTGCCACAGCCAATATAGCACAAGATCTGGCACAGACAAAAAATATGTTTATAAGATACATGTAGTTACGTGGCACTGAAATGACACCGCTATCAGCCGCACTGTCAGCAGACCGCTATCAGCCGCACTGTCCGCAGACCACTATCAGCCGCAGTACCCGCAGACCGCTATCAGCCTCACGGTCCGCAGACCGCTATCAGCCTCACGGTCCGCAGACCGCTATCAGCCGCACTGTCCGCAGACCGCTATCAGCCTCACGGTCCGCAGACCGCTATCAGCCGCACTGCCCGCAGACCGCTATCAGCCTCACGGTCCGCCCACCGCTATCAGCCGCACTGTCCGCAGACCGCTATCAGCCTCACGGTTCGCAGACCGCTATCAGCCTCCCTGTCCGCAGACCACTATCAGCCTCACGGTCCGCAGACCGCTATCAGCCGCACTGTCCGCACACCGCTATCAGCCTCACTCTCCGCAGCCCACTATCAGCCTCATGGTCCGCAGACCGCTATCAGCCTCACGGTTCGCAGACCGCTATCAGCCTTCCTGTCCGCAGACCACTATCAGCCTCACGGTCCGCAGACCGCTATCAGCCGCACTGTCCGCACACCACTATCAGCCTCACTCTCCGCAGCCCACTATCAGCCGCATGGTCCGCAGACCGCTATCAGCCGCACTGTCCGCAGACCGCTATCAGCCTCACTGTCCGCAGACCGCTATCAGCCTCACGGCCCGCAGACCGCGACAAGTCGATCGGTCATCAACCTTGCACAAGATGGCCGCCCCACTGACCACCGGGTGTCAGAAAATTTGCGGGGTATTCTTACCCTGACCATTAATTATGCCCCATAGACCTAAAGACTGCGCGATCTGTAATGGGCGCTCTCATGACGGGACAGCCTGGTCGGTGGAGAGAAGTCGCTGTGCTTTGCTTGGGCAATCAGCTGTGGGCAAATGGGGGTGTTCATTGGCCGGCGGGCGTCATTTAGGTCGCATTGTCATCCACGGACTTGCCCGATGGTTAATGGGCCGCCTCAACCTCCAGCGACTTGACATAAATAGGTCACAGGAGGAGAATGTTACGACTCTCCGGGTCCATGACGGATGTGCAGCCCCGTAGAACGGCAGCATCCGTGGAGAACCATTGATATCCGTTCTGGATATAGCCAACAGAAGAGTGTTCTGATGAAAAAGGAAGCAATGGCAGGGTTTTTGCATGGGTTCCAGTATTGATGTGTCGACGACGTCTTTATAACGATTTTTAGAATAACATTATGCATGGACAAACATACCCGTAGACAGGGCCGCGACAGCGAATTGATCGAGAAGACCTTCCTACTCTATTTATATTTCTATCTTTTTCCCCTTAATGCCGGACAGCTTCGGTCAATCAATGATGTTTCTCTCCCCTCACCGACTGGCCCACAGTTTTACCGACATTCTGTAACAATGGGTTTGCTTGTTGTAGGACAACCGTGCTGCCCTTCGCCGTCAGGTGCACACACGTGCGACCAAGCGCGTTAGGCTATCTGCCTATCGGTATAGCGAGTTCCAGTAGATGCGCACTTTTCGCATGCAGAATCGATCTTTAGAGGAGTGTCTTTAACTGTTCTAAAACTTTTCCTTTCTCATTAAGATCAAAGATAAATGCAGCCAGGGCGATCATAGAACTAGCTGTGTGGATTGGAGTGCAGACAGGATTTGACATTGGTACATCAATGGTAACATGTTTAGAATGGGTTATCTGTGTAAACCATAAAAAACGTAGTAGGATGCCATATGAGGGGTGGCAACTGTTTCTTTATCTGTTTTTATCCCGAAAGGGGCATATACCTGTTTACGGTAAGGAACACGAATTCATATCTTGTATCAATCATGTGCGTTGACAGAATGTTACCAGACTGGTGGCAAGCGGTGGAAGCGCAATGTCTGCCCTGTTACAGTCGATATGAGGCACATTTTACAACCTCAGTTCAGTATTTAATTATTGATATTTATTTTTGTCAGCCCCCCTCTTCAGCCAACTCGTCTCGGCAATCGCACCAAAACACATTTAATGATAATATGAAAACTTGTCCAGTGCATGTCGTAGAACACAGTGTGAAGCACCATTAGAATGAAGATTAATTTGGATTCTAAGACGGCGAGTAAGTCAAGTAATGCATGGAGCGTCCCAGTGCAGGCTGCAGATGGTCGTGTCTGACGTCCCACGTGGCAAGGCAGCCTTTCCCTTTATGAAAAGGTCTTGATGCCCTCAATGCCTGGTCTGTATACGGACATATACACCCTTTATTGCCAGGTTTCCCTCCGTCGCCAGGGGCATTGTTAATGGAGATGGATGATGTCCAGTCGCTTTATCATAAACTGACATGTATATTGGAGTTTACTCTGTCCCTTTCGCATGAATTTGGTTAAATATGTGAGAGTACAGCGGGCCAAGAAAATTTTCCACTCGCAGTGTGACGTCAATAATCCAGATGTTCATGGCAGTGGCGGATTCAGGATTTTGCCAAATTGCACGCCTCATTTTATCGTATAAATGCCGCCGCAAATGGATGAAATTGCCCTTTTTACGCCGGCAAAGGGGTGAGCGGGAGCACGTTCCTCCTGTGCCCATCCCTCCTGTCACCATCGAGGTGGGTTGGGGAGGTGTGGCATACCATGGTGAGTCAACAGTGAAGAATGCCATCAGTGGTTAAGGGGGGTGGGGGGGGGTGTCGGTCGTATACAGAGAGTGGTTGGTTGGGAAGGGTGTAGGTCGTGTACAGAGAGAGGTTGGCTGGGGAGGGTGTAGGTCGTGTACAGAGAGAGGTTGGCTGGGGGGGTGTAGGTCGTGTACAGAGAGAGGTTGGCTGGGGGGGGGGGTGTAGGTCGTGTACAGAGAGAGGTTGGCTGGGGGGGTGTAGGTCGTGTACAGAGAGAGGTTGGCTAGGGAGGGTGTAGGTCGTGTACAAAGAGAGATTGGTTGGGGAGGGTGTAGGTCGTGTACAGAGAAAGGTTGGCTGGGGAGGGTGTGGGTCGTGTACAGAGAAAGGTTGGTTGGGGAGGATGTGGGTCGTGTACAGAGAGAGGAGGGTTGGGGCGGGTGTAGGTCGTGAACAGAGAGAGGTTGGCTAGGGAGGGTGTAGGTCGTGTACAGAGAGAGATTGGTTGGGGAGGGTGTAGGTCGTGTACAGAGAGAGGTTGGCTGGGGGGGTGTAGGTCGTGTACAGAGAGAGGTTGGCTAGGGAGGGTGTAGGTCGTGTACAGAGAGAGATTGGTTGGGGAGGGTGTAGGTCGTGTACAGAGAAAGGTTGGCTGGGGAGGGTGTGGGTCGTGTACAGAGAAAGGTTGGTTGGGGAGGATGTGGGTCGTGTACAGAGAGAGGAGGGTTGGGGCGGGTGTAGGTCGTGAACAGAAAGAGGTTGGTTAGGGAGGTGTGGCATACCATTTGCGGGTCAAAAGTGAAGACCGCCATCAGTGGATAAGAAGGTGTGGGGTGCAGATCGTGTACAGAGAGAGGTTGGTTTTGGAGGTGTGGCATACCAACGAGTCGACAGTCACTGTGAAGGCCACCATCAGCGGTTAAGGGAATGGTGTGTTGGTCGTGCTCAGAGAGAGGTTACTTAAGGAGGGTGTGTGTCGTAGACAGTTGAGAGGATGAGTGCGGTGGTGCCCTTAAGATAAAGGGGTGAGGGGGGGGGGGGGCTTGGGAATATCTTTTCCTTCCACTCGATAGAATCTTGTCCCGCATTAACACAAAAATAATCTTCTGCTGAGGTACAAGTTTTGACAACTGTTTTGGGCTGTGAAAAATGATCGCATTATACATAAGACGAAAAATGGACGTTTACTTCACATTTACTCCGATTACAAAGAAGATTGAGGCAAAGGCTGCTTACCAGAGAATGACGAGCTTGGTCAAGTGTCAAGCCCTGTTTTATCCCCGTTGCTGAGGCCATGCATGCAGCCATTTATCACGCTCTCTTCAACGGGGCTACCGTCCTGGGCTGACCTAACTACGACCACCCGGCTCTAGGGCCCCTTGGGGTCAGCACTTGGACTGCCTGCCCCACGCTACTGCTAATGCAGGTAAATGCCGTGATGCTTCTTTCCATGCCGAGTGCAACTTTTATTCCTACATTAAATTATATTTGTGACTCGCTCTGAATACCGCCTTTGGTAGCGAGTCACTGGGCTACGCGATGGCAGCAAACGCGTGTTTGATGGCGAACAATGTCTGCGGCACTTACGCCGAAATGTTATGCGAGGAAATCTCGTTGGCGCGAGAAACAGAATATTATATGTTGGTAAGTAATGGAAACAGAACAGAACAGAACAGAACAGACACAGAACTAAACGTTTTCAACAACAAACGATATGTGTCATAAATATGTGATAAATGAAACAGATAGATTAGAACTCAATTGAGAGTAAGCGCTTCAATCCAGTTATTTTAATTTAATTTAAGGGCCAACCATGGGAGAGGACACTACTTTACCTTTGATATGAGTAGCAATTTTGTACAGTGCAATGTTCGGAATAATTACTTATGATATCATCTTTTATATACTTGGAAAATCCTATCAGGCTGTGTGTATTGATTTTATCTAAGATACTTGCGGGCTCTGTGTTCACAGTTCCAATTAGGGAGTGTCTACTGCATTTTGTGGCATAGTCGTGGTGTGCTCTATTGGTACGGACCAGCGCCTTATTTCTGGTGTTGTATGCGTGTATCTCGTATGCATGTGTTATGGGAGTCTGCGAAAAATACGTGGGAAGATTATTATTCTTTAATTTATGATAGAACTTGATTAGTATAGAACTAGTATTTGCAAACGGTGAATGTCGTACAACTTTAGTAGGTTTAGCTGTTAGAAAAGGGATTCACTGTGATCATTGAATCTACTTAGACTTATTATTCTCATTGCTCTTTTTTGCAATTTATAGATTCGCTCCCCACAGTATCCTTATGGCTAAATCGGATTCAAAGTTGTCAATTTTGACATATTGCTTACGATTCGTTAAGTAATCTCTCATCACCTCCAGGGCTGAGCCACTTATGCCATAATGGTTCAATTTATATAGATATATATATATAGATATATATATATATATTTCGTGGTCTATTGTATCAAAAGGTTTTGACAGGTCAAGATAGATATTTATAGGAATTTGTCCATTGTCCATATGTTGCATTGTTCGTTCAATTAGCTCAAGGTTAGCCAATTCTGTAGAATGTTTAACCCTAAACCCATATTGATTGTTATTGAAGAGCTCATGGCGTTGGAATTGGTCAAGAACTGGTTCCAACACTCTTTTTGTTTATCAACAGTGACACGTGTTTTTCGGTCAGGTGTGCAGAAAACAGGTGAGCAGACACGTGTCATGGTTGATAAACAGAACGGGAACCAGGTCTTTGACAAATGCGCAGCCAGTTCGCTAGAGGGCGTTGACCGGAAGGAACTAGCGACATCTAGCGGTCTCGTGGGACGAGACAGCACAAGAAGACGGCAACGCTAGCCAGGAAAACTTGTTAGTGGACAAAATGAATGGGTTGAGCTAGTGTTAGTTGCATCAAACGTATTTCAGTCGGACACTCCTGAGGATAATGCTCCTGAACTTAAACAACTAAAAATGTTGAGGTGAGTGTTTGGTGTCAAAACCTCCAGCTACTTGTAAAGTGGACATTTCACGTCTTTTAGACTGAATATGGCGACCTACGCCGTGGCGGTAAGGACGGCATATCAGTCTGCCGTAATCATTAACGCCATCAAACGGGGCTACCCAGTGCGCTGACGGTACGGCCTTCCTTATACTTGAATTTGTTGTTTAAGAGAGAGTCCTGCTCTACGGTGGGCGTGTAAAGGATATCCTTGGAAGAGGGTCTGGGCAAGGGGTCCTTTTGCAACTCCCCGTTCATCCACAATTTGTCTTTCACCATTTTGACCCTCACCTGTGATTAACCTGCTTTTCTCATCTCCGCCACGGTTTCGCCATGTTGTCTTCTTTGCTCGAGCATATCATTGGGAAATTGAGGTGTAATTTTCCTCTTGTCTTTAGATAGGCTTTTACCGAAAGAAATAGTCCTATCAGCTGCTCGCTGCGCAGAGAATCGTACGACAATTAACCGGGGTCGTTTGGCGTTGGGGCCAGGCGGTGCGCCGAGGCGATGGGCTCGATCCATGTCTGGCAGTGGGCCTTGAAAACCGTTATTGGTAAGGAATTTAGTGACGGTCATTTCACAATTTTCTAGTCCATCTGCATTTCTGGATTCCGGTTTGTTGTGGAAGAGAGCATTATATCTCATCGTTAAAATTAATGTCGCGTTCAGAGTTAAGAAAGCGTTTTAAGAAAGTGTTCATATCTCGAAACAATGATGTATGAGAATATGAATATGTCTTTGGCGATGGGCTAGTAATTGTAATAAGTATCTAGCTTCATTTCTCTAAATAATTGGACATGGATATATATATCTAAATATTTGGACATTTGTGCAATTATTTATATATGGTGCAATAAATTAATGATATGTGTATATATTACCACATGTGTGGCATTATTAGAGATATGTCGCAATGATTTAATAAGTAAAATATTGCACCATTGATGTAGAATTATTTGTAAATATGGACAAATAAGCATTTAAAGACAAAAGGGCTTTCCTCAGTGTCAGATTATTCTGATTTATATTACGTCTCCATGTAGCCATCATATCGCATCATTCGATAGATATATATACGTATCGACGCGTTTGCTCAAACTCGTCGACACGTATATTTCTATTGAATCTATTGAAAGTATCGCAAATATTGAAGAATCAAAAACTGGATCGCGGTAAATAGGGAAATTGTCTTTACCTTTATCCAGGAATTGCACCGATAACGAACCCCAAAATTGCCAACAGCTAATCGCGAATCTATAAGAATTCTTTGATGACAATCGCGGATAACCCCCCCCCCCCCCCATCTATGAACGAAGAAGAACAAGTAGCTGTAGGGTCGTACAAAGATATTTATGGAACACTCCATATCGTGTGGCATTCCCTCCGACAGTCTGTGTTATTCACTGGACTTTGGTACCGTGATGGGCCACCTCTTTTGCGACGTTAACAAAAAACTATACACCATCCATTCCGCTGTCGGTCGCACTTCCCATATATGGCCATTTGTTTTTTTCGCAATATCCGGACCGAACCGCAGCTGAGTAATCCTGCGCCCAGGTCCCCCCACCCCCTACACCTCACTGCCCAATGTCAGCCTATTCCACTACCCTGACCCTACCGCCCTCCCCCCACTCTCTTCCCAGCCGACCAGACACCGTCATTCATGCCCCATACTTCAGAATGGTAGATTGAATTTGTTGCGTAATTGATGTAGTAACGGAATGCAATGTCTCGGATCCGCATTTACGTCATTCCAGGTCGCAAGCCACGGGACCAAATTCTGTCTGCCTAGACATTGCCAATTATCGCCCACCTTGCTTGCCCTGGGGATGACTTTCTGGTCGAGATCATTTAGATCACAAGGCGACGATGGTTCAAGAAATCCAAGAGATGTAAATAACTATTTTGCCATGTGTGAACGGATAGGCACGGGGTTAATCTTATTGCCATCATATGGGGCGTTTGTTCATGGCAGCGGCGGTTTCAGGATTTTGCCAAATTGCACGCCTCCTTTTATCGTATAAATGCCGTCACAAATGCACGAAATTGACCTTTTTACGCCTATAAAAGGTGGGGGGGGTGCACGTTCATCCTGCCCCCCCCCCCTCCTCCTAGATCCGCCACTGCATGGGGACTGTCCATGGAGACGTTGGTTGGGGAGGTGTGGCATACCATGGCGAGTCAACAGTGAAGACCGCCATCAGTGGCTAAGGGGAGGGGGTGGGGGCGTGTAGGTCGTGTACAGACAGAGGTGGGTTGGGGAGGGTGTAGGTCGTGTACAGAGATAAGTTGGTTGGAGAGGTGTGGCATACCATGGCGAGTCAATAGTGAAGACCGCCATCAGTGGCTAAGGGGAGAGGGGGCGGGGTGGGGCGTGTAGGTCGTGTACAGACAGAGGTGGGTTGGGGAGGGTGTAGGTCGTGTACAGAGATAAGTTGGTTGGAGAGGTGTGGCATACCATGGCGAGTCAATAGTGAAGACCGCCATCAGTGGCTAAGGGGAGAGGGGGGGTGGGGCGTGTAGGTCGTGTACAGACAGAGGTGGGTTGGGGAGGGTGTAGGTCGTGTACAGAGATAAGTTGGTTGGAGAGGTGTGGCATACCATGGCGAGTCAATAGTGAAGACCGCCATCAGTGGCTAAGGGGAGAGGGGGGGGGTGGGGCGTGTAGGTCGTGTACAGACAGAGGTGGGTTGGGGAGGGTGTAGGTCGTGTACAGAGATAAGTTGGTTGGAGAGGTGTGGCATACCATGGCGAGTCAATAGTGAAGACCGCCATCAGTGGCTAAGGGGAGAGGGGGGGTGGGGCGTGTAGGTCGTGTACAGACAGAGGTGGGTTGGGGAGGGTGTAGGTCGTGTACAGAGATAAGTTGGTTGGAGAGGTGTGGCATACCATGGCGAGTCAATAGTGAAGACCGCCATCAGTGGCTAAGGGGAGAGGGGGGGGGTGGGGCGTGTAGGTCGTGTACAGACAGAGGTGGGTTGGGGAGGGTGTAGGTCGTGTACAGAGATAAGTTGGTTGGGGAGGTGTGGCATACCATGGCGAGTCAACAGTGAAGACGGCCATCAGTGGTTAAGGGGAGGGGGGGGGAGGTGGGGCGTGTAGGTCGTGTACAGACAGAGGTGGGTTGGGGAGGTGTGGCATACCATGGCGAGTCAACAGTGAAGACCGCCATCAGTGGCTAAGGGGAGGGGGGGGGCGTGTAGGTCGTGTACAGACAGAGGTGGGTTGGGGAGGGTGTAGGTCGTGTACAGAGATAAGTTGGTTGGGGAGGTGTGGCATACCATGGCGAGTCAACAGTGAAGACGGCCATCAGTGGTTAAGGGGAGGGGGGGGGAGGTGGGGCGTGTAGGTCGTGTACAGACAGAGGTGGGTTGGGGAGGGTGTAGGTCGTGTACAGAGATAAGTTGGTTGGGGAGGTGTGGCATACCATGGCGAGTCAACAGTGAAGACCGCCATCAGTGGTTAAGGGGAGGGGGGGGGGCGTGTAGGTCGTGTACAGACAGAGGTGGGTTGGGGAGGGTGTAGGTCGTGTACAGAGATAAGTTGGTTGGGGGGGTGTGGCATACCATGGCGAGTCAACAGTGAAGACCGCCATCAGTGGTTAAGGGGAGGGGGGGGGGTGGGGCGTGTAGGTCGTGTACAGACAGAGGTGGGTTGGGGAGGGTGTAGGTCGTGTACAGACAGAGGTGGGTTGGGGAGGGTGTAGGTCGTGTACAGAGATAAATTGGTCGGGGAGGTGTGGCATACCATGGCGAGTCAACAGTGAAGACCGCCATCAGTGGTTAAGGGGAGGGGGGGGGGGGTGGGGCGTGTAGGTCGTGTACAGACAGAGGTGGGTTGGGGAGGGTGTAGGTCGTGTACAGAGATAAATTGGTTGGGGAGGTGTGGCATACCATGGCCAGTCAACAGTGAAGACGGCCATCAGTGGCTAAGGGGAGGGGGGGGGGGTGGGGCGTGTAGGTCGTGTACAGACAGAGGTGGGTTGCGGAGGGTGTAGGTCGTGTACAGAGATAAATTGGTTGGGGAGGTGTGGCATACCATGGCCAGTCAACAGTGAAGACGGCCATCAGTGGCTAAGGGGGGGGGGGGTAGGTCGTGTACAGAGAGAGGTTGGGGTGGGGGGGGGTGTAGGTCGTGTACAGAGAGAATATATGTTCCTCCCACTTGATGGAATCTTGTCAAGCATTAATACAAACAAACTCTTCTGCTGAGGTACTTGTTTTAACAACTGTTTTAAGCTGTGAAGAATTACCGCATTATACCTAACACAAAAAAAGGCGTTTACTTCACATTTATTCTGATTAAAAAGATGATTGAGGTCAAAGGCTGCTTACAAGAGAATGAGGAGTTTGGTCAAGTGTCAAGCCCTGTTTTATCCCCGTTCCTGAGACCATGCATGCAGCCATTTATCACAGTACCATGCGCTGTCATCAACGGGGCTTCCGTCCTGGGCTGACCTAACTAGGACCCCCCGGCTCTGGGGTCCCTTGGGGTCAGGACTTGGCCTGCCTGCCCCACGCTACTGCTAATGCAGGCAAATGCCGTGATGCTTCTTTCCATGCTGAGTGCAACTTTTATTCCTACATTAAATTAGATTTGTGACGCGCTCAGAATAACGCCTTTAGTAGCGAGTCACTGGGCTGCGCGATGGCAGCAAATGCCGGTTTGATGGCGAACAAAATCTGCGGCACTTACACTCAGACGTTATGCGAGAAACTCCTGTTGGCGCGAGAAAACGAAGACGAATCAGTGTGACACATATATATGCAAGTATATCAAACACTTCCCGTAAAATACATTCATATGTATGTCACATGTTTTCGTTATCATATATTTCTATATAATGTATGCTATTTATTAGGAAAGTTAGGAAAGAGAACGTTGTAAGAAAGTGTTCTGATCTCGAAAAAAAATACTATGAAAATATGAATATTTCTGTCGCGATGTGCTAGTAATTGTAATAAGTGACTGGGCATATCTCTATATATTTGGACATTTGTGCAATTAGTTAGAGAGCTATGTCGAACTGCATTAATGACATGTGCAAATGTGCGCACATATACGTAAAATTAGTTAAACTATGTTGAAATTAATTATATGATATGTGCATATATTACCACATGTGTGACATTGTTTAGAGATATGTCAATATGATTCAAAACGTAACATATTTGCACATGTGTAGAATTATTTATAAATATGGACGAATACGTATTTAAAGACAAAAGGGCTTGCCACAGTGTCAGAACATTCTTCTTTATATTACGACTCCATGCAATCATATTGCCTCGTTCAACAGACCTATACGTATTGACGTGTGTACTCAAAGTCTGCTCTGAAAGTAAGCACATATTGACATTTGATAGCCAGATTGCATGTCAATTAGCCCATCACGACGACAAATGTGCATAGTTGAGCTTCGGTTTGTATTCATTGATGCCCATTCTTGCCGCCGAACGCTTCCGACGCCGGTTATGTTACCGATAAATAGTTGCAATTGTCTGCTTCAGGTTGCTTAGTTGACAAGCTCTGCATTTAATGGTAGTATTTCAATGGCAGGTGGGTGGTCGTGGTGATTACATTTAATTATGTGTTCTGCACACAAAGGCGATTTGAGTAGAAAGCATTAACGTGACACTCCGTAACAGAAACTTTGAAACATATGGATTATTTTCCATGGTTCCTATGAAAGAGGTGGGGGATATCCCCTCTGAATCGTGGTTCCTATGAAAGAGGTGGGGGATATCCCCTCTGAATCGTGGTTCCTATGAAAGAGGTGGGGGATACCCCCTTCTGAATCGTGGTTCCTATGAAAGAGGTGGGGGATACCCCCTCTGAATCGTGGTTCCTATGAAAGAGGTGGGGGATACCCCCTCTGAATCGTGGTTCCTATGAAAGAGGTGGGGGATATCCCCTCTGAATCGTGAATCAAGTAAGAATTATAGAGAGTACTATCGATTCTTCAAAATGAGTACTGTTCAAGACTGGGCGCAAAGAACACCTTAAAAGAGATATATGGAAGCTATGAAATATGGAAGAATTCACAGACTGTTACTATGGATCGCTGTAAATAGGGAAAGGGTCTCTACTTTTATCCATGACTTGCACGGATAACGATCTCTTAAAATTGCCAACAGCTAATCGCGAATCTTCAAGAATTCTTTGATGCCAATCGCGGAGGCAACCTCCTCCCCGTCAATAAACGAAGAAGAACAAGTAGCTCGAAAAAAATGTTATTATATGGAACACTCCATGTCGTGCGGGATTTCCCTCCGACCGTCTGCGTTATTCACTGGACTTGGAACCGTGATGGGTCACATCTTTCCGGGGTTAACAAAAACCTATAGACCATCCATTCCGCTGTCGGTCTCACTTCTCATATATGGCCATCTGTTTTTTCGCAATATCCGGACCGAACCCCAGCTGAGTAATCCTGCTCCCTATCCCCCCCCCCCCCACCGCCCAAGCGAGCCTGTTTGACTACCCCCGACCCTACCCCCCCCCCTCCCCTCTCTTCTCAGCCGGCCAGACACCGTCATTCGGGCCCCATACTTCAAAATGGTAAATTGAATATGTTGCATAATTGATGTAGTAACAGAATGCTAAGTTTCGGAGCCTCATTTACGTCATTCCAGGTCGCAAACCACGGGACCCAATTCCGCTTTCCGAGATATTGTCAATTATCGCCCACCTTGCTTGCCATTGGGGGGTCATTCTGGTAGAAATCGTTTAGATGTCAAGGCGATGATGGTTCACGAAATCCAAGATCTATAAATGACTATATTGCCTAAGGTGTGAACTGTTAGGCACGGGGTTTATCTTATTTCCATAAGAAGGGCGATTGAGTACTAAGTTGTTCGTATTGCCAAAGATACAGAGACATAGACCTAGTGCCGCAGACATAGACAAAAGCGTTAGAAATTGCCCTGATCGATAATTGTTTCTTTATATTCGGTGCTCTAGGTCAACCCATACGCCTAGTCGTGTTAAGCATGTCTTCAGATCCCGGAATCTTGAATTACATTTGCAAGAGTATAGACATTGTTTTGCGAACATCAAAACGAAATCAGTGGTTATATCTTTACCCCAACAAATAAAAACGACGTACCCGAAATTCCCGATCTATTTCCAAGCCAAAGGTACGCACTGCCACAATGTCTTCACAAACTTTACATCGCATTTATAGGATATGCATATAATTGGAACCCCTTCGTGTTCATGGGGAGAAGCTCTAGAAGATGTAGTTTTTGTTTCTGTTGTAAGCTTTACAGCAACATTCGGGATACGTTCATGGGAAGATAAGATTTCCAAATTGCCCAATGTATTATTCTCATAGTCATATAACAAAGTGCTCAATGTATTATTCCCAAAATTATATAACAAATTGCCCAGTGTCTTATTCCCATCATGATATAACAAACTGTCCAATGTATTATTCTCATAATCATATAACAAAGTGCGCAATGTTTTATTCTGATAACGATAAAACAAAGTGTCCAATATATTATTCTGATAATGATAACACAAAGTGCCCACTGTATTATTCTCATAATGACATAACAAGGTGCCCATGGGAGAACGGGCGACGAGGGAGGTAGGAGGACGTAACGGCCCATCGCTATTGACACCAGAGAAGTCATAAGGCCGCCGAGAATCTGGCGACCGCCTCAGTCGGAGAGTCTTATCAACTGACCAGGTGAGACTAGGGAGACCGATAGCGAGGTCTTGACCTTACCATAGACACCACGCGTAGCATATAAGGCGGTCCTTCGGGGTAAATTCGTCATGGCATTAACGAGAACTGTATCATAGCCATGGTAAGAGCAATGGAACGCACGGCGGAGGTTGCTTAGATACTTAGGTGTATGGGGCGTGATACCTAAGCCCCAACGTATTATGATTGCCATCATAGGCAGCTTACGCGGCAGCTTCTCTTGGCCAGAACATTTGAATTTCAAATGACAATGACCACATTGCCCTCTAATATTGTATACTGTGATACGGGAAGTATGGCTTATGAAATTGTGAGCTTGTCCTCTTTGTCCTACGTCCCAGTCTAGGCCATAGGGACACCGTGGTATATATATATATATATATATATATATATGACATCATTTTATTCTTCTTTTTTTCGACCGCCTTTGTGCCATTGTGTCCGTGGCTGCCGTCTGATGCATAGCGCCGTGAAGGCATTTGTCTGGACCCGACTAGCATTCAGGAATGGTCGGGTGGGACCAAGCCGACCACGTCACGCCCCATGGAGATTCAGTGTAGAGCCCGACACACGCCCTATAGTGTGACCATGGCTTCCCTAGCCCCCCCCCCACCCCTCCCTCACGCCATCCCCCTATCTCTTTTGGTCTGCTATAGTAAATCAGTTCTCACATTTCTGTATTTTATGATACACTCTACATGTTTTTAGTTCAACCATATTATGATTTATTTATTTAAAAGGTGTAAAATGGCTGAATAATTGAAGGATTGATATTGCGTTTTGGTGTGCGGACTATATATAAATAGGGGTAAGTAGGAAGATTGTCCCCCCGTTGGCCCGTAGTACCCGGATAATTGGACTGCGACCGGCCAGCGAGCCACGCGGGAGGACGCTGGCCCACGTATGTCATGTGATCCATCAACCACATCCGGGTCTTGACAGCACGCGAGCCGTCGGCTAAACGTGTTTAAATTAAATATCACCAACGCAGTGATCGATTTTATTAAAACCCCAATCGCTCTGCGTGTTTTTGTTTTCCTTTCGTCTACGCGCTCTAGATTTTCATCGCCGGGTAGCCTCCGTCATCCCTCCCGAATGGTTTAGAGGTTAGCATACACGCCCCACCACTGCAGTTACCGTTGTGCCGCAATGCCGCAGTGCCCAGTGCCGCAATGCCGCAGTGCCCAGTGCCGTAATGCCGCATTACCCCTGAGCCCCAGTGCCCCAGTGCCCCAGTGCTGCAATGCCCCAGTGCCGCAATGCCGCAGACACCTAGTGCCCAGTGCCGTATTACACATGTGCCCCAGTGCCCCAGTGCTGCAGTGCCCCAGTGCTGCAGTGCCCTAGTGTCCCAGTTTTATTAAGACGAAAATGTTCCATTTTCGTCTTCTATCGGTGTGTTCGGTTAGTGTCTGTTTGTCACGTGATGCATTATCTGTCGAATGCCTTAAGATATCGACTTCAAAATTCACAAAGTGATGCGGAATGGCAATCGTCAGGCTAAGTTCGTAGATGGGTCATGTAGGTCAAAGGTCAAGGTCACAGGAATTTTTCAAAATTTGCTTAACCATTGAAAGATAGGACCAAAAATCGGTAAAATCGCTATAGCGTTCCCAGTTTTTACTTAATGACGCTCAAAATTAATTCACGTATTGGGCTCATAGGTACCTTGTATGCGGTATTTCAATTATAAAAATCGTGCCAATAGTGCTTCTGCCAAAAATTCCCACAACATGGGATCTTACGGCAGCATTTTGGCGGGAAAATTGTCTCAATTTTTCCGTGAAGGGTACAAGTGAGACAAACGTCACCTGGCGTGATACATGACATTAGTAATTGGGCACGAATAACTATATTGGTCAAGGTCACGCTTCCAAGGTCAAGGTCACAGCAAGGTCAAGGTCACGAAACATGTTTTCCCGCGTAACGTCTTTAATATCGAGTCTAGAGATTCGCTGTTTGTTGGAGAGTATTCTGCAGAGAGAGGCGGACACGCATGACTGGCTCAGATTTTTCCGGATACTGAACGATTTTCGAGTAATCGGCCAATCATTATTCAGCGCACGTGTCAAGTGGCGTTTTGAACTTTGCAAGGCCATAACCCGGTCACGAAAACCACCTCAGAATTGCTCTAGGACGCTTAGTTTGGCCGCTAGAGCGCTCGCAAGAGGTGCACCCCCCTCCATGCCGACGCTCCCATTATGAATCAACGGGGATATGGACCGGCACTCTTTCGGGGTTGCGATGGCCGCCGTTAGCTTAATAGCAACGCTGTAGAGTCGGGACCGGTTGCAAAAGACGGGCAAACGTCGACTTGGGTATGGAATCCCCCTTCGCTTTTAGCCTATCACGCTTGGTCCCGCCGCTAGGGGCTCCGTAATTCAGCGATGACGAGTCCGAGAACAGCGATTAGGGCGTGACAAAGACACGTAGAAAGTCTGGATTTGAACGTATTCACTCTAAACGACGCCCTCGACATGGAAAAAGTAGCCCGCGTTGAACAGCAGCCGTTAGATGGTGCTCATCCAGCACATCACTATATTTGGGGTCCAATTTTGGCTAATTTGCGCTTGCAGCCAGCAATTTGGCCTGGGTACAGCTTTCAGTGGGCGATATGGTCTCGAACGCCAGGCCGAACAACCAATGAGCGAGCGGCGATGGTCGAATTAGTCCCAAAACTCCGATTTTCGTCCCTTCTCAAGCTCTGCTTGACCGTCTAGTTATTATTATTATTGAGTTGATATAGCGCCAAATCAGTGAATCCGTTCAAAGACGCTGTACATCGAAGTAAACCGGGTAATTTACATAATATACCCGCTTATCCATAAACATGTTATAGGTAGCTCACTGAAATAAGAAATACATGCACACCACTAATAACCTTCATCAATAAATTTAGTGAACAAGTAAGTTTTCAAGCCCTGTTTAAACTGACTCAATATATCAAGCGAACGAAAGTCGCTTGGTAGAGCGTTCTACAACATTGAAGCACTGACAGCAAAGGCACGTCTGTCAAGTGTCGTACAATTGGCTTTGGGAACCTTCACTTTAATTTCTTCGTTGGACCTTTTCATTTCACTGATATATTCAGGTGCCATATCATGTAATGCCTTGAAAACTATCATTAATACTTTAAAATCAATTCGAAACCGCACTGGAAGCCGGTGATTCAGAAGCTGTCTCAGAGCTGGCGTTATATGTCAAACTTTTGAAGATTTAGTACCACACTGGCTGCCACTCATTAAACTATTGCAATAGTCAATTTTGCTAGTGATGGAGGCATGTATGACTGTATTCACTGCCTCATTTGTGAGATATCTCCGTATGTTCCTAATATTATAGAGCTGGAAATAAGCTGTACAACACAGCTTAGATATGTGTTTCTCATTGTTTAATTTTTTATCAAATATTACGCCTAAATTTCGCACTGACGTTACTGGTAATATTTGTTTTTCACCAACTTGTAATCCCTGGATGGTAACCTTCTCTAGCTGCTGCTTACTACCGAGTATAAGAAACTCTGTCTTGCTATCATTTATTTTAAGTTTGTTTGATAACATCCACTGCCTCACATCGCTGATGCACTCTTGGATGGTTGTCAGTGCTGGTTAACTGAACCGTCGGGTCGGAATGCTAAGTACAGCTGATGGTCGTCGGCATAGCCATGAGCTGCTGGTAAATGTTGCCTGATAACTTGGAACAATGTTGCTGCATAGATCGTGAACAACACTGGTCCGAGGCAGGACCCCTGGGGGAAGCCGTACTTCAGTAGAAACTTATCTGAAGTGCATTGCCCCAGTGCTGCAATGCCTCAATACTGCAGTGTCCCAGTGCCCCAGTGCTGCAATGCCCCAGTGCTGCAGTGCCCCAGTGCCCCAGTGCTGCAATGCCCCACTGCTGCAGTGCCCCAGTGCTCCAGTGCTGCAATGCTCCAGTTTCGCATAGCCCCAGTCCTGCAATGCCGCAGTGATGCAGTGTCCCAGTGCTGCAATGCCCCAGTGCGACCGTGCCCCAGTAATGCAATGCCCCAGTGCTGCAGTGCCCCAGTGCTTCAGTGCCCCAGTGCTGTAGTGCCCGAGTGCTGTAGTGTCCAGTGCCCAAGTGCTATATAGTGCCCAATGCCCCAGTGCTGTAGTGCCCGAGTGCTGTAGTGTCCAGTGCCCCAGTGCTGTAGTGCCCAATGCCCCAGTGCAGTAGCCCCAGTGCCCCGGTGCCCCAGTTCCGTAGTTCACTCCGTGCGAAGGTGTCACTCTGAGCGAAAGGGCTCATTTTGTTCGAAGGTCTCACTTGAAGACTGTTGCGCTAGTGTTATGCCTAGCGGCCCAGATGGCTTGCGGTATCATGCAGGGCTATGAGACACCTACAGCTTGAACTGAATAACAAGCGGCATCGCATGGACGAAGAAAGCTATTCTTATTCGGCCGCGTTTGAACGAGAAGAACTGCATATTTTGACATTTAAGTACAAAGCAGTGCCGCCCTCTATTAAGCCACCTAGCAGTTGACCAATGAATTATGCTTCCACTCAGTGGGCTATGTGGTCACGATATAACAACGGCGCGACTAACAATCTCTTGTGGACACACTGCCTCCCGTCCCGAAATAACATGGTGCTTGGACAACAGTCCCATCAGTTGGCTCCAGGCCAAGGCCTTGTGTTCCTCTTCGAAGAAGAATAGGGATAGTAATATCAAATCTGTTCGAATTCTGAATGGTCCATCTTCGAGAAATATGAAAACAAAAGCTAGCGGACCCGGGTGCAATGTGCTATGACAATCTAACGACCGAAGATAGGGTGGGGGTGAGGGGAGGGACACAACTGGATAGTGATATCACGAGTGTTGATAAATACCACCTTAGCGGCTCGCAGTGAAGTTGAACAAAAAATTGCGCAAAAAAACGTTCCCTGGCGGATAATCGAGAAACTTCAAAGAATTCCCGGAATCAGATTGCCGGTGTTTGACAATACATTACCCCTCTTGAAAGCAATCCTTACACGAGAGAGCGATCGCCGGTGAATGACTGAGGGCTATTGACGGAGGATAACTTTCCATCGCGTACATACAGTCGTCGTCTGTTGCATAATTTTGTAGACAGTTATTTTGTCGCGTGGCTCGTTCGCTATCAACTGATAACCAGAGCACGTTCAGGTGTCTCAAAAATAAAGAGATGGTCCTTGGATTCCATTTGGAGTCTGGAACATTCGCCTTGGGACAATACGAAGATCCGATATATCAGGCAATTTCTCACCTTTTCTCTCCATGCAGTATATGCATATTTTTCTTTTCTTGTATTTTACCTATATCATTTTACAAAATTACTGTAACTGTTTACACTAAGAGAGAGTGGGCATGTTCTGGATGTCGGGTTTGAGTCACTTATCCTCACACTCAGAAAGCCATGAATGCAAAACAGAAATATCCCAGTCCTTGTACAATTGTACAATACAATTTGTTTTGCATTATACGGCAATAAAATAATGAATGATATACATATATATATTCCGCGATCAGGTTTACTCTTTATATTATTTCGAACACAATAGACTTTGCTTTTTATGCTGACAGGTGATCCATGGGCGTGTCCAGGGGGGGGGGGGGCAAGGGGCACAAGGGGCACGTGCCTCCTTTCAGACCCTAAAGTATATATGTGCTCCCCCTCTTCCCCCCCCCCCCCTTTTCAAATTCTGTGCCCGCACCCTGGTCATAAAAAAAATATGTCTTTTGTTCAGCACCCACCTCCCCGATCGTAAGATTTAATTTTTTTATTGTGCCCCCCCCCCTTCCAAGGATTCCTGCACACGCCCCTGTGGTCTGCGGAATGGTTCTGAAATACAGGACTAGAATTTGTCAAGCATAGCTTGAGAAGAAAGACGAAAATCGGGGAGGGTATACATAGTGGAAATTCAGTATGTAAAACAATCAGTTTCCGTAGGCGAGTTTGCGTGCAATGGTTGCAGGTCACATAGCAAGAAAAATAAGTAGACAAAATAGAATACTGATTAATTTAATTCAGTATAAGGTAATGAGGAGCTGAGTATCTTGGCACTAAGTGCGTCTCTTACTGTTAATATCAGGGGCGGATCGCGACAACATTGCGGGATAGGCCGAAACGTCATTGCGGACTTGCGCATCCCATGTTAAATTTTGAGAATTTTTCGCAGAAAAACTTTTCCGACGATATATAAGGCTCAATAATAGAAATAATTGTGAGCGTCATTAAATGAAAACTGAGAAAGTAGTAGTGATTTGTCCGATTTTTGGTCCTATCTTCCAATGGTTAAGAGAAATTTGAAAAATTCCTGTGACCTTGACTTTGACCTACATTGCCTATCTACAAACTTAGCCTGACGGTGGCCCGTGGCATTGTCTGTGCAGAAGGAGGAGTCGATATCTCAAACTTTATAAAAAAAAAAAAAAAAAAAAAAAATTTCAAGAGCCCGTGGCGCGAAAAAATTTCATCCCACGTCAAATTCGATTTCAGTAATGAGGAGCTGAGTATTTTGACGCTAATTGCGGCTCTCCAGCTGCAATATTAGGAGAGCTAGAGGGAAAAATGTGTTTTGGACGTATGACGTCATCGTGACGTGAACCTTTGAGTTATATTGCCCATCTACAAACTTGACATGTCGATGGGCTGTCGGAATGCTTTGGTAAAAGAGGAGGTCGATATCTGTAGGCATTCGACACATAATACTCCTACAGACAGACAGACAGACAGACAGACAGACGGACAAACCGAACACACCGACATAAGACCAAAATCGTAGATTTTCGTCTTCATTAGTCATGTCAATGTTTTGCTTATTACGGCCTTTATTAGAGTGATTGCATTAGTTCCTAAAAGTGCCGCTATCGAGTTTCTGCGCCACTGTCGACGCACAGTCGGTGGTAAGTAAATCAGGACATCCCCGAAGTTCTATGCGGCCGGCGAGTTGGCAAGTGGCGCCCCCTATTAACGCCCAATACAGGTCAACGCTCAGTCTGCTGTGTATGTTCGGAAATTACCAGACGGTGACTGCGGAGTTGGGAGAGGGGGTGGGAGAACGTCGCATTGGGAGGGACGGAAGTTGATCAGTCTGGCGTTAACACACGTGTCCCCGCACACTGGGACCTGGGATCTCGCGGAGATTGCTCCCCCACCGAGCGGAAAGTGCCACGTGGCAAGTCGGCATCTGAAAACAGTTCCTGTGCGGCTGCCGTGGGTCAATATTGTCAGTTAAAAGTGCCCCGATGTCCAGGATATCGACAAAGGAAGCCCAGGGGCAAGCCGTGGTACATATGGGTAGACGTCGATTGGCTGGAAGTACTGGGGAAAAAAGACACGCATAATATTAAGTCCGGTCAGTTCACGAAGGGAAAATCCCTCATTTTAGCCTGATGTATAACTGGCCGTCTAGGGAACGTAGTTCCCCGCTTCACTTCCGAAACTGTACTGCACATAAAAGAAATGTTTCCGCAATAAAAGATCCACCGAAAGATGGAGGTGGTTGTTCTCGGGGGGTCGGAGCGGGGGGGGGGGGGGAGTCAGACACAGGGCAGTCAGCTGCAGCCTCCCTCAGGTCACAGAGCGCCAACAAAACACGACCGACAGCGATGGGCCATTGGTTCTTTATAATATCCGTCCCTCTCACATTCCAGCAGTGATACAGTTGCTGTAACGGGATGGCCTGCTATCTGGTTAGACACATCGTTTTATGTCATTGTTCGCTGAAAGAACAATTATCGACTCCATTATAGATAACTTCCGTCGCAACATTATTCTAAACACTGTCACTTAATTATAACAACATGATCTTGTCGATGAATAGAAACAACGTATGACCATTGTTTCAGTATATGCGTCAGAACCCAGTCTCTTTGTAACTTGATGTACGTACCTTTTTCTTCCGTATTATCCGATGGCGAGCACCCAACGACGGCAATCATTATGAGTGTGCACAGTTGTAAAATCGGCAATAATCTTAAAATGTAGAAGTGAGAATAACGGTGTTGAAATACATGAACGTCGAACGTACACCAATGGAAAACAACTTGAATTAAAAGTTCATGAATGGAAACTTCTGGTTCTTCTCGCATTGATCATGACTAACACAGAATAAACTGTTTCGAACGGTACCGGCTATGCCGAGGCACTACATGTACTCACAGGCGGTAATGGAAGCCTGGTCTGAGAGGGTCGCGTTAGGCGATATCGTCTGTGACGGACGGAGGAGAGGTGGGTGGTGGCGAATAATAAGGTTAAGAGAAGAACGTAAGCGCAACTAAGACAACGAAATACCGTGTGGTAGGTTGAGTTGCAAGTCGGTTACTGTGATTCTTATTAAGACTGCTGCCAATAAAAAGACATCGCAAATTATTATAATAAAAGTCCGACTAGTCAAAAGAAATTTATTCTTAAATTTGAATGTTCATGATTTCCATTGCGTTACACAGCGCTTTTGCAGTTTCAGTACATGAACCAAGCCCTACAGGGAAAGAGACTTTTTTTAAAACGTGTTTATGAGACGGGAGGTGATATATATACACACGTGACACGTGACCCACCTGTCTACACTCGACAGAGGACACGATAGGTCACGGAGACGTTCGTATAGCGGCCTCCACCGGAGCTGACACGTGGTCAGGGTGAAGAACGACATCTATAACCTTGACCTTGATCTTGAGTCTAGGCGAACCTTGGACGAGAGACCAGTTGCACTTTCGCTCGGGGATCGATCAGTGTCCTATGGCTTGGGATGGGGTGGGGCTGACACGCCTCCACCATATCAATAGTTCCCCCAGTACCATGTATCATACCGCCATGAACATTCCATGGGTCGTGTATGGGGAATGAAGGGGTCGAAGGAGGGGCCGGAGGTGGCAGGGGCTGAGCCAGCAATTTGAAAATGGAGGTTCCAAACTTGCGCGGGGGGCGGGGTTTGTGAACAAAAATTGCGACGCGGGGATGCACAACTTTTTTTACATAAAGACATAAGACAGTTGAGAAGAAACTAAGGTATCTTTCGAGTAAGTAACGTGTCACGTGTACTCACAGGCGATAATAGAGGCATGGTGGTGGCAAATAGAGCGGAGGGTGAGGGTAGGGCTGGGCAATAAGTCGATGTTGTTGAACGGATTGAGGCGATCATGTTTTTGTGCCCTGGAAAGTCGCCACAGGACGATTAATGAAAACCCTGGAGTGCGCACCGTAGCATGGGTCATCGACCGCCGTGCGGTACAATATATTAGGCCGTGAACTCTCTTAGAGTGTTTAAGGACGCAAACTATTGGACACGGGACGTAGGGTATAAAATTGCGGGCGGCGGTTGACCGCAATACGGAACTCGGCCCACCGAACTCGGGTATATTTGATGGCTTTGCGATGGCGATGGCGATGGCGATGACCTTCACTAGGAGGTCTTAATGGGAGGAGATGGTGACACTTGAGCACCCGTTATGTACTCTCTGATAAATCTCGTCTATATTGGTCATGAAGAAGATCGCCGTACTTAGGCAGATATTATGGGGTTTTTTTTAAATGTATGTAGAAACTCTGAACGCTTGCTTACTGGCGCTATTAATATAACAGGCTCTGATTACCAACATCAATGAGGTGCATACTGGCTGCATGTGAACACGCGCCTACACCTGCCACATTGGGCCTATGTTCACTGGTTTCTTCATATATCTACCTGTCATTTTTGCCGTCATTGGGTGCTCGCCATCAGATAATACAGAAGGAAGTACGTACATCAAACTTTTAAAGTGACTGGAATCTAACATGCTCAAGCGTCTTTCTTCCAGTCACCACGCAGTGCCCGCTGAGTCAAATCTTATAATGCGGGGTGTATTAATGCAGGGCACAGTGAGACATGGGCGTGGATTTCATTGTAAAGAACAGGCAACAAGGGTCTCAATCGGAAACTCGACCGGAAGGAGGCTGGTTGGATCGGTGGAACCGCCGACCGATACTGGTCGTGACGTCGGTAAGAAGTGCAGCTGTCTGCATACCAAAAACGTGTAGATCATATAGGCTTCAGCGATATAAGCTCGTTTTGGCTGTGCCTGCCCCCTGTCTCTCTCTGTGCAGCACCATCTGGTTCTCCTCGGAGCCCAGGGGACCCTTCCCTTCTCTCTGTCTCTGACGATCCATTTCCCCATGTGTCCATGACGTGAGGGGATAGAAAACTGGGGAATACAGAGTGCATAAGCGTCAGGATTGTCAGGATACCCTGGCATACTGGGATGTGTTATGCGACTACAATTAGGTCAGGCAGAAGTAACCCTTGGTGGTTGATTCAAGATGGCAGCTGTGTAGGTCTGGCCCCCGTGAATGACAAGTCACATATGGATAATAATTGGGTGTATATCAGACAATGAGTCAATGCCAAACATGGCGTAAGAGATATGGAACAGTCAGTGCATAGAAGGCGAATAAAAGGATTAACTCTTTGGAAGCATATGCAGAGAGCGCGATAAACGAGAAGAAAGCCGGGGACGAAGGAGCAATGGCGACAAAAGTCGCCTCGACTCTCATGGACAAAACATTGAGCACAATGCATACCCTCTCTGATAAGCAGGACCACTTTGAGGGAATACTAAACGGACAGGGTGGATTACAAAACAGTATGTTGGGGACAGCCCCATGGTGGAGACAGCGCCATGGTGGGGACAGCGCTATGGTGGGGACAGCGTCATGATCGGACAGGGCTATGGAGGCTACAGCGCTAGGCTGGGGACAGCCCCATGGTGGGGACAGCACCATGGTGGGGACAGCGCCATGGTGGGGACAGCGTCATGATCGGACATGGCTATGGCGGCTACAGCGCTAGGTTGTGGACAACCCCATGGTAGGGACAGCACCATGGTGGGGACACCGTCATGATCGGACAGGGCTATGGGGGCTACAGCGCTAGGCTGGGGACAGCCCCATGGTGGGGACAGCACCATGGTGGGGACAGCCCCATGGTGGGGACAGCACCATGGTGGGGACAGCGCCATGGTTGGGACAGCCCCATGGTGGGGACAGCACCATGGTGGGGACAGCGCCATGGTGGGGACATCGCCATGGTGGGGACAGCGCCATGGTGGGGACAGCGCCATGCCGGGGACACCGCCATGGTTGGACAAGTGTCCGGCGCCTCATAGATGTTGGCGTTAACATCACGGCGCTTGGTATAGAGAGGTCAAGTCTGCGGTATATTTAAAAGGCGAGGCCATCGATCCATCGCCTCTATGAATGGGTGGCGCGCAACTTGTTTTTCCGCCGCTAGCGAAATTGGACGATGACTCTACCATTGATCAAGGAGGAAGCGCCCAAGACATACATCATGTTCTGGGCAGCCCGTTTTGACGCGTAGAATAATACAGGTAAATAGCTTGAACGAATTGTAAATGGGTGGGAAACACAGATAGGGCTGGTTACATTTAACCTTTGGGGCATATCCGCATATGTCATCCCCCCACAATTGGTACGTGTCGCCGGCAGGCGGGGGTTCTATATTGTCCTAATACCGAGGCCAACCAGCATTACTCCGGTCTCTCGGTTATTGATGCAGCTTCTGTCTGACTGGGTCTCTGATATTGTATCCTTTCTTATATCTCCTTTCATTCTGCGTCTTTGATTTGTACCTCTCTTTTTTCTCCTTTCTCATCTCTCTTCTCTCGTACTCGCTCGCTTTTGGTTTGCTTTTTCCCGGAAGTGATGTCCGACGCCTGCATTAGGTCTTAAAAGCGAGAGTCACCTGACATTGCTGTCATCAATTCACGGAAGGCCGGCTGTCTATATGTCACCCCACCCGGCGCTGGTCCTCAGTGCACTCCAAACGGCCAGCGGCTTCCTCTGCCTTTCCCTTGCTCGTAATTCTGCCACCATCACAGAGACAACACAATATACGACCTTAACAGCGGACTGCCCGGGTCAACTGGTTTCATGGGGTCCTCTGACGCTGGTGACATGTGGTGGACGACCATGGCAGGTGTGCAATAATGCTGAGGGACACGTGATCCGAATGCGCCGCTCTATTATGTTTTTTTACCCAGTAGCTAAAGGATGCGCAATTGTGGAGCGGTACATGGAAGCCTACCAGAAGTCATATTGTTACATACTGTACCTTAGATAGCACTGTCGACCGGATCGGCTGGTGACTATATTGATATCTCCAACGCTAAGCATATGATGCTAACATTTATTTTGTACTGTAACATTGGCCGTATGGCGGCGTTTGAGCCCCACACTTCACTAGCAAAAAATCGCCACGCTTTGGGCAGTTACGTAATTTTTTGTAATCTATACACATTTGACGACATATCTGCATGGGGTTGCTGAATAATGCTAATTATATTGCCTATCATGTAGTAATGAATCGATAATGTAATTCATGTGGCTTGGTGTATGCTGCTATACAATATATCTAAAATACAACGGTAGTAGCAGTCATCATCTCAGTACTGCATATGCCCTCCGTAATAGTTATATTTACACATATGGTGATAATATGCTCATGTCAATGTCTAGCATGCGACTAGAATAAGGGCGGATCCAGCGGGGAGGGTCCAGGGGGTACGGATCCCCCCCCCTCTTTTGAAGAATTTTTGAATGCACAATTTAGGCCATCTTGGGCGTGGACAGACCCCCCCCCTAACACTTTTAAGGAAGAACGCTATCCTAGACGGCGTGGACCCTCCCCCCCGCCCGCGTTGCAAGTGTTTAGTGCCCCCCCCCCCCCTCCCGGTCGTCAAAAACTAGTTGCTGAATCCCCCGGTCGCAATTTTGTTCAGAGCCCCCCCCCCCGGTCGCAAGTGTGGATCCCCCTTTACAAATTCCTGGATCCGCCTCTGCTAGAGTGTGGGGGTACTGGGGTTGATGTCCTGCCGAACAATCCTCCCGAAACTTATTCCCCTGATGTAAATCTAAGGTAGGATACCACCCGTTTTCCGCTCCAATAAAATTGCCATCATTTTACGAATGACAAGAGCGAGTCAATGCCACAGGTTGTAGGCAGATTTATGGGGCCCGGGCGTGTTGGCAACCTGCTTCCCCGGACGCCGGTCCCTCTGTCAAAGTCTCTAAGTAATGGTACCCACACGGGTCTTGCTGTTAAATCTCCACACTCGCGGGTTACGTGCCCTCATTCCACCGAGGAGCAGTGACCGAGCAGGACGCTCTGACCTTGGGCGTCCTCACTGTTCAGCTTTATCATTTCTCGTGTTTTTTGTTATTTCGCTTCGGTACAGTAAGTTGTTCGTGGGATGTGCACTCCTACAGCCTCTCGCCCTGTTGGTGGCAGGTGCTTATCAACAGTGTTCTCACGCCCTTCATGTCGTCATTGTCCTTTACACAGTTATGCCAAAACAGAGAGAAAGGAACCATCCTCCCGGCCACCACACTGTCGTCCGCAGACATGAAGCATTCGAAGCCGAACTATAGAAATGAAGAGCGAGTACCAACAGCGTCGCCGTCGGCCAAACTGCAGCAGTTGTCTTTTGGTCAATAACAAATTCAGGTATTAATGTCCACCTCCACATTTAGATAGTGGATATGTTGGTACACAAGTTTAGCATGCATGTTAGGTAAAATCATGTGTTCAAACAATAGCAACAGGAAGAATTGAAAATGAGAGACTGATGCATAACAGGAAGAATTGAAAATGAGAGACTGATGCATATGTCATTAGATTGTACTGAGTATAACGGCCATATAACGGAACCTGTTCTAATCTGGAACAACTGCGCCAGGTAGATACTGCACTATTTAAATCGCTTTGTTTCCGAAATACGTCCAAGGCATGACAAAGCGTCAAGATTTGATTTGATTGGGGTTTAACGGAACTTTCAGCCCGTAAGGCTATCTCGTGCCATACTAGTTCTTCAATTTAAATAACTCAGCAGTCAATACTAAACCCCTGAAAATTAATACATGTGATATTGAAGATAAAACAATTGCAAAAATGATAAAGGGTCAAGTAGATATGAATAAAACCATGAATGCAGTCAATGTGGAAACGATCAATAGATATAAAACCCTGAGGATATCAAGTATTATGATAGAGAAATATGTCTTACACTCATGAAAGTGAAGAATGTTGAAAAGATAAAGTCAATAGTATTACGTTGTCAGAATATAAAACCAGGAATGTTGATGTTCTTTTTTAAACCTTTCCAGATTAATAAATACAGCTAAAGGTACTGTTTGACAGTATATGTTGACTAGATTTCGCATATATTTGACTAGATTTATTGCAGAAAATTAAGTCTACAGTCTTTTGATGTGGTACAGTATTAAAAAGTTGTCTTAAATTTGTTGTTTGGTAATAATCATCCCTGGTTTCTTGGAAGTCAACGCATCTCAACAGAATGTGCTCCACTGTCAGGGGTTCCTGACAGGGAACACATTCGGGGGGTGGTTCTCCTTTGAGGAGATAGCAATGGGTGAGGTACGTATGTCCAATTCGGAATCTCCTAATGAGAACGTCCCTCCGCCTACTGCGGATTCGTGGATTCGCGGATACCGCTGTTTGGTACCCACAGTAGGCTGAAGCCGTTGTAATTTATTGGAGGATTGTTCGTCCCAGGACGACTGCCAATTTTTATTAATTTAATTTGGGATGTACGGCTTCAAGTCTCAGTATGGTAATTGGACTGGAAGGGCGTCATCATTCAAAGCCTCTTTGGCGGCAGCGTCTGCTAGACTTTTGCCATCTATGCCTATATGGCTAGGGATCCGGCAGAATACTACCGCCTTCCCATTACATATTAAGTTATGGCACTTTATAAGTATATCCTGTATTAAGGGATGTTCATATTTCTGATATTCTATGGCTTTTATACATGATAGGGAATCTGAGTATATGATACATTTGTCATGTAATGAGTTTTCTATATATTCAAGTGTCATCATTGGAGCTACTGCTTCTGTGGTGTATATAGAACATTGGTCTGGGAGGCGCTTACTGCACTGGTGCTCACCAGCCACAGGTGTAGCGGCCACCCCGTGGGTGTCTTTTGAGCCATCGGTATATATAGGGACATGGTTGAGGTGCTGATTGTGGATAACATGTTTAAGTTCTAACATGCTTTTTGTGATTGTGATGGGTCTGTGTCAGATTTGTTGTGAGTTGCTAGTTCTAACAGAACTTTTGGAGATTCCATTTCCCATGGTGGGATTTTGTGGAGGTGCCAGGTTCGTATATCGTTGAAATTGATATTGTACTTTGTCAAAAGGTTATTGATTCAAATTCCAAAAGTGGGTATTGTCTTTGGTTTGTTTTCAAATAGTGTTGTAAACTTTGGATGGAATACGTCTTCAAAGTAGGATTATTGGGATTTATTTTGAGCTTAAGTGCGTATTGTAGTGCCAATTTATCTCTACGGTAGTATAGAGATCAGCTCAGCGGACTCCACGTACAGGCTTTCCACAGATGTGCGGAAAGCTCCCAGACATAGACATAAACGTGCTTGGTTGTGCACTGGCTCCAGCATCTGCAAATATGATTTGCGTGCTGAACCGTAAATCATCGACCCATAATCCAGCCGTGACCGAATTAGGGCTCTGTAGATATTTAATAATGTCTCTCTTTCTGTTTCCCATTCTGTATTAGATTGCACTTTAATTATATTAAGTGCTTTGGTACATTTTTGTTTTAATTGTTTGATATGGAGTATAAAAGTCAGAGAAAAAGGCCGAGAAATTTTGTTTCTGGCACAACTGGCATCTGGCATCATTCATTTTAATTTCAGGTTCCGGATGGAGTTTCCGGAGTTGACAGAAGTGCATACACACTGTTTTAGTTTTTGAAAATTTAAATCCATTCTCATCGCACCATTGTTGTAACTTATTGAGGTTCATTTATAGTTGCCTTTCTACTGTGTTCATATTATTAGACCTGAAGCAGGCCAAAAAGTCATCAACGAATAGAGAAGGATTTAAGTTATTAGTGAGACATTTTATGATGCTGTTGATTTTAATACTAAAAAGGGTTACAGATAAGATGCTGCCTTGGGGAACCCCCATCTACAGATCGTATACTTCGGAGAGGGTGGTTCCGACCCTTGTCTTAAATAGACGCCTTTTAGGAACTTTTGAATAAAATTTGGCATATGACCTCTGAGGCCCATATCATGGAGGTCTTTTAAAATACCATATTTCCATATGAATGATGAATGCCTCGCGTACGTATGTCTCCAATCTGATAAGATTATCCGTTGTATTTCTGTTTTGTCGAAAGCCACTCTGGAATTTAGTGATGATATTATTTGTTTCCAGATAATATGTAAGGCGGTTATTTATCATCTTTTCATCGTGTTTTACATATGCAACTTGTAAGAGCTATTGGTCGGTAAGAAGAAGGATTGGTGTGATCCTTCCCAGGCTTAGGGATAGGGATGACTATCTCCGCTTGCCACGAAGGGGGTATTTGCCCGGTTCGCCAAATGAAGTTGAATATGTCGAGAAGAAGTTCCAAGGATATATCGGGTAGTTGTTTCAGGAATTGGTATGGGATATCATCTGGCCCTGGTGAGGTGTTGTTAGTTTTCCTCAGGGCAGATTGGAGTTCCTCCATGGAGAAGAGGCTATTGTAATATTTATCATTTGAAATTGAGTTTTTTCCTCTCACTAACCGCCTTGTATCTTTGGAATTTAGATGTGTAATTATTTGAGGAAGAATTTTTTGCAAAGGCTTTCGACAAGGTATTGGCTATTTGCACTGGTTCGGTGAGGGTTGTGTTTTCATGGATCATGTGGTTTATGCTGTTGTGTGCTTTTTCCCCACTGTTCTTCTGTATGGCTCGCCAAGTTTTCTTAGTTGTTGTTTTATTTCCAAGTTTGGAGACATAGTTTCTCCAGGATACTCTTTTTGTTGTTCGTATTGTGCGGCGGGTCTGTGCTCGCACTTGTTCATATGTTAGGATATTTCCTGGAGTAGGATGTATTTGGCGTTCTCGCTAAGCCTGTTTTCGTTGTTGTACGGCCTCACGGCATTCATCGTTAAACCATGGCTTCTTTTGTAATTTGAGATTGGCCGAGGTTTTGGGAATGTTTTTTTCAGCTATTTCATGAAGTATGCACTGGTGCCATCGGCTCCATGTGTACTGGTGCCATCTGCTCCATGCGTACTGGTTCCATCGGCTCCATGCGTACTTGTGCCATCGGCTGCATGTGTACTGGTTCCATCGGCTCCATCTGTACAGGTGCCATCGGCTCCATGTGTACTGCTGCCATCGGCTCCATGTGTACTTGTGCCATCGGCTCCATGTGTACTTGTGCCATCGGCTCCATGTGTACTGGTTCCATCGGCTCCATGTGTACTGGTGCCATCGGCTCCATGTGTACCAGTGTCATCCGCTCCATGTGTACTGGCGCCATCGGCTCCATGTGTACTGGTGCCATCCGATCCAAGTGTACTGCTGCCATCGGCTCCATGTGTACTTGTGCCATCGGCTCCATGTGTACTGATGGCACCGCCTCCATGTGTACTGGTGCCATCGGCTCCATGTGTACTGGTGCCATCGGCTCCATGTGTACTGATGCCATACGATCCATATGTACTGCTTCCATCGGCTCCATGTGTACTTGTGCCATCGGCTCCATGTGTACTGCTGGCACCGCCTCCATGTGTACTGGTGCCATCTGTCCCATGTGTACTGGTGCCATCGGCTCCATGTGTACTGGTGCCATCCGCTCCAGGCGTACGCACTGGTGCCATCGGCTCCGTGTGTACTGGTGTCATCGGCTTCATGTGTACTGGTGTCATCGGTTGCATGTGTACTGGTGCCATCGGCTCCATAAGTATTGGTGCCATCGGCTCCATGTGTACTTGTGCCATCGGCTCCATGAGTACTTGTGCCATCGGCTCCATGTGTACTGGTGCCATCGGCTCCATGTGTACTGGTGCCATCGGCTCCATGTGTACTGGTGCCATCGGCTCCATGTGTACTGGTGCCGTCGGCTCCATGTGTACCGGTGCCATTGGCTCCATGTGTACTGGTGCCATCGGCTACGGGGCCGGTTTTGGGAGATTGCTGGTTCGCGAGTACATGGACTGAGGGCTGCTAAGAGTAAACCGATGTCATTCTTGGGAGTTACACCCTGTCGAGTCCTGGTGACCTTGGGCCTCACCATTGTGTTCCTGGTCCTACACCCATACTCGTATTAAAGCCCTCGTGTGTCGCCCATCAACTGCCGCCAGGTACAACTATACAGGCATCAGTGGTATGTAATCCGCTAACTGATAGCGCCATGCGTGCTTGACAACATCCAGATTCAAGCCAGGCATATTCCCGAGTTGTAGATGCAGGGATTCAAACGGAAGGATCCCAGCGCCGGGACAGTCTTATGTCACGTGCTCACAGGATCCGGCCTAGCCCCAGGCCCAGCCCTATATCTCACCATAGTCAGCCAGACGGCTCTTTTGGGGAATGCCATTAAGGCCTGTGAGAGACAGCTCACTTCCTGCAAGCGATTCCTCTCCCTGTATAGACTGTTAACGGCCAGGCCATCCACTTCCGACCTGATTACATCATCAATTTCCTGTCCAACATATCTTTAGCTCAGAGCGAGTTTTTTGCTTGCAATTTTCAGAAGCTAGATGGCGACGTTGCTCCGTAGGGGAATGATCATTGTCATTGATTTACTCATTTCGATGTCGTCCAGAGCAACCGATCCCGTGTCCGACCAGCAAGCAGCGGTATCTCACGCAAACATATAGAACGAACGATGTGCCTGGATATTTTTATCTGCTAAGTTTCGACTTACATGGAATAAGTGTCACATCGAACTTAATATCGGAACTTGTTTTGGATGTGAAAAGTTCCAACGAATCCTTGGAAGCACTACGGTTGGATCAAGCAATCCATATCGCGTTCCACCTGAGCGCGGCACACCCCGTAGCAAAACGTTTTATAGAACTACGTGGAATTTCTATAGAAAAATCTATAGAAATATGATTTTCTACATGTACATAATTCTATAACAATTATTTTCTATAGAAAGTAAACAGTTATTTCTATAGAAAACATTATTTCTATAGAAGATGCAGGGATACTTCCATAGAGCAATTGGTTGCTATACAACGTATATAGAGATAATATTTCGACAGAGCCATTTTTTTCCTCGCGTAGCCGGTTATGATCAGGTACGTTTGCAGGTTTGTAGAAGTACTTTTATGTGAAAGGATACATGAAGGTAATTCTCTCTTGTTAGATTTATTACACGAATCATGGCATTTAAGCATATCTTACAGAATTTCACTAAAAACAATTCTAAAGGTTTCTATCGAAATTTCTATGGAAATTCTAAACGTTTTCCTATAGTTTTTATACCATTTCCATAGAGTTTCTAGAATTTCTATGGAGTTTCCATAGTCTCCATCGAGTTTGCATAGTTTCCATACCGGCCTTATAACTGACGGCAGGCACAACAACGAGCTCTGGATATAACACACGTAGGCTACGTTCTCTGCGACCAGCGAACGAGAGGTTTGAGGAATTCTGGGATATATTGTGTAAGATTACTCCTGCAAGCGATATATGAAGGGATACCGACGGCACGACACTATATAAGGTGATATTCGAAGAATTAAAACTTCGCATTTAAGGAACTTCGGAAGCCTTGCCGGCATATTGACTTTCGCGCCGGTTGCCTACTGCGAAGTGAGAGTATCGGCAGATCCAATCCTTAACATTAGCAGCATGATATGTGAGGCCGTGCCCGTTCATCTAAGACGAGGCTGATGTTGGACTCACCCAGGGCGACCTTGAAATCTGTACCATGCACTGCGGCGGCGCGCGGTTTCTTTGGAAACTCCATGGAAATTCTATGAAAACTCTATGGAAATTTGGTGGTTTTGTGCACATGAAGGCTAAATCGGGATAAGGAAACACTATGGAAAATCTATGGAAACTGTATGGAAACTCTATGGAAACACTATTGAAATTCTATGGAAATTCTATGGAAATGCTATGGAAACTCTATGGAAACTCAATGGAAATTTTATGGAAACTCTATAGAAACTCGATGAAATGCTATGGAAACTCTATGGAAATTCTATGGAAACTATGGAAATTCCATGAAAATTCCATGGAAACGATTGAAACTCCATGGAAATTCTATGGAAATTCTATGGCAATGCTATGGATACTCCTTGGAAATTCTATGGAAATGCCATGGAAACTCTATGGAAAAGCCTTTAGAATGTTCAAAGCATTTTTAATGGCATTTTCAAAAAATTGTTTAGAATCGCAGATATTTTCGTACGGGACAACCATAAATATATGTCGCTACAAGACCATCGGAGTTTATTCTTCTTACAATGTGTGAAGCAGCTCTCTCCTTCGCACGTCGTGAGACTCCTTATACCACCCTAACTGCGCCTAACGCGACACTCTTAGCTTACGACAAACAACAGTTCAAGGCCATGCATTTATTTATTTAGATCTAGTTTGTTTGGTTTGGTGTGCTCAGGATCGGTGAGATCCCCGAAACACATACATGTGAACCTTATGTCTACGGCAAATCAACGCCCAACCAAAAGCTCAATACATCTTTTATGAGTCGAGCAATCTAACGGCCAGGCAACCTCGGTTGAAGTTTCCCGGAGAGATGACCTTCGTGCTCCATGAAGACCCCCCCTGACGGCCGACCTATTAATACGCGGAAATGGGCCAGACGGCTGATGTTATGCGCCAAAGGTCCGCCTCGTTCTCGGAATGTCTGTGCGCGAACTCTCCAGTTGTCCATTAGATCATGGGGCTGATATAAGTACAGCAAATCTCGCTGTTCTATCAGAGTGGCAGCAACACTTTGTCCGATTTGCTATGATACGAGAAATCGTGGATATTTTGGACGGGTCATGTCAAATGTTCAAAAAAAACAATTCTGAAATTCAGAATTAGGTTTATGTGTTCGCAAAGATATTATTTAGCCCGGTAAGGAAACAAAACCCCCCTCCAGTACATAAACAAGAATAGACACTTCCACGTTGACGCGTCTAGCAACCCGCTGTTTACTGAAGTCAACCAATGAGAGACCGGCTGCTGGCTGGCGGCAAGAAGTTCTACCCAGTCGGTCATTCGGACAACAGATGCTGACGAGGTTATCTCCTCCTCCCCACCGCCTCCTTTATACTATGTTTTGCTTGCATTTCAGTTTTTATCACTACTCATGGAATGATTAAATTGATAAGTATAGTATGATTTATACCATACAATTCTTCTATTTATGAACTTTTGTAATAAACTGACGTAGAATTATTTGATTAACAGATAACTTAATATTTAAGGAAATGGATGACCACTGTTCCTTGTTTTTCTGAACCTCATTTGTAAATGCTATCATACTTTCGATACCCCCAGCTTTCAACACAATAGAAAGCTACATTACATATGAGAATTCCAGTGGCTAGCATGAAAGCGACCATACGAAGTTTTAATCAATCTTATTGAATCTCCAGACCAAGTATAAATCTTGAAATTTGTTCATTTTAATGGAAGTTTTCGCCAATTCTTTTTGGTTACTCCACTGAGGGATTGCGATTGGGAATAAATCCCAATTATATATGTACCAAGGTATTCAAATTTGAAACTTAATGCATGCGATTGTTATATTTGTGAGCATGGCGGATGTCCCCTCACCTTTCCTGGCTTAACGATAAGAGTAATCAGCTCAATTGGCAATTTAGTATGTGGTAACTCAAGCTGACTGAAAAAGATATGTCAATTTTAGGCCAACACATTAATTCTGAGTGGTCTTAATTCATTTTTAATTTCCCTTTTACTTAAACGTGCGAAATTTACCACGTATTGTCAGCATATCCACTTTTACCATTTGTATGGCGATCAGTCAATATATATTTGGATGATGTATTTGGCATACGTACATGCCGATGTGTGCCACCTACGTACATGGCGATGTGTTCCGCCTTCGTACAGGGCGATGTGTTTCGCCTTCATGCAATACATGGCAATTGGTTACGCCAACCCATAATAGGGTCACGCGGTCTATTCACGTTTATTGGCGATGCGTTCCGCCAATTACTGGCGAAGTGTTCCGCCAGTTAGTGACGAAATGTTCCGCCACTTTTATTTAATTTATTTGACAATTTTCTTGTCATGTAGTGTCTTTCTCACTCGGCAAATAAGATTGCCCTTTCCAATTCCATACATTGTGTTCTGTTTTCTTGCCAGGAAACAAGCTGCGGGCGAGCCAGTATATCTTTACGAATTCGTAGCGAATAACATAAAAGGACCTTATTATTAATCACTTGCATATGCCAAACATTTCTATTTCTGTACTGAATTATGCATGAGACCAATTGCGATGGTAGAATTACGGCTCTTGTTGGGTAACCATAGACTAACGATCCCCATTATGCGCCAAGGGAATAATGTATACAAGTATTGTCTGTATCCTGGCGTGACATTTTCACAAGACGGGAACAATCACAGTACGCGTTCGTCTTTATTCGTCGTGTGATCAATCTTCAGTGGCTTTTCCAGAGCTATCCAAACCTTTTCGATTGGGTTAAATGTCAGGTGACTGATCACTTGGATGTCAAACTGACACCAACTTACAGTTCTGGTATGTTACACAGTGGTATTGTCCTACTGTTGGAACATTAACGGATCGTTCATACGGTTAAATGCCTTCCCCTAGCTGGACATACGTTCTCGAGCTTGTAGACATTAGTGGAAAAAAAGGAATATATATGCGTATTTCTTATTATCGCATTCTTTATTAAGAAATATGTATATTTAATCTTTTTTTGTCTTTCTAAAGTGTAATGTTTTTGTGAAATCGAACTAGCCAAATCCATGGCCGGAATTTCATACATATGTTTGAATAATGTATTTGTGACGACAGCTTCAATTTTGTTACCGCAATTTTTGTTATACACGTTAACCACATGGTAAAAATAAATGAACATTGACTTGACTTGACTTTACTAGAGGCGCGTGCCTCTAAAGCGGCTTATGCTTCACGTGTTGTGGGTATATAGCCTACCTATGTTGCCGGATTGTTGTAGCATTATGTATTCATCGTTTAACATGCTCTCCACATGTAGAGACGTGCACGGAGAGGTTTTATTACATGGCTATTGTTTTAACTCTCTGGTGCAACATCAGCTTTGTACGCGAATTTTGCATTATCCCATGTAAAACGTAATGATTTATCGTGCGGTTGTTTTTACTTGTTTTGTCACGTAAATTCCCGCAACATCAGATCCACGCCTTATTACCCATCTGTTTAGCTTCGGAATAAACCTGGGCCTAAGCCTCACGTTAATATATTCCCTAGCTTAACGCCCGCGCCCCATCAATATATAAATTAACTGGATTGTCTTCAATTGAGACATACAACTGGCTGAAATTCATGGTGAGTTTTCTCGATTGAAGTCTACAATTACGCAAAGACTGTTTCAAATACGACGTAAGTTCCGACGGATGCAGTGTCTCACAGCTGTAATCGTTTCCTCTACAGGATTAATTCTATCTATCCAGAGCCGATCGGGTGTAACGGTCTTGTAGATTTATCGGGTTCGCCTAGCTCTGTTTCAGCACTCTCACCCCGGTGAGGGTCGTTCTTCCACCATGTGTCATTGAATGTTTGGTTTCCACCAGTTGAAAACATACTAGATTCAACGTTAAATATTAGTTGTAGGTGCTGTAAAATGCGATGCACATTACCTTTTCTGATCAATTTGAGTGGAACCTCGCTATAATAAAAACCGTTACTAAAACCCTAAACATGTGTTAGATATTATTCCAAAAAGATCCGTTTTTGCAGTGTGACATGCATGATGCCGCGGGGTCTACACAGCAAGTTGGTTAATTCTGAAATTCTGGCGTTTTCGGCCACTCATTTTGCACATAAAGGCTACATTGGATTAAGAAATCTCATGGGACAATGATATGGACCTGGTTTATTCCCGACGAGCATTGCCCATGAAAATGCTGACGGTCTTGACAGTGTCACTGAATAAAAACAACCATGCTGGTTTAGACACTTCCCAGTTTCCAGTTCCCACAAACTACAGTCGAATCACGGGAAATGGAGGTACGCCAATTATCTCTCAGAAGGGAGCATGTATCTAGTGTGGTTACCTGTTCATGATAGGAATTGCATGACATATGCCTTCCCTTCACCACACCCACGCATGAATTGACACTGACATACGTCTCTGTTTCTGATGTCATTGGAGCAATTTGGAGGCTTACAACACTGCAATCACTGCAAACCCTTGTGGCCACACCGATGCAACAACCGGGGTGCAAATCATCGAGATATCTAAATATGTATATATGCATGATTAGATTGCGTTGGCCTATCATGACGCACGTAGACATATTTGGAGTACCATACAGCCGGGTAGATTTACACAGTGAATGGGTCAATATGGCCTTAACACCTGCCTCCTTATGCCAACCTCATTTTCTCCCTAAGTGATATGGGTCCCTCAAAGACAAACCTTTGCCCTTATTTCCATATCCATGTTTTCTATCAGATTTCTATCAGCGAGAATTATGCCACCAGACGGGAGCAGACATATCAAGCCGTGTCCAGCAGCCGTCATGTCCAGCAGCCGTCCTGTCCAGCAGCCGTCATGTCCAGCAGCTGTCGTGTCTAGCAACCGTCATGTCCAGCAGCCGTCGTGTCCAGCAAGAGCCGTTTGCTGATATGCCGCCGTCTCCAGCAGTGACCGTTTTCTGACATGCTTGATCAATAGCTTCATATTCACTAGCTACATGAGCCTGGGTGGAAGAAGAAAAAGACGGTTTATGTTCAGTCTGATTAAGACCACAGACACGATCAATGCACAAAAGAGGCACATGATCGCTGCATGGCTGCAATTGTCGTTCAGGATTGACTTCCAACCGTCAGGTAATTAATCACAGCTTGGGTTTATTACACATATATGCCGACAATGTACCATTGATGTGCTGATGTACTGATGCTGGTTCAGTGTTACGACACAGACTGAGGCACACATTTAGGGAAGTTGAAAATGTCGTCATGGCCATCAATTTTCCCCACATGCATAACGTACATTTATATACTTCAGTTAATTTAATTTGCCTTCTTGACTCGCAACCATATGGAACGTTAATTATTTCAGGGGAGACGGACCTGATTGAAGCCTTCTTTGTTCTTTAAATTATATTACCAGTCGCACTGAATCAGTTAAAGGTCCGATCTAATGTGACAGCGGGACTTGTTTTCTCCATGTAGTTTACAACGCCCTTACTAAGTTACTACAGAGTCGACCATTCCCTATTCACCCAGACGACTCCCAGTACTTCTGCTTCAACGGAAGTCTGAAAGGAGCCCTGAATGGGGGAGTCAGATTACTTGAAAACCCACTGTCCTTGCTCTTGTTGTGACGGCATTCAGACGGAAATTTCCCCAGAGGGGGCTCGTCCAAGTGTGAAACCAGAGCGGCACGACATTGCTGCTGTCTTGGTGGCAAGCAGCAGCCTCCTGGAGCTCTCAATGGCGACTGCGGTGGGAGTTCGGTGTATTCTGAACTGGACCAAAGTATCAACGCAATATTTCGACCAAGCGACAAAATGTCCCTGTCTCATAATATAGAAAGAAATTTCTCGACAGAACAATAGAAAAGCTTACATAGATAATAACTGTACCGAAATAAAACAATGCAGCCTATTTGTTTTTAATCCTTTCTATGCTAATTTATGTTTCTTTATACAATAATCGCGTCATTAAAAGTAATTAGGTAAAGGATATAATGAGTAATTAAGTCGTCGTGAAGGAAATATTTTATTAGTTTTAAATGGGAGTAGGCGTACATTTTTGCGCCCAGTGTGGCTACACAGCAGTGATCGCAAACAGTCTTTATGTATGCATCGTGTTCCCGCACCTAGCATGGGCAGAACGAAGGCAAGGCAGGGCATGTTCACTCAAAGAACCGTACTTGCAGTAGAGGGGTAAGTGCTGATACCCAAGGCTATGGTCACATGTTGTTCCGCCCGGCGCTGTCCGTGCGTGTCACGCCAATGGCTTGTGATGCCGCTGGCCCACAGAGACTCCACGCGCAATGCGTCCTCTGTTTGGTCGGGATGGGGATGTTTTGCCTACATTACCGGCAGGGGGGTTCCGACACAGGTGGGTGGGAAGTGGGGCGGGTAAGACTGCGGATACTTCCTATATCTGCCGTCTCCGATTTCTGACAATCTGATGATATAGCGTTGATATATTTTGAATAAGTAAGGCTATATGTACAATTACCACAAATTTTTTTAGAGATGGCTGCCTCAGCAGGCCCGACCGACAGCAGCTGTATGATAACGAATAGGGTGAGTGCGGTGGCAAGAGTACCAGACACCATGTTATTGAGGAAAACTGGGAAGACAAAAGGAAGGAGAGAGTGGGACGAGAGGTGGGAGAAAGGAGCGTTAGGAATCCCGGGATTTATCGGGAAATATTCATATTTGTGTTTTATGAAATGCGAAAAGGAAAAAGTGAAACGAAAAAGGATGTGGGGGGAAGGGGATGGGCTGGGAGGGGCGACTTGCGGGTTGGGGGCAGGGGGGCAGTAAGAGAGGGCGTGTGTGTGTGTGTGGGAGGAGGGGGCATGGTTCCTGCTGGCAGATACCCACGTGAAAAGATAGAAAAAAACAGAGCAGAGGAGGTGGGTGGATGGGTGTATTTTTGTATGTGGAGGCTATCATGTTTTGATCCCAAACCAATGGATTGGGCGGCGTGCCTCCTATGTGACCTTATTACTGAGGATCTCGTTACGGATTGGTCTATGCCATGTTCACCATGCCCCAGTAATTACGTTCCCTGCTCCCTGCTACACCTGCTCTTCGGGTCACGGTTACTAAATCACCTTTAATCTTATGACAAGGGAATTCTGTCGTACGGGTCAAGGCGCAGCGCTGATTGCAATCAATACAACAACAGAATAGCGAATGATTTTATAATCAAAGACTCAGCTGTTTCTCCCCCGTGCAAAACACTCGTCAAATTTAGATGTGCCAAAATGATGTGCCAGATGTGCTAAAGCCATTTGTTGATAGTGCGATGAAGAAGGAACGGAAAACTGGCCTAATATTTCCCGTGGCAAAGAAAATTACTTATCTTCTTTCCGCCGAGGACAGGTCATGGCCTACAGCTCAGGAAGGATTTTATGAGTACTTCATGGTTCCCTCTACACATCAGCCAAGAATTCAGTAACATGCCGTGGGCAGGTTTGACAGTAAGTGTGCAGGAAACTAAAGCTATTAGGTTATGCGATGTAATAGGTAAATGACACGCTCGTGTTGCCAGAATATGTCCCGATTTGCCTGAGCTCGGGCAAAAATGCCAAATTGCTTCCCAAAAGAAGTGGAAGAAATGATTGCAGTAAACTATGATATAAATGTTTTATTTGGTTTTGTGGAACTTATATATATATATATACGTTATGCCTATGGGAAGTGCAAGTAAAAGCCGATATCAAACTTGATAAATCGAAAGCAATATATCTGTTGCCCAACAGATATCACAGTTGATGATAGACTAAAAATAGAATGTTTAATATAATGTTTTGCATACATATATTTCTACAAATTCCTTACATATAATTTAACAGCTGATGACATCTGATCAACTGAGCATCTCGTCCCATTTTGTTATGCGTTTTAGGGATCGCTAGTAACATTGTTTCAAACTAGCAAAAAAATATATATTTAATGTTAACATCAGCAAGGATAATGACTTATTGTGTCTTTTAGACACAAGCGGTGTTATTAGGCCGTTTTGTAAGCGCTTTAAGTGCAAGCAATAATCGAGTTTTCCCGATAATTCCTCGCGACAGAGCCGAACCCTCTGAGAAGCTATGCGCTACCTACTAAGCTACTCGATTAAACCTGTCGTTGTAAGTAAACAAAAGAGAAAAAAAGCCGGCAAAGCATTACATATATTGCGTGAAGAAGAAGAAAAAGCGGAATCTAGGAAAGTCAGGTAAAATGAAAGAAGCGATCCCGGTCTCAAGGTACACACAAAAGAAGGCGAAGATTGCTCTCGCACAACAATTAATGGTATCCCCGCACGGCTGGGTGTGCATGGCGGCCATTACAAGCGTGTAAGTGTACGCTACCGAACTAACGCCTATACATTGGGAAGGAACCCTGTTAGTAATGGCGAGGACGCCCCCCGGTAGCTCATCTTGCCGCTTGTACCCGACATGGCTGTGTATGTTTTATTCGCTACCCGACTAAGCAGACACCGACTTGCCGAAGGGCAATAGCCCGCAATGCCGCCCGATGAGAGCAATGTCTCCTTCGCAGATGGAATGGGTGTATGTCTTAGTATACAGCCACATGCGGGGAGCCGATCTGCTGTCTATGACGTCACTTCCGGGTATTTACTTCATTTATCGTGGCGTCGTCGATTTCGCCCATGTGACGAAAGAATTGTCTTTCGACTTCTAATGGCCTCCGCGAACTCACCACTTCCGCTCCGAGCGACCGCCCGGCCTGCACAGACGCACATGAGGAAGCCGTGCGGCGCCAAAGGGCTAATTTATTTTTTATTCAAACAGGAAGGTAAGAGCTATGAAAGTAGACGTAATGGCCGACATGCCCCCCAGTCGTGCGGGGACACCAGTAATTGTTGTGCAAGAGACCAACACAACAGTCATCGCCGTCTGTTGTGTAAGTACCTTGGAACCGTCGGGAACGTACAGGACACGCAGTGTTCATACCACGCCATTAGACGTGCCGCACTCGCACCTGCTTTCAGGTAATACATGCCCTTTCCCAGCGGGCACACGACGTCGGTATGTCATATCGACGTCGTACTTTCGTCGCGACGTCGTACGATCAAATTACAACCATCAGGCGACGTCGGAGATACGACGCCAATCTGACTGTCAGAGTACGACGTCAATCTGACTGTCAGAGTATGACGTCACAAAGACGTCGTAATGACGTCAGCCTAAACACAGTCAACGTTTTTATTCATAGGATTATTATACACGTCCTGCTAAAGAAGGTTATTAACGTTAGTTAATTCAATCCGTCATGCACTAGCTTATGGGAAGCATGCAGATGTTCGTAGTTCCCGTGTCGGCCGTTGCATAGTGGCCCCAGTGGGCACCAAACGTCGGGCAGACGTCTCGTATTGATCGGACTCTGAAAATGTGCGTTTTTAGAGCGAGTTTCCGGGGAAAATAATAAACCGAGCGGGCTCGGTCCAAAGAACAAAAAGTTCCCTTCCGAGCGGATATTTTCGCGTTCAAACGTTCGAGCCGACTTTCGGGGTGAAACGCCCCTTACAAACATATTTTGGCGGTCAAGTAGGGGTGGCTTTACCGCGGACCCCATCCCCACCCCCTACCCCCGCCGCAAACCCAATAATGTACTAAGTCCCCCCACCACACCCTTCGAGACAGCAACGTTAAAAAATAAAACATCGGTGAGATTTGCAGCGTGCCACAGCGCGCGAAGTGAGCAGTGCGCCACCAGGAGGCATATATTGCACTGCCGCCTAGCGGAGATGCGCAGCGGCGATCACACGGCGCATGCGCGAAGTTTTAAAAATATTGCGGAAAGGCGAGAGGAGTTCTACGGCATGTGTATACGAATAGCTTATATTCACGAATATTTGCTTATGTATATGAATGAAAGGTATGTATTTATAAATACTATACTGTATAGCACCTGAAGACACCCAGGTTTGAGCGTGATAAAGACAAAAAGAGCCTTTATAAATTGAAATTTGATTACAGTCTTTTCATCTGGTCCATCTCAGCCTCAGGCAGCTCAGCCTCACTGCCCTCAAGCTCAGGGCCATCTCTAGCCTGAATGTTCAGACGTTACAGTTTGACAGTCTGATGCTTACTGTAACAGTCACAAGAACAAATCTCAAGCCTGTACGGTCTGAACATTCAGGCTAGGCCATCTCATGATCTGGTCACAGGCGCCGCAGATCACAGGCACAGTAAATCAGTGGAGGGTGGAGGCCGGGGAGGCGGGGGGGGACACAAGGCCCCCCCCCCACCCCGCCTGTGTCAGTCGATCTGCACCTCGGCCGTTTTGCAGTTCGGCCGTTCTGCATGGCATTCCCGCAGATGTGCACCTGTGATTTGGTAATACCACTCCTCGCCCCCCCCCACCCCCTCACCGGCCTGTGTCAGTTGATTTACGTCGCCTGTGCAGCCACTGGCACAGCAGGAACCCTCTACACTACAGTACAGGAACCCCAAGCGCAGGTTGAAATGGCAAACGTTTTAGGGAGTGGGGGGATTGGCCGGCCTCTCTCGATCTGGAGTTTGTGGTTCGATACTGTGTCCCCCTATAGTATAGGCTATACTGACACTAGCCTGGGGCCATTTTCTTGAAACCTTGGTGAGCGCTAGCTGTTCGCCCCATTGCCAATGGCGAGAGCCAATTGTATGGGGCGCAAGACTGGCCCATACATGTCGCCACATTGACGAAAACAAAAGAAATGGCCTGGTTTTCGATCAACAATCAAAATGCGACTTAGCGAAACTGATTGCCTGCAATGATACGGAGGGGAAAAATACAACATATATGTGGCTAATGGGATCTGTGTGTGGCTAAAGAAGGTATTTAGCCACAGTGGCTAATTGAAATGAATTTCTAGAACATACCCAGTGAAATCATCGTCTGTTGTTATGTGTATGAACCTTCGTACATAGATTGGGACCCATAAGTCGTGTTCCCCTCGTTAACATAAGATACTTTATTGGTTCCTTTGTACATGTGTCTACGTGTGCCTCAACCTTAGCCCTGACCCTGTTGCATGCCTGCCCCCAATTATTTGGTAGTGTTGGTGTGGCGAGGTTGAACTCCACATGCCGTTCTGTTACTCAGGGAAACTTTCAATGGCTCAGGGAAAAATCAGGGAATTGTTTTAGTGTTTCATGTGGGAACCATGTGCCTCGGTATGGTCTTGGTTTTAGGCTATACCATTTATAAAATTATCTTTGGTATTTATTTTGTTTCTTACGTGATGTATTAATAAATGCAGTACAAACTTTTGTATGATATCTTTCCAACATATTACCATCCATGTCTTATAATGCTAAACAACACCGGCGAATAATAATTTACTAAGATGATAAGTATATCCTTTGTTACAGATCAAGTCAGGAGAAAATTTCCTGGCAAAGATGTAAAAGAAATTTAAAAGTTAATGTGAGAGAAGATCAGCAATATGGTACAGGCTGGAAAGAAGAAAAACTAAAGGATCTACTTGTTTTATCAATTGAAATGAATATATTTGTATAAAGTATTGTTTATATATGTTATATGCATTGAGTAGTAGTCGTTTTAAAGTTGAGTAGTAGTTATGTAGTAGTTCCAAAGTACTGCATGGTAGTGCGTCTTATTTTGAGGTGGAATGTGTATGTGTCAGTTAGGAATAAAAAAGATTCTTTTATCAGTTCAATTTTAACTAGATGATAAGTAGATTCCTGCATATGAGTTAGAGTATACATATTATTTGGGTAAATATCTAATACAGCTGTTTTTTATGTCATGTATATACATGTATCATGTAGGTACTTCTAGTATGCCTACCGGTATATACTGTGATTTTATTGTGCATAGTTACTAGACAAATTTCCATTATGGCATTTTCAATTCATTCAAACATGTATACGTTGTAAATTGAATGCAATTGAATTTCAATATATCAATCATTTAAACAAGCATTGTTGTTATTTGGCAAAGTCCTGTCACTTTAAAAAAAAATTAAATGTAAAATTTAAAAAGGAATGTGTGTAAATATGATGCTGCTGTATATTAATATCATTTGTTGATTTAATTTTTTATGTCAATATGCATATAAGCAATGCACATTTCTTTACATAATGGCAGCTTATTTTTCTAATATATCTATACGGCTAGAATGTGTATTATATCAATCTTTTGGAATTTGTGTCATTTAAGTGACGAGTAACCATGAGCTAATTATATGTATATAATGTGCATGTCACATGTTCATATACTGCACCTTTTTTATAATAATACATATATGAAAGTGGATTGTGAATGTTTGTATGCTTTATTCTTGTATTTTTCAGACTTGATGGTGATTAGTGGCATGGTATCCATGTAGTAAGGTATTATGGTACACATACCATGCTAAGATACCATGGTACATTAGCATACCATGGTATGATACCATGGTAAGATACCATGGTAAGATACCATGGTAAATTACAATGGTACATTATACCATGGTATACCATGGTAATTTACCATGGTAATTTACACAACCCTTTTCTGACCGTCGTCTGACGTCGGTGTCCGACGTCGAATACCGACGTCGCACACGGGTGCAAATCCAACCAAATTCAGACCAAATGCGACGTCGGCACACAACCTTGATTTCAACGTCGCGCGACGTCGGTATCCGACGTCGGTACACAACCCTCATCTGACCGTCGGGCGACGTCGGATACCGACGTCGCGCACGGGTGCAAATCCAACCAAATTCAGACCAAATGCGACGTCGGCACACAACCTTAACTCGACAGTCGTGACAACGTCGGTGTGCCCGTTGGGTTTCAACTGTTACATGTCTTTTTTATGCTCTGGCTCTTTCCTGTTTTTATTCTGGGGTTTCGACCTGCATGATACATGACCTTTCTAGCTTCCGGTCTTTATTCTTGTTCACCATATATATCTGATGCTTTGTCAGCAGTTTTTCTTTTTCGTTGCTTTACAATGACAGGTTTCATCGAGTAGTTTAGTAGGTAGCGCATGACTTCTCAGTGGTTTAGTCTCAGTCGCGAGGAATGATCGCGAAACCTCGACTATTGCTTGCCCTTAAAGCTCTTACAAAACGGCCTAATAATACCGTGTGTGTCAAAAGGAAACAAGAAGTTATTATCCTTGCTCGTTTTGATTTTTAATGTTTATTTCTTTGGTAGTCAGAAACAAGGTTGTTAGCGAGCCCCAAAACGCATAGCAAACGAGAAGAGAAGTTGAATTGTTTCGATGGCACCCTTGCATGAACTGCATATTACCGGACAATGTGATGACTCAGCAGCAGATAAAGAAAGCCATGTACTGCAATAGATGATAGGCGGGGGGGGGGGCAGTGCCCTTCCCATCTCCCTCCCCTTCCGTCACCCATGAGCCAACATTCTTTACGTTTACAGACGGTGATGGCACCAGACTGCGCGTTGCCTCACATGTAAGCGACTGTGGCCTCATAGAGAGCCAGAAACCAACTGGTTGACCGTATTGGTTCTGGTTTAATTGCGCTAGAATATGATGAACTTGCCAGCGATATCAGAGAAGAATACGTTCTAGTGACAGTCATACATATATACGATATATATGTCATAAATGTATAAATAAATTGCTTAATACCCTGTGTGTTTCCATAACGTTACAGAGGGGGGGGGGTTCCCAAGCAACCAATGATATATTAGTCAGTTATCTGCAACACGGTGTCCGTGTCAGTGCAGTGACCGCTTCGTGTCAATGGTTTTTGCGGTCGGTGACCCTGCCGTCACCGAGGAGACGCGATTGACATTCTGACACAGCCCGGCGTCCCACAAGCTGAGCCAAACAACACCTATCACCAGCCCAAAGTCCAACCCTCCACACCTACCACCACCACCCGGCTTACCAAGCTCGTATTTTATATCCCAGGACGCGGGAACGAAACGAGGAACAGAACATTGACCGTAAGTGGCTTTTTTGTGGCTACCGAATCCCTACAAATGGCAGTGAAATGGAAAAGACGTGTTCCAAAGGATGAGTGCGTAGACAGTACTTTGGTATGATAGCAGAAATGTCGCTGTTGGTGGGTGAGGTTTGCAGTAAGGGGAAACACTTAATGCCATGATACTAGTTCAGATAACTCCATCGTGAGGCGCCGCAGCATATGCAGCAATGCATTCTGGGTAATAGCTTTTTACGCATCATCAAGATGGCGCCATGTTGGATAAAGCGATTAATCGAAGGCGATATGAATATGGCAACAACTAATGCAATGCCCCCCCCCCCCCCCGACTCGAAACCCGAGAATAAAAACAGGAAACAGCCAGAGCATAAAAAAGACATATAACAGTTGAAAAGGGCATGTAACCTGAAAGCAGGTGCGAGTGCGGCACGTCTAATGGCGTGGTATGAACACTGCGTGTCCTGTACGTTCCCGACGGTTCCAAGGTACTTACACAACAGACTGCTGTGTTGGTCTCTTGCACAACAATTACTGGTGTCCCCGCACGGCTGGGTGGCATGTCGGCCATTACCTCTACTTTCCTAGGTCTTACCTTCCTGTTTGAATAAAATATTAGCCCTGTGACGTCGCACGGCTCGCTCATGTGTGTCTGTGCAGGCCGGGCGGTCGCTCGGAGCGGAAGTGGTGAGTTCGCGGAGGCCATTAGAAGTCGAAAGACAATTCTTTTGTCACCTGGGCGAAATCGACGACGCCACGATAAATGAACTAAATACCCGGAAGTGACGTCATAGACAGCGGCTCGGCTCCCCGCCTGGGGCAGACCACTAAGACATCAACCCATTCAGTCTGCAGAGAAGACATTGCTGTCATCGGCGGCCTATTGTTGTCCTCGGCAAGTCGGCGTCCGCTTAGTAAGGAAATCTAAGCGTGTCAATGTACAATGCCGTACAGACGCCTATACAATAGGAAGGAGACCTAGTAATGGCGAGGACGCCCCCCCGGTAGCTCATCTTGCCGCTTGTACCCGACATGGATGTGTATGTGTTATTCGCTACCCGACTGCACCCACGTGGTACGTACCTCGCTACATTGTTTTGTTCGCGCAGACAACATTCCAGAACAGTTGTTGCTATTTCATATCGCCACCGATTGATCGCTTTATCCAACATTGCGCCATCTTGATGCTGCGTAAAAATCAAACTATTACCCAGAATGCTTTGCATATGCAGTAGCGCCTCACGATGTAGTTATCTAAACTAGGGTCATGGGATTGGTTTTTTTTTTCTTACTGCGAACCTAACCCACCAACCGCGACATTTCTGCTATCATACCAAAGTACTGCCTACGCTACGTCTTTTCCATTTCACTGCCATTTTCAGGGATTCGGGTCGTCATAAAAAAAACCACTTACGGTCAATGTTCTGTTCCTCGTTGCTTTCGCGCGTCCCGGGGTATAAAATACGAGCTGGGTAAGCCGGGTTGTGGTGGAGGATGTGGAGGGATGGACTGTGGGCTGCGGGTCGGTCTTTTTTGGCTCAGTTTGTGGGTCGCCGGGCAGTGTCAGAATGTCAATCGCGTCTCCTAGGTGACGTCAGGGTCACCGACCGCAAGCGCCATTGACATGAAGCGGTCACTGCACTGACACGGACATCTTGTCGTCAGCTCACTACTGACTAATAGATCATTGGTCGCTTGGGGGCCCCCCACGCGTCTTTGCCGTTACGGAAGCACACAGAACAGCAAGCGATTCATTTACAAATTGTGACCTATCTATCGTATATATGGAAGACTGTCACAAGTAACGTATTTCCCTTGAACATCTCTGGGAAGTTTAACTTCTAACACATTTAAACGAAAACAAATAAGGTTTGATCTCTGGCTCGCTATGCGGCCACAATTGCTTACAAGATGTGAGGCAACGCGCAGGCTCATGTGCGGCGGAAGCGGAGGGGGATAGGGAGGGCACTGCCCTCCCCCCCGCCGCCCCCCCCCCACCAACCCCGCGCAAACAATCCTATGACTTTCTTATAGATTTTGTATAGCAAGGTGGGATTCTTGGGACTCTGGGAAAATTTCATAAGGTAATACAATTAACCAAAGCAAACTATTTACAAGTGAAAGGAAATACGCAACGTGCCCCCCCCCCCTATTAATATATCATCTGTTCCCCAGCCTATGTTGCTGACTGCAGGCATCAAACTGACGAGATGGAGAAGCCACCCTAAAGTCAAATAAGGAAGGATGTGGATCATGTCTGGTACGTCGGCAAAATAAAATATTTAAAATTTGTTCGGTATCTGGAACCAAGTATTGGATTCAGGCGCATAAAATGTCAACATCCCCCCGCATGCAGAAAGTACCATCGAATTACTGATCGCGGTGGTATACAGGACAGAACCTTTGAGAGGAGGCCGGGTCCCCCGGTAAGTTTCATGGGGGCCGCCGGCCTTGTTCACGTCGTTTCGCTGAATTACGTGAACACGCCGACAAGTGGTGATTGGTCGCTGTCTCCCCCCTCCAGGGTGACGTCACAACTACTGGTTCTCCTGTGTGGACAGGACAATGCAAACATTTAATCTGTGTGTGATTGTTTGGTTGCCATTTATGTGGTTAGCAAATAAATAACTACATCAGCTGCATATATTGCATCAATCGTCTAATCCAGCCTCAACCGATTCACACATTTCACACAACGGACCGTCACATGTCACTTCCGGTTTAAAGCAGGCGGAAATAATGACAATGCAGGAGCGGCATAAGCTTAATACCTTATTGTAAAGGCCTTCTAAAAAGAGCCCACGCATTGATTGAACATGTAAAGAGTTTTCTCATTTAAAATCTTGTTTCTGATTCGAAAAAATGGTTGCTTAAAACCAAAAAAATATAAAGCACGAAGTAATCAGAAAACGCTGAACATTATCTCGTTCCATTTTATTGGAGGCCTTCATGATCTTTATGGTCACCATTTCTCATCCACTAAATCGTGCGAAGTCAGACGTCAAGCCAGAAACATCCGAAAATGTCCGAAGTCAGTTCTTTTCAATTTACCAATAAAATAAGTATTGATCTGGGCAGAAAAGGGCATCAGCCGCACGCAGGAGAATATGATGGAATTCCGGGATGTCGATTGAGGAGAGAGGAGCGATAAGTGACAATTTTGCCTGAATAGTAACACGGAGTTTTGAATATTCATTGTGCGCCTAACAGGCCATCGGATGCCACGTCGTCCATGGGTAGATGATGAGGTTGATAATGGTGAATAGGATGCGGACTTAGTTTGCTGGGGGTTTCCTTTAAATTGATTCTTTTTCATTTGCACGATATTTCTTATTGCCATATTATTATAAATCTGACTTTGCCTATTGTAGCACGAAGGCATTATTACTACAATTATAATTAATAGCATTATTAACATATAGGAGGGGAGGGGGGGGGGTAGCCATGAGGTTTTAACTCACACTTATGGATAACATTTGTTGAGACAACTTGCGTTACGTGCAACGTTCTGACATATTATAATCTCATAGGCGTAGGAACCGGGGGGGGGGGCATTCGGGGCAAAATAACAAAATATTGGGAGGGCACAGGGGGCGGGCACAGGTATCTTTGTGCCCCCCCCCCCCAATAATTCACCTGAACCTGAACAGACATTGTTAAAGTCCGCTTGTTCGACCGCTCACCCCCCCCCCCCTCCCGGTCGCAAGTTTTCAGAGAGCAACCCCCCCTTGGCAAATTCCTAGATCCGCCCCTGACACCTCACGATAAAGTTAATATATTGGACCTGGTACGTATAGGCTGTGCCCCCCAATCGCAACAATCTTCCTACGCTGTTGATTCTGCAATTTATTCCAGCGAATATCATACAATTTTTAGCCTGATAAACTAAGGAGGTTCTTTAAGAATATTTCTGGATGAACCCGGGAATGCAGAGGTATTGCCAGAATATATCTTGTCCGACATATTAGTTATATTTTCGCTACATTCTATGGTCTTCTATTTTTCATAAACCTGAAGAAGTTCACAGGAATAATTACTGAAACTGATCAGCCCATTGCATTGCGTTAAAGAAAACCCGCACTGAGGCCCACAGCCTAAGATATGGAAGTCCTAATGCGTGATGCGTCCGATACAACAACCACGACTGGTCTGTCAGTCTCTGACGTCTGTATTCAACTTATATATAAAAATAATGTGGCCTACCCCAAGGGGGTGAATACTGTAGCAAAAGCCCCCCTAGGGCGTCAAGAGCGCTGGATTTCAATGTATCACCTCCTGTAGGAGGTAAAATCTTGGGGAGCATTTTAATTAAAGTAATTTTTTGCTCGCGCCTAAGGCGGACGCAATTAATATATCCTTTTACTCTGGCGCCGTCTACTGTACGTTCATGTCATTCCACAAGATGAAGTGGGTGTTATATTTGGCACCGACAACATTCACTGGGCCAGCACAGCTAGCCAGCATGACATGGCAACGTTTCAGCAGTTCACAAATTTTGGATTCTAGTTTGTAAAATGTCTACCGATAGGGTATTAAAATTAGTTGTCAGCAACAAAATATTGCTTTCAAGTGAATACTGTTAGTATATTCTATTCATGCAAGGTATCTGCTTGGGGAATTAATGGCACCAGATTCGTTGAGGTTTGCTCACCTTATATAGCGCTGCGCAAACACAGAGAGCCCGATTCACTGTTGAACTTGGTGGCGCCAGAACGTCTACAGTAGTAGCAAATCAGCATATATTTTGACAACGTATTAGACAATTCTCCAACCTATCCAGTTTTACCAATATAAGGTGCTCGGTCAATATATATTATATATATATTTATATATATAAAGCAGCGCCCCCCCCCCCCTTTTAGGGCCGAAATTTATACCATTAACATATGAAAACCGAAATCGCCCCCCCCACCCTATCCAGCATATTTGGGTCTGACTCCCCTATCCAGATTTTCTGTATCAGCCCCTGGATCCTGTCGCAATAATGGGACGGGTCACGTTAAATTAGAGCCATGTGTGCGAGAATGATATCTTGCTGCTGCCTAACGTGGGTTGCAAGTGAAGACTGAATTGTATCGGGTCGCATGGGAATAACCGACAGGGGGCGCCCTCAGGCGGGGGTGTTTTAATGTAGATGCGATACCGATGTAGGAAGGGTATTGATGTGGCGCGACTAATGGACGGCAAGCTGTTACTAGTGGGGGGCGAAGGGGAGTGCGGGAGGGGGGTGTCAACCAGTACAGATGTGGGTCACAACTTGGATATCCTGGTCGCGTACATCCGGGACATTATACATGAGCAGATCCAGATCACTGCCATGGCCACGGCCCGGCGAGGAGGCTCCCGAAGTGCACCGGTCACACAGTGGAGGGAGCCCGCCCCACCCCCCCTTCCCCCCTAATCATTGTCCGGCCATGTGCACGCCGCGTACCGCCGACAACCGCCCTCCCATGACCCCCCCCCCCGTGGACCGCTCCCCGCCCCCCACGGCGCGTCTGCAATGTCTCAGTGTCAAATGTCAATCCCGTCGCTATCTAACATCAGTACGTGTCGCCATGTTTTGCGGACGGCTACTTTTGTTAATTCAGTGGCGAAGGCACACAAAGAAACGGAAGGGACACAAAAGCTTGGCACTTCATTGTTGACTGGTAATGATGGTGGTAAATGCCGCCGCCAGACCATAAGAACTGCCCCGCCATTCAGCGCACGAATAACGCACACGGGTTTTACCACGCCCAGTATAGGTGTTGTTTTTTGACTTTGGAGCGTCGACGGTCATGCGACGGGGATTGGATCCAATGCATCTCGGCCGCTGGTTTTTTACGTCATAATACCCATCACCGGCGGTAAATAAAACGGTAATAGCAGGCTGTTTTATGAACTCGCACAGTCAAGTAACGCTTTATTTCATAACACGGCCCCCTATGGCAGAACATTCGCGCGAAAGGCGTGTGTCGCGCACACTGTGCGGCGTGGGAACAATTGCATTCAGCATTCAGCAATCGTAAAGTGATCGCCTGCCAATCTTAATATACGTCCTACGCCGATCACCTTTTGATGTTGAAAGACTTTCTGCATCGGTCGCCTTCTAATCTTGGTAAGCTTCGTAAAACCATTTTCTTACAATATTGATAGACTTCCTAAACCGTTCGCTTTCTGATGTTGAAAGACTTCCTAAACCAACCTCCTTATTATATTCTTGATAGACTTCCTAAACCGATCGCCTTACAATGCTGATATACTTCCTAAACCGATCACCTTCTAATCTTGATGAGGTTCCTAAAACCATTTTCTTACACTATTGGGAGACTTCCTAAACCGATCGCCTTATAATGTTGATAGGCTTCCTTAACCGATCGCCGTACTTTATATTTTCCTGCCTTTGGTAATTATGTTTCTGTTACCGAATTCCTGTGTATTGTGCAATGGTGTCTTCTACTGGCCGAGTCATGCAAAGTCATCCACGAGTAGAAGGCTGACTTTGGTATTTTTACGCATGGGTGCATCCTTCGTAGTTAGCCCCACGGCTCGATATGGTGTCTACGGCATTCGAAACCGAAAAACGATTGTTAAACAAGCCCCATTATGGAGTTCCTGTTACTGTGTGAAAGTGGGCAAGTGTAACATCGTTTAAGTGTTGAATTGTAGTGACAATTAAACTTCCGTACCCCTTACACCCCAGGAAAACACTGAACAGTGATAATGACGGTTATTGCTCGACGCTTCCGTGCCACTGATAAGCATCCGGATCCGTTTACGTTTCGGGTTTTCACTCTCGCGCGGGTCATAAGTTAGTGCAGTCGGTGTTCAGTCGAGAACCGTAAGGGTGGAAACGACGGCGTTCTTTACAATTTAAAAAGGCGATCACAATATACACCAAATAGAATACCCCGTACCTCTATTTTATAGTACAGTCAGCCTTAGCGTATGTTTCCAGCAAAGATGGTGGTCGAGTGTTACTGGTTTGTGTGGCATTGTGCACTGGGTGAGTGGCCACTGCGCTGGCCACTGCCACTGCAGACGACCGAAAAATGGTCCATTTTTATTCGATAAATTCGTTCACTTTTCCCCGTCTAAAGACGGTCAAAACAATATATAAGTTTCTGTGAAGTATCCTCTCCTGATAACTGCTAAAAACTGATACATGCATTCGCAAAAAAAACGTATTAAGGAAATTCCCTTGGGCTGGGATACATATGAGCAAGCGGTTAGAAAGCTGATTTATACGTTGTCCCGTAAACGGATCCCGGAACCGTATCTATGTATGTCAGGAAACAACTCGAGTTCTGATGACGTAATGCTCATCGGGTTACTTTTACGGGACACATGCAATTGAAAATGTAGCGCAATAACTCTATATGTATTCTATTAAACATCACCGATAGAATGGTTACATGGCGGTACATCTGTACCCATCAAATTCACAATGCGGTGCATCTGTACCTAATAAATCACACATGACGGTTCATATGTACCTAAAACAGAATGCTTGGTGGGTGGCAGCTGTACCTAATGAAGGATGTAGGGCACTTTGTTATTCCAGAGGGAAGGGATGGGTCCTTTAGCAGACAGATTTGATAAGTGATAAACACTCGGGTCCTGTAACACTACCCATCACTGTTGAGCACCGGACACCAGACAAATGGCCTGGTGTCAATGCCAGGCATGTTGCAATTACGTCGTCGAATCTCATAAATCGGTAACCTTCTCCCGCCAGAGCATAAGTCGTATATTTTAATACTATCCTCATCTACCAGATGAGAAACTAAATATGGGAACACGATGCAACGCGACAGCGACCGACATGGAATATAAATAACCTTGCTTATGCTGGTGACCTGGGCGATAATCGCAGACATAGAGTTTGCCCTGAACCTACCCGAGGTCCGCCAAGCCTCTCCTGTCTGAGCTACAGCGCTGTGGTCCAATGACAAACGGGGCCAATGGGGAAGACTGTCCTCGAATGGGGCTCAACTCGCAATTTGTCGGAGGAAAAGCTTTGTCTATGCGGCCTTGACCATGTGCTAAATCCTGATGAAGACATCCTGGACCGGGGACTTGGCTTACAGGGCCTGTGGTTTGGGGTGACAAGAGATGTCGCCTGAGGTAAAATCCTCTTCATGATTCTCTCAAGCATGAAATTGATGGTCATACCAATAATATATATTTTAAAATGTTTAATATTATAATAATTAGATTTCGGCTAATACATAGGTACATGTAATTCCTTTGTTAAAACGTGCATTGATACCACATAGCACTCGCCCTTAATATGTATAGGTGTCACCTAAATTGCGAGCGAGGTTAGATCATCAGATGTGAGAAAATATTTTTTATATTACATAATATATATATCAGGAAGGAATGCACTTATGCCTTTGCTATGGTATATGTTATAACTGAGTTTTAAGTTACTATAAATCAACATATACCCATTGGCTAAGTGGGGTTAAACAAATTTGGTAGTAGAGTTTATTTATTATACGCAGCTATCTTTAGTTAGGCTGAAAACTGTGGTGCCTCCCCCCACCCCCTGTGTATATTCAGTTATTTTAAGAATAATCTGAATATATAGTTTATAACTGACAGGTTACAGTGGCCCACTGATTCCCTTTTTGCATTAGCTGAAATAGTAACTTTAATAACAGGTGATACTTTTCATTACATAGTCAACCAGATCATAATATGTAATTCATAAAGATAACAGATTTTATGCAGTGAAATAGCTTCAAAAGAGGAAAAGGAAACTTACCTCAGTTGTTGTAAGCAAATTCTTTCGTACATTTCTTTCTTATATATTATCCAATAGTTGATCATGACAAATTACGACTGTTATCCTTTTTTTAAGCTCTATATATTATAAATATATCAGTTTTATATAATATTATATAATTTCATATAATATTCCGTCACATATTAATACGATATTCGCAGACCTTATTTCAACATTGCCATATTTGTGTAATCAATCATTTTTTATGCTATCGGCCTCGACTTATAATTGCATTGCCTATATTTATATATGTATGTAGCTCTCGTTGCTGAAGGAATAAATAAATAAAAAAAAAATATATATCTGTTTCTTAAGAAGGAAATAATGTTTAAAGCATATGTAGTAATAGATGCACCCCCTGCCCTATTAGTTAACATTGGTTTGAAAACGGTTGAAAAAAAATAACCCTCCTCCGACTAAATGATAAATCTATGTATGAAAATGGAGCAATATATGCCTTAACACAGCTCATTTCCATGACAAAGGAGCATTTGACTGATTTGAGGTGCTGTTAAATCATAAAAGACAAATCACCCATTGAAAATCACTCAAAGTTTAATTTCTTAAATATAGAGGTGACTGAAGACTGAAGTTAATTGGTCTGGGCCTACTGCACAAATGTGGTACATTGTTCGTTTTACATTGAAATATCAGATGTAGATCTATAGTATAAACTATATCTATGCATGTATTTAAGTGATGAGTTTGAGCTTCTTTTTCTGGAACATACACTGCCCTATATTTGAGGTAATCAAAGCTGTCTACCTTTGAAATGTTGAGAGTTATTTCACAACAAATGCAGCTTAATCCTGGTTAAATCTAATACTGAAATAACTTTTTTTTCTTGACTGTTCTGCAGAAACTGTTGTTTTTTGCTTCAATTATGCCCTTTTTTGGACATATGTTGGCTTCAATAGCTTTTCTTCACAAAGTTATATTTCATTGATTCTTGTGAACTGCCTACTTTTTGCTTTTTAACTTTCAGCTAAGCTTATTTGTTTCATTAGTCTATCAGTGTTTTTGTTTCTGTAACTACAAAAAGTAACTGGTCAATGAAAAAATACACGAAAGCATGCATGCCCTCCGACTTGGAAGAAACATTGATAAAGAATTCAATATGTCATCAACATACATGTGTTTAGGCAAATAAATTCTGCAAATGTAATTGTTTGTTTTTATCGACTTTTCCCTAATTAATGGGGTTTTTCTTGCTTCAATATCCTGTTTGTGTACTTTTTTGGTTTCAACTGTTTAATGGTTTGTTTCTTTACACTTTTTTTTTCATTCATTTTTGGAAAAACAAATTGTTTAACTTTAGCTAGACGTACTCTGAGTCTTAGTATTTTTCTTCAACAAAGTTTTGGTTTTAAAACTGTGCAAAGTGACCGCAATCATTGAAATAAATTCTAGTCCAACAAAGCAGAAAATGCAGCAAATGCAATTATTTTTGCCTAGACTTTTCCTCAATTGATGGCGCTTTTGTTGCTTCATTGCGCTTTGTTTTGTTGACTAGCTTTACCCAATGAATGGCCCTTTTCTGTTTTTTTGGCTTCATGAATTGGCTTGTTTTCTTCTCATTTAGTGTTTTTATAACAAGAAAAGACTCAGTGTCTCTCTATATATTGGGTAGGCTTTTTGTGAATTACCTTTTCTTTAACTTCAGTTATAATTTTTTCATTAGTTTGTCAGGTTTTTAAAAAAAACAGCGAAAGGCTAACCAACCAAAGAAAACAATTCTAGTCTACGCTAGCTGGGTTTTAAAATGAAGTGAACCGACCAAAGAAAAAAATCCAACAGGTATTCTTGATTAAGAAATCAGAAAGAATGTTTTGACATCACCATTTTTGTTTAAAAACTTACATCTTAGGTTGGGACTATTTTTGTTCTTGCCATACACAGGATTTGAAAAGGGAGGTGGTGTCCAAACTGGTCACTGTATGTGGGGGGTCCATGCCACCTCATATAACATTCTTTCCCAGAAGGGGGGGTCCATACCTCAGATGGAAAAATCTTTACATTAAAAAATGGCATTCATGCCCCTAAAACCCGACCTCTCTGGACCTGCCCTAGCTCTATCAGTGTTTTCTTCGACAAATTTGTTAATTTTTTCGTAACATGTAAATAGAAGAACTTGTCATGTGCGTATGTCTATAAGTCATATAATTTTTTTTCAAATAACATACTTTACATAGTCATAGACACAAGCTTCCCATACTTGAAGCTTAAAACATTGACAGTGAGTTTTACCTTGGCAGATCTATCATCTGGTACTTGTGTAACAGGGATGTGTGCTGCGGTGACTGTCGAAAGGTACCAGTGAAAAATAATGTGTTATTTAATGTTAACCTACCAATTTCGCCTTTGGAGCTGAAGCCGTATCCATCATTCGTTAGACCAATTTAAACACTCGAAGTGTCAGTGAACCCCTGTTGACTGACAATTCAATTGTTCAATCGGAAAAAGTCTACTCATGCTACCCGGACCAGAAAATGTAAATATGCAAAGCCTGGTAATCGAACCAGCAGTTCATTTGTCAAGGACAATTAAGTTCGGAAAACCTGGGAAAGTTTGGACAAAAGCACAGAACTTTGTTTACAAAACTTCAAAACATAACACTGTCACTGCAAAGGGGTTGATAATACCCCACGATGCCAATCGAAAAGCGGACGGTACCTTTCGTTGAAGAAGGCTTTTGTGCTATTCGTATCTATTCGTTTTGTGAAGATGATATGGTGCTTTGTGCTATTCGTATCTATTCGTTTTGTGAAGATGATATGGTGCTTTTGTGCTATTCGTATCTATTCGTTTTGTGAAGATGATATGGTTTAACCACGTAGTCGTTGAAACATTCGCCCAATCGGTTGTTTCTCACAGTCATCTAAATCGGATTCGAAATGTTATAATTGTGCGGACGAAGCGTTACGTCCCACCCGGCAGTTCGAATTGACGCGCCGCCTACCTGCGAGAGTGTTTAGGCCTAATTCAGGTTAAATTTAATCCAATCATAGTTGGCCAAAACAATGAGTCCGGCACAGTCCGAAAAATCGGCCTGAGGGACCGGTATTATCGCTCATGTGTCCACGGTTTTTCAATCGCATGGACATATGAAATTTCAAAAAAAAAAAAAAAAATTATAATACATGCGTGTTGCTATAGAAGCTCGCTTCGCTCGCTCTAAAATGGATTTGATATTTGATGATATTTGTTGGTAATGCGAAAGACGGAAAGATATAATATCGAATGATAGACGAACATGATGCCCACGTTTACAACATAAAAAGAGCACAAACATATGAAATAAATGAAGTACATAACGAATACTGTTATCAATGGCATAGATAATCTATGAAATTTCTTTGTTCTATCGACATATCATCCTTCACTTCTTGCACTATGCGTTTCTTAGGTATATATACATCCATCAATAGATATAACAACGCGTTGAACACATTTTTCTGGTTGTTTACGAAACGCCTGAACATTGAGCTAGCCTTGTATGTTTTAAAGCACTGTAAGTTTCGCTGTTACCACATACGACAGGAGTACAAAAAAAGTCCTATAGCGTCAGTCCATCCATCCATCCACCCACCTACCAAACCATCCATTCATCCTGGACCTCTATGGGCGTGCCACCACATTACGGTCGTCTGCTCTACATCCGCAGAAGACCGACCGAAGCTTGAGGGACGAGGACTCCACCTCACGGGAGGGAGGGTCACGGCACATTGGATTAACCGAGTGAGTGTCAAAGAAACCTACAGGACAAGGTCTTGCAAGTCGTATTGTGAAACGTTCATTGTACTTTGTACTGTTATGTATACAATCAAACAGATACATATTGATGGCCTGCAAGAATATGAATTATATGCAATATACAATAATTGTATCACAGGAAAAGCCAGACGTACAGCTGGGCAACATTGCACTGATTGCACTCTCAGGAATAAAGAATAATTGAAGGGGAGTTTGCTTTTAACGCGCATGATATTTGACTTCACTTTGATTTCTTTACTTTGTACTGGAGTACGTTTTACAACCATCATCCTAAAAAAAGAAAAGCCCGACGCATCATTAAAGCAAGGAAAGAACACAATCAGATAGCAACAAATGAAAAAAATGTAAGAAATCAAGGGGAGAGAGAAATAACATTAACAATGGACCACTGTTGGCATTTGTCCGTCATCAAACAAAGCCGCCAGCTCGTCCGTGCCTGGAGGACTTGCTGATTAAAAACTACGGGACAGTCCAACAACCACTGGCCGGTAACACGTTTTAACTGAGTGCATGTTTTTTTCCTGTCCCCGACCGGTGTCATTATACTTCCGGGTCGCCTGCTGCCGGAAGTGGCGATGACCAATCATCATGTTTTCTGTTGGCAACATGGAACCCGCTACAAAGTACCGGGCAGACCAGGGTTTTTTGCCGACGCAGATGGTCGTTGTAACTTTTGTACGTTCGGCAATCCGCAGCGGGATTTCTGCTTACATTAAAGGCGGAAAACACCTTGCCATTTTTGCGACTTCCTTTCATGCTCAAGCCCGCACGAGATGTCATTGTACTGTATGTAATTATACTGTAAAATTTGAAGGGTTTCAGGGAGCAGGGGGCCGCTTTCCAGAGAGAGCCAGGAAAATTCAATGAAAACAAAGTGACAAACTAGCTCCGAAGTATGTGCATATCAGCGAAGCCACACGCTAAACACACAATGACATTGTTTATCAAAACATTGATTATTTTTGCTGTTCCTACTTCTATGATGTGGTGTGCCACATTTAATGTAGAATTTCCACTTGGAACATCCTAACATATTTTGTCATCGCACAGGACACATGAGGATGTTCTAATGAAACAGGAAGAACGATGAGATGCTATATGACACATTATTTACACGAGATTCATTTCATCCAGGTGCAAAGCAAATCCATACGCTGAGGACGCGGCTTTCAGACTAACAAAACAAAGGCGGGCGTGGACGAAGCCACGTGCAACCCTATCGCTCCGAGCACTAACTAAGGTAGCAGAGATGAAAGCCTGGGGAACGAGTGGTTTTCATTCCCTTTGGTCGTAATACGACTAGTTTGACACAGACCCCGCAAACCCTGAATCTGTCGCTTTGGTGCCGTGTCGTCCTTGCATGGTGGAGCACCGTAGGGCAAAAGTCGACTTTGCCCGTCGGTAGGCGCTTCTACAGTGATAGGCATTGAGCTGCTTGGGGGGGGGGGCGGCGAGAGGGGGGTGGATGGAGGGGATGGCGAGGACGCCAATCAAAGTCTGCACGTGGCCAATCGCATGCCAAGGACTTCTGAAGGACGATGTATCAGCATCACAGGGCGACGAACGTTATTTGATTAGGCTTCTTTCTTGTTCATTGCGGAGGTCACCCCGAGGCCCAGTAGTCGGTTTTGCCGACTGTGCTCTGTTGGTCCAGTCGAAGTGGCCGGTGCGTTTGTTCAAGCCCCAACTCTGCAAACATGAAAGTTTTTCTAAATTATGAGGCACAGTACCATCCTGGATGCAGATCATTTAGATGTGACGTCAGGCACAAAACATTAGGGGCTCAGGTTGACGCGAAACGGATTATTTGGGAACGGGTGTCGTGTGCATCTGTGTTTACATGGAAGACCACAGTGATGTCGTCACGCCTATGCTGGCGCATATATAGAGTGCTATATAAGTATATAGATCTAGTATAATTACGCTTAGCCTTGCGCCTGAAAGAACCTTGGCCAACACCACCGCAAGGGTGGATTCAGGGTTTGAAATCCAGAGGAAGCGGTGTGGTTAGGGGCAATTTTGGCGGGATGAGCTCTCTAAGCCAGGATGGGTTGGGCGGATCTCCACATAGGAGAGGGATCTGGGGGCGGGGGTGGGGTTCACACAAAACAGGGAGGGCAATCGCATCACAAGGCCAAAATAACGTGACGGTCCGAAGTTATTGGAAAGGGAAGGGATGGGTCCTTTAGCAGAACGACACGAGCTGGCTTTGTGACCGTCCGTTATGATCAGAGAGGCCACGTCACTGGGGATAAGTGATACACACTCGGGTCCTGTAACACTACCCATCACTGTTGAGCACCGGACACCACACAAATGGCCTGGTGTCAATGCCAGGCATGTTGCAATTACGTCGTCGAATCTCATAAATCTGTAACCTTCTCCGCCAGAGCATAAGTCGTATATTTTAACACTATCGCCACCTACCAGATGAGAAATCAAATATGGGAACACGATGCAACGCGACAGCGACCGACCTGAATAATAAATAGCCTTGCTTATGCTGGTGAGGTGGGCGATAATCGCGGACATAGAGTTTGCCCTGAATCTACCCAAGGTCCGCCAAGCCTCCCCTGTCTGATCTGCAGCGCTGTGGTCCAATGACAAACGGGGCCAATGGGGAAGACTGTCCTCGAATGGGGCTCTACTCGCAATTTGTCGGATGAAAAGCTTTGTCTATGCGGCCTTGACCATGTGCTAAATCCTGATGAAGACATCTTCGACCGGGGACTTGGCGTACGGGGCCTATGGTTTGGGGTGACAAGAGATGTCGCCTGAGGTAAAACCCTCTTCATGATTCTCCCAAGCATGAAATTGATGGTCATACCGATAATATATATTTTATGATGTTTAATGTTATAATAATTAGATTTCGGCTAATACATTTGTTGGTAATGCGAAAGACGGAAAGATATAATATCGAATGATAGACGAACATTATGCTCACCTTTACATCATAAAACGAACACAAACAAATGAAATAAATGAAGTACATAGCGAATACTGTTATCTATGGCAATGAAATTTCTTTGTTCCATCGACATATCATCCTTCACTTCTTGCACTATGCGTTTCTTAGGTATATATTCATCCATCTATAGATATAACAACGCGCTGAAAACATTTGTCTGGTTGTTTACGAAACGTCTGAACATTGAGCTTCCCTTGTATGTGTTAAAGCACTGTAAGTTTCGCTGTTACCACATACGACAGGCGACTCTTGAGTACACAAAGAAGGCCTACGGCTTCAGTCCATCCATTCATCCACCCACCTACCAACCCATACATTCACCCTGGACCTCTATGGGTGCGCCAACACATTACCGACGTCTGCTCTACATCCGCAGAAGGCCGACCACATCTTGAGGGACGAGGGGCATTTCGTCTGTCATCAAAGCTCCGAGCTTGCATGGAGGACTTGCGGATTAAAAACTACGGCACAGTCCGACAACCACTGGCCGGTAACAGGTTTTAACTGGGTGCATGTTTTTGCCCGTTACCGACCTTTGCCATTATACTCCCAGTCGCCTGCTGCCCGGGAAGTGGCGATGACCAATCATCGTGCTTTTAGTCGGCAACATGGAACCCGCCACAACGTACCGGGCAGACCAGTGATGTGGTTCACACATAACAGGCAGGCAAATCGCAGCAAAAGGCTAAAATAAGGTAACGGTCCAGAGCCATCCCCCCCCCCCTCCCCCACACAACCTGCCCTCGGCCCCTTCACCCATCACACCGCTCCCTGGAACCCCCCCATCCCCCTCACACACACACACACAACCACCACTCCGCCCCTTGCCCCCTCATGCCCGTCCATGAACCCCTCCCCTACAAACTACCCCTCCACCCCCCACCCCCTCGCACCGCTCCCTGGACTCCACCCCACAACCATCTCTCCGCCTCCCACCCTCTCGCCCGGCTCTCTGGACCGCCCCCTACCCCCTCGCCCGGCTCCCTGGACCGCCCCCTACCCCCGTCGCACCGCTCCCTGGGTCGTCCCCCACCCCCTCGCACTGCTCCCTGGTGATTAAATTCATCATGTATGACAGGAGATTAGGCACAGAGATAAGAGTTAATTCATTTTGGTGGGTTAAATGATGAAGACGTTGACGCTATTATAAACTACGCATTGCTGACGCAACCATGATGAGACCGAAGAGTGACCAACAATCAGTGCGCATTTTCTTACGAACAGCAATAATCTATATATGCCTACTTCCACTAGTTGTGAGGTCAGCTGTAAGAGATAAGCAGGAGGGCTATTTTGCTCAATGGTGATATTTACGGCGACACAATGTCCTAGAGTATTTCCCCGAAGTACACTTATAAGATGCAGGTTACAACTCAGCTCAATGCATTCGTCCGATGGAAAGACCCCCCCCCCCCCCATCCCACACACACACACAACACACTCAAACCCGCAGCCCCTACCCCAAATACATCAACCCCAGCTGCATCCTGGTCCTCTTTCCAGTCCTGTCCCGACGGCTGCTCCCCTCGCCAGTCCCTTGTCTCACTATATTACGACGGCTGCTTCCTCTGGGACGCTCCGGTCGTATACGAGGTAACCATCGAAGCAGAATGATGATAAACTAGGCGACCTGGGCCTCATGAGGTGAGGCCAGGTTCAATTACGTGTTATAAGTATCAGTGCCGCGAGAGAGTTCCGCGGTGTCCAAGGATAGACACCTTTGCCATATCGCATCCCCAACGGCGATATTTATCACGTTTCTGAATTTATAGAATGAAACAATCGTGTTTTCTGCAAATTGTGGTATACATGTCGCCTGGGCTTATATTTGGCAGGACAATCTCGACAAGCAGTGAGGGAATCCGTATCGTATGTTTAAGCCATGTTTGTGTGTGTATACCCTGAAGAAATGCTGGGGGTGGGGGCGGCTTACTGAAGAGACACACAAAGCAGGGTTGACTTCATTTTCGATGCCAGAAAACATCGCCTGGCATCACCGCCACGTGTAAGTACCACAAGATATTTGTATGCTGAGAAACATAAATGCCTGAGATTGTGTCATATGTTATGCCATGCGTTCCTGTGGTATTAACCCTTTTTGGCGTGAGAAAGTTTAGTAAGAGAACGTTTTAGTGTGATTCTGACGACGTTTCATGAAAGGAATTGAATTTAAGTTAAGGAGGTTAATTGAGAGCATGTTAAAGTTACCCACAGAACAAAGCTGGAATTGTTTTGAATGGGATGTGGCATAGCGAGTTCAGGTTCAGTGGCATGTGATGGAGATGAGAGCTGGTGGGGTCGGGTAGAGGAAACTCACGCCGGTGGGTTGACGTGGGAGTGGCCTCAACATGTGACCCTGGCTGCCAGTGACATTTAAGTCGTGGTGCACCAACAACGAACTCCCCCCTCCGATGTGTCACTTGTAGCCTATAAAGCCACTGGGCACCGATTGTAGCGGCCTTGGTGGCGTCGTGATATGTCTAGGGCCCTCTCCCCCTGAAGAAAACTGACCCACCAACACCGACATTTGTTGCAATCATATGGAAGTACTACTTGCGCATTCATCCTTTGGAACACTTTGGAACACGACAGAATTTGTCCCGATTTGTCCCGAGTTAGGGGTCAAATTGCTTCACGTAAGAAGTGGAAAAATATTACCTAAGTTTTAGTTTTTCTCAGATATATACCTTATACCTATAACACGAATATTAACTAAGTTTTAGTTTTTCTCAACTATATACCTTACACCTATAACACCTATATGAAGTTTCTGGTGCGTGGCATTCCTATGGATCCTTAATCATGGTGACGATGTCCGCATATATCCTATTTAGAACACATTTGTTATGACCAACTACGCAAACAAGGTCAATCGCAAGTTTGAGTTAAGAACGAGTCAGATATTATAACGATATTAACGTCATATGTTTGGTTGGAAAGATTTTCAGCTACACTATTTTGGTACTAATATTGATTTCGTAGATATAATATAATAATAATATATCGGGAATATAAATAAGCGGGAAGGGCAAGTGCAAGTGGATGTCAAACTGGATAAAGTGAAAGCAATATATCTGTCCCTAAAAGATGTCGCAGTTGATGAGAGACTAGAAATAGAATGTTCAATATCATGTTTTGCATACATATATCTCCACAAATTCCTAACATATCATTTAACAGCTGACGACATCTGATCAACTGAGCCTCACGTCCCCTTTGTTAAGCGTTTTTTGGGGTTCGCTAGTAACATTGTTTCAAACTAACAAAGAAATATATACTAAAGCTTAACATCAGCAAGGATAACAACGTCCTGTTTCATTTAGACACAAGCGGTGTTATTAGGCCGTTTTATAAGCGCTTTAGGGGCAAGCAATAGTTGAGTTTTCGCGATAATTCTTTGCGACTGAGATTTAAAGTCTGAGAAGCTATGCGCTACCTACCTACTGAGCTACTCGATGAAACCTGTCGTTGTAAAAAAACAAAAGAAAAAAACTGCCGACAAAACATTACATATATTCGGTGAAGAAGAAGAAAAACCGGAAGCTAGAAAGGTCACGTATCATGAAAGACGCAACCGCAGAAGAAAACAGGAAAGAACTAGAGCATAAAAAGGACATATTGGCTGAAAGCAGGTGTGGGTGTGGCACATCTAATGACGCGCTATGAACACTTCGTGTCCAGTACGATCCCGACGGTTCCACATAACAACATAAGGTCTTGATTGCTCTTGCACAACAATTAATGGTTTCCCCACACGGCTGGGTGGCATGTCGGCCATTACCTCTACTTTCCTAGGTCTTACCTTCCTTTTTGAATAAAACATTAGCCCTTTGGCGCCGTACGGCTCCCTCGGTTGCTCGGAGCGGAAGTGGGGAGTTTCCCGGGAGGCCATTAAAAGTCGAAAGGCAATTTTTCGTCATCTGGGCGAAATCGACGATGCCACGATAAATAAACTAAATACACGAAAGTGACGTCATAGACAGCAGATCGGCTCCCCGCCTGTGGCTGTCTACTAAGACATCTACCCATTTCGTCTGCGAAGGAGACATTGTTCTCATCGGACGGCCTTGCGAGCTAGTGCTGCCTTTCGGGAAGTAGGCGTCCAATTAGTAAGTAAATATTGGCGTATAAATGTACGCTACTAAACAAACGCCCATACAGTGGGAAGGAGACCTGTTAGTAATGGCAAGGACGCCCCCCCCCTCCCCCGGGCTTGTACCCAACATGGATGTGTATGTTTCATTTGCTGCCCGACTGCACCCACGTGATACGTACCTCTGTAAAAAAAATCCGCGCAGACAACACTGCAGAACACTTGTTGCCCTTTCCCATCGCCTTGCATTAATTGCTTGATCCTATATGGCGCCATCTTGATGCTGCGCAAAAATCAAACTATTAGCCAGAATGCTTTGCATATGCAGTGGCGCCTCACGATGGAGTTATCTGAACTAGTATCATGGAATTGGGTATTTCTTATTACTGCCAACATAACCCACTCACAGGGAAATTTCTGCAATCCTACCAAAGTACTGCCTACGCACTCATCCTTTGGAACACGTCTTTTCCATTTCACTGCCATTTGTAGAGATTCGAGTCGCCATAAAAAAAACACTTACCGTCAATGTTCTGTTCCTCGTTGCAAACTCGCGTCCTGGGGTATAAAATACGAGCTTGGTAAGCCGGGTGGTGGTGGTGGATGTGGAGGGTTGGACTGTGGACTGCGGGTCGGTGTTATTTGGCTCAGTTTGTGGGTCCCCGGGCAGTGTCAGAATGTCAATCGCGTCTCCTAGGTCACGTCAGGGTCACAGACCGCCAGCGCCATTGACATGAAGCGGTAACTGCACTGACACGGACACCGTATCGTCAATGACCATTGGTCGCTCGGGAAGCCCCCCTCCTCTCTGCCGTAATGGAAACGCACAGAACAGCAAGCGATTAATTTATAAATGATGACCTATCTATCGTATATATGGAAGACTGTCACAAGGAACGTATTTCCCTTTAACATCTCTGGGAAGTTTATCTTCTAACACATTTAAACGAAAACAAATAAGGTTTGATCTCTGGCGAGATGGCGAGGGCATTGCCCATTCAAATGGTTATTTCACAATGTGTCTAATCCATCAGAGAATTAGTCCTAAAGAAACTGCTCTGCTACATACCGTTTTTGTATTTATCAGTTTAAAGATAAGAGTGCGAAAAAAGTAACACAAAATTACATGACCCTGTTCAAACTGTTCAAACTCTTTGTTCTAAGTGGTTTCTATTTGGTATCTACTCTGATCGCCTTTTTAAATTGCAAAGAACGCCGTCGCTTCTACCCTTACGGTTGTCGACTGAACACCCATTCCAATAACACATTTATGCGCCATGCGGGAGTGAAAACTCGAAACGTAAACGGATCGGGATGCGTATCGGTGGCGCAGAAGCGCAGCGCAATAACTCTAATGAATGTCCTGTGGCATAACCGCCGTCATTATCACTGTTCAGTGTTTGCCTGGGGTATAAGGGGTAAGGAAGTTTAATTGTCACTACAATTCAACGCTTAAAAGGTGTCACACTTGCCCACTTTCACACAGTAACAGAAATTCCATAATGTTGGTTCTCTGGAAATTTGCATGGCGAAGTGGACGAAGGACGCACCCATGCGTAACAATACCAAAGTCAGCCTTCTACTGGTGGATGACTTTGCAGGACTCGGCCAATGGAAGACACCATCACGGTACACGGAATTCGGTAACAAAAAACATAATTACTAAAGGCAAGAATATATAAAACACGGCGATCGGTTAAGGAAGCCTATCAACATTATAAGACGATCGGCTTAGGAAGCCTATCTAGATTATAAGACGATCGGCTTAGGAAGCCTATCTAGATTATAAGACGATCGGCTTAGGGAACCTATCAGTATTGTAAAGAAATGGTTTTAGGAAGCTTATCAAGATTACAACGCGACCGATTCAGGAAGTCTTTCAACATCAGATAGCGATCGGTTTAGGAAGTCTCTTAACGTTAGCAGGTGATCGGTTTAGGAAGTCTTTCAATGTTAGCAGGCGATCGGTTTAGGAAGTCTATCAAGATTAGCAGGCGATCGGTTTAGAAAGTCTATCAAGATTAGCAGGCGATCGGTTTGGGAAGTCCTTCGACATCAGATAGCGATCGATTTAGGAAGTCTTTCAACGTTAGCAGGCGATCGGTTTAGGAAGTCTTTCAACGTTAGCAGGCGATCGGTTTAGGAAGTCTATCAAGATTAGCAGGCGATCGGTTTGGGAAGTCCTTCGACATCAGATAGCGATCGGTTAAGGAAGTCTTGCAACATTAGCAGGCGATCGATTTAGGAAGTTATTCAACGTTAGCAGGTGATCGAGTTAGGAAGTCTATCAAGATTAGCAGGCGATCGGTTTGGGAAGTCCTTCGACATCAGATAGCGATCGATTTAGGAAGTTTTTCAACGTTAGCAGGCGATCGGTTTAGGAAGTCTTTCAACGTTAGCAGCCGATCGGTTTAGGAAGTCTATCAAGATTAGCAGGCGATCGGTTTGGGAAGTCCTTCGACATCAGATAGCGATCGATTTAGGAAGTCTTTCAACGTTAGCAGGCGATCGATTTAGGAAGTCTATCAAGATTAGAAGGCGATCGGTTTAGGATTGCCACTGGATGATGCGGAATGCAATTGTTCCCATGCCGCATAGTGTGCGCGTCACAAGCCTTTCACGTCAATGTTCTGCCATAGCGGGCCGTGTTATGAAATAAAGCGTTATTTGACTGTGCGAGTTCATAAAATGGATGGGTATTATGACGGGAAAAACTAGCGGCCGAGATGCATTGGATCCAGTCCTAGCCGCATGACCGTCGACGCTCCAAAGTAAAAAAAACAACACCCCTACTTGGTGTGGTAAAACCCGTGTGCGTTATTCGTGTGTTGAATGGCGGGGCACTCCTTATGGTCCGGCGGCGGAATTTACCACCATCATTACCAGTCAACAATGAAGTGCCAGGCTTTTGTGTCCCTTCCGTTCCTTTGTTTGCCTTCGCCACTGGATTAACAAAAGTAGCCGCCCGCAAAACATGGCGACACGTACTGATGTGAGATAGTGACGGGATTGACACTTGACACTGAGACGTTGCGGGTTTGGCGGGGGGGTCCTGGAGGGTGGGGGGGGGGGGTCCTGGGGGGTGGGGGGAGGGGGGTCCTGGGCGGGCCTCTTGCCGGGCGCTGCCATGACACTGCCATGGCAGCTGGTGGTCTGGATCCGCACCGACCTCCCAGCAGAGGGCGTTACGCTTGCGCCATAGTCCCTCTGCCAACGTCAAATTTAACCATCAGAATTATCCTTCATACGCAAAAATTGAAATGAATCTAATCGGAGAAAAATTCGCAGTTTGGCATCAAATACACCACTGTTTAGCATTTACTGTGCCACTGGTACTAGACATTTTAACGCTAACGCTTTTGAGTTTGATTAATTTGAAGCCATGTTACTTTCGCACTATATTTTCGAGTGCGTTCGAGGTGTGAAGCGTGAAGCGTGCTACGCTACGCGGGTGCAGTTCTTCGCTAGGGAGCAGTAGGATACCATTCTCGGACACATAGCTCGAATTTACCGTGACCCTTCAAATTATACCCTTCAAATTATAAATATACGGGGACCTACAGAGGTTAAAGCATCCTACCTTAAACAATCAAACCAATCCATGGATGAATCAATTCAAATGTTGTCAATGCAGATATAATCCATTGTTTTGGATAGGTCGGGGATGGCGCGAGGGGTGTGGGAGGGGGGGGGATGCTGGTCTTAAAATCGTCCATATGCAGTTTATATGGCGCTATCGCAAGGAGGAAAACCTATAATACAGGTATTGTACTCATATTTATAGTTAGTGCAGCCTGGTAATGCTTCTTTGTGAGGAAAAAGTTCATATGAAACTTGAGTTGCTAAAATTATAGATGACTATTATCCCTTGTCTTTTTTTTTATAGTACAGTCAGCCTTAGTGTAGGTTTCAAGCCACCATTAAATGCAGATTATAAATTATTGTCAGGGGGACTGGCCCATAGATTAAAGAAAGTTTTACCAGATATTGTGAGTTGTGATCAGAAAGGTTTTCTGAAGGGTAGGTTTATCGGCGAAAATACGAGACTAGTTTATGATATAATGTATCACGTTATTAAAACTCAGATGTCAGGGATGATCCTTCTGATTGACTTCGAGAAGGCCTTCGATACGTTAAGTTGGAAGTACATTCGCCGGGTATTAATATCGTATGGATTTGGTGAGGAGTTTTTGAAGTGGTACGATGTGATATATAATAATCCTACAAGCTGCGTCATTAACAACGGTCATTTTTGTACATTTTTCAAGCTTGAAAGAGGCTGCAGGCAGGGGGACCCCTTTTCCCCATATCTATTTATTTTATCAATCAACCCCTAGCGATGGCAATTAAGCAAGATAGAAATATAGGAGGTATAATAGTATGTGGGAAAGAATTTAAACTTGGTCAATACGCTGATGACACTTTTCTATTATTAGATGGAAGAGAGCAGTCTTTAAGATCAGCACTCCTTAAAATGGAGTATTTTTACTACTGTTCTGGTTTGCGTATGAATGTTGACAAGACAAACGCCATATGGCTAGGTAAACCAGACCAGAAACATCTATATATCTACCCAGACCTACCTTTGACGTGGGTGAGTCAATTTAAACTTTTAGGTGTGCACTTTGATGTTGAACTGGGTAAGATGATTGAAAAGAATTACAACTTAAAGATTGCTGAATTTGAAAATATATTGAACATGTATGGAAAGCGCAATCTGTCAATTAGAGGTAGAGTAACTGTTGTCAAGACCCTAGCTTTACCAAAGCTAATCCATATTATGTCTGCACTGCCAATGCCCGGAAAAGGCTACATTGAAAAGATAGAGAGAGCTATCAGTTTATTTGTGTGGAAGAATGGAAAGTCGAAAATCTCTCGTAGCAGAATGGCTCAGTCCGCAGAAAAAGGTGGAGTAAATTTAACGGATGTTACATCAATGCTACAATCCTTTAAAATAGCTTGGATACCAAAGCTTACACGTCAAGACGGAGCTTGGCAAGATCTATTTAGTTGTACCATCTGTAGTGAAAGAGAAGACTGTTGGAAACTATATGTAAAATCGCTAGGGCTTTTTATAAAGATAGCGAACCCCTTTTGGGCAGACGTTTTTAAATCATGGTTATGGTACAGACAGAGTAAATTAAATTTAGACTGCGATTGTTCAGGTTTCCCTATATGGAATACATATTTTATGACAAACGAAAATCTCACTAGGAGGAAAAAGGAGTTTATCGAGAAGGGTATAATCTATACCAAGGATCTTTTCAATATAAATGGTGAGCCACTCGGATGGGAAGAATTTATTAGAAAATATGATGTAAGTATGAACTTTGCAGATTTTTATAGTATGATGCATGCCATTCCGAGAGAGTGGAGGATAGATCTTAAGGAGAGAAGTGGCCAGGATACCGTACTAGTATACCCCTATTTAGAATATCTGTATAGATCGAAGCGAGTGTGCAATGATGTTTATAGGGTTTTGAATACTTTGTTACCTACAAATCGCAAAAATGAGGAAAAGTGGTCGAGAGTGCTTGGAGTGACCATAGATGAGAAGGAATGGCGAGCTCTATACCTGCTACCTGTTAATGCGTCTGTCAATGAACGACTGAGAAGCTTTCAGTATAGGATTTTACACAGAATTTGTGTCACGAATAAGTATCTCCGAATGTGTAGGCTGACAAATTGTGATGCATGCTCTTTTTGTAAATGTGAAACAGAACCTCTCGTCCATCTTTTTTACCATTGTCCAGTTGTTAATCCCATATGGAATGAACTGGGGCGGGTACTGACTAAAGCGACTGGCTTCACAGCTGAAAACGGTTTTATTAGGCATTCGTCTACCCATTTTTTGTGATTTAGTTAATCATGTCTTGATGATAGTAAAAAAGTGTATTTATCAATGTAAGTGGGGTAATTCCAAGCCAAGCTTCAAAGGTGCTGTAAACACAATTAGCTATAGTTATAACCTAGAGAAACTTGGAATGTCCCACACTGCCTTTGCAAAGAAATGGGGACCCGCTGAACCGTTTCTTCAGCGCTTTACACAAGTTGAGGGATAAGTGCCGCTGTTAGTCTCCGTATTGTGAAACGTTGCATGTATTTTGTACTGTTATGGATACAATAAAAAAAAAAAAAAAAAAAAAAAAAAAAAACACCATGGTGGTCGAGTGTTACTGGTTTGTGCGGCATCGTGCACTGGGTGACTGGCCACTGCGCTGGCCACTGCCCCTGCAGACGATAAATTGCCACTTTCATTAGATAAATTCCTTCGCTTGTTCCCGTCTATAGACAGTCAAAACAATATATACGCCTCTGTGAAGTATCCTCTCTCGATCACTGCTAAAAACTGAGACATACATTTGCAAAACAAAACCTATTAAGGAAATTCCATTGGGTTGTAATACATACGAGCAAAACGTTAGAAAGGTGATTGATATGTTGTCCCGTAAACGGATCCCGCAACCGTACCTATGTATGTCAGGAAACAACTCGAGTTCTGGTGCTCATCGGGTTACGTTTACGGGATACATGCAATCGAAAATGTAGCGCAATAACTCTCTATGTACTCTATTAAACATCACCGAGAGAATGGTTAAATGGCGGTACATCTGTACCCATCAAAGTCACAATGCGGTGCATCTGTACTTAATGAATGACACCTGACGGTCCATCTGTACCTAAAAAAGAATGCTTGGCGGGCGGCAGCTGTACCTAATGAATGATGTATGGCACTTTGTTATGGGAGAGGGAAAAGATGGGTCATTTAGCAGACGAGCTGTCTTTGTGACCGTCCGTTATGACCAGAGCGGCCACGTCACTGGGGATAAGTGATACACACTCGGGTCCTGTAAAACTACCCCTCACTGTTTAGCACCGGACACCAGACAAATGGCCTGGTGTCAATGCCAGGCATGTTGCAATTACGGCGTCGAGTCTCATAAATCTGTAGCCTTCTCCCACCAGAGCATAAATCGCATATTTTAACACAATCCCCATCTAGCAGATGAGAAACTAAATATGAGAACACGATGCAACGTGACAGCGACCGACCTGGATTATAAATAACCTTGCTTATGCTGGTGAGCTGGGCGATAATCGCGGACATAGAGTTTGCCCTGTACCTACCCGCGGTCCGCCAAGCCTTCCTGTTTAGCTGAGCTGCAGCGCTGTGGTCCAATGACAAACGGGCCCAATGGGGAAGACTGTCCTCGAATGGGGCTCAACTCGCAATTTGTCGGATGAAAAGCTTTGTCTATGCGGCCTTGACCATGCACTAAATCCTGATGAAGACATCCTAAACCGGGAAATTGGCTTACGGGGCCTGTGGTTTGGGGTGACAAGAGATGTCGCCTGAGGTAAAATCCTCTTCATGATTCTCTCAAGCATGAAATTGAAGGTCATACCGATAATATATATTTTCAAATGTTTAATGTTATACTAATTAGATTTCGGCTAATACATTTGTTGGTAACGCGAAAGACGGAAAGATATAATATCGAATGATAGACGAACATTATGCCCACCTTTACATCATAAAGCGAACACAAATAAATGAAATAAATGAAGTACATAGCGAATACTGTTATCTATGGCAATGAAATTTCTTTGTTCTATCGACATATCATCCTTCACTTCTTGCACTATGCGTTTCTTAGGTATATACACATCCATCTATAGATATAACAACGCGCTGAACCCATTTTTCTGGTTGTTTACGAAACGTCTGAACATTGAGCTTCCCTTGTATGTTTTAAAGCGCTGTAAGTTTCGCTGTTACCAGATACGACAGGAGACTCTGGAGTACACAAAAAGGCCTACGGCGTCAGTCCATCCATTCATCCACCCACCTACCAACCCATACATTCATCCTGGACCTCTATGGGTGCGCCAACACATTACCGACGTCTGCTCTACATCCGCAGAAGGCCGACCAAATCTTGAGGGACGAGGGGCATTCGTCCGTCATCAAAGCTCCATGCCTGGAGGACTTGCGGATTAAAAACTACGGCACAGTCCGACAGCCACTGGCCGGTAACAGGTTTTAACTGGGTGCACGTTTTTGCCCTGTTACCGACCGGTGCCATTATACTTCCAGTCGCCTGCTGCCCGGGAAGTGGCGATGACCAATCATCGTGTTTTTAGTCGTCAAGCATGGAACCCGCCACAACGTACCGGGCAGACCAGTGATGTGGTTCACACATAACAGGCAGGCCAATCGCAGCAAAAGGCTAAAATAAGGTGACGGTCCAGAACCATTGCCCCTCCCCCCCCCCCCCCCACAACTACTGCTCCGCCCTTTACCCCCTCGCACCGCTTCGTGGAACCCGCCCCCCCCCCTCTCCCACACAACCTGCCCTCGGCCCCTTCACCCATCACACCGCTCCCTGGACCCCCCCCCCCTCACACACACACACAGCCACCACTCCGCCCCTTGCCCCCTCATGCCCGTCCATGAACCCCTCCCCTACAAACTACCCCTCCACCCCCCACCCCCTCGCACCGCTCCCTGGACTCCACCCCACAACCATCTGTCCGCCTCCCACCCCCTTGCCCGGCTTTCTGGACCGCCCCCTACCCCCACGCCCGGCTCCCTGGACCGCCCCCTACCCCCGTCGCACCGCTCCCTGGGTCGTCCCCGACCCCCTCGCACTGCTCCCTGGTGATTAAATTCATCAGAGATAAGAGTTATTTCATTTTGGTGGGTTAAATGATGAAGATGTTGACCCTAATACAAACTACGCATTGTTGACGCAACCATGATGAGACCGAAGAGTGACCAACAATCAGTGCACATTTTCTTACGAACAGCAATAATCTATATATGCCTACTTCCACTAGTTGTGAGGTCAGCTGTAAGAGATAAGCAGGAGGGCTATTTTGCTCAATGGTGATATTTACGGCAACACAATGTCCTAGAGTATTTCCCCGAAGTACACTTATAAGATGCACGTTACAACTCAGCTCAATGCATTCGTCCGATGGAAAGATCCCCCCCCCCCCATCCCACACACACACACACACAACACACTCAAACCCGCAGCCGCCACCCCAAAATACATCAACCCCAGCTGCATCCTGGTCCTTTTTCCAGCCCTGTCCCGACGGCTGCTCCCCTCGCCAGTCCCTTGTCTCACTATATTACGACGGCTGCTTCATCTGGGACGCTCCGGCCGTATACGAGGTAACCATCGAAGCAGAATGATGATAAACTAGGCGACCTGGGCCTCATGAGGTGAGGCCAGGTTCAATTACGTGTTATAAGTATCAGTGCCGTGAGAGAGTTCCGCGGTGTCCAAGGATAGACACCTTTGCCATATCGCATCCCCAACGGCGATATTTATTACGTTTCTGAATTTATAGAATGAAACAATCGTGTTTTCTGCAAATTGTGGTATAGATGTCGCCTGGGCTTATATTTGGCAGGACAATCTCGACAAGCAGTGAGGGAATCCGTATCGTATGTTTAAGCCATGTTTATGTGTGTATACCCTGAAGAAATGCTGGGGGTGGGGGCGGCTTACTGAAGAGACACACAAAGCAGGGTTGACTTCATTTTCGCTGCCAGAAAACATCGCCTTGCATCACCGCCACGTGTAAGTACCACAAGATATTTGTATGCTGAGAAACATAAATGCCTGAGATTGTGTCATATGTTATGCCGTGCGTTTCTGTGGTATTAACCCTTTTTGGCGTGAGAAAGTTTAGTAAGAGAACGTTTTTAGTGTGACTCTGACGACGTTTCATGAAAGGAATTGAATTTAAGTTAAAGAGGTTAATTGAGAGCATGTTAATATTACCCACAGAACAAAGCTGGAAATGTTTTGAATGGGATGTGGCATAGCGAGTTCAGGTTCAGTGGCATGTGATGGAGATGAGAGCTGGTGGGGTCGGGTAGAGGAAACTCACGCCGGTGGGTTGACGTGGGAGTGGCCTCAACATGTGACCCTGCCTGCCAGTGACATTCGTGGTGCACCAACAACGAACTCCCCCCTCCGATGTGATAAATCCCTTGTAGCCTATAAAACCACGCGCAAGAAAAATAAGCTTCCGGACCGAACAAATATCAGTGGTCCGACCGCCGACGTAACCCGGTGACTTCTCGTCAGCCTCTCCATAACCGCCGACTGGGCACCGATGGTAGCGGCCCTGGTGGCGTCGTGATACGGCCCTCTCCCCCTGAAGAAAACTGACCCACCAACACCGACATTTGTTGCAATCATATTGAAATACTACTTGCGCATTCATCCTTTGGAGCACTTTGGAACACAACAGAATTTGTCCCGATTTGTCCCGAGTTAGGGGTCAAATTGCTTCACGTAAGAAGTGGAAAAATATTACCTAAGTTTTAGTTTTTCTCAGATATATACCTTATACCTATAACACGAATATTAACTAAGTTTTAGTTTTTCTCAACTATATACCTTACACCTATAACACCTATATGAAGTTTCTGGTGCGTGGCATTCCTATGGATCCCTAATCTTGGTGACGATGTCCGAATATATCCTATTTAGAACACATTTGTTATGACCAACTACGCAAACAAGGTCAATCGCAAGTTTGAGTTAAGAACGAGTCATATATTATAACGATAGTATCGATGTCGAACGTCATATGTTTGGTTGGAAAGATTTTCAGCTACACTATTTTGGTACTAATATTGATTTCGTAGATATAATATAATAATAATATATCGGGAATATAAATAAGCGGGAAGGGCAAGTGCAAGTGGATGTCAAACTGGATAAAGTGAAAGCAATATATCTGTCCCTAAAAGATGTCGCAGTTGATGAGAGACTAGAAATAGAATGTTCAATATAATGTTTTGCATACATATATCTCCACACATTCCTAACATATCATTTAACAGCTGACGACATCTGATCAACTGAGCCTCACGTCCCCTTTGTTAAGCGTTTTTGGGGGCTCGATAGTAACATTGTTTCAAACTAACAAAGAAATATATACTAAAGCTTAACATCAGCAAGGATAACAACGTCCTGTTTCATTTAGACACAAGCGGTGTTATTAGGCCGTTTTATACGCGCTTTAGGGGCAAGCAATAGTTGAGTTTTCGCGATAATTCTTTGCGACTGAGATTTAAAGTCTGAGAAGCTATGCGCTACCTACCTACTGAGCTACTCGATGAAACCTGTCGTTATAAAAAAACAAAAGAAAAAAACTGCCGACAAAACATTACATATATTCGGTAAAGAAGAAGAAAAACCGGAAGCTAGAAAGGTCACGTATCATGAAAGACGCAACCGCAGAAGAAAACAGGAAAGAACTAGAGCATAAAAAGGACATATTGGCTGAAAGCAGGTGGGGGTGTGGCACATCTAATTACGCCCTATGAACACTTCGTGTCCAGTACGATCCCGACGGTTCTACATAACAACATAAGGTCTTGATTGCTCTTGCACAACAATTAATGGTTTCCCCACACGGCTGGGTGGCATGTCGGCCATTACCTCTACTTTCGTAGGTCTTACCTTCCTGTTTGAATAAAACATTAGCTCTTTGGCGCCGTACGGCTCCCTCGGTTGCTCGGAGCGAAAGTGGGGAGTTTCCCGGAGGCCATTAAACGTCGAAAGTCAATTCTTCGTCATCTGGTCGAAATCGACGATGCCACGATAAATAAACTAAATACCCGGAAGTGACCTTTTAGACAGCAGATCGGCTCCCCGCCTGTGGCTGTCTACAAAGACATCCACCCATTCCGTCTGCGAAGGAGACATTGTTCTCACGGGCGGCCTTGCGAGCTATTGTTGCCTTTCGGGAAGTAGGCGTCCGATTAGTATGTAAATATAGGCGTATAAATGTACGCTACCAAACAAACGCCCATGCAGTGGGAAGGAGACCTGTTAGTAATGGCAAGAACGCCCACCCCCCTACCCCCCCCCCCCCCCACGAGTTTCTACCCAACATGGATATGTATGTTTGATTTGCTGCCCGACTGCACCCACATGATACGTACCTCTGTAAAAAAAAAATCCGCGCAGACAACACTGCAAAACACTTGTTGCCCTTTCCCATCGCCTTCGATTAATCGCTTGATCCTATATGGCGCCATCTTGATGCTGCGCAAAAATCAAACTATTACCCAGAATGCTTTGCATATGCAGTGGCGCCTCACGATGGAGTTATCTGAACTAGTATCATGGCATTGGGTATTTCTTCTTACTGCCAACCTAACCCACTCACAGGGAAATTTCTGCAATCGTATCAAAGTACTGCCTACGCACTCATCCATTGGAACACGTCTTTTCCATTTCACTGCCATTTGTAGGGATTCGGGTCGCCACAAAAAAACACTTACCGTCAATGTTCTGTTCCCCGTTGCAAACTCGCGTCCTGGGGTATAAAATACGAGCTTGGTAAGCCGGGTGGTGGTGGTGGATGTGGAGGGTTGGGCTGTGAACTGCGGGTCGGTGTTGTTTGGCTCAGTTTGTGGGTCCCCGGGCAGTGTCAGAATGTCAATCGCGTCTCCTAGGTCACGTCAGGGTCACAGACCGCCAGCGCCATTGACATGAAGCGGTAACTCCACTGATACGGACACCGTGTCGTCAGCTAACTGACTAATAGACCATTGGTCGCTCGGGAAGCCCCCCTCCTCTCTGCCGTAATGGAAACGCACAGAACAGCAAGCGATTGATTTATAAATGATGACCTATCTATCGTATATATGGAAGACTGTCACAAGGAAGGTATTTCCCTTTAACATCTCTGAGAAGTTCATCTTCTAACGCATTTAAACGAAAACAAATAAGGTTTGGTCTCTGGCTCGCTATGCGGCCACATTTGCTTGCAAGATGTGAGTCAACGCAAAGTCTCATGGGCGGCGGAAGCGGACGGAGATAGCGAGGGCATTGCCCATTCAAATGGTTATTTCACCATGTGTCTAATCCATCAGAGAATGATTCCTAAAGAAACTGCTCTGTTATATATCGTTTGTGTATTTATTAGTTTAAAGATAACAGTGCGAAAAAAGTAACACAAATGTACATGACCCTAAAACAGATATTAACACTTTTAAACAAAACTGTACCAACTCTTTGTTCTAAGTGGTTTCTATTCGGTATCTACTGTGATCGCCTTTTTAAATTGCAAAGAACGCCGTCGCGTCTACCCTTACGGTTGTCGACTGAACACCCATTCCAATGACACATTTATGCGCCATGCGGGAGTGAAAGCTCGAAACGTAAACGGATCGGGATGCGTATCGGTGGCGCAGAAGCGCAGAGCAATAACTCTAATGAATGTCCTGTGGCATAACCGCCGTCACTATCACTGTTCAGTGTATAAGGGGTAAGGAAGTTTAATTGTCACTACAATTCAACACTTAAAAGGTGTCACACTTGCCCACTTTCACACAGTAACAGAAATTCCATAATGTTGGTTCTCTGGAAATTTGCTTTTCGGTTTCGAATTCCGTAGACACCACATGGCGATGTGGACGAAGGACGCACCCATGCGTAACAATACCAAAGTCAGCCTTCTACTTGGGGATGACTTTGCAGGACTCGGCCAATGGAAGACACCATTACGGTACACGGAATTCGGTAACAAAAAACATAATTACTAAAGGCAGCAATATATAAAACACGGCGATCGGTTAAGGAAGCCTATCAACATTATAAGGCGATCGGTTAAGGAAGCCTATCAACATTATAAGGCGATCGGTTAAGGAAGCCTATCAACATTATAAGGCGATCGGTTTAGGAAGCCTATCTAGATTATAAGACGATCGGCTTAGGAAGCCTATCTAGATTATAAGACGATCGGCTTAGGAAGCCTATCTAGATTAGCAGGCGATCGGTTTAGAAAGTCTATCAAGATTAGCAGGCGATCGGTTTGGAAAGTCCTTCGACCTCAGATAGCGATCGGCTTAGGATGTCTTTCAACGTTAGCAGGTGATCGATTTAGGAAGTCTATCAAGATTAGAAGGCGATCGGTTTAGGATTGCCACTGGATGATGCGGAATGCAATTGTTCCCATGCCGCATAGTGTGCGCGTCACAAGCCTTTCACGTCAATGTTCTGCCATAGCGGGCCGTGTTATGAAATAAAGCGTTATTTGACTGTGCGAGTTCATAAAACAACCTGCCATTGCCGTTGTATTTGCCGCCGGTTATGGGTATTATGAGGCAAGAAAAACAGCGGCCGAGATGCATTGGATCCAGTCCCCGTCGCATGACCGTCGACGCTCCAAAGTCAAAAAACAACACCCCATACTTGGCGTGGTAAAACCCATGTGCGTTATTCGTGCGATGAATGGCGGGGCAGTCCTTATGGTCCGGTGGCGGAATTTACCACCATCATTACCAGGCAACAATGAAGTGCCAGGCTTTTGTGTCCCTTCCGTTCCTTTGTTTGCCTTCGCCACTGGATTAACAAAAGTAGCGGTCCGCAAAACATGGCGACACGTACTGGTGTGAGATAGCGACGGGATTGACACTTGACACTGAGACGTTACGGACGCACCCTGGGGGCAGGGGGGGGGGGGTCCTGGGTGGCGGGGGGGTCCTGCGCGGGCGGTTGTCGGCGGTACGCAACGTGCGCATGGCCGGACAATGACAGGGGGGTGGGGGGCGGGCTCCCTTCACTGTGTGGCCGGTGCACTTCGGGAACCTCCTCGCCGGGCACTGCCATGGCAGTGGTGGATCCGCGCCGATCTCCCGGCAGAGGGCGTTACGCTTGCGCCATAGTCCCTCTGCCTACGTCAAATTTAACCATCAGAATTATCCTTCATACGCGAAACTTGAAACGGGTCTAATCGAAGATAAAATCGCAGTTTGGCATCAAATACACCACAGTTTAGCATTTACTGTGCCACTGGTACCACACCTGACGAACGCATTTGAGTTTGATCAATTTGAAGCCATGTTACTGTCGCACTATATTTTCGAGTGCGTTCGAGGTCCAAGGCGTGGAGCGTTTTGAACTTTGACCCCGTGTTATTTTGAAATAATTTTTCGCTTAACTCTTCCATTGTGATCATACGATAACGGAATGTCTATAGTTTTCCGTTAATTCTGTGATGTGGTCGGTGACTTGCGGGAGAGGTGATGTGAGGAACGAGCGCCCTCTGCTGGCAGAGTGGATCCGCGCATGTACAATGTCCCGGATGTACGCGACCAGCATATCAAATTTGTGACCCACATCTGTACTAGTTGACACCCGTCCCTCCCTCCCCTTCGCTGAGCTACCCGAAGTGGCCGGTGCATGGTTCATTACCATGGCTGTACAGGGTCCCCACCTCTGCAAAGAGCTAGTGCAGTTCTTCGCTAGGCAGCAGTAGGATACCATTATCGGACACATAGCTCGAATTTACCGTGACCCTTCAAATTATTGCGACAGGACACAGGGGTGAATCCAGAAAATCTAGATAGGGGAGTTTCAGGTTCAGACCCGGATATACTGGATAGGGGGCGGGGGCGGTTTCGGTTCATATGGTTATAGTATAAATGTTGGCCCTAAAATCGCCCCCTCCCCCTATGTGGATCCGCCCCTGGGACCTACGGAAGTTAAAGCGTCCTACCTTAAACAATCGAACCAATACATCGATGAGTCAATCCAAATGTTGTCAATGCAGATATAATCCATTGTTTTAGATAGGTCGGGAATGGCGCAGGGGGTGTGAGAGGTGGGGGGGGGGGGGGGGAGGAGGGGGGGGGGGCAGGGATGCTGGTCTTAAAATCGTCCATATGCAGTTTAAATGGAGCTATCTCAAGGAGGAAGACCTATAATATAGGTATTGTCCTCATATTTATAGTTAGTGCAGTCTGGTAATGCTTCTTTGTGAGGAAAAAGTTCATATGAAACTTTAAGTGCTAAAATTATAGATGACCATTGTCCCATTGTTGTTGTTTTTATAGTACAGTCAGCCTTAGTGTAGGTTTCAAGCCACCTGGGTGGTCGAGTGTTACTTGTTTGTGCGGCATCGTGAACTGGGTGACTGGCCACTCCGCTGGCCACTGCCACTGCAGACGATAAATTGCCACTTTCATTCGATACATTCCTTCGCTTTTTCTCGTCTAAAGACAGTCAAAACAATATATAATCATCTGTGAAGTATCCTCTCCCGATGACTGCTACATGTGACTGAGACATGCATTCGCAAAAAACATATTCAGGAAATTCCATTGGGTTGTAATACATACGAGCAAAACGTTAGAAAGATGATTGATATGTTGTCCCGCAAACGGTGCCCGCCACCGTACCTATGTATGTCAGGAAACAACTCGAGTTCTGGTGCTCATCGGGTTACGTTTACGGGATACATGCAATGGAAAATGTAGCGCAATAACTCTCTATGTACTCTATTAAACATCACCGAAAGAATGGCTACATGGCGGTACATCTGAATGAAGGGTGTATGATACTTTGTTATTGGAGAGGGAATAGATGGGTCCTTTAGCAGACCGAAACGAGCTGGCTTTGCGACCATCCGTTATGATCAGAGAGGCCACGTCACTGGGGATAAGTGATACACACTCGGGTCCTGTAGCACTCCCCATCACTGTTGAGCACCGGACACCAGACAAATGGCCTGGTGTCAATGCCAGGCATGTTGCAATTACGTCGTCGAATCTCATAAATCTGTAACTTTCTCCCCGCCAGAGCATAAGTCGTATATTTTAACACTATCCCCGTCTACCAGATGAGAAACCAAATATGGGAACACGATGCAACGCGACAGCGACCGACCTGAATTATAACCTTGCTTATGCTGGTGAGCTGGGCGATAATCGCGGACATAGAGTTTGCCCTGAACCTACCCGCGGTCCGCCAAGCCTCTCCTGTCTGAGCTGCAGCGCTGTGGTCCAATGACAAACGGGGCAAATGGGGAAGACTGTCCTCGAATGGGGCTCAACTCGCAATTTGTCGGATGAATAGCTTTGTCTATGCGGCCTTGGCCATGTACTAAATCCTGATGAAGACATCCGGGACCGGGGACTTGGCTTACAGGGCCTGTGGTTTGGGGTGACAAGAGATGTCGGCTGAGGTAAAATCCTCTTCATTATTATTTCAAGCATGAAATGGACGTACCCGTAACTCATACCCGTAATATATATTTTATAATGCTATTAGATTTCGGCTAATACATAGGTACTTGTAATTCATTTGTTAAAACGTGCATTGATACCACGAGGCACTCGCCATTATAAAATGGCCTGCCTTATATTTGTTGGTAATGCGAGACACGGGAAAATATACTATCGAATGGTAGACGAATATGATGCCCACCTTTACATCATAAAGCGAGCACAAGCAAATGAAATAAATTAAGTACATAATAAATACTGTTATCAGTGGCAAAGATAACCTTTAAATTTGTTTGTTCTATCGACATATCACCCTTCACTTCTTGCACTATGTGTTTCTTATGTATGTACACATCCATCTATAGATATAACAACACATTTCTCTAGTTGTTTACGAAAGGTCGAAACATTGTGCTACCCTTGTATGTTGTAAAGCACTGTACGTTTCGCTGTTACCACATACGACAGGAGACTCTTGAGTACAAAAAAAAAACTAAGGCATCAGTCCATCCATCCATTCACCCACCTACCGACCCACCCTTCCATCCCGGACCTCTATGGGTGCGCCAACACATTACCGACGCCTGCTCTACATCCGCAGAAGACCGACCGATGCTTGAGGGACGAGGGCTCCACCTCACGGGAGGGAGGGTCACGGGACATTGGATTAACCGAAAGAGTGTCAAAGAAACCTACAGGACAAGGTCTTGCAAACACCGGTCACAAGAGAGATGGCAATTCAATTTCGGCGGCCCACGACCGGCTACAACAGTGGCAACAGAAGGGTTGTCCTGTCGTGCGCATATCTCACAGACTTGGCTGTATTCCGGTTGGGTCTGGCGGGTACCGGAGTGGGTGGATCTGCCCGGTACGTCGCCCAGGAGGCACTTGCATCAGTTTAGTTGCTATTTATAGGCGGCTGATTGTTTTTTTGCGTTCGATAATTTGGCCAAGATATCATAGTCGTATTGTGCAACGCTCATTGCATTTTGTACTGTTATGTATACAATACAAAGCAGATAATTATTTATGGCCCTGGTACGATATTCATTAGGCAATAATTGTATCACAGAGAAAGCCAGACATACAACTGGACAATATTGCACTGGTTGCACTTTCAGGAATAAATATGAAGCGAAAGAAGGTTTATTTTTAACCGCGCATGATATTTGACTTCACTTTGTCTTGTTTACTTTGTACTGGAGTACGTTTGACAACCATCATCCTAAAAGACCCCAAAATAAAACAAGAAAAGCGCAACGCATCATTAAAGCAAGGAACGAACACAATCAGAAAGCAACAAATGAAAAATGTGTAAGAATTCGACGGGAGCGAGAAACATCATTAACAATTAATGGACCACTGTTGGCATTCTTATGTCATCAAACAAACCCGCCAGCTCGTCCGCGCCTGGAGAACTTGCTGATTAAAAACTACGGGACAGTCCGACAACCATTGACCAGTAACACGTTTTAACTGAGTGCGCGTTTTTCCCTGTTACTTCCGGTCGCCTGCTGCCGGAAGTGGCGATGACCAAGCATCGTGTTTTCTGTCGGCAGCATGGCACCCACCACAACGTACCAGGGTTTTGCCGACGCAGATGGTCGTTGTGATTGTTGTACGTTGTTGCATTCCGCAGCGGGATTTTTGCTTACATTAAAGGCGGAAAAACACTTGCCATTTTTGCGACTTCCTTTGATGCTCAAGCCCGCATGAGGTATCATTGTACTGTACGTAATTATACTGTGTACTTTGAAGGGTTTCAGGGAGCAGGGGGCCGCTTTCCTGAGAGAGTATGCCACATTCAATGTAGAATTTTCACTTGGAACATCCTGACATATTTTGTCATCGCACACGATACCTGACGATGTTCTAATGAAACAGGAAGAACGATGAGATGCTATATGATGCTTTATTTGCAAGAGATATGTTTTTGAATTCATCCAGCTGGAAAGCAAATCCATACGCTGAGGACGCGGCTTCCAGATTAACAAAACTAAGGCGGGCGTGGACGAAGCCACGAGCAACCCTATCGCTCCGAGCACTAACTAAGATAGCAGAGATGAAAGCCGGGTGACCGGTTGGCTTTCACTCCCCTTGGTCGGAATGCGACACGGACCCCGCAAGCCTTGGATCTCTCGCTTTGGTGCCGTGTCGTCCTTGCACGGTGGAGCCCCTTAGGGCAAAAGTCGGCTTTTTCCGTAGGTAGGCGCAGCTACCTTGAAAGGCATTGAGCTAGTAGAAAGGGGGCGGGGGGGGAGGGGGGGGCGGCGAGGAGGGGGGGGGCGGGAGGTGATGGCGAGGACGCCAATCAAGATCTGCGCGACATTCGCATGTCAAGGACTTCTGAAGGACCATGTATCAACATCACAGGGCGACGAACGTCATTTGATTAGGCTTCTTTATCTTTCATTGCGGGGGTCATCCCGAGGCCTAGTATTCGGTTTTTGTCGACTGTGCTCTGTTAGTCCAGTGGCCGGTGCGTTTGTTCAAGCCCCAACTCTGCAAACATGAACGTTTTTGTAAATTATGTCACACTATCTTCCTGGATGCAGATCATTTAGATGTGACGTCACGCACGCCAAAAACATTAGGGGCTCAGATTGATGGGAAACGGATTATTTGGGAACGGGTGTCGTGTACATGTGTGTTTACATGGAAGACCACAGTGAAGTCGTCACGCCTATGAGGGCGCATATATACAGGGGTATAAGTATGTAGTGACTTCCCCACCCACCACAACCACACCTCCGCCCTTTGCCCCCTCACACCCGTCTATGGGTCCCTCTCTCACAACCACCTCTCAGCCCCCACCCCCCCCCCCTCCACCCCTCGCCCGGCTCCCTGCATGGACCGCCACCTACCCCCTCACATGGCGCCCTGGACCGCCCCCTACCCCCGTCGCACCGCTCCCTGGACCTCCCCCCCACCCCCTGGCACCACCCCCCATCCCCTGGCACCACCCCCATCCCCTGGCACCCCCCCCCCCTCCCACCCCCTGGCACCGCTCCCTGGGCCGCCCGGGCACAGAAGCCGCTGTTGCTAGGGCCATTAATTGGTGGTCGCGTTGGGGGAGTGGCACGCGTGGCACGGCGCCACCAGACCCCGGATGTGGAAGCCAAACACGTTCAAGGCCACTCAACAACCGTCGGCGCGACCTGGCGACAGCCACGCACATCGTACAGGGGTCTCGGGAAAAACTACATCGTCTATACATATAAGGTTAATTAGTTAGACGTGTGTTAGTGTTATCGGCATAATGTCAAATCAGTTCAGTTACACGTATAAACGTAGGCTGGTTGTCGCCTTCGGTCAAAGAAAATAATAATTCTAGTAACTTCCAGTCGAGTGTGGAAGCGGTGTGATGCATAAATATATGCGGGGGGGGGGGGGGGGGGGGCACGGGGGACGTTTTCCATCATACAAAGAATGGGCGGATGCATGATACAAATTGGCGAGTTCTCGATTCCTATTCCTATACCCCATTCCCAGTTCACAAAGAATTATTTTCCTCATTCGCAGTTCATGGCAAAATGAAAAGCCCATGATTAGCCTTAAGACAATCGGCGCAATTTTTTTTAAGAACCGCAGGATGTATGCCTACTTCCACTAGTTGTGAGGCCAGTCACACACCACCCCCCCGCACCGTCCTTGTCCTATTGCCAGCCCCCTGTCCCTATATATCAAGACGGCTGCTCCCCACCCCAGCCCTCTGTCCCACTATATTACGACGGCTGTTCCCTCTGGGACGTTCCGGTCGTACACGAGGTCGCCATCCAAGCGGAATGATGATAAACTAGGCGACTTTGGCCTCATGAGGTGAGGCCTGGTTCCAAGAATGACCACCAGGGGGCGTTGATGCAGGTGGTGGCGTGCTATCGGGAACCACGCGTTCCAGGAGGCGGACGCCTTCACTGCCACTGACATGGCGCATGCTGTCTCCATAGTACACGCTCACTCATACGGCGCCTGCTGTCCCCATAGTACATGCTCACTCATACGGCGCCTGCGATCTCCATAGTACACGCTCACTCATACGGCGCCTGCTGTCTCAATAGTACACTCTCACTCATACGGCGCCTGCTATCTCCATAGTACACTCTCACTCATACGGCGCCTGCTGTCTCCATAGTACACGCTCACTCATACGGCGCCTGCTGTATCCATAGTACACGCTCACTCATACGGCGCCTGCTGTCTCAATAGTACACGCTCACTCATACGGCGCCTGCTGTCTCCATAGTACACTCTCACTCATACGGCGCCTGCTGTCTCCATAGTACACTCTCACTCATACGGCGCCTGCTGTCTCCATAGTACACGTTCATTCATACGGCGCCTGCTGTCACCATAGTACACGCTCTCACTCATACGGCGCCTGCTGTTTCCATAGTACACGCTCACTCATACGGCGCCTGCTGTCTCCATAGTACACGTTCACTCATACGGCGCCTGCTGTCTCCATAGTACACGCTCACTCATACAGCGCCTGCTGTCACCATGGTACGCGCTCTCACTCATACGGCGCCTGCTGTATCCATAGTACACGCTCACTCATACGGCGCCTGCTGTCTCCATAGTACACTCTCACTCACACGGCGTCTGCTGTCTCCATAGTACACGCTCTCACTCATACGGCGCCTGCTGTCTCCATAGTACACGTGCATTCATACGGCGCCTGCTGTCTCCATAGTACACGCTCACTCATACGGCGCCTGCTGTCCCCATAGTACAGGCTCTCACTCATACGGCGCCTGCTGTCTCCATAGTACACGTGCATTCATACGGCGCCTGCTGTCTCCATAGTACACGCTCACTCATACGGCGCCTGCTGTCCCCATAGTACACGCTCTCACTCATACGGCGCCTGCTGTCTCCATAGTACACGCTCACTCATACGGCGCCTGCTGTCTCCATAGTACACGCTCTCACTCACACGGCGCCTGCTTTCTCCATAGTACACTCTCACTCATACGGCGCCTGCTGTCTCCATAGTACACGCTCACTCACACAGCGCCTGCTGTCACCATGGTACACGCTCTCACTCATACGGCGCCTGCTGTATCCATAGTACACGCTCACTCATACGGCGCCTGCTGTCTCCATAGTACACGATTACTCATACGGCCCCTGCTGTCTGCTTATTACACGCTCACTCATACGGCGCCTGCTGTATCCATAGTACACGCTCACTCATACGGCGCCTGCTGTATCCATAGTACACGCTCACTCATACGGCGCCTGCTGTCACCATGGTACGCGCTCTCACTCATACGGCGCCTGCTGTCTCCATAGTACACGCTCTCACTCATACGGCGCCTGCTGTCTCCATAGTACACACTCACTCATACGGCGCCTGCTGTCTCCATAGTACACGATTACTCATACGGCCCCTGCTGTCTGCTTATTGCACGCTCACTCATACGGCGCCTGCTGTATCCATAGTACACGCTCACTCATACGGCGCCTGCTGTATCCATAGTACACGCTCACTCATACGGCGCCTGCTGTCGCCATGGTACGCGCTCTCACTCATACGGCGCCTGCTGTCTCCATAGTACACGCTCTCACTCATACGGCGCCTGCTGTCTCCATAGTACACACTCACTCATACGGCGCCTGCTGTCTCCATAGTACACTCACTCATACGGCGCCTGCTTTCTCCATAGTACACGCTGACTCATACGGCGCCCGCTGTCTCCATAGTACACGCTCACTCATACGGCGCCTGCTGTCTCCATAGTACACGCTCTCACTCATACGGCGCCTGCTGTCTCCATAGTACACACTCACTCATACGGCGCCTGCTGTCTCCATAGTACACTCACTCATACGGCGCCTGCTGTCTCCATAGTACACGCTCTCACTCATACGGCGCCTGCTGTCTCCATAGTACACACTCACTCATACGGCGCCTGCTGTCTCCATAGTACACGCTCACTCATACGGCGCCTGCTGTATCCATAGTACACGCTCACTCATACAGCGCCTGCTGTCACCATGGTACGCGCTCTCACTCATACGGCGCCTGCTGTCTCCATAGTACACGCTCTCACTCATACGGCGCCTGCTGTCTCCATAGTACACACTCACTCATACGGCGCCTGCTGTCTCCATAGTACACTCACTCATACGGCGCCTGCTTTCTCCATAGTACACGCTCACTCATACGGCGCCCGCTGTCTCCATAGTACACGCTCACTCATACGGCGCCTGCTGTCTCCATAGTACACGCTCTCACTCATACGGCGCCTTCTGTCTCCATAGTACACACTCACTCATACGGCGCCTGCTGTCTCCATAGTACACTCACTCATACGGCGCCTGCTGTCTCCATAATACACGCTCACTCATACGGCGCCTGCTGTCTCCATAGTACACGCTCTCACTCATGCGGCGCCTGCTGTCACCATAGTACACGCTCTCACTCATACGGCGCCTGCTGTTTCCATAGTACACGCTCACTCATACGGCGCCTGCTGTCTCCATAGTACACGCTCACTCATACAGCGCCTGCTGTCACCATGGTACGCGCTCTCACTCATACGGCGCCTGCTGTATCCATAGTACACGCTCACTCATACGTCGCCTGCTGTCTCCATAGTACACTCACTCATACGGCGCCTGCTGTCTCCATAGTACACGCTCTCACTCATACGGCGCCTGCTGTCTCCATAGTACATACTCATTCATACGGCGCCTGCTGTCTCCATAGTACACGCTCACTCATACGGCGCCTGCTGTATCCATAGTACACGCTCACTCATACAGCGCCTGCTGTCACCATGGTACGCGCTCTCACTCATACGGCGCCTGCTGTCTCCATAGTACACGCTCTCACTCATACGGCGCCTGCTGTCTCCATAGTACACACTCACTCATACGGCGCCTGCTGTCTCCATAGTACACTCACTCATACGGCGCCTGCTTTCTCCATAGTACACGCTCACTCATACGGCGCCCGCTGTCTCCATAGTACACGCTCACTCATACGGCGCCTGCTGTCTCCATAGTACACGCTCTCACTCATACGGCGCCTGCTGTCTCCATAGTACACACTCACTCATACGGCGCCTGCTGTCTCCATAGTACACTCACTCATACGGCGCCTGCTGTCTCCATAATACACGCTCACTCATACGGCGCCTGCTGTCTCCATAGTACACGCTCTCACTCATGCGGCGCCTGCTGTCACCATAGTACACGCTCTCACTCATACGGCGCCTGCTGTTTCCATAGTACACGCTCACTCATACGGCGCCCGCTGTCTCCATAGTACACGCTCACTCATACAGCGCCTGCTGTCACCATGGTACGCGCTCTCACTCATACGGCGCCTGCTGTATCCATAGTACACGCTCACTCATACGTCGCCTGCTGTCTCAATAGTACACGCTCACTCATACGGCGCCTGCTGTCTCCATAGTACACGCTCTCACTCAAACGGCGCCTGCTGTCTCCATAGTACACGCGCATTCATACGGCGCCTGCTGTCTCCATAGTACACGCTCACTCATACGGCGCCTGCTGTCCCCATAGTACACGCTCTCACTCATACGGCGCCTGCTGTCTCCATAGTACACGCTCACTCATACGGCGCCTGCTGTCTCCATGGTACACGCTCTCACTCACACGGCGCCTGCTTTCTCCATAGTACACTCTCACTCATACGGCGCCTGCTGTCTCCATAGTACACGCTCACTCATACAGCGCCTGCTGTCACCATGGTACACGCTCTCACTCATACGGCGCCTGCTGTATCCATAGTACACGCTCACTCATACGGCGCCTGCTGTCTCCATAGTACACGATTACTCATACGGCCCCTGCTGTCTGCTTATTACACGCTCACTCATACGGCGCCTGCTGTATCCATAGTACACGCTCTCACTCACACGGCGCCTGCTGTCTCCATAGTACACTCTCACTCATACGGCGCCTGCTGTATCCATAGTACGCGCTCACTCATACGGCGCCGGCTGTCTCCATAGTACACGCTCACTCATACGGCGCCTGCTGTCTCCATAATACACGCTCACTCATACGGCGCCTGCTGTATCCATAGTACGCGCTCACTCATACGGCGCCGGCTGTCTCCATAGTACACGCTCACTCATACGGCGCCTGCTGTCTCCATAGTACACGCTCACTCATACGGCGCCTGCTGTCTCCATAGTAGGCGCTCACTCATACGGCGCCGGCTGTCTCCATAGTACACGCTCACTCATACGGCGCCTGCTGTCTCCATAGTACACGCTCTCACTCATACGGCGCCTGCTGTCTCCATAGTACACACTCACTCATACGGCGCCTGCTGTCTCCATAGTACACTCACTCATACGGCGCCTGCTGTCTCCATAGTACACGCTCACCCATACGGCGCCTGCTTTCTCCATAGTACACACTCACTCATACGGCGCCTGCTGTCTCCATAGTACACTCACTCATACGGCGCCTGCTGTCTCCATATTACACGCTCTCACTCATATGGCGCCTGCTGTCTCCATAGTACACGCTCTCACTCATTAGGCGCCTGCTGTCTCCATAGTACACACTCACTCATACGGCGCCTGCTGTCTCCATAGTACACTCACTCATACGGCGCCTGCTGTCTCCATAGTACACGCTCACCCATACGGCGCCTGCTGTCTCCATAGTACACACTCACTCATACGGCGCCTGCTGTCTCCATAGTACACTCTCACTCACACGGCGTCTGCTTTCTCCATTTTACACGCTCACTCATACGGCGCCTGCTGTCTCCATAGTACACTCACTCATACGGCGCCTGCTTTCTCCATAGTACACTCTCACTCACACGGCGTCTGCTTTCTCCATTTTACACGCTCACTCATACGGCGCCTGCTGTCTCCATAGTACACTCACTCATACGGCGCCTGCTGTCTCCAGAGTACACGCTCACCCATACGGCGCCTGCTTTCTCCATAGTACACACTCACTCATACGGCGCCTGCTGTCTCCATAGTACACGCTCACTCATACGGCGCCTGCTTTCTCCATAGTACACTCTCACTCACACGGCGCCTGCTGTCTCCATTTTACACGCTCACTCATACGGCGCCTGCTGTCTCCATAGTACACTCACTCATACGGCGCCTGCTTTCTCCATAGTACACTCTCACTCACACGGCGTCTGCTTTCTCCATAGTACACGCTCACCCATACGGCGCCTGCTGTCTCCATAGTACACACTCACTCATACGGCGCCTGCTGTCTCCATAGTACACGCTCACTCATACGGCGCCTGCTGTATCCATAGTACACGCTCACTCATACAGCGCCTGCTGTCACCATGGTACGCGCTCTCACTCATACGGCGCCTGCTGTCTCCATAGTACACGCTCTCACTCATACGGCGCCTGCTGTCTCCATAGTACACACTCACTCATACGGCGCCTGCTGTCTCCATAGTACACTCACTCATACGGCGCCTGCTTTCTCCATAGTACACGCTCACTCATACGGCGCCCGCTGTCTCCATAGTACACGCTCACTCATACGGCGCCTGCTGTCTCCATAGTACACGCTCTCACTCATACGGCGCCTGCTGTCTCCATAGTACACACTCACTCATACGGCGCCTGCTGTCTCCATAGTACACTCACTCATACGGCGCCTGCTGTCTCCATAATACACGCTCACTCATACGGCGCCTGCTGTCTCCATAGTACACGCTCTCACTCATGCGGCGCCTGCTGTCACCATAGTACACGCTCTCACTCATACGGCGCCTGCTGTTTCCATAGTACACGCTCACTCATACGGCGCCCGCTGTCTCCATAGTACACGCTCACTCATACAGCGCCTGCTGTCACCATGGTACGCGCTCTCACTCATACGGCGCCTGCTGTATCCATAGTACACGCTCACTCATACGTCGCCTGCTGTCTCAATAGTACACGCTCACTCATACGGCGCCTGCTGTCTCCATAGTACACGCTCTCACTCAAACGGCGCCTGCAGTCTCCATAGTACACGTGCATTCATACGGCGCCTGCTGTCTCCATAGTACACGCTCACTCATACGGCGCCTGCTGTCCCCATAGTACACGCTCTCACTCATACGGCGCCTGCTGTCTCCATAGTACACGCTCACTCATACGGCGCCTGCTGTCTCCATGGTACACGCTCTCACTCACACGGCGCCTGCTTTCTCCATAGTACACTCTCACTCATACGGCGCCTGCTGTCTCCATAGTACACGCTCACTCATACAGCGCCTGCTGTCACCATGGTACACGCTCTCACTCATACGGCGCCTGCTGTATCCATAGTACACGCTCACTCATACGGCGCCTGCTGTCTCCATAGTACACGATTACTCATACGGCCCCTGCTGTCTGCTTATTACACGCTCACTCATACGGCGCCTGCTGTATCCATAGTACACGCTCTCACTCACACGGCGCCTGCTGTCTCCATAGTACACACTCACTCATACGGCGCCTGCTGTATCCATAGTACGCGCTCACTCATACGGCGCCGGCTGTCTCCATAGTACACGCTCACTCATACGGCGCCTGCTGTCTCCATAGTACACGCTCACTCATACGGCGCCTGCTGTATCCATAGTACGCGCTCACTCATACGGCGCCGGCTGTCTCCATAGTACACGCTCACTCATACGGCGCCTGCTGTCTCCATAGTACACGCTCACTCATACGGCGCCTGCTGTCTCCATAGTACGCGCTCACTCATACGGCGCCGGCTGTCTCCATAGTACACGCTCACTCATACGGCGCCTGCTGTCTCCATAGTACACGCTCTCACTCATACGGCGCCTGCTGTCTCCATAGTACACACTCACTCATACGGCGCCTGCTGTCTCCATAGTACACTCACTCATACGGCGCCTGCTGTCTCCATAGTACACGCTCACCCATACGGCGCCTGCTTTCTCCATAGTACACACTCACTCATACGGCGCCTGCTGTCTCCATAGTACACTCACTCATACGGCGCCTGCTGTCTCCATAGTACACGCTCACTCATACAGCGCCTGCTGTCACCATGGTACACGCTCTCACTCATACGGCGCCTGCTGTATCCATAGTACACGCTCACTCATACGGCGCCTGCTGTCTCCATAGTACACGATTACTCATACGGCCCCTGCTGTCTGCTTATTACACGCTCACTCATACGGCGCCTGCTGTATCCATAGTACACGCTCTCACTCACACGGCGCCTGCTGTCTCCATAGTACACACTCACTCATACGGCGCCTGCTGTATCCATAGTACGCGCTCACTCATACGGCGCCGGCTGTCTCCATAGTACACGCTCACTCATACGGCGCCTGCTGTCTCCATAGTACACGCTCACTCATACGGCGCCTGCTGTATCCATAGTTCGCGCTCACTCATACGGCGCCGGCTGTCTCCATAGTACACGCTCACTCATACGGCGCCTGCTGTCTCCATAGTACACGCTCACTCATACGGCGCCTGCTGTCTCCATAGTACGCGCTCACTCATACGGCGCCGGCTGTCTCCATAGTACACGCTCACTCATACGGCGCCTGCTGTCTCCATAGTACACGCTCTCACTCATACGGCGCCTGCTGTCTCCATAGTACACACTCACTCATACGGCGCCTGCTGTCTCCATAGTACACTCACTCATACGGCGCCTGCTGTCTCCATAGTACACGCTCACCCATACGGCGCCTGCTTTCTCCATAGTACACACTCACTCATACGGCGCCTGCTGTCTCCATAGTACACTCACTCATACGGCGCCTGCTGTCTCCATATTACACGCTCTCACTCATATGGCGCCTGCTGTCTCCATAGTACACGCTCTCACTCATTAGGCGCCTGCTGTCTCCATAGTACACACTCACTCATACGGCGCCTGCTGTCTCCATAGTACACTCACTCATACGGCGCCTGCTGTCTCCATAGTACACGCTCACCCATACGGCGCCTGCTGTCTCCATAGTACACACTCACTCATACGGCGCCTGCTGTCTCCATAGTACACTCTCACTCACACGGCGTCTGCTTTCTCCATTTTACACGCTCACTCATACGGCGCCTGCTGTCTCCATAGTACACTCACTCATACGGCGCCTGCTTTCTCCATAGTACACTCTCACTCACACGGCGTCTGCTTTCTCCATTTTACACGCTCACTCATACGGCGCCTGCTGTCTCCATAGTACACTCACTCATACGGCGCCTGCTGTCTCCAGAGTACACGCTCACCCATACGGCGCCTGCTTTCTCCATAGTACACACTCACTCATACGGCGCCTGCTGTCTCCATAGTACACGCTCACTCATACGGCGCCTGCTTTCTCCATAGTACACTCTCACTCACACGGCGCCTGCTGTCTCCATTTTACACGCTCACTCATACGGCGCCTGCTGTCTCCATAGTACACTCACTCATACGGCGCCTGCTTTCTCCATAGTACACTCTCACTCACACGGCGTCTGCTTTCTCCATAGTACACGCTCACCCATACGGCGCCTGCTGTCTCCATAGTACACACTCACTCATACGGCGCCTGCTGTCTCCATAGTACACTCCCTCATACGGCGCCTGCTGTCTCCATAGTACACGCTCACCCATACGGCGCCTGCTTTCTCCATAGTACACACTCACTCATACGGCGGCTGCTGTCTCCATAGTACACTCACTCATACGGCGCCTGCTGTCTCCATAGTACACGCTCACCCATACGGCGCCTGCTTTCTCCATAGTACACTCTCACTCACACGGCGTCTGCTTTCTCCATTTTACACGCTCACTCATACGGCGCCTGCTGTCTCCATAGTACACGCTCACTCATACGGCGCCTGCTGTCTCCATAGTACACTCTCACTCACACGGCGTCTGCTTTCTCCATTTTACACGCTCACTCATACGGCGCCTGCTGTCTCCATAGTACACTCACTCATACGGCGCCTGCTTTCTCCATATTACACTCTCACTCACACGGCGTCTGCTTTCTCCATTTTACACGCTCACTCATACGGCGCCTGCTGTCTCCATAGTACACGCTCACTCATACGGCGGCTGCTGTCTCCATAGTACACTCACTCATACGGCGCCTGCTGTCTCCATAGTACACGCTCACCCATACGGCGCCTGCTTTCTCCATAGTACACACTCACTCATACGGCGCCTGCTGTCTCCATAGTACACGCTCACTCATACGGCGCCTGCTGTCTCCATATTACACACTCACTCATACGGCGCCTGCTCTCTCCTGTGTACATTCTCACTCATACGGCGCCCGCTGTCTCCATAGTACACGCTCACTCATACGGCGCCTGCTGTCTCCATAGTACACGCTCACTCATACGGCGCCTGCTCTCTCCTGTGTACACTCTCACTCATACGGCGCCCGCTGTCTCCATAGTACACGCTCACTCATACGGCGCCTGCTGTCTCCATAGTACACTCTCACTCACACGGCGTCTGCTTTCTCCATTTTACACGCTCACTCATACGGCGCCCGCTGTCTCCATAGTACACGCTCACTCATACGGCGCCTGCTGTCTCCATAGTACACACTCACTCATACGGCACCTGCTTTCTCCATAGTACACTCTCACTCACACGGCGTCTGCTTTCTCCATAGTACACACTCACTCATACGGCGCCTGCTGTCTCCATAGTACACTCACTCATACGGCGCCTGCTGTCTCCATAGTACACGCTCACCCATACGGCGCTTGCTTTCTCCATAGTACACACTCACTCATACGGCGGCTGCTGTCTCCATAGTACACTCACTCATACGGCGCCTGCTTTCTCCATAGTACACTCTCACTCATACGGCGTCTGCTTTCTCCATTTTACACGCTCACTCATACGGCGCCTGCTGTCTCCATAGTACACGCTCACTCATACGGCGCCTGCTTTCTCCATAGTACACTCTCACTCACACGGCGTCTGCTTTCTCCATTTTACACGCTCACTCATACGGCGCCTGCTGTCTCCATAGTACACTCACTCATACGGCGCCTGCTGTCTCCATAGTACACGCTCACCCATACGGCGCCTGCTTTCTCCATAGTACACACTCACTCATACGGCGCCTGCTGTCTCCATAGTACACGCTCACTCATACGGCGCCTGCTTTCTCCATAGTACACTCTCACTCACACGGCGCCTGCTGTCTCCATTTTACACGCTCACTCATACGGCGCCTGCTGTCTCCATAGTACACTCACTCATACGGCGCCTGCTTTCTCCATAGTACACTCTCACTCACACGGCGTCTGCTTTCTCCATAGTACACGCTCACCCATACGGCGCCTGCTGTCTCCATAGTACACACTCACTAATACGGCGCCTGCTGTCTCCATAGTACACTCACTCATACGGCGGCTGCTGTCTCCATAGTACACGCTCACCCATACGGCGCCTGCTTTCTCCATAGTACACACTCACTCATACGGCGGCTGCTGTCTCCATAGTACACTCACTCATACGGCGCCTGCTGTCTCCATAGTACACGCTCACCCATACGGCGCCTGCTTTCTCCATAGTACACTCTCACTCACACGGCGTCTGCTTTCTCCATTTTACACGCTCACTCATACGGCGCCTGCTGTCTCCATAGTACACTCACTCATACGGCGCCTGCTTTCTCCATAGTACACTCTCACTCACACGGCGTCTGCTTTCTCCATTTTACACGCTCACTCATACGGCGCCTGCTGTCTCCATAGTACACGCTCACTCATACGGCGCCTGCTGTCTCCATAGTACACGCTCACTCATACGGCGCCTGCTGTCTCCATAGTACACGCTCACCCATACGGCGCCTGCTTTCTCCATAGTACACACTCACTCATACGGCGCCTGCTGTCTCCATAGTACACGCTCACTCATACGGCGCCTGCTGTCTCCATAGTACACACTCACTCATACGGCGCCTGCTCTCTCCTGTGTATACTCTCACTCATACGGCGCCCGCTGTCTCCATAGTACACGCTCACTCATACGGCGCCTGCTGTCTCCATAGTACACGCTCACTCATACGGCGCCTGCTCTCTCCTGTGTACACTCTCACTCATACGGCGCCCGCTGCCCTCCATAGTACACGCTCACTCATACGGCGCCTGCTGTCTCCATAGTACACTCTCACTCACACGGCGTCTGCTTTCTCCATTTTACACCCTCACTCATACGGCGCCTGCTGTCTCCATAGTACACGCTCACTCATACGGCGCCTGCTGTCTCCATAGTACACACTCACTCATACGGCACCTGCTTTCTCCATAGTACACTCTCACTCACACGGCGTCTGCTTTCTCCATAGTACACACTCACTCATACGGCGCCTGCTGTCTCCATAGTACACTCACTCATACGGCGCCTGCTGTCTCCATAGTACACGCTCACCCATACGGCGCTTGCTTTCTCCATAGTACACACTCACTCATACGGCGGCTGCTGTCTCCATAGTACACTCACTCATACGGCGCCTGCTTTCTCCATAGTACACTCTCACTCACACGGCGTCTGCTTTCTCCATTTTACACGCTCACTCATACGGCGCCTGCTGTCTCCATAGCACACGCTCACTCATACGGCGCCTGCTTTCTCCATAGTACACTCTCACTCACACGGCGTCTGCTTTCTCCATTTTACACCCTCACTCATACGGCGCCTGCTGTCTCCATAGTACACTCTCACTCACACGGCGTCTGCTTTCTCCATAGTACACGCTCACCCATACGGCGCCTGCTGTCTCCATAGTACACACTCACTCATACGGCGCCTGCTGTCTCCATAGTACACTCACTCATACGGCGCCTGCTGTCTCCATAGTACACGCTCACCCATACGGCGCCTGCTTTCTCCATAGTACACACTCACTCATACGGCGGCTGCTGTCTCAATAGTACACTCACTCATACGGCGCCTGCTGTCTCCATAGTACACGCTCACCCATACGGCGCCTGCTTTCTCCATAGTACACTCTCACTCACACGGCGTCTGCTTTCTCCATTTTACACGCTCACTCATACGGCGCCTGCTGTCTCCATAGTACACGCTCACTTATACGGCGCCTGCTTTCTCCATAGTACACTCTCTCTCACACGGCGTCTGCTTTCTCCATTTTACACGCTCACTCATACGGCGCCTGCTGTCTCCATAGTACACTCACTCATACGGCGCCTGCTTTCTCCATAGTACACTCTCACTCACACGGCGTCTGCTTTCTCCATTTTACACGCTCACTCATACGGCGCCTGCTGTCTCCTTAGTACACGCTCACTCATACGGCGCCTGCTGTCTCCATAGTACACGCTCACCCATACGGCGCCTGCTTTCTCCATAGTACACACTCACTCATACGGCGCCTGCTGTCTCCATAGTACACGCTCACTCATACGGCGCCTGCTTTCTCCATAGTACACTCTCACTCACACGGCGTCTGCTTTCTCCATTTTACACGCTCACTCATACGGCGCCTGCTTTCTCCATAGTACACTCACTCATACGGCGCCTGCTTTCTCCATAGTACACTCTCACTCACACGGCGTCTGCTTTCTCCATAGTACACGCTCACCCATACGGCGCCTGCTGTCTCCATAGTACACACTCACTCATACGGCGCCTGCTGTCTCCATAGTACACTCATTCATACGGCGCCTGCTGTCTCCATAGTACACGCTCACCCATACGGCGCCTGCTTTCTCCATAGTACACACTCACTCATACGGCGGCTGCTGTCTCCATAGTACACTCACTCATACGGCGCCTGCTGTCTCCATAGTACACGCTCACTCATACGGCGCCTGCTTTCTCCATAGTACACTCTCACTCACACGGCGTCTGCTTTCTCCATTTTACACGCTCACTCATACGGCGCCTGCTGTCTCCATAGTACACGCTCACTCATACGGCGCCTGCTTTCTCCATAGTACACTCTCACTCACACGGCGTCTGCTTTCTCCATTTTACACGCTCACTTATACGGCGCCTGCTGTCTCCATAGTACACTCACTCATACGGCGCCTGCTTTCTCCAAAGTACTACACTCTCACTCACACGGCGTCTGCTTTCTCCATTTTACACGCTCACTTATATGGCGCCTGCTGTCTCCATAGTACACGCTCATCCATACGGCGCCTGCTGTCTCCATAGTACACGCTCACCCATACGGCGCCTGCTTTCTCCATAGTACACTCTCACTCACACGGCGTCTGGTTTCTCCATTTTACACGCTCACTCATACGGCGCCTGCTGTCTCCATAGTACACGCTCACTCATACGGCGCCTGCTTTCTCCATAGTACACTCTCACTCACACGGCGTCTGCTTTCTCCATTTTACACGCTCACTCATACGGCGCCTGCTGTCTCCATAGTACAAGCTCACCCATACGGCGCCTGCTGTCTCCATAGTACACACTCACTCATACGGCGCCTGCTTTCTCCATAGTACACTCTCACTCACACGGCGTCTGCTTTCTCCATTTTACACGCTCACTCATACGGCGCCTGCTGTCTCCATAGTACACGCTCACCCATACGGCGCCTGCTGTCTCCATAGTACACGCTCACCCATACGGCGCCTGCTTTCTCCATAGTACACACTCACTCATACGGCGCCTGCTGTCTCCATAGTACACGCTCACTCATACGGCGCCTGCTGTCTCCATAGTACACTCTCACTCATACGGCGCCTGCTGTCTCCATAGTACACGCTCACTCATACGGCGCCTGCTCTCTCCTGTGTACACTCTCACTCATACGGCGCCCGCTGTCTCCATAGTACACGCTCACTCATACGGCGCCTGCTGTCTCCATAGTACACTCTCACTCACACGGCGTCTGCTTTCTCCATTTTACACGCTCACTCATACGGCGCCTGCTGTCTCCATAGTACACGCTCACTCATACGGCGCCTGCTGTCTCCATAGTACACACTCACTCATACGGCACCTGCTTTCTCCATAGTACACTCTCACTCACACGGCGTCTGCTTTCTCCATTTTACACGCTCACTCATACGGCGCCTGCTGTATCCATAGTACACGCTCACTCATACGGCGCCTGCTGTCTCCATAGTACACTCTCACTCATACGGCGCCGGCTGTATCCATAGTACACGCTCACTCATACGGCGCCTGCTGTCTCCATTTTACACGCTCACTCATACGGCGCCTGCTGTCTCCATAGTACACGCTCCCTCATACGGCGCCTGTTGTCTCCATAGTACACGCTCACTTATACGACGCCTGCTGTCTCCATGGTACACGCTCACTCATACGGCGCCTGCTGTCTCCATAGTACACTCACTCATACGGCGCCTGCTTTCTCCAAAGTACTACACTCTCACTCACACGGCGTCTGCTTTCTCCATTTTACACGCTCACTTATATGGCGCCTGCTGTCTCCATAGTACACGCTCATCCATACGGCGCCTGCTGTCTCCATAGTACACGCTCACCCATACGGCGCCTGCTTTCTCCATAGTACACTCTCACTCACACGGCGTCTGGTTTCTCCATTTTACACGCTCACTCATACGGCGCCTGCTGTCTCCATAGTACACGCTCACTCATACGGCGCCTGCTTTCTCCATAGTACACTCTCACTCACACGGCGTCTGCTTTCTCCATTTTACACGCTCACTCATACGGCGCCTGCTGTCTCCATAGTACAAGCTCACCCATACGGCGCCTGCTGTCTCCATAGTACACACTCACTCATACGGCGCCTGCTTTCTCCATAGTACACTCTCACTCACACGGCGTCTGCTTTCTCCATTTTACACGCTCACTCATACGGCGCCTGCTGTCTCCATAGTACACGCTCACCCATACGGCGCCTGCTGTCTCCATAGTACACGCTCACCCATACGGCGCCTGCTTTCTCCATAGTACACACTCACTCATACGGCGCCTGCTGTCTCCATAGTACACGCTCACTCATACGGCGCCTGCTGTCTCCATAGTACACTCTCACTCATACGGCGCCTGCTGTCTCCATAGTACACGCTCACTCATACGGCGCCTGCTCTCTCCTGTGTACACTCTCACTCATACGGCGCCCGCTGTCTCCATAGTACACGCTCACTCATACGGCGCCTGCTGTCTCCATAGTACACTCTCACTCACACGGCGTCTGCTTTCTCCATTTTACACGCTCACTCATACGGCGCCTGCTGTCTCCATAGTACACGCTCACTCATACGGCGCCTGCTGTCTCCATAGTACACACTCACTCATACGGCACCTGCTTTCTCCATAGTACACTCTCACTCACACGGCGTCTGCTTTCTCCATTTTACACGCTCACTCATACGGCGCCTGCTGTATCCATAGTACACGCTCACTCATACGGCGCCTGCTGTCTCCATAGTACACTCTCACTCATACGGCGCCGGCTGTATCCATAGTACACGCTCACTCATACGGCGCCTGCTGTCTCCATTTTACACGCTCACTCATACGGCGCCTGCTGTCTCCATAGTACACGCTCCCTCATACGGCGCCTGTTGTCTCCATAGTACACGCTCACTTATACGACGCCTGCTGTCTCCATGGTACACGCTCACTCATACGGCGCCTGCTGTCTCAAATGGCCTCTGGACACTCTCTTAAATCCTCTTTTAGTGTTTTCCGCCGAAACTAAAGAGGTCAAAATACAAATAAGAAATCAGTCCGTCAATTACTCAAAATTTCTTTTGTCTATATTCCACGCATGCCAGACCACCGGATATCTGTAGGCTGAGAAACATAAAGACCTGAGATTGTGTCATATTTTATGCCATGCGCTTCTCTGGTATTAACCTTTTTTGGCATGAGGAAATTTAGTGAGAGAACGTATTTAGTGTGACTCCGATGACGTTTCGTTAAAGGAAAGTGTTCCACAAGATGAGGTTTATGGTGAGGATGTTTATTGAGAAAATGTTTAAAGAGAAGAGGTTCAGTTCCGGAGAGGTGTTGTGAGAGAAGTGAGAGAAGGTTCAATGAGAGCAGGTTTAGTTGGAGCAGGTTAAGTGAGAGCATGTTGAAGTTACTCACACAACAAACCTTCAAATGTTTTGAATTGAAGGTGGCACAGTGGGTTCAGGTTCAGTGGGGTGGGATGGAGATGAGGGCGGGTTTGGTCAGGTTGAGGAGGCTTAGGCCGGTGGGTTGACGTGGGAGTCACATCAACGTGTGACCCCACCCGCCAGTGACATTTAAGTCGCGGTTTAACAACGACCCGCCTCCTCCGATATGTCACTTGTAGTCAATAAAATCACGCGTATAAAAAATAAGCTTCCGGACCCAGCAAATATCAGTGGTCCAACCGCCGACGTAACCCGGTGACTTCTCGTCAGCCTCTCCATAACCGCCGGCTGGGCACCGATGGTAGCGGCCTTGGTGGCGTCGTGATATGTCTAGGGTCCTCTCCCCCTGAAGAAGACTGATGGGATGTGGGTTCCTCCACAGATGAAAGGCGGGGTGAGGGAAGGTCGGTGACGGGCATAAATACCGGAGACCTCACCTTGACCCAGACCACGTGATGGAGGCCGGTACAAGGAGCCTGCTGCGTGCGTGGGCCGCTAGATCGCTCAGTTCGGTGTGGAACCGGACGTGTTGGCGTGTCCGAGCCGCTATAGACAGTCAGCAGCCATGAGATTATAACTCAATGATCGTTTGCCCGGAACATCCATCATCCCGCGACAGAACGCATCTGCTTCGTCCCACGTTCGCTTTCCACACTACTTCGGATTAAATGACGTCATTAATTCCTCAACTTACGTCATCATTTACCAAATGACGTGAGCATTTAACCAAATGACGTCAGCATTTAACCAAATGACGTCAACATTTAACCAAATGGCGTCATCATTTGTCCGACAATGCGACATTTGCCTGGCGCTTCACCTAGGTTCCGATTGTGATTTTGATGAAAGTACGGTCATAAGGAATGGTTCATGTTGTTGCATTATCAAACAACAATTGTTGCGCCACGGCGCTCGATCGTGATCGTGATCGATCAACTACATTCCACAGAGCCTCGGAAATGGAAGCTGAAGCAAATGGAATAGTAACACTGTGTGGCACTAAGTCCCAGGAGCTTGAGAGCGGAGTGCATTGAATGAAACGGGTTATGGTAAATGTGTTACTTAACTACAAAACCACGCGACAGATTATGGTAATATGGATATCGAGATTGGTTTTACTTTCGTTCACTTCCTGACCCGCTACTAGGATGCAATAATAACTTTGAAATAAATGATGCAATAATAACGACTCTTTTTGTTGAAATAAATGATGCAAAAATGGTGTTAAACATGCGCCGCACATACACAATTGGCGAGCCCATAGAACACGGTAGCGCTCGGTGGGTACTGGGTGAGCCGACTTAAAACAAGCAATGAAACTGATCATAAGAGCGAGACGAGGATCTGACCCTAAACGGCAGGGTTCAACCACTGGCGCCCCCGTCCGGCGTGGCTGAGGCCTAGTGAAGTACGAGCGCCTTAATGACGATAACTTAGTGCGCATGTGATGCCATAGTATTTTCTTCGCCTTCCTCATGAATGTAATACTATGTATCATCTAGATATTATGTCTTATATTATATTATTTATCATATTAATATGATACCGTCCCCGCAGATTATTTACATCTAAAAACACATCATAAATCCAGGTAAATGTAAGGCGTGGTAAATTTTGAGTGTAATCAAGCCACCTTACCTATGTCACGTTATGGTAGCATCGAATAGATTATCATACGGCAAATACAGTTAAAATTAGACTTAGAAGATATAATCAAAATCATAAAATTAACAAAAGCATGGACACAAATCCCTATAGAGGATTTGTAAGTCGATGTTAGAGAGGCGAAAATAGGTTTCTGTATAATTATCTTGCAAACATTTTGATCAATCACTCCAATACTACACGTGCTACAACAAATGAATCGTGAATCATTAAATAAACTGAATGGCAATAGTTCGGTTCCAACCAACGTTATTCTTAACTTAAACTTTAGGACATAGTTGGGGCGCTAACATATTACCAACAGAATGGCTAAGATCTCTAAATAGTTTCAAATAGTCAATATAGCATTTGACAACTGAGAGCGTTCTAAACTCGCCCCACTACCCACATTATACTGTTATTTGCACTTACACAAATATTTTTTTCACGTTCAATTAATACATTATTCAGCAGTCTCCTGTAAAGAGATATAATTACGAGAGAAAAGCGAACAGTGTAATTCTTATTTTGAGAAACGAATATTGCCTCTCGCTGTTGTCCTCCTAATGTCATTCCTATCTATGGCTTTCGTTCGTCTTCTCGTGTTCTCTTGTATGGACTGTTTCTACCTAGACCGCAGTAGCCTATCGGTTCACCTTCCTAATTATTATCATGTTGGTGCTCTACAACCTACCCTTCAGGTGTTCCGGTGTTTTTCCAGCTTGTTTAAGGCTTTGCCAATAGATTTATTCGTAACCACTCAGCTTTGTAAGAAAACTGCTGGAAGACCGACACAACAGGTCACTAACACAAGAGACAAACACAGTACTTATGGCCTATCTCTGTGATGTGGTTGCCTCCAAGAGGCGGGTTTGGCGAATTATATGCACTTAGTTTCATGGTAAGCAATTGGTGAAATGAAAAAAATGCTTCCGGGGGGGAAAATGCGCCTGAGCTTGGGTTGAACCCTGTGATTATGGCAGTTTCACTAACCCCGGAAGTCGGTCCATTGTCATACCCTGAGGACTAAAGAGAGACAGCCATGTTTGGGGCTTTGTCTTCGGTCGAGGGCTGGGATGTCATGCAATTACATGGAACCAACGACCGATATATATATATATATATATGTTATATTCTTATGTGTAGAGGTATGTGTATATATTTTTAAAATGTTGTATTGAACAAGAGCATTCTGGTCATACACAATGAAGGGGTTTGGGGGGGGGGGGGGTTACTTGCACTCAAACGACTTTTATTCTAATATGTCAGAAGTTAACATAGATTGTTACCAACAAGTAGTCACGCAATATTGATGAATCTACCAGGTTTAATATGTACTCATCACAGGAAAAAACTTATTGCACCCATATTGAATCATTGTGTAACTATTACCAGATTAAGATGATCAAATCACACATGGTATTAAATCATTGTATATAGTAAAATCTATTGAACCTAAAATTCACATCAAGGTAACAGAAGTGGGAAATGTATTTGCCATGCTACAAAACGGGGTTGACAGGTTTTCTGATAGACCAATGTGTTAAATGTAATATTTTATCTGCAGCCAACACATAATGAAACCTTATGAAAAAATGCCCCGCGTCATCCTGACAATTTTGATTTGCCCAGAAACAGATGCGAGTCGTTTGGCTTTGGACTAAGATCGGGTTGAAATCTTTGGTTGGCACCCGTCACGTCTGCCTAGGATCAAGTGGGTTCGAAAGAGATACGCACAAGTGGCAGGCGCAGTTATGTGGCTACGATTCCCGAGGAGGATATTGTGACCCAGGGGACCTGTCGTCAAGGCACCGTCATGCTACACCTCCCCCCCCCCCCACACACACACCCCATCTTCCCCTGCCAAGCACTCTCGAAACCGCCTTCGCGGCGTCCCGCTGGCGAGATGATACGTACCCCATGGGTCTGGGTAATGGCCTAGGGCGGGCTGAGTTATGAGATTATCACCATTGAAGATAGCGGCATTCGCCTAGATAATCGGTCGATTTGCATGTCGCTTAAGACAATACCGTGAGTGTGCACTACAGGCGCCCTTATCGTACATGAAGGGTGACGGTGCAGGCAGGACGGGATTAAGAGCGGGGGGATTTGTTTATGGGTCCGGCTACGGTGGCTGGAGGCGTCGAATCCTGATCACACACTCCAGAGTGTCTCAAGATATCTTCGCCTCTTCAGGGTAGATTGGTTTCACTGCTGTTGCACCAGCTGGACAATGTGTCCGCTCCAATAAACTTCACGTTATATATAAATCAATGTATGGCTAGCGTATACTGTATAAATCAATGCATGGCTGGCCTATACTATATACATCAATGTATGGATGGCGAAAACTACGCCACGTATGGATGGCGTATACATTATAAATCCATGCATGGCTGGCCTATACTGTATAAATCAATGCATGGCTGGCATATACTGTATAAATCAATGCATGGCTGGCCTATACTATATACATCAATGTATGGATGGCGAATACTATACAATGTATGGATGGCGTATACTACATATATCAATGCATGGCTGGCCTATACTGTATAAATCAATGCATGGCTGGCCTATACTATATACATCAATGTATGGATGGCGAATACTATACAATGTATGGATGGCGTATACTATATATATCAATGCATGGCTGGCCTATACTGTATAAATCAATGCATGGCTGGCCTATACTATATACATCAATGTATGGATGGCGTATACTATATAAATCAATGCATGGCTGGCCTATACTGTATAAATCAATGCATGGCTGGCCTATACTATATACATCAATGTATGGATGGTGAATACTATACAATGTATGGATGGCGTATACTATTTAAATCAATGCATGGCTGGCTTATACTGCATAAATCAATGCATGGCTGGCCTATACTAAATACATCAATGAATGGATGGCGAATACTATACAATGCATGGATGGCGTATACTATATAAATCAATATATGGATGGCGTATACTATATAAATCAATGTATGGATGGCGTATACTATATGAATCAATATGTGGATGGCGTATACTATATAAATCAATATATGGATGGCGTATGCTATATAAATCAATATATGGATGGCGTATACTATATAAATCAATGTATGGATGACGTATACTATATAAATAAATCAATGTATAGATGGAGTATACTCTATAAATCAATGTATGGCTGGTGTATGCTATATAAATCAATGTATGGCTGGCCTATACTATAACAATCTTTGTATGGATGACCTGCACTGTATAAATCTGTGAACGGGGCCAATGGTAACACCACGATAAGGCAAATAGTAGAAACTGTTCTCGATGTTCTATCGATTTCCATAATATGCTATAAAATATACATTATTTACATTTGTCCTAAGTTTGGTACTAATCCGTATATCGTATCCGTATGTATGACTACACGCAAATACGAAATCAAGCCCTGAGCTCGTTGTTGGTATTATCGGGGCATGTCGGTGTTTAATATTAATGGCGCCGGGTCGAAAAGCATGTTTTAGACGAATAATGTCACTCTGGCATTGATCTTGTAGAGATATATCCGGTTCTTCTGTGCGATTCTTCTCGAGGAAACAGATATGCCAAGGAAAAACTTACAAACAGTACAGAACGGTGGTTGACGAAAAAATACTACATCCATTAGCCTTTCATCGTCATCTCACGCGACTGAACCCATTTCGGAGAAAACTTTGTGGACTTCGTTTTGGGACACGGCGACGTGACAAAAGAAGTCTACCGCAAGCCCTCCGTACTTACCTCACCCCCACCCCCACCCCAACCCCCCTATCCCCACCGGGTCCCGGAAATGAACCCACCCAAGTGAGCAAACCTGGCCGCCCAGACTGGTGTCAACAGATGCTGTATCCGCGGGGCTCTGAGCCACTGGCTCTATAGACGCTTCCGGTCATAATCAAATTAAGACTGAAATGTTCAACAGCTTGCGAGGGATAATTTGTCCTACGCCGTAAAGAGCACCTGGTGATGAGCATGGTCTTTTGCAGCTGGCACTGTACTGACTGTGGGGGGGGGGGGGGCGGGGGCGTTGACACCGGGTAGGACAGGACGGTGTGTAGGCGGTATAGATGAGGTATGGGCACATGAGGGTTTTCAGAGGCTTCGTGGCGTGTACAGGAGAGAGGGGTAGGGGAGGTGGGTGGGGGGGAGGGTGGAAAAAAGGCCAATACTTGGGAAGATGTAGCACCATTAACAACCAAAGGGAACGCTTTCAACAGGAATTGGCACTCCGCTCACCCCTGAAGTCTCGCTTAGCCCACACGCCTTCTCGCCGTTAATCACGTGACTGAGTAGGAGGACGGGGAACCGGGCACAGGCGTCGAGTCACATGTCGTGACAATAGCAGCGGAGCCCAGCACTGCTGGAAACTGGCAGAAACCCAGGCCGCATTCATTCCGCCCCCTCAGTCCTTTGTCAGCCAGGAGCCGCCTTAGCACGCATGTCCATTGCATCAGTGTTATGCGCTATATACCTGTATCTATTAGTACTTCTTGTTTCCTGCCATAAGTAGCGATGACAGTTGACCTTGAAGCGAGGCGCATGTAGTTATTACGTCGCCTTCTCGATCAGACTACGATTAACTATCTGGGAACCAGGCAGTCACGTCACAAAGGAGACCGCGGGGAACCAGGCAGTGATGTCGCCTGACAGGCCGCTGGTAATTATCATCCATATCTGATAATTGTGCACAAAATAATGGATCTGTGTTTGCTGTATATTGCTTCACATACTTCACTGAAGGAACGTATTTCAATTAATCTAAATATCTAAGGATCTTACTTACTGTTTCGGACAGCCTGGCGTATGACCCCAGGGGTATGACCTCAAGCTAGCATCAATATGGCAGACTGCCTGGTTCCAAGTGTAGGCTGGAGCGACGCCTAGCGAATGACGCTCACACTAAAATATGTAGAGAAAGAGAAAAGGCGTTAGGCTGGTGCTCGGACTGAGTGCCAACTCAAGTGCTACGACAAAGACCGAGCTGTAACGCCAATGTCCCAGCTGTCACATGGATTTGAATAGTGATATGACTTTCACTCTCATGTACTGTTGAAACATTTCGTTCGAGTTTGATTAAACGAATTAGGCATTAAAGTCGAAAAGGTCAAAGACTCTGACCCTTGCTGATTTTGACATTTTTTTTGGGCCATTCCTCAATTGTAATAACACCACAGCAACATTTATTTTACTTAATTTAACTGAACCTTATTCTGATCGATATTTCTCACTATTTATTCATAATTATGCATTTTTTTCGTTTGCCGGTCTGCGCGGTAGAAATTGCCCCCCGGGGTGACTTGCGACTTATAGAGCAAGCCATGGTAGGGATATATACCATGCTAGTATTGTCCATTCATGGAAAGGGAGTACTTTAGTGCTATCTACCTCCCTCCAAACTGCCGCACAGGCTTGAATCAATCTTCTGCATATTGCCATATGGAAACGAAGTAATTTGAAAGTGTTAACTTTACTAGTTTCGTGCTGAATAGCATGAACAACCGACCTAAAACACGTAGAATGACTCTGGCACGGAGGCGGGGGTGGGGGCGGGGGGGGGGCGGGGGGGGGGGGTTGCTGGTATATGCGTCAACCCGGTAAGTGGACCTTCGTGATCACAACTGGTGTATATTTTGTCTGTCCTGGGTCTGGCGCCTGGCGCTGTAGTAGAGGACATGTCAATGGCGGCTCCATGGAAATTAGGCTGTAGAGGGATAAGGAGCAGCGGTAAGGTCCACCCCTCCAACCTTTTTTCAGAAAAGGAGGACGCCATCTTTCGTCGGCGTAAAATGTACGTATAATGCGTGGATCCCGCCTCCTTTTTCTTTTCTGAATCTCCTGACTTTTTGGAACCCCCATACTCTCACCATCCAAAGTGACCCCCCTCTCTAACACTTGGCCTGGATGCGGGATCGGTCCTTGTCTGCAGGGCGCTCGATGGAACAGTAATGGCAGGTTGCATTCAACCATACTTGAGACCAATCCTTCTCTTGATTGTTAATTGTCGTGACCCTGATGCCAATTTGTATCCAGCACATTCACTAGACAGTACGGCAGGACCTACCCAAACCTCAACCTGCGTAAAGCGAAATCCAACCCCAAATGGTTATACTGAATGGGACACAACAACTTTCCATGAATATATCATGCTTCGCGTCTGTCCGGATCTGTCCGTAAATCTATTGTTCATGTGATATTTCAGACGCATCTGTGGCCTAGGTAATACACATCTCTGTCTTGTACTATTGTTACGGGATGTCTCAACGTAGCCAACCAGTATAGTACGTATTGGCTCAGACGGCTGTTGTTTACCTTGGCCATCGGTCCGATGTGAACCGTAGCTGTTTACACAGTGACCACCACTCGCCAATCATTGACAGGTACGTCGTATGCAATGGTATTGTTGACAATGCATGTCATTGAATAGATGTAGATCATTATGTCGTCTTGCGGGTGTCGTGGCTGGGGCGATATGAGGACCATGTCACGCTGAATAGCATTTATATGGACCCATCGGGCTGCGAAACCATGGCTTCATGTTGAGCGGTGGACAAGCCATGTGGGGAGATTAGGACAAGGGAGAACAGAATGCCTGTATGGGAAGTGAGGAGGGAGAGGGGGGGGGATTAACACGTCTTCTCGATGATACGGGCGTCCACTATATCATGATGTAACGTCACTGGTGATAAGGCCGAGCCAAACCTACACATCACTTCGCAAATATACGCCATGTTGGAAAAACATAACTGGCGCAGAGCGTTTTTAGAGGTGTTTTGGTGTTATTTTGAATGTTTCAATTGAGATAAATGTAATCTTCCCAGATAATTGGCCTAACATGTATAGTATTTATGAGCTTGTGTAAATTCCACCCAAAAGACAACCTTTCCTTTACATAAATGAAATATCGGCTGTGTAGAATATGATGTCATCTGATGACGACATCACGATATTCATGAAATGCATCAACTAATATAAAAAATGGTGAAGTCATCTTTTAAATGGAGCTTTATGTTTTTGCTGAATTTATGCTGCAACAATCCACTTTGTGACATGGACCTATTTTTGCACCATATTATATCTCAAGTCATTGCTGCGCAATTTCAATATCTATTTGGGCATTTTATCCTTGGCATCTTGTCTACGTGGCCATCCCATCAACAATAAACTGTTGCTATGATGTCCGTGGTGACATACTGGCCGAGATATATACTGATATATACCCAAGCCAGAAACCCTGCGGTGCTGTCCCTCCTCAAGCTATAGTGGCGCGACATCCTTCCAGACCACCTGAGAACGGAAAACGACATGTTTGTCTGCCATCTCTGTAGGGTCAATCAATGCCATCACTTTGTGTTCCTTTGTGCCTCGTTCTCACATGGGGCACAGCAGCCATTAGCAACCGCCGAGACAGTCGATGAGTGCCCTAGTTTTGCCACTAGGCTCCTGGTTTCAGAATACTCACCTATGAGAAAGGCCCCCGATAAACCGCTAAAAACCTACATCGGTTTTGTTGTGGCATTTGCCCGCCTAGGCATCGTGACAATGTTTGCTCGCTTTTTACCCCTTCCCCCCCCCCATAAAAGAACAACATATAACCTCAGAACATTTAAATGCCGGTAATTCCATTCGATCTACCTACTTTGCGTTATTCTTTTCGGCATTATGTATCGTCAGGATTAATGGGTGTGCCTAACATTTCAGTATTTTTTTTCTCGACGACGATGGAAATTTCTTTCTTGGGGAAGACCGGAAGTCGATGCATCCGGGATCTGTTCGTTTATAAATGTGGCCGGAAGTAACCAGCAGACGACAGACTAATGGGACAAATAAAGTTGCGCCATTTTGTGGCAATTTAATCCGTGTAACTGACTCCTCTGCTCTCGTGACTAGAAGGAATTGAAACTTGAAAATAGAAAATATGTACTGCATGGGAAAGCTAGGGTGCATCTTTAATTAAGTATAGCATCAGCAACTGATCGCAATATAATGATCAGAGGAATCAACGAATGTTATAGATTTATTGGTAACCAGGCGATGGATCAAGGTTTCGTGAAGCGGGTTTGGTGAGTGGGTGGGTGTGTGGAGTGGGGGTGGTGGGGGGGGGGTGGTGCTCTCACTACTCACGCTCCGATCTGACTGCTGGTTAAGGTGGGGACGAACAAGTGTTGTCACGGCTAGCGTATCCCCGATATACATAGGGATTGGTATCAGTGCAGTGGGAGGAGGGGGTGCGGACTATAGTCGACCTCAATGGTAGCAGTTTAATGGTAGGGGGGTGGGGGACGTGGTGGGACGGTGGGCAGTCATTGGATGCGCCATTGGATGTTGACCGGAGCAAGGAAGGTCACTGGGACGCAGGGCAGTATAGTTGTGAAATAGGTCTGAAATTATTATCCGGGTATCACCACGAGGTGTGAGCATGGTAACCCCTTTCCACCCTCTACCTCACCTCCCCTGCTGTCCTCATCCCCTACACCAATCGCACTACTACACCAACCGCACTGCTACACCTCCCCTGCTATCGTCATTCCCTGCACCAACCGCACTGCTACACCTCCCCTGCTATCGTCATTCCCTGCACCAACCGCACTCCTACACCTCCCCTGCTATCGTCATTCCCTGCACCAACCGCACTGCTACACATCTTCGGCTATCCTCATTCCCTACATCAACCGCACTGGTACACCTCCCCTGCTATCCCCATCCCCTACAACAACCGCACAACCACACCTCCCCTGCTATCCCCATCCCCTACAACAACCGCACAACCACACCTCCCCTGCTATCCCCATCCCCTACAACAACCGCACAACCACACCTCCCCTGCTATCCCCATCCCCTACAACAACCGCACAACCACACCTCCCCTGCTATCCCCATCCCCTACAACAACCGCACAACCACACCTCCCCAGCTATCCTCATCTCCAGCACCAACCGCACAACCACACCTCCCCAGCTATCCTCATCTCCAGCACCAACCGCACAACCACACCTTCCTTGCTATCCCCATCCCCTACAACAACCGCACAACCACACCTTCCTTGCTATCCCCATCCCCTACAACAACCGCACAACCACACCTCCCCTGCTATCCCCATCCCCTACACCAACCGCACAGCCACGCCTCCCCTGCTATCCCCATCCCCTACACCAACCGCACAGCCACGCCTCCCCTGCTATCCCCATCCCCTACACCAACCGCACAACCACACCTCCCCTGCTATCCCCATCCCCTACACCAACCGCACAGCCACGCCTCCCCTGCTATCCCCATCCCCTACAACAACCGCACAGCCACACCTTCCTTGCTATCCCCATCCCCTACACCAACCGCACAGCCACGCCTCCCCTGCTATCCCCATCCCCTACACCAACCGCACAACCACACCTCCCCTGCTATCCCCATCCCCTACACCAACCGCACAGCCACGCCTCCCCTGCTATCCCCATCCCCTACAACAACCGCACAGCCACACCTTCCTTGCTATCCCCATCCCCTACACCAACCGCACAGCCACGCCTCCCCTGCTATCCCCATCCCCTACACCAACCGCACAGCCACACCTTCCTTGCTATCCCCATCCCCTACACCAACCGCACAGCCACGCCTCCCCTGCTATCCCCATCCCCTACAACAACCGCACAGCCACACCTTCCTTGCTATCCCCATCCCCTACACCAACCGCACAGCCACGCCTCCCCTGCTATCCCCATCCCCTACACCAACCGCACAACCACACCTCCCCTGCTATCCCCATCCCCTACACCAACCGCACAGCCACGCCTCCCCTGCTATCCCCATCCCCTACACCAACCGCACAGCCACGCCTCCCCTGCTATCCCCATCCCCTACAACAACCGCACAACCACACCTCCCCTGCTATCCCCATCCCCTACAACAACCGCACAACCACACCTCCCCTGCTATCCCCATCCCCTACAACAACCGCACAACCACACCTCCCCTGCTATCCCCATCCCCTACAACAACCGCACAACCACACCTCCCCTGCTATCCCCATCCCCTACAACAACCGCACAACCACACCTCCCCTGCTATCCCCATCCCCTACAACAACCGCACAACCACACCTCCCCTGCTATCCCCATCCCCTACAACAACCGCACAACCACACCTCCCCTGCTATCCCCATCCCCTACAACAACCGCACAACCACACCTCCCCTGCTATCCCCATCCCCTACAACAACCGCACAACCACACCTCCCCAGCTATCCTCATCTCCAGCACCAACCGCACAACCACACCTCCCCAGCTATCCTCATCTCCAGCACCAACCGCACAACCACACCTTCCTTGCTATCCCCATCCCCTACAACAACCGCACAACCACACCTTCCTTGCTATCCCCATCCCCTACAACAACCGCACAACCACACCTCCCCTGCTATCCCCATCCCCTACACCAACCGCACAGCCACGCCTCCCCTGCTATCCCCATCCCCTACACCAACCGCACAGCCACGCCTCCCCTGCTATCCCCATCCCCTACACCAACCGCACAACCACACCTCCCCTGCTATCCCCATCCCCTACACCAACCGCACAGCCACGCCTCCCCTGCTATCCCCATCCCCTACAACAACCGCACAGCCACACCTTCCTTGCTATCCCCATCCCCTACACCAACCGCACAGCCACGCCTCCCCTGCTATCCCCATCCCCTACACCAACCGCACAACCACACCTCCCCTGCTATCCCCATCCCCTACACCAACCGCACAGCCACGCCTCCCCTGCTATCCCCATCCCCTACAACAACCGCACAGCCACACCTTCCTTGCTATCCCCATCCCCTACACCAACCGCACAGCCACGCCTCCCCTGCTATCCCCATCCCCTACACCAACCGCACAGCCACACCTTCCTTGCTATCCCCATCCCCTACACCAACCGCACAGCCACGCCTCCCCTGCTATCCCCATCCCCTACAACAACCGCACAGCCACACCTTCCTTGCTATCCCCATCCCCTACACCAACCGCACAGCCACGCCTCCCCTGCTATCCCCATCCCCTACACCAACCGCACAACCACACCTCCCCTGCTATCCCCATCCCCTACACCAACCGCACAGCCACGCCTCCCCTGCTATCCCCATCCCCTACACCAACCGCACAGCCACGCCTCCCCTGCTATCCCCATCCCCTACAACAACCGCACAACCACACCTCCCCTGCTATCCCCATCCCCTACAACAACCGCACAACCACACCTCCCCTGCTATCCCCATCCCCTACAACAACCGCACAACCACACCTCCCCTGCTATCCCCATCCCCTACAACAACCGCACAACCACACCTCCCCTGCTATCCCCATCCCCTACAACAACCGCACAACCACACCTCCCCTGCTATCCCCATCCCCTACAACAACCGCACAACCACACCTCCCCTGCTATCCCCATCCCCTACAACAACCGCACAACCACACCTCCCCTGCTATCCCCATCCCCTACAACAACCGCACAACCACACCTCCCCTGCTATCCCCATCCCCTACAACAACCGCACAACCACACCTCCCCAGCTATCCTCATCTCCAGCACCAACCGCACAACCACACCTCCCCAGCTATCCTCATCTCCAGCACCAACCGCACAACCACACCTTCCTTGCTATCCCCATCCCCTACAACAACCGCACAACCACACCTTCCTTGCTATCCCCATCCCCTACAACAACCGCACAACCACACCTCCCCTGCTATCCCCATCCCCTACACCAACCGCACAGCCACGCCTCCCCTGCTATCCCCATCCCCTACACCAACCGCACAGCCACGCCTCCCCTGCTATCCCCATCCCCTACACCAACCGCACAACCACACCTCCCCTGCTATCCCCATCCCCTACACCAACCGCACAGCCACGCCTCCCCTGCTATCCCCATCCCCTACAACAACCGCACAGCCACACCTTCCTTGCTATCCCCATCCCCTACACCAACCGCACAGCCACGCCTCCCCTGCTATCCCCATCCCCTACACCAACCGCACAACCACACCTCCCCTGCTATCCCCATCCCCTACACCAACCGCACAGCCACGCCTCCCCTGCTATCCCCATCCCCTACAACAACCGCACAGCCACACCTTCCTTGCTATCCCCATCCCCTACACCAACCGCACAGCCACGCCTCCCCTGCTATCCCCATCCCCTACACCAACCGCACAGCCACACCTTCCTTGCTATCCCCATCCCCTACACCAACCGCACAGCCACGCCTCCCCTGCTATCCCCATCCCCTACAACAACCGCACAGCCACACCTTCCTTGCTATCCCCATCCCCTACACCAACCGCACAGCCACGCCTCCCCTGCTATCCCCATCCCCTACACCAACCGCACAACCACACCTCCCCTGCTATCCCCATCCCCTACACCAACCGCACAGCCACGCCTCCCCTGCTATCCCCATCCCCTACACCAACCGCACAGCCACGCCTCCCCTGCTATCCCCATCCCCTACACCAACCGCACAACCACACCTCCCCTGCTATCCCCATCCCCTACACCAACCGCACAGCCACGCCTCCCCTGCTATCCCCATCCCCTACAACAACCGCACAGCCACACCTTCCTTGCTATCCCCATCCCCTACACCAACCGCACAGCCACGCCTCCCCTGCTATCCCCATCCCCTACACCAACCGCACAACCACACCTCCCCTGCTATCCCCATCCCCTACACCAACCGCACAGCCACGCCTCCCCTGCTATCCCCATCCCCTACAACAACCGCACAGCCACACCTTCCTTGCTATCCCCATCCCCTACACCAACCGCACAGCCACGCCTCCCCTGCTATCCCCATCCCCTACACCAACCGCACAGCCACACCTTCCTTGCTATCCCCATCCCCTACACCAACCGCACAGCCACGCCTCCCCTGCTATCCCCATCCCCTACAACAACCGCACAGCCACACCTTCCTTGCTATCCCCATCCCCTACACCAACCGCACAGCCACGCCTCCCCTGCTATCCCCATCCCCTACACCAACCGCACAACCACACCTCCCCTGCTATCCCCATCCCCTACACCAACCGCACAGCCACGCCTCCCCTGCTATCCCCATCCCCTACACCAACCGCACAGCCACGCCTCCCCTGCTATCCCCATCCCCTACACCAACCGCACAGCCACGCCTCCCCTGCTATCCCCATCCCCTACACCAACCGCACAGCCACGCCTCCCCTGCTAACCTCCTTCCCGACCCCAGCTCCACTACGGCCCCTTGCCCACCCACTTCGCACCCCTATGCCGGATGGGAAAATCTTACCAACCGGTTCTGACACAGTTTTTGATATTCCCGGAATAATAACAAGAGTAACATTCGTCTGGTGCCTCCATCCCTTGGGCAGGGCTGAAAAAACAGATTCCCCTTGCGCCAGCAATCCCGCCGAAACCCTGCGATTTGCGGATCAGAGTTGAAGCTGAACACTCCAGATGGGGAATTGAACCCGATGGGCAGTGGTGTCCGAAGAAATGTAAGGGAGGTCAGGAGGTGGTGTTAGCAAGTGTGGACTGCAGGTCTCTCGATCACAGTAATCCTCTACAAGACGTCTCAGGCAGTTAATTCGAGCCACCATGCATCTATAGCGACTTGGTTCGTGGATGGCGGTGGTGGTGAGGGGCAGGGTGGGAGATGGGTGAGGGGATGGTGAGGTGAGGGGAGGGGTGGGGGGAGGGGGGCGGGGAGGGGTTTAAGGAGGCGGATCGAGTGGGGGGGGGGGGCTCCGCGACGCCGACATCAGTCAGTGAGAGCCACGCTTCTGCAGCCGATGGGGTCGATAATTGGCTGATGTTTTCAATAAATCTCCTGCTGCTGTTGTTAGAAGCATCTGCCTCCGATCGTCCGATAACAAGCTAGGCTCATCGTCAGTGAATCACAACCCCAGCGCCGGTCTCAAACACCACACGATGCGGTGAACATGGCTTCTTACGGGAGCACAAACCACGATCATTCTATCAGTGGATTCTGTTGTATTGCGCTGTCAGCTCAATGGCTGGCCACAACACAATATCACAGGGCAAAGCGTCCAGTACACACGATGGCCTCTTCATATATCTTTACATGAAAATCTTTGCCATAATATTGTGACCAACATGGTCGACAAAACAATTCATTTGCATGAAAAAGCACAACAAAGATTTCATCAGGTGATTTTACCATTGATCTCCTTAAGATAATGAAAATAACGTGTACGCTAAAGATAATTTATATGATAACGAGTCACAATAGTTTTTCCCCACAGAATGACCTTACTAGCTAGACTGTCAAAGGATAGTGTCTATCATAGGCAATCTGTGTTGTTGAATATCCCCACCAATGCTGCAAGCAAATGCTGGCATATCAGTAAAGCCAAAGTGACTACACTAAAAACGTATGATAAGGAATCAGTAGGGAAATTCAAAGAGGAAGTAAAATCGCTTAACATGTACAATAAACGAGACAAGAATATCATCTCTAATCCGGATAATAATTATGATATTTTGTAATCTTTTCTTCGAACCTCCGAAGAGAAATATCTACCCATAAAAGTAGAGAAATAATACGCATAAGCATACTAGCTCCAAATGGATCTCCGAAGGGATTCCTATATCGACCACCTTTAGAGATGAGCTATATAAGAGGCTGAAAACAACGCCACACACGTCGCCACTATGAAACTCTCAAACTACACGTGCGTACACATGGTGAACTATTTTCTAGTGTAAAGGGAACATGAAGCAAACCTGGTCAGAAAAAAGATATAGAGATCGCCCAGGTATATTTAGGACAGGTGACCAAATAATAACTGATAAACAAGACATAGCAATCAAAGTTAATGCCTATTTTTGTTGCCATTGAACCTAGCCTTGCAAAATAAATTGAAACTTGTAACAACCATTGTGAGAGCTGCTTAAGTAATTGTAGCTCACAGGCATTGCATGATAATACATGCCAGAACATGCATTAGACATTCCCTTGTTGAAATTGTAGACACAGAGTCCGTAAATATGTTATACAAAACACACGCTCATAGCCTGTTAAGATTTTCATAATCCTATAAGTAATTATTCTCAGCATTGCGCTGTTTACAGTTGTTATCCATGTCAAGGGAAAAGTAACCCCCCGCCCTCCGATTGTTACTTGTAGTTTAAACCACATCGTTTTTTAACAACAAATCCTGGTGGCTCTAATGCTAGCGGTCCCTTTACTTTAATCAGCGTCTGTCACCTGCGTCCAAGTAGCATTATTTTCAAAACAAATTATCATGCATGTACAAATTGCTTCACCTTGAGAAAGAAAAGGTACTGGATCTGTTGAACCTTGTCTGTGTGGACAAATTGCGCGTCCGGCGTAAAAATGTGACCGGCTGACCAGTGGAAGCGAACACAGGTTAATAACGATCAAACAGCCAGAACTATAAGAAAGGCCTATTTGATATTCAAGTAATACAGGTCATAGTTACGCTGATATAACGTATGTTTGGTGTTGTCTATGCCCGCATAGCCTTTCTTGTTTCCTATTTGCCTGAATGGTTAGAGAGGAGTTTAATGCTCACTTTAAGGCCGAGACATTTTCTTGTCATTGATGACATTTTGGATGCATAATTTTGCGTCGTATCGCGTGACTACCGCCGGTGTTTACACATTTGAGCAGAGATTCCGGCCCTTTGTTTGTCAATTTCAATGCAGAATATCGATAAAGTTAGTGACGGTAGGTATGGAGTAGGTGTTGGTCGGTGCGGCTGGGAAGATATCTTTATTTTCCCCTCCCACGCCCTACGATTACCACAGAGCAGGACTGATCGCCTATCTTCCCACCACCCCGCCCTCGTTCTACCATTATAACCAGATAGGTAACCCCTCCCCTCTCCGCCTTCCCTCTTACGACATCTCGGATCCACCCATGAATTGGCTGGGGACACGACAAGGGCTCTGTGAGGCATTAATTCATTATGGTCATGCCCGTTGGGAGGTTTACCCACTTGACAGGTATGTTCGATCAACTGGTCGCCCAGTCCGCCCATCTCTGGCCTCACAAACCAGGCCTGTTTCATGTAGCAATTTCATGCTACCGCTGTGGGTATATTAGGCCTAGTTTGGCATTTCGCTGGTTAATAAACCTTCCTTAATCACATGTATCCGTAATTGCATTTATACCATATTAAGTGTAATTTTAAGTCAATCTCACTGCCTAACTGCAAATAACCAACAGCAGAGCAGGACTATTATAGACGTTGCTATGACGCATTCGTAGCCGAACCAATCAGAGAGAGAAGTTTTCAAATGATCCTGGAATTGGATTTGCCAGTTACAAAACGCAAGCGGTGGCAGTTCCGTTTCCGGGAAGCGGACAGGCACAATGGGCTGACGCGGAGACCGAGAAACAATGTAACTAATTTAGGAGCGTTGCGAACGCACGACACTAGCCTGTGGGCAAAAATAGTAAAGGGGTGCCTCATTAATCGTTTGGTTCATATCTGGAGCGGAAACGCGTGGTAGTACGCGGGATCACCGTGGCGCCCCCTAGCGAATGCAACTTATATGTGGCCGTTTTTCGACTTTTCGAGCATTTTTTCGCTACGAAATATAAATATTAATACAATGTACATAACAGGAAATAATATAAACTAAAAATATCAATACTTTTGGCCAATTTTTTTTTTCACTTTTTTTACGTGACAATGCTGAGTTTCCATAGGTGGTTCAGGTAGAAAGGTTCAAGCTCACATTGCAAAAAAAAAAGCCTGAAAACATAACAACATATAAGTGAAAATATTTTAAACTCCCATAGGCCGCCATGTTAAATTGTAATAGGGGGGTGGGGTGCTTCCACTTCACTTTTTGGAAAAAGTAGCCTGAAAACAACTTTTTTTTATTACTGCGTTGTAATAAGCATATATAAAGATGTATCAGGTGAAAATTTCACAATCTTTTACCGTAAGTTTTGATATGCAGCATACTACCTTAACTGGCTTCCGATCATACGGGAATGAGATCATTTGCGAATATATTAGTCACGAAAATACTGAGACATAAAATACATAGATGCAAATATAATCTCGTCCAGTCCTGCATGACTTGTAAGTAATTTTAAATTAACCACAGCATTAAAACAGCCATCAGGCGGCACTAATATGTAAACGCATTACCTAGTAAATGCATTTGAATCAAACAAAGGAGAGAACACATATTAATATATATAAGCAAACTTAACAAGTTACGCACAAAAACCTTTTTCTTTATACCGTCCCTCGCCTGTTAAATACCGCTTAATAGCGACCGCTAGCGAGCTCATAGGTAACATGCATGCATAATCGAAGTCCATTTCAAGTATAGGCTTAGGACATTCATTTCGCGTAACAGCCCCCATGACACGTTTCGGAGTAAGGAGCAAATTTCCGTCGCACCACAAAATTCTCCCCTAAACACTGGTCGAAATGGGTTATGTCAAGTCTTTATAATAAAATTATCTACCTTAAAAAGGTAACTGATAAATTATTGGAACGCTAACACTTCATATACGCTTTAAATTACAATACATATGTGAGTTCAACGATCCCCGCCGCGCTAAATATTCCTTGCCACACTCCCGGCAGAGGGCGCTCCGGCTGTGTTCTACTAGTCGGACTGGTGCCCGACCTGCAACTGACTGTTTTCGCTTTCACTGACTGGTTCGCGTTCACATGCACAGTCGCCCCCGTAAACGGAACGCCACCTACCGGTATCGCAAAATATGAGCGTCTCCGTTTAACAAAATGGCTGGTCGTCTGCTAGCTTTGCTCACCTGCTCACTGAAACTTCATGATTTCGCCATTTCGCAAAGAGAATGAACAGACCAGAAACTGATAATGTGATGAAACAACGATCACAGATAAGTGTTACTTAATTCATTGTGTAAAACTGCGTGTACGTAATTCTACGCCATTCGCCATTTTGTTGACCTGCTTTCGCACTCTGCCTCTGGCAACTGACACTGTCTGTCCGTCTGACAGCTGAGCCTGAGCTGTTGAACTGGCTGCACTGCCACCCGTCGCCGTCGGTGTGGTCAGTGTGACTCATTTTTACTGTCTCGGGCTGTCACTGTGTCAAACACACACCGTCACTGTGTCAGACACACACACAGTCACTGCGTCATTGTCAGTGACAGTTTACCATGGCAATATTTAATTTTACGCTAGCCTAGCCGCATGACTAGGATTTTCAATTTCAGGCAGACCAGGCTTGGAGTCAGGGAAGTAGGGAGGGGGAGGGGGGTGGGGAATCATCCACTTTCCTTGAAATGTTATGCCCTGACAGCAATTTAACCGTAAAAAGTTGCACACAAAAATTGGCAGGTTTATCATGTTTATATCTAAGATGGCATTTAAAGACTATTTTGCCAATGAAAAATGACAAAAAAATGTGGGGTGGGGGGCTGCAGGCAGACGTGCCCCATGACCCAAGGCCTCTTCGATCTCTCTGGACCAGCGACTAGATCTACTCACAATCAGATGGAAAATATTAACAATAATTTTGTTCGCAAAATCCAAGTATAAGGCTGGTAAAAGCAGTTTGCTTAAAATCGTGCAAAAAAAATTATCCATTGATACAACCTTTCGGTACAGGTTTTCTCCAATTTATATGAATAAAGTCATCAAGGCAAATTTACTTGAGGTCACCATCACTGATACCTGCACAATTACAAACATTAACAAAAGTTCAATGAAAGATATTTTACAAGAAAACTTAAATTATCACAAAATATTTTCTTCCCAATAAATTACTTTTTACTGAAAATCAGCCTTTTGTGCATGCCATTAGTATCAATCAGTACCTTTAATAGAGGGACTTTATTTTAATATATATATGTACAATATTCGTTAGGCTTATTATAAGCCGTTGCATTTATATAAATATATATAATGGCAGTGAATGGATGCTGATCACATTTAGTAAAATGATTTAATGATGTAAGTTGCAGGAATGCTAATTACATTCAGGGTTTGAAATTCCTTTGGTCTGAGATTTGGTCAAACTACTGCTAACCGCATATCTTAAAAGTGATTTTGATTTATCCAGCAATGTGGAAATATATGGCCTTATTGTCAATTGCTATATGAACTAGCACACTAGCATGAAATTTTTATACCAGCTTAATTTACCATAGGGGGCCGGCGCGATAGCTCAGTGGGCTAGAGCGCTCGCATTAAGTGCTCTGGTCACCTGAGAGCCTAACGGTGCGTGGATCGATGGTTCGAGCCCTGCTGTGGCCATGGCTGTGTGGTCGCAGGATTAAGATCCCATGTCTTTCTTCGTAAAGAGTAGGGGGTTACCCCCGGAGACATGGCTCCACTCTCCCTTCCTTCTCCCATTGACGCGATAAGACCAAAAGTGGTTAAAGCGTCCTGAATAAACAACCAACCAACCTAATTTACCACCTCATTAGAGATTTAAACACCCACAGTTTTCATTACCTTTCCGAGTAGCTATGCATTAGTTATGCATTATGAATCCACTTGTATTAGCGATCATTATAGACTAGATGCGCTAGAAATCTGCAACACTTCCCATATTCTTTCTAGATATATCCAGGTAATTCAGACAATCAGTAGGCCTACTTTAGTCTAGAAATAGTAAAACTTTTTCGATACAAAAATAGTTGCGCTCGCCCTTTTAGGTTTTACCTATATGACATATTATATTATAACTTTTTACGACCATTTTGCACGAACACGCACATAGTCTTTACGACTGAGGTTCACCTGGAGCCATTGTATTGCGCTGAATGATTTTCATAATTTTCCCCTGTCAGACTTTAACAAAACCAGGCCGAATGCGACGAACGGGCCACGTGACGTGCATAAATGCAGGATAAACCGGATTTTCATTTAGTATAAAAAATCACAAACATGTTAGGGAACTCAGTAATGAAATTATCATCCCGTCATACGTTCCGGCGATATTGAGCTGCTGCTTGTATAAGCTGCATTCCCGGATATTATGTCCAGTGCCAGTGTATTTGTTGATAATCGCATAACAGAGAACTGTGTGCCTATGTATGGCCTCGGTTAATAATCTTTCGGACAGAGGGAAGCGGGAACATCTGCAAATTAATTAGGCGTCGTTAGCAGGCTAATTAATGTTTTTTAACAATGTCACATCCCATCGTATCACGACAATATAGCGTATGACGTTCGCTGTGTCACGACACGATGTGTCACGTGTATATGAACATATGTCGGTTATAATAGAGATTATACTGCAAATGTCTGAAACTATTTTGATCCCGGATTAAACATGCGTAAATATATGATAGATTCATCACCGTTCAGCGTGCCTACTTGTGTGACAATTTTCAAGCGTCGGGTCCAGGATTTTCAAAAGGGTGAAGGAGGTGCGGTGGGCTTGGGTTCCAGGGAAGTACTGAGGGACTACTGGGAGTACTAGAGTAATACTGGGGGAGTACCAGGGGAGTACTGGGCAAATGCTGGATGGGTACCGGGCGAATTACTTGGGGAATACTGTGACTACTGGGGGAATACTGGAAGAGAACTTTGGGATATTGGGGGAGTATTGGGCGCGTACTGGGAGGCACTGGAAGACCAAGACAGTTTTCTCGTGAACTGGTGTACGTCATTGGCGGGAGGGATTCTGGGCGTTTCTTGCGCTGTGTGCCGTTACGCAGCAGTCACTGCCCGGGGCGGCTATTAAACCAGTGCCCCAACGGTACCCCAACAGGCCGGATGGATCCAGCGGACAATGACTTCAGTGCCTACGGTGTATAAGCCCCTATATAAGTGCCCAGACAGTTTACCATACTGAAGATATAAATCGACATCCCAAAACTAGAGGTGTTGTTTATGCCCCACACGCGATTGTGGCTAAGCTTTTTAAACAGGTAAAGCCCTCCAGCCGGTCACTCTCCACGGTCAATGACACGCTCACAGCGTCTCTGATCCCACCGAGAGAGGGCGCCACTCCCTGTTGACCGACCCTCCCGTGATCTCGCCATAATTTAACCATAGGCGTGTGCCTGTCTGCCAGGCTATAGGCTTCGGACTGCTGTGTACATGGAGTTTAATTGGACCATTACTAGTCTTGGGAGCGAGGTTTACTGCACACACTAGTGTGTAATTTAATATACACATTTTTGGAAAGGATAATAATAATAACTATTACATATAGAGAAATGCAGTGGACCCCCCCCCCCCACTATTAAGACCACCTACGGGAATGAGCAAAAGGGGTTTCATTAGCGAGGTGGTCTCATTAGCGAAACCCCAGTAACAAAAGTTGGTGTTATTATCACTGACGTCAACAATGGGGCGGTGAGACGCAGTGTAGGGGGGGGGGGAGCGAGGGTGGCGGTGATGTAGTAAGAAGGTTTAGTCGTGTCTTGTAGTCTCGAGTACTCACTGCATATATATAAGAACCCTTCAAAATTTAACATCCTTTTATACACATTCTGGTGTTGAACTGTGAACACATTCACCATCAATCAGGATCAAGGATCAATCAGTATAAATGAATGAAGCCCAGCGGCTTGGCCAGTTTACAAGCAGCTGACAACTGTTACCGTGCCTGTTCAGCGGAGTCAGTGTTTTATCTGTAAAATAAACATGTCACTAACAAACAAGACAGAGCCCGAGGCCGTGTCCCTGATGATGTGTGTTACTGTCTTTGTAAGCATCAATGCCCACGAATGCATTGTCTCCCATCACAAGAAAGCAGTTACTCTTTGCTTTACCGAAACTTGGTCGCACCAACGGTGGTCGCATTAGCGGAGTTGAGTTCCATTTAAATTGATTGGTTGGGTCTGGTCTTAGTGGTCCTAATGCCGGATTAGCGGGGAGGTCGCTTTAGCGGGGTTCAGGTCAATGTTAAAACATTCGGGACTGGAAAAAAGGGGTCTTATTACCGGGGTGGTCATATTACCGGGGTGGTCATATTACCGGGGTGGTCATATTACCGAGGTGGTCATATTACCGGGGTGGTCATATTACCGGGGTGGTCATATTACCGGGGTGGTCATATTACCGGGGTGGTCATATTACCGGGGTGGTCATATTACCGGCGTGGTCATATTACCGGGGTGGTCATATTACCGGGGTGGTCATATTACCGGGGTGGTCATATTACCGGGGTGGTCATATTACCGGGGTGGTCATATTACCGGGGTGGTCATGTTACCGGGGTGGTCATATTACCGGGGTGGTCATATTACCGGGGTGGTCATATTACCGGCGTGGTCATATTACCGGGGTGGTCATATTACCGGGGTGGTCATATTACCGGGTAGGTCATATTACCGGGGTGGTCATATTACCGGGGTAGTCTTTAAGTGGGGTTCCACTGTACCATATTATGAACATTCTATGCATGGAGGTTAAGAGAAACAATTTATTTTGAACTGGTCTATGCAGGGTCAAGAAAGTAAGAAATCAGAAAATTGTATATGTTTTATGCCTTGGGCCTGAGGTATTTTCTAGGGTAATAAATGTAGTATTCACGGCACCGATGACGCAAACTGGGGCTAAAGAAGTGTTCATCATTCACGATCTTGTATAGTATTTGGTTTGGAGGAACTGGAAGCAACGCACTCTTGGGTCTAATTGAAACGGTTCTAATACCAAATACCCCCCCGGAAACATAAAGATGTGGTTAATTTAATTGTAAATCCAAAGTATGATAATAATTGTACATCACGGATGGTAGGTGTCACTTTAAAACAATCAAACTAATGGAATAGAAGAAATGAAATGTTAAAGCTTTAGGCTGCGTCGGTGCACTCAATAGCTAAATTGGGCCATGGCACGGGAAGAAGAACCATGAAGAATGAATAAATGATACATGCCCCATATTAGTTTCCCAGTGAGGGAGGCCCCCAGGTACCAACGCTCGAACCCGTGGGCTAACCACCACACCAGGGTGGCCCCCCGATAACAAGGTGCGAACCCGTGACTATACGTGCGCTCACCACTACACCAGGGAGGCCCACCAGAATTGAAAGAAAAGGATGCCACATGACCTAGTGGATGTTTAGTTGGTTCTGTATTCAGAACGCTTTAACCGATTCTGATCATGTCGCGTCAATGCGAGAAAAAAGGGCAGAGCAGAAACCACATCCCAGGGTTAACCATTATTACGCATTCTTTCCACGTATCGTTTCATACTTATATATTTTTTTTGTTCGTGACAATTCGAGTGTTAGAAGTAGTATACGGCACATCTCGCGGCGTCGTAAACACACAGCGATGACCCCGTGATGTTAAATGGGAAGATGACAAAACACCATGGCATATATACGGATATAATATATACATACATGTGTATCAAACTGAAACGACTGGCGCCGCGGGGGAAATGTACAACGGATTCCGGCCAAGGAACCTCTTCTGAAGACTTGATGTGGTGATCTTGGGTGTTTCTTATGCCTCACAAGTGGAGTCAGTTGAACAACTCAATTCAGATTCCGCCGCCTGGGGGCACGCTTAGGGGACGAGAGGCGTGCTGAGAGGAGTTGGATGAGGGCGCCAAGGCGGGTGGGCAGGAGGGAGGGGGTTTATGAAGGGTGTCTGTATATTATGCCTTCAAGAGGGGAGTGGGACTGTGTCTGTATAGGTCTTCAAATGGGGGGTGGGGGGGGGGGGGGTTGAGGATGGTGGGTGGCAGTATAGGTCTGGAAGTGAGGGGTTGAGGATGGCGGCGGTATAGGTCTTCGAGGGGTGCGGTGGGAGGTGGAAGTTTTCTTCAAGGGGTGGGGGGAGGGGGAAATAGGCGGTCCGTTTTATGCGGTCATTAGCGCCTGTCGCGCCCGGGACGTGAAGGTGATGGACGAGAGGTTGGGTTCCGGAAATGACAGCGGTGAGTGTTCACAACCAGGCGACTTGTCCCCGCCGTGATGGCTTGGTTATAGACCGCGACGTTCCCCCCACCACCCCTCACGCCCCCGCCCCCGCGCTCCGTCTCCCCTAACCCCCGCCACGAACCCCCGAGCGGTTCACGAAGGACTATATTGGGTTGATGTCATACTTTGATCTCGGTGCCGCGTCCACGGTCTGGATGTGTATGTATGTAAGGTGGGGGTTGGGGGGTGCTGGGGGTTGAGGGGAGAAGTGGGCCAGACCCTACGGTGCGTGGGTCAGGGCAGGTGGACATCCGTGTCGATTGATGGCACGTGGAGGAGGTGGGGAGGGGGCGGGGGTGGAGGGGAGGCGAGGGCGGCTCCCGCGGCCGGTTTACGCCGCCTCGTGTGGACGGGAACGATCACGTGCCGCTCTCGAGGGTGCTGTTTCGGGATCTAAGTTACCGCTGACGACCGGCCATGAAATATAGGCTGAATGAGGATGCATAAACTGGAAGACCCCGTGTCGGTTATACCACATACGAAAAAATGGTCCAAAAACGCCTGTCTCCCTTTGAGCTGTTTGAACGGTTAATTATGGTAAGAGAAGGTCTGAACCGTCTGAACCGTTGCGTTGGGATATTGTGGGAGCGGGAAGGCTAGCAGCCTAACCTTGTTGCATACAACGTGAAAAAAGACCCCTGCCATGCCCAGTAAAATTCACCTCAAACCAAATTCGTGCAATAATCCTGATCACTTTATTTGACACCATAAACCTTGCCCCATAAACAAGAGGTCAGTCGGACGGCGCAACAACGATACTCAATCTAAATATTAGTTTGCAGGGCTCTTTGATTCATTATGATACAATTTGCGCTCTGATTAATGCCCCGTTATCCAACATAGCCATGTAAGGCTTGATAGACATATAGCAGTAAAATGAAGTAATATATTTTTCATCTCTTCTTTATTATTATGAATTGTTTGAGTCAATGTGTATTCCTTGCAGCTACTTGGTCTTCATACACTATCGTGCATGGATAAAGAACCTTTAAACCCGGCGAGACCGCCAGAAACACGAAAAAGGCTGGCTCCCCTCCCGCGCTGTCCCCATTATACAAATACCGTGACACCGACTGCACCAGCCGTCTTTAGCCTTAATGATCTAATTTTTTAATACACCCGGTGCCAGCTCTGATTGCCACAGAAAAATCAAGCCAGACGCTGTTGCCCAACAACACTCCCTAACCACTTACCTTCTGGCAAAGACACCACACAGAACACAGATATACTGATTTGACATCTGACTGAAATCTGCGAAGTGGCTTCGCCGCCGTCGCCCAACGCCCAAGCTCCCGCCACTGCCCTCGTCGCCGCCGCCGCCGCCGCCACCGCCCCCGTCCCCGCCGCCCCGCCCAAGCCGCCGCCCCCGCCCCCGCCCCAGCCCCAGCCCCAGCCCCAGCCCCAGCCCCAGCCCCAGCCCCAGCCCCAGCCCCCATCCCACCTCCAGTTTGTCATGGCTCACCGACTGTTCTCTTAATCCCTTTATCTCGTCGTCATGCGATCGATGACTGTTACACAACATATATGCGGCCTAATCGTAGGACGCTCAGACGGTTTAATAAGAAATCCGGCCAGTGACGCAGTATAGTATTGACGGTCGGGGCTTCCGGCTCGCTTTGCCTTTCCTACAATGGTGCTGTGCCCCCATGGGACATGTCAGACGGGTTCTTACAGATATCCGGGAGATGTTTTGTCCGGAATTTCCGCCCATATTTTCCTATTATTCCCATTTGTTAGAGCGTCAATTATGCTTCTGAAAACACAGTAATCGTATTCCCTAAAACGACTTGTTTAGCCATCTGAACACAGTAGAAACGTGGGAAGGAAACAACTTGAATCAGCTTCTATTGGTATAAAAAAAAAGTAATGAATCTTTAGTCAGAACAGAAAAAATCGTGATGCTTAACAAACCAGATTTTACTCGGCAATTATGCTGTGTGGCTGTGATTCTGTCGTCCAATTTCCACAGATCATCTTACGTCACTATTGAACATGTTCTACCGAGAAAGAGGAATTAATTTCATTATATCCGCCCATCGAGAAAACTGCGCAATCAACTAGACGCCAGCTCTGTTCTCGATAGCCATGAACTATCTCAAATGATGGCAACTTGTATTGACCTATTCTGAGCGGATATGTAATCTTAAATGTGATTTGGTTACAAGACACGTTCTATGGTACCTTTGGTAGTCTGACCATATGATGCGCCCCGACAGGCCAAAATAATATGTCATCCACAAAACGACAACGAATACATTGATCATAAATACTCTCGTGCTCTTTTACCATTGTCATGTCTCCAACGTGTCGCCTATATCATATAAATATACAACAAACTTATGCAGATTCAGAATCAATATCAATATTTGACTAAGATCGAATGCATAAAAATATGAAATGCAAAAACGTGACAACTTAACTAGTTCTTATACTGAGGACACCCATTAGGACCGCGAAGGTAGCTAGCACAGGAGCCACACACAAAATTAAACCCGAAAAAACAGTAAAACCAAAATTATCGCCTTATCACAAAGGAACTTATATGTATCTAATTGTAAGAATCTTGCGAGAAATAAATAACGGATTTACACATAGCCCTTTTCGACAAATGTAAAGCAGGGGAAGGCCTCTAATAACGTAATTATTTCTGTTGCTAATATAATTCCAGTGAATATCTGTCGACCAAGAAATGTTTGATATAATTATTTTGAAAATCCATCCAGTACATGTGTCTCAATCTTATTTAATGTAATATCTGGCCTTTGGTTTATACATCTAGCAACGCGATATAGCAAACATTGTTCGGCAAACTTATGCTTTACACGTGTAACTAACAGATCATCCTTTTGTCTTGTGTTGTAATTATGAAGGTGAGTGTGCAGTAGTCCGGTCGACGCAATTCCGGTTTTCAACAGCAATGTTTAGACGTTTCTCCTTTAATTCCTCCCCCCCTTCTCCCCTCCCCTACAACCACAGCCAGCGATAACGTCGACAATGTCTTGCACGGGTCACCTGGTGCGTCTACATTGGATTAGTGCTAGTCGGTCTCACCAGGGTGCCTCCAGGGGCGACATCCGTCGGCAACATCCGGGCACAAATTGCTCAAGAGGAGGGTCAAAGGCGGGTGGGCGGGCTCAGAGGTGTCTTTGACTCAGACACAAAACAATCCACCGCCCCGCTCCCCCCCGCCCCGCCCTCCCGTACTTCAAGCCCCCCCCCCCCGTCTTCCAGGTTTCCGACCCATGCTGAGCACGTACGTCCATGTCAGGATGCCTGTTCGTGATGTGGCAAAGAGGCGCAAGATCCAGTTTGGGGGTCAAGGCCCTTTTTCCCCCTCAGGTCAAGGTCATTACGAGTCTTACGTATGATGAATTGCCGTGTCAGGCGGGTCGATCTCGACAAACTGTTTTGAGGGCGGTTAGATAAGATGATGATGTCCATATTTCATTCTAAAAATATGAAACCGTGGACACCGGCGTTAACGAGATCGATATCCGCTCCCCGCGGTCGCTGGTCACATTGGCGTACAATCGCAGGCGATTTATGGACTGCGCTTAGGCCCAAGGCTCGTGTTGTACGTCGCGGTGACAGACTGCCTCGGTATATACCTGGTTGTCAGTGGTCGGCCCGTATCGCATTCTCATAGCAGGTTATTTGTAAGGAGCTCACACGTCTGCGGGGTCAAATCTGGGAAAGAAATAAACCGGTCCCATATCGATAAAGATGGCTCGCCACTATCGATTCCTTCATTCAGTAACATCATAAATCATGGTAGCCTCGTGGTAGGTATAATAATTCACATTTGGAGGAGACAACAAATTTCGGTATTTTTTCGGACGCACCGATCTACATATGTCCTGGGGGGTAAAGACACAAGCAATCTGATTTACGGCTGAAGGGAGCTTTCTGCCTGGCTCTACCTACCCAGAGAGCGATCAATAATATTAAGGTTTTTACAGTGTCGTGGAGCAGGGTTTGACAGTCCCCAGGGAGCCCCTCGATGGCTGGCATTCTCGCGGGAGGCTGGCATATAACGACGGGAATGTCGCCTCGACGGCACAGCCAGTCTTCATCGAGATCACCTGATTTCCCCGTTGAACCTATCCCGATGGATACATGTAATGGAAAGCTGCTGCATTGAATGACTAAATGGGATCCTTCTCCGTCTCAAATCTGTTTTTTCTCTCTCTCGGCCGATTGGGGTATGAAATAGTTTGACATGAACCTTGGCCTCCCGTGGCACTGCTTGCAGCGTGAGGGAGGAGAGGTTGGCGTATCACCCGTCCTATAGACGGCCGTGAATGGGTCATCATCGCCGCGTGGCGTTGGTTGAAGTGCACACTACGCAGACTGTAGATCACAAGATTATATCGCCAGTTTGTACCATCGACTTGTAATAGTGTCTCTCGGCAATTGTTTACTCAATTTGTCTTCAGGTAGTCTCGTTCTCCGCTGTCAGCTTTGTTGTTTTGTTGCGATGGCCACCACGCCAACGACTCTGTCATAATGATGGTCTCCTCAACCAGGGAATTTACTAAGTTTCTTTTTTGTTGTGTGTTGTATTGCACTTATTGTGTTCCTGGTCGAAATAAATGGTATTGATGAGCAAAGCGGAAACATTTAATACAAGTACGAACATAGAAAATGACATAAAAGGGAACCCTTTTTTCTAAGAAGAAGAGGTGAAAAAGTTACAATTTAATTCGTGATATGCTATTTATATATTTTTTTTATAAACCTGGCCCTGTAAGTTTTTTTAATCGCCCTTCACAAGAAAGACTATGATTGGACATTCAATGAATGGCTGGATACTTGAATTCGTGAAGGTTTTTGCATTGAAAATATCTTTCCTGTCTGGGCGGTTTTTTGCTGTGTGGGACGCGTAGCCTCCGTGCGTAATGATGGAGTGTGTTTTAAACGTTCGGGAGGCGACAGGTGTAGATGTAATGCCCCCGCAGGAGGCTCAGGGGTAGGTGGATGGAGCAGGTGGACACGCCTACCACACACAACTTTCGATCACGCCCCCCCCCCCCCCACCCCGCCTCCCTCCCGCCGAGATCCGCATGTCCGCACACAGTCCGCATGGAGTACTTAAACTGCAGCATATTATTATGATCATTATTGTAATTTTTTTTTTACTGGTATCATGCCAAAAGTGTACACACATGCAAGTTGTGTGCATGTGTGTGAACACTGTGTGAACCTACACTATAATTAAAGACGGTATATTATTCTAGAGTGCGCTGACCAAATAAATGCAAGTACTTTAGATAGTTTTCAGTGATCTCTTCCACATCACAATCCAACCGCTATCTGCAATATTTTGCTGTCTATGTATCGCATTATATAGGATATGATATGGTGGGTTTATAGCAAAGATTACAACAAATACGGGAATCATTTATCAATACATGTTGTTTTTCGGAGCGAGAAGCTACTTCAGAATCTATAGCTAGCCTCGCTAACTATCCTTAGTAGTTACAAATTTGATTTGGGTTTGGATTTATTTATTTCCGTTTCCAAGGCCCACAGTACACAATACAAACTTGTCAATGTAAACGAAAAACAGAATGAAACACATATATGTTGGACAGACACAATAAATTACCCAGTATATCTTGGTTCTATGTATATATATTCTGATTCTCATATCGCTTTAAAATGTGAATACATTCATGTATTTTAGGCGTTTTGCCCAAGATACAATTCAAACGATATATACACATATATTTGTCATACTTATGTGGCCCGCTTGATAATATGATGCGTTCATACTCCAATACCAAGTAATTAATGAGAAACGTGAAAACAGATTTTTCCATGACTTTATCCGTCCTAGGCTTTTAATGAAGCGATTGATACAACTTGAACCCATGAGGCGAGGACCACTGAGCGACCACCGGCCAGATTTTATGTTTTGTCATACGTCACGTTTGGGAGTCTCCCTAGCTCAGTGGGTAGGAAGGCTGAGCTGCAGGTGAACAGATTGCGCCTGGGGTATCTGGGACAAGGTTCCTCCGACCCCATCATTTCATAGCCCCAGGGAGATTACTTTGCCCAAGTTAGTACGGTCCCCTAGAAGGCCAATATTTTATTTCTACCTTAAATTGAGGGTTTCACGGTGTATTCAACGCAGGAATTATAGACGACTTTAAGTGGTAAAACTTTCTCCCCATCCTTCAATGTCGATCTCTAGCTCAATACAACTGGCCAACGTTAACACTCCCGTGCTTACTGTTTCACCCATCCTTTCTTTGTCCAAGCGTTCAGCAACTGACACGTTAAAATCCGTTCTATGGCCAAGGTTTCCCTCCAATTGCCACAAATCACGGCGCCAATCATTGTGGCTTCCGGACCTCTAATTGCCCTACCAAAGGGCTCTTTGTGGCGGGTCGCGTGGTACGATTAAATGTGTCTGCCTGCATTAGGCGCAATAACGAGTTAAACTCCTCCATCAGGATTAAAGGTAGTACCCCATACTCACGGGTTCCATTAGGACTTCGCAAATAGTTTCTTGGTTTTATGTTGTGTTTCGGCTTGGGCACTCGGCAGCATGGCTGTTGGCGCTTTGGGTGGCGTGTAGTGAAGTGACAGCGTGAATGAAGGGGGGTTGTATAATATGCAAAATGTAGTGGAGCTACACCACGCTTGAATGTTGCATAGCAGAAAAAGGAAAATGGAACGAATAGAATACCAGGCGTATTATAGGCAAGACCGTGCGAGAGGAATACGTATATAAAACACTCCCTTCATTCGCGCTGTCACTGCACTACACCCCCCCCCCCCCCCATTATACAACAAACAGCCCCTTCATCCACTATCACTGCATACGCTATCACTGCCCTACATTCTCTCCCATTATACAACACCCCCTGCATCCACGCTGTCACTACACTACATTCCCCTCCATTATACAACACCCCTTCATCCACGCTGTCACAGCACTACATTCCCACCATTATACGACACCACCGTCATCCACGCTGTCATTGCACTACATTGCCACCCCCCCCCCCCCATTATATAACACCCCTTTATCTACGTTGTCACTGCACAACATTCCCCTCCATTATATAACACCCCCTTCATCCACGTTGTCACTACACTACATTCCCCTCCATTATACAACACCCCCTTCATCCCCGATGTCACTGCACTACACCCCCCCCCCATTATGCAACACCCACTGCATCCACGCTGTCACTGCCCTACATTATCCTCCATTATACAACACCCCCTTCATCCACGTTGTCACTAGCCCACATTCCCCTCCAATATACAACACCCCGTCATCCACGCTCTCACTGCACTACACCCCCCCCCCCCTTTATACAACACCCCCTTCATCCAAGCTCACTGTCTACACCCCCCCCCCATTATACAACACCCCCTTCATCCGCGCTGTCACTGCCCTACATTCTCCTCCATTATACAATACCCACTTCATCCACGCTGTCACTGCCCTACACCCCTCCTCCCATTATACAACACCCCCTTCATCCACGCTGTCACTGCCCTACATTCTCCTCCATTATACAACACCCCCTTCATCCGCGCTGTCACTGCCCTACATTCTCCTCCATTATACAACACCCCCTTCATCCACGCTGTCACTGCCCTACACCCCTCCTCCCATTATACAACACCCCCTTCATCAACGCTGTCACTGCCCTACATTCTCCTCCATTATACAACACCCCCTTCATCCGCGCTGTCACTGCCCTACATTCTCCTCCATTATACAACACCCCCTTCATCCACGCTGTCACTGCCCTACGCCCCTCCTCCCATTATACAACACCCCTTTATCCACGCTTTCACTGCACTACATTGCCACCCCCCCCCCCCCCATTATACAAGACCCCTTCAGCTACGTTGTCACTGCACAACATTCCCCTCCATTATACAACACTCCCTTCATCCACGCTGTCACTGCCCTACATTCTCCTCCAATATACAACACCACCGTCATCCACGCTCTCACTGCACTACACCCCCCCCCTCCATTATACAACACCCCCTGTATCCACGCTGTCACTGCCACACATTCTTCTCCATTATACAACAACCCCTTCATCCACGCTGTCACTGCCATAAATTCCCCTCCATTATACAACACCCCTTCATCCACGCTGTCCCTGAACTACATGCCCCCCCACCATGATATCACACGCCCTTCAACCCAGCTGTCACAGCCCTAAATTCTCTTCCATTATACAACACCCCCTTCATTCACGTTGTCACTACACTACATTCCCCTCCATTATACAACACCACCGTCATCCACACTCTCACTGCACTACACCCCCCCCCTCCATTATACAACACCCCCTTCATCCACGCTGCCACTGCCCTACATTCCCCCCATTATACCGCACCCTTCCCCTCACGCTGCCACTTCATCCAATCCTGCCCATGGTCGTCTCACCTCAATCGCTCTCATTTGTAACACTTTCATTATTAGCAACTCTCTGGAGACTTCACGAATCAGTGGCTCTCCTTGAACGGAATTGTTATTAACTTAAGGGTGTCGAGATGAACTGGTGGCTTTTCTTGGTGAATGGGCCAGGCTGCCACGGTACGTCTGCTTTCATGCCGCAAACGTTCATGTAAAGTAGTCAGGGAAATACTTTGGTCCTTCGAGGTGACACATTATGGAACCTTCATTAATCAAGTCCGTCTATTTCTCCTTACACCTTTCTGTTTCACTTACTGCTTTCACCGTCGATATTCCGCTTTATTGCTCTCTGGTGTTCGATATTGCCATACATGTATCTCTACTTTATCTCGCCTTCGTCTCCTCATACAAATATATCCTCGGACATTTTTGCGTTCCCTTTAGAATATTTCGCTATCTCTGTAATTCTCATCTTGGATCACGTTTCATTTCACTTTCTCTCATGGTACCGCCGGCTTAAATTGCCACCTTATTCTCGGATGTATTGTATGTATTCTCATATTCTCTGTCGTCTCATCTCTCCTTATTGTAATTCTTCGCCCCGTCGCATCCACTGTTTCGTTCTTATCGAAGTTCCTGTCCCATCCTTGGTCTTTCGACGTCGCATCCTCTTGTTACTGCATCGTTGTTTTTTCCCCTGTCTCTTCTGAGCCCTTACCATTTGTCTCTCTCAAGTTATGTCGTTTGGTTCTTCGTGCTTACTGTCTCTCGGCATCGTTGTATTTTTCCCGTCCCGTACCATTTGTTTGTCTCAGGTTATGTCGTTTGATTCATTTGTCTCGCACTGTCCTCGCTGTCCTCGCTACCACTGTTGCGCTTTGTCTGTGGCGTGTTCCGTCTCTGGTTGGGGTGATTGTGGGTAGGGTAGGTCTCTGGGTAGGGAGGTCCTGACTCTCTTGGGGCAATACGAACGTTGTACATTATCAATGTCCTGCGGCGGCCGGCCATTCTGCAACTACCTTGTGAAATTTGGCTGACATTTTGCAATGGACGGGCACTTTGCCATGGACGGACGTTTGCAACCGGCCGACGTTTTGCAACTTTCGGACGTTTTATAAACGGCGGCGTTTGCAATGGGATGACGTTTTGCAAAGAGGGGGTAAACTTTGGGCGGACATTTTGCAAACCTCTCTGTCATGTCGCTTGTCCACGTCCGTGCGACTCCATTCAGATATCAATGGTAACCTGGTAACTTGACCGACATGTGGCGGAACCGCCCTGTGAGAAAGGCAACATCTTAATGTGCAGTCGTGACACCGTTCTAGCGAACTGGTGTACCGGGAGGGGCTGGGGAGGGGGTGGAGGGGGGGGGGTGCATCGGAGTGGAAAGGGAAACGCCATTATGTAGGTACTCGGGGTGGAAAGGGCAACGCCATTATGTAGGTGTTGTGGGCCATTGTGGTGGGTTGTGTGTGGCTAACATATCGGTTACCAAGACGACGTCATCTATTCTGCCAGGAGGCTTTTTCCTCCCATGTCTTCGGGTACCCACCCCGCGTTCCGGGGTCGTCAGGCCACACGGAGATAGATGGATATAATGTAGTTTTAACAGTACACCACGCGGTTGACGTTTTAATGCAAAGCGGTCGCGAGAATGTGAAACACAACTCAGAATATGAAATCCTCCAGTCCCAGTCCACGAATTGTCCGTGTGTTCCCAAATCATTTAAACATGGAATATTTAGACAATGCACGAATGAGACCCAGTTGGTGATGATCACTAATTAAACCGCAATTGCCCCATTTGACAGAACCAAGACGGTAATCTCCATGCTCCTTGGCTGTTGTTGTTGTTGCCCTGAACATTAGTCCTGCATGATGTGAACCTACGCTATGTAAGACACCGTTAACATGAGACGCGATGACGACCGAGACGACGACGAGTGGCAAATCGGGTAATAAGCTCTGAAAGGGACGGTGAAAAACAACGCGTGGCTTGCTTAATGGGAGGTTGGGTAACAGCTGCGTTTCCACTTAGCATACCTGTTGCGGGTTAAGAGGATTCCCTCCCCGGAAACCCGTTCCCTGGCATGTGGCCATAGCTAGGGGCTGACGGAGACCATACAATCCTCCCCCCCCCCCCCGCCCCACCCCCACTCCACTGACGCTGTCATGTTCCAGGGGTCAATTAAGTGGACTGGGCGATAAATCACACCGACATTGCGGTCCAACCGGTGTGTTTTTTTGCGTTCGGAGTTCCAGCCTCTTTTATAGCTTTTCGCTAGGACGTCATAAAAGGGACCGCGATTTGTCACCTCCGCCTCAGTATAATGATCTCTTCTGTCGGCGTCACAACTCGTCTTTTAGTGATGTCCCTACGGTGCCAGGGAAATAGAACCCGAGACCTCGATTGGCCATATTTATTCCCGGCGTCACCGCGAGAATGGAACCACTCTGTTCTGCACGAATTAGTTACCGTTTTGGCGGTGCTGTTAACGTGATAATCAGTATTGCGCACTAAACATTTACAATATTTTTACTGGCGGGATGCACGGAAGATGTTTTCGAACGTCCTATATATATAAATATGGGATAGGCTTGATTTATATATTAGTCTATATTTTCCTTTGGGATTCGGGAGAGGCTCGCCTGTGTCGGATTTCACGAACACAGTTTAGCCGGCCGCCGGGTTTAGTCGGCTAGTTACCATGTAACGGATAAGCGATTTTAGTCGACAAAGCCCCGTAGCCGGCTAAACTATGTACGCTGATAAGAAGGCTGAGCTGTAGATGATCGCGGTCGAGGGTTCGCGCCCTGGAGTCTGCATCAAAGTGTGTCTCTAGTACTTTAGGCACGCGTTGCCTTCATCCGGGTCGTCGTCGTCCAACATGAACCAAGAGGAGTCCTGCGGCCTAAACTCGTCTTGATAACTGATATGAGCGGCTGGTATGACAAATTGTTATTTCATCGTCCAAGATGAGAGCTTGGCTCAATTTAGCCTTAATTCATGTGCACATATATCGCTAAAACACCAACATTTTATGCACCTTTTTTTTGGACTGAAGAGATGAATCGAGAAGACCAAGTGATCAAGCGGAGATAAATATTTAACACCAGCACGTTCAGTACTAGTTAAAGAACGATCTGGACTGCATTCGGGAATGCATTCAGGAATGCACGATAGCGAGTTCTTCAACGTACTTATAAACTTGTTATTACAAGGCATTAGTTCTTCTCGCGATTTGCGTGGTTCATTTTCCCTGTCTGTGCACAAGAAATCGACTATTGTATCAATCGTAATGCACGACTAATACGCGAGTTAGTTTTATGGAAACTTTTAAAATAAAAGAACTAATGCGCCAGTCAATGCAAAGCCCCAGTAGTAGACATATTGGTCTAAAGCCATGTCTAACTTCCCTGAAAATAACTCCCGCCGTATAAGAGTATAATCAGGGAATCAACGCTTTTACTTTAAATTCGATCATCGATTTATGCTGTGCCCTTTGTAATAGGATTTATCATGCACCATTAAACACACATGTGGCACCGTCAGTATAAATTGCATGACCAATGTCATACCATCCACCCTAAATATGGGGCACCGGAAATATATGTCTATTTAAATTGTTCTTTCTGATCTTAACACCCACTGGAGCTTAACAGTGACATTGCGTTGTTTGTCTGGAAAGTTCTGACAATATCAGACCAGCAAGCTCTTCTCAGCTCAGCCGAGGACGAAGCGCGAGGACCCATTGTTATCCGGTAATGTCTTTTTCCGAGTACATTAATTTATGTAAAATCCACGCCTTTATTACTCAAACACATTACATTGCAGAAAAATAATGTCATGAGAGAACAATGGAGCGACGTCACCAGTGGATGTTACTAATTACACCTTGACACATAGCGGAGTCAATATTGACAACAACTGTTTATTATCAAGACAAAGCACGATTCGTCGTTCTTTATTTAAATAACGCACAATAGCTATAAAGTTTCGTTCGCCATGACTTCCGGTTTACCCATTTTGGGGACAAACAAACGCGGATTCGGAACGAGTTTAGAATCACTTCTCACACTGGTATCCTGACTATGTGTGACGTAGGCGCGACGTATATGTTACGCAAAGAGAGAGACTTGGAACCAGACTACCTGCGCAAAAGCCACGCGCCGAGGGGTGGGTCCATTGCGGAAGGCCTAGCGATATGAATAAGAATATTTAAGAAATATAGCTGAACAAAACGGATAGACGACATATTTTTCATTCATTTGCGTCATCAGAATGACGAATATTTGTTACGACGGGACAACACGGCTGATGCCTGTGTATATCCTACGGTCAAACAGTACACTTACAAAGAATGATAAAGATTGGTGTTTTCGTGATCCAAAAGTGATACGAAAACATTCAACTGGTCTTATTTTATCTTTACCATGTGGTTTAATGACGCATCCGTGTGTTGTTTCTCCATGCACTGCACATTTTGACAGCGGAATGGTTAAGTCGATCACTTGCTCTCGCCATTTTTGTTACCGCGGATGCACGTGAAACTCTGTAACTGAACTGGCGAAAGCCCGGGTGCAGGGCCAAATTTAGAACGCTATTTTTAGCTTTGGAGTATTTTGAAGACGGATTTTTCCTTGTATATACCCAAAGTTCTGCGCTTCATCGCCTTCAAATATTTTAACGTATACCTTCCATAGCCATGTTTAGCGCAATGGTACTCATAGACTTTAGAATAAACCTGGAAAGAAATTGCGTTATGGCTGCCTATACTTCACATAGAGCACGTGTGTTTGTTTGTCCCCAAAACTGAAGTCTCGCGGCCGGATCGCGAGAACTGTATAGCGATATAGCTTTTAGATGTAGGTTTAGATGTTGTAGCGGTCAGCTTATGACTGAGAGAGGCAGCTAACCTGATATACCCAGAGAAGAAAGATTGTGCCCATATTGCCAGAAAAAGTGTCAGCTTTATACCAATGTCAGGGGGAAATATATCAATAATAGCTTTTACAAGCATCCATCAAAATTGTATCCGACTTATGTGAGCAACTGACGAGAAAACTCTATACGGGATCTGTAAGTTTATAATTTCCGCATTTAACAGGAGGGAACAAGAGGGGTATTAATGATGTGGCCGAGTTGATTACTATAGTGGATCGTTGTGTTTATGTTTTTATCCTGAAAGCTTTTGTAATTTGTACCAGGGCTGGAGGCCAGCCACAGCACGGAATAAATATACATACATAATTATGAGTAGTGATGAGTCCGTTAGTTCGAGTGAAATATTAAACGCACCCCCTGCATGGGCTAGATTGGTGGATTGGTGCCCTTTAAGGGCCTGCCAACTGATACGGCCATATTTAGGTTTTACTGGGATAACGAGGCACTACGGTGTGTACGAGTCGCCACGTCCGTTGGTAACTACAGTAAACTTCAGCGCAGAGCTACGTTGTATGCGACCACATAGGCCTGCGCTACACCGTAAACCATGGCGCCATTTGTTGCCAATTTCGAGCGCGATGTCGGTTAGTCGCTAGCGACATGATAGTGGATAGGAGTTAGGTGGGTGGCGAGTGGGGGTTGGAGGGGAGGGGGGGAGGTCCATTGCGTTACACGACTACTGATCCAGGACTTTGATTGACGAAAGCGTTGTTGTGAATTTTGAGAAATCGGGTACGGGTGGCAGAGGGAAAGCGGGCGCTCTGAAAACCGTCGACGGCCACTGAAATGATGCGAACTGTGCTTAACGCTGAGCAATTGTTGAGAAATGGCCCTAATCTTTCAGCAAATTGCCAAACCTTGAGCACACGCCATCCTCCCACAAATAAAGCTTTGAATAATACCGATATGTTTTGCATACGGACGCCGCCACGGCAGATGCTTTTCGGGTATGACTGATGTGAACTACTTTTTATAACGGCAAGTATGAGTTTGGCATGCATGCATCATTACGTACGTGGCGCAGACCGAAAGTCGAAACCCGGCATCAGGTAAAGCCTGGGCGGGGAAAAAACACAGGGGGGTATTTAGGGAAAGGTTTAACGAGCATGGCGCCTGAGTTATTGCATATCTGCACCGATCTGTAAAGACAATTCTCCGTTGTGGTGGTGTCCCAAATACCGCTCCCGAGCCTTATGTGTAAGGTAAACCGGCTCCGAACGCCTACGAAACACCACCGAAGAGCTAAATTTACGGCAAACACCATTACGTCAATCGCTAGCCGACAAGGGGGTCGCCAAAGGCTGCTGTGCGACAATGGCGACATAACTAATCCGCACTCTGCCGGCAGAGGGAGGTCGTTCCTCGCATCACTTCTGCCCCACGTCAGCGGTCACCTCACGGTTGACCCTAACGGTCTTGGGGTCACGAATGGTTTTAGAGTTTTTTTTTAGATTGAATATTTTATTATCGATGCAGCATTTGAGAAATATAGACACTCTGTGGTGGCATGATCACAGTGGGGTTAAGCGAAAAAAGATTTCAAAATGACACGGGGTCAAGCACTCGTAACGCCCTCTGCCGGGATATCGAGCTAATCCGGGCATCGCTTGGCATCCACGAGGTTAGTCTATATTTCAGTTTACATCAGTATCGAACTGGTGTCACAATTAATTCCACATCAGACACCTGGAGTGCAGAAAAAAAAATGAAAAAGAAGCTCATTATTTGTTTAAATATTGCGGCGGTATTGTGAAGAAATAAATACTCGCTTTGGGAAGGCAGCCTATTCTAAGTAGCCTGCTGTATGGCAGTGAAACGTGGACTACATATTGTGGCCAGGAACAAAGTTAAACAACTTTCATCTTCGTTGCCTGCGAAACATTGCAGGCATTTTTTTGGCAAGACAAGGTAAAACATGCCGACGCGTTAGCCAGGGCCATCCTCCCGAGCATTCTTGCTCTTGTGAAACTACGACGTCTCCGTTGGCTAGGAAACGTTCATCGAATGCAAGATGAACGCATTCCAAAGGACGTGCTCTACGGTGAGCTTGCCGATGGCAAGGGGCCAACTGAACGGCCAAAGCTCAGGTTTAAGGATGTTTGCAAGCGTGACATGAAGGCTTTCGGCATCCATAAAAATCGATGCGACAACTGCGGGAAGCTCTGTCGGTCACAGAGAGGCTTGTTCAGTCATAAGCGCAAATGCTGCGACGCAAATCGTATTACTTGAAATCAAACAAAACTGCAAAATCCATCGTCTTTCGTAGACGGACGGATGCCAACCATTGTGAATGCTCTTGCACACGACACTGATGAATAGTAGACTAGTAGGATTGCGATGGGGATTGTTCCCTAGATACTGCTTCCAATAGACATAATGCGTGATAAGCTAATAATAGCAGTAACAAATAATATGTAACAAACGGCACGGTAGACGTCATTACACCGACCGGCAAGGTTTTCTGGACTCCAGGTCCGTGTGGAACATTTTTGCTCACCCAACGACCTGCTTATGTGACATCTATAGCAAGACATGTCAACACTTCTTGCCTAGCCATATAGTTGTCCACATTCACGTCACCCGTGCCTTAACGAAGCGCTTCTGACAGTCACAAGACCAGACCAGAGCGTCAGACAAAAACATCAGGCAAGGATACCAGCGTCAGACAATTGCCTTAGACAAGATCGTCAGACACAAGCATCAGACAAGGATAAAAGCGTCAGACAAGCGCCTCAGATAAAAGCGTCGGACAAGCGTCTCAGCCAAGAGGGTCAGAGAAGCCCCTCAAACAAGAGCGTCAGACAAGCGCCTCAGACAAGAGCGTCAGACAAGAGCGTCAGACAATCGCCTTGGACAAGCGTCTCAGACAATCGCCTCAGACAAGCGTCTCAGACCAGAGCGTCGGACAAGTGCATCGGACAAGCGTCTCAGACAAGAGCGTCGGACAAAAGCATCGGACAAGCGCCTCAAACAAGAGCGTCAGACACGCGCTTCCGACAAGAGCGTCAGACAACAGCATCAGACAAGATTAAACCAGCTTCAGACAAGCACCACAGACAAGAGTATGGGACAAGCGGCCCAAACAAGAGCGCGACACAAAAGCATCAGACAAGGATGTCAAACAATATAGTTTGACGAGGAGGCGAGACAAGAACAACTAGAACTGCGGACAAGATCAAACATGACCGTCAGGCAAAAGCGACAAACAAAAGCATCAAACAATTAATGGCGTCAGGCGAGAACGTCAGATCAAAACGTCAGACAAAAGCATCAGACAAAAGCGCCAGATACGGGAGTCACACAATGGCTGCAGATAGAGGCGTCAGACAAGAGCGACAGGCATGAGCGTCAGACAGAAGTGCCAGATAATAGGGTCAGTCAAGAGCTCAGACAAAAAACTTGTCTCCTCACAGCGTGATGCGATTAGCGTTTCTTACGAACTTGCGGCAGGACAGCGGATATATCAATAGTCTGCTGTCGGGGCAACGTTTCGTGGAAGCCATAAAATAAGTGTATGCATTACAATGTAACAGGAGAAAGAGAACAGCGGCAAAGCGTAAAAATGGTGTGTCGAGGATAGTCCTATGAACGGGTGGGTTGTTGTGGGTGGGTCGTGGGTGGTTGTGGGTGGGTCGTGGGTCGTAGATTGTTGTGACTGGGTCGTGGGTTGTTGTGGATGGGTCGTGTGTTGTTGTGACTGGGTCTCGGTTCGTGTGTTGTTGTAAGTGGGCTTTGGGTCTTGTGTTATTGTGGGTGGGTCTTGGGTCGTGTGTTATTGTAGTTTGGTCGTGTGTTGTCGTGGGTTGGTCGTGGGTCGTGTGTTGTTGTGGGTGGATGGTTGGTCGTGTGTTGTTGTGGGTGGGTTGTGGAGCGTGTTTGTTGTGGGTGGGTCGTGGGTCGTGGGTTGTTGTGGTTGGGTCGTGGGTCATGGGTTGTTGTGGTTGGGTCGTGGGTCGTGTGTTGTTATGAGTGGGTCTTTGGTCGTGTGTTATTGCGGTTGGGTCGTGTGTTGTCGTGGGTTAGTCGTGGGTCGGGTGTTGTTGTGGGTAGGTCTTGGTTCGTGTGTTGTGGTGGGTGGGTCTTGGGTCGGGCGTTGTTGTAGGTGGGTCTTGGGTCGGGTGTTGTTGTAGGTGGGTCTTGGGTCGTGTGTTGTTGTGGGTTGGTCGTGGGTCGGGTGTTGTTGTGAGTGGGTCTCGGGTCGTGTGTTGTAAGTGGTTCGTTGGTCGTGTGTTGTTGTGGATTGGTCGTTGGTCGTGTGTTGTTGTATGTGGGTCTTGGGTCGTGTGATGTAAGTGGTTCGTGGGTCGTGTGTTGTTGTGGGTGGGTCTTGGGTCGTGTGTTGCTGTGAGTGGGTCTCGGGTCGTGTGTTGTTGTGAGTGGGTTGTGGGTCGTGTGTTGTTGTGAGTGGGTCTTGGGTCGTGTGTTAATGGGGGTTGGTCGTATGTCTTGTGTTGTTATTGGTGCGTCGTGGGTCGTGGGTCGTGGGTTCTTGTGGTTGGGTCGTGGGTCGTGTGTTGTTGTGAGTGGGTCTTTGGTCGTGTGTTATTGTGGTTGGGTTGTGTGTTGTTGTGGGTGGGTCGTGGGTTGTTGTGTGTGGATCGTGGGTCGTGTGTTGTTCTGAATGGATCTTGGGTCGTGTTTTGTTGTGAATGGGTCTTGGGTCGTGAGCTGTAGGTGGGTCTTGGGTCGCGTCTTGTTGTGGGTTGGTCGTGGGTTGTGTGTTGTTGTATGTGGGTCTTGGGTCGTGTCTTGTTGTGAGTGGGTCGTGGGTCGTGTGTTATTGTGAGTGGGTCTTTGGTCGTGTGTTGTTGTAAGTGGGTCTTGGGTCGTGTTTTGTTGTGAATGGGTCTTGGGTCGTGAGCTGTAGGTGGGTCTTGGGTCGCGTCTTGTTGTGGGTGGGTCTTGGGTCGGGTGTTGTTGTAGGTGGGTCTTGGGTCGTGTGTTATTGTGGTTGGGTCGTGTGTTGTCGTGGGTTAGTCCTGGGTCGGGTGTTGTTGTGAGTAAGTCTTGGGTCGTGCGTTGTTGTGAGTGAGTCTGGGTTCGTCTGTTGTTGTGGGTGGGTCTTGGTTCGTCTGTTGTTGTGGGCGGGTCTTGGGTCGGGTGTTGTTGTAGGTGGGTCTTGGGTCGTGTGTTATTGCGGTTGGGTCGTGTGTTGTCGTGGGTTAGTCGTGGGTCGGGTGTTGTTGTGGGTAGGTCTTGGTTCGTGTGTTGTTGTGGGTGGGTCTTGGGTCGGGCGTTGTTGGGGGTGGGTCTTGGGTCGGGTGTTGTTGTAGGTGGGTCTTGGGTCGTGTGTTACTCTGTGTGGGTCGTGTGTTGTGGTGGGTTGATCGTGGGTCGGGTGTTGTTGTGAGTGGGTCTCGAGTCGTGTCTTGTTGTGAGTGGGTCTTGGTTCGTCTGTTGTTGTGGGTGGGTCTTGGTTCGTCTGTTGTTGTGGGTGGGTCTTGGGTCGGGTGTTGTTGTAGGCGGGTCTTGGGTCGTGTGTTACTCTTTGAGGGTCGTGTGTTGTGGTGGGTTTGTCGTGGGTCGGGTGTTGTTGTGAGTGGGTCTCGAGTCGTGTGTTGTTGTGAGTGGGTCTCGAGTCGTGTGTTGTTGTGAGTGTGTCTTGGGTCGTGTGTTATTGTGGGTGGGTCTTGGGTCTGGCGTTGTTGTGGGTTGGTCGTGGGTCGTGTGTTTCTGTGAGTGGGTCTCGGGTCGTGTGTTGTTGTGAGTGGGTTGTGGGTCGTGTGTCGTTTTGAGTGGGTAGTTGGTCGTGTGTTGTTGTGAGTAGGTGGTGGGTCGTGGGTTCTTGTGGTTGGGTCGTGGGTCGTGTGTTGTTGTGGGTGGGTCGTGTGTTGTTGTGGGTGTGTCATGTGTTGTGGGTAGGTCGTGTGTTGTTGTGGCTGGGTCGTGGGTCGTGTTGTTTTGGGTGGGTCGTGGGTAGTGGGTCGTGAATCGTGGGTCGTGGATCATGGGTTGTTGGTCGTGGGTCGTGGGTCGTGGGTCGTGGGTCGTGGGTTCCCGGCTGTGTGTTGTTGTGGGTGGGTCGTGGTTTGTTGTGAAGGGGTCTTGGGTCGTGTGTTGTTGTGAGTGGGTTGTCGATCCTGTGTTGTTGTGAGTGGGTGGTTGGTCGTGTGTTGTTGTGGGTGGGTCTTGGGTCGTGTGTTGTTGTGAGTGGGTTGTCGATCCTGTGTTGTTGTGAGTGGGTGGTTGGTCGTGTGTTGTTGTGGGTGGGTCTTGGGTCGTGTGTTGTTGTGAGTGGGTTGTCGATCCTGTGTTGTTGTGAGTGGGTGGTTGGTCGTGTGTTGCTGTGAGTGGGTCTTGGGTCGTGTGTTGTTGTGAGTGGGTTGTCGATCCTGTGTTGTTGTGAGTGGGTGGTTGGTCGTGTGTTGTTGTGGGTGGGTCTTGGGTCGTGTGTTGTTGTGAGTGGGTTGTCGATCCTGTGTTGTTGTGAGTGGGTGGTTGGTCGTGTGTTGTTGTGGGTGGGTCTTGGGTCGTGTGTTGTTGTGAGTGGGTTGTCGATCCTGTGTTGTTGTGAGTGGGTGGTTGGTCGTGTGTTGTTGTGGGTGGGTCTTGGGTCGTGTGTTGTTGTGAGTGGGTTGTCGATCCTGTGTTGTTGTGAGTGGGTGGTTGGTCGTGTGTTGTTGTGGGTGGGTCTTGGGTCGTGTGTTGTTGTGAGTGGGTTGTCGATCCTGTGTTGTTGTGAGTGGGTGGTTGGTCGTGTGTTGTTGTGGGTGGGTCTTGGGTCGGGCGTTGTTGTGGGTGGGTCTTGGGTCATGAGTTGTTGTAGGTGGGTCTTGGGTCGTGTGTTGTTGTGGGTGGGTCGTGTCTTGTTGTGGGTTGGTCGTGGGTCGTGTGTTGTTGTATGTGGGTCTTGGGTCGTGCGTTGTTGTAAGTGGGTCCTGGGTCGTGTGTTGCTGTGAGTGGGTCGTTGGTCGTGTGTTGTTGTAAGTGGGTCGTGGGTCATGTGTTGTTGTGAGTGGGTCTTGGTTCGTGTGTTGTTGTGGGTTGGTCTTGGTTCGTGTGTTGTTGTGGATTGGTCGTATTTTGTTGTGGGTGGGTGGTGGGTCGTGTGTTGTTATAGGTGCGTCGTGGGTCGTGGGTTGTTGTAGTTTGGTCGTGGGTCGTGGGTTGTTGTAGTCTGGTCGTGGGTCGTGGGTTGTTGTAGTTTGGTCGTGGGTCGTGGGTTGTTGTGGTGTGGTCGTGGGTCGTGCGTTGTTGTGCGTGAGTCGTGGGTTGCGTGTTGTTGTGGGTGGGTCGTGTGTTGTGGGTAGGTCGTGTGTTGTTGTGGGTGGGTCGTGGGTCCTGTGTTGGGGTGGGGTGGTGGGTGGTGTTGCTGTGGGTGGATCGTGGGTCCTGGGTAGTGGGTCGTGGGTCGTCAGTCGTGAGTGGTGGGTCGTGGATCACGGGTCGTTGGTCGTAGGTCGTGGGACGTGAATCGTGGGTCGTGGGTCGTGGGTTTCCGGGGAAGAGTGTTATTGGAGATCGAATAAAGCTAAGCCTTCGCGCCTCTATTGCAGCGAGTAACAAGGAAAGGGCTTTCGTTTGTAATCACCTAATCACAATGATAAAGAGAATGATGAAGAGAACCCGAAGCGGACACATTGTATTATCGATACCTCCGCCCGAAGCGATTCACATATAAAACGGTTTGCATCTTTCAAATTGTCATCACGAAATCCGCGTACTATAATGCTGCCCCTTAAAATGTGTTGGAAACTGGACGCCCTTTATCCCACTGTTGCGGTTCTGTTAACCAGGCGGGGTTGGTCTCCGTCTCTGCGGCCAACCCATTACAATGGCCACTTTAAGCTGTTGGGATCTACACTCAACCTTTTAAGAACATTTCCTCGGATGGGCTATTAACGTGGTCTCCAAGGGGAGCCCCAGTTTTGAAAGTGACGCCACAAACCGTGTCGTAAATTTTTTTTTCCGGTGGAAACAGTTCCCGGGGTGTTTTCTAAAGGCCGATGAGACGGCGATGGTGCGCGAAGGAAACCAACCTGTCACGTCGCATCCGTCGAAATTGTTTGCCGAGAGCGTTAATCAGACTTCGGAGTCGTAACTGCCTCGGGTTCTGAGGCAAAAGTTACCCTGGAGGGAAGACTTATGGGAATAAAATGTTTTCATTTTCCTGGAAAAAAAGATGAAGCAAAGATGCAGCGTTACCCTTGATCAGGGAGGGTGAGGCGGGGGTTAATGTGTTAATCTGATGTGACGTCCAATTGTGAACTATGACGGGCCAGCATTGCATCGGGTAGCGGGGACGGGGAATGGGTAGCCTCCCCCCGCCGCCCTGCCACACTCCCCTGCAGTTACCGGTCGCCCAGCCCCTTGTCGTAAGTTTTCCGCGCCAGCCCAGCCTTGGTCTGCAGTATTGCAAGCGCCTTGGTCACGCTGCTAACGTTCGCCCCGAAATCCATGGTGACGACACCAATAATAGCGCAATGCGGGCCCTTGATATCTATAAACAAATAGCGTGGATTGCCATTTCATTTCAGCAAAACTATCCATGCGTATCGAACACGTTTGCTGTCGCTATCACCTAATAATTAATTACGAACATTTAAAATCGTCGACGTTGGACAACCTCAACAGGGGATCCAGGTTACGGGCCATGTACAATCATAATGTCGCTCACCAACCTGTGTTGGGGACTTTTATCGTGACATCAACCCAACATGACAAGATTAGTGGCCCGGGAATGAAAAGAATGAACTACCCTCTAAGGCGATGGAAAGATAGACGGTGTCGTTCAGTTATTGCCATTGCTATGTGATATAATGCAATCCTTTTTTTGCGTTGATATTATCTTAAGTCACAATTGGAATGACTTCATCATAATAGTATCCGTCTGTCAAAATATTTGATCAAACGATCATGGAACCCATGATGTTTTTATGGACGAGGCACTGCGTGTAATAAATGTCTACATTCTGCAACTGTAAACAGACCGACAGGTCATAGCACACGATGTCCGTGGCTCGCCTCGACATGTACATACACTCACTATAGCACGCTAGGCATGGCGAGTGAGACCAAGCGTCTGGAAACGGCTATACAAATATCAATGAAAGTTGTGTTTTTAATCTGGCTCGCGTTCCAAGCATTATTGCCCGAATAACTCCGATGGACGAAGAGAAGACTATGACGGTCTGATCACACGATGACTCAGCAGGTAGCGTGTTCAGCCATTGTGCTCTGCTATGCCAGCCCATGCAGCCATCTTAGTTTATATGTATGCAGAGTACACATATCATGCCTTTCTCCTCAAGGAGTAAGGGGCTACTGCCAAAGACAGGATTTCACTCTTGATCCCTTCCCGGACAGATCAGACTTTTTTCCCAGCGGTATAACCGCGTGCGACTTATGCATCTGCGTCGTAGTTCCGAACTGTTTCATATTGTAGACTCTTTGTGCCTCGTTTTCACCCTTGGCACCTTGACGATATCCCGATCAGACACGTGATAGTCTCTGTTCCATATACCCACGTAACTCTCGACTCCCATGTCCTGTTACAAGGCAACTCCTCTATGATATACACAACACCACCGGCGTACGCAGAGTAACCTGGAGTCTGGATGCAACAAGAACCCTGGACCAGGAGCATGGTACATATACAAGCTGCCGCTGCCTTGGTATAGTAAGTGAAACCAAGGCTGTGACTTCATGGAGCCTGACGCAACATGGGATACCTTTGAAGGACAGCGATGCCAGGTGACCAGATGTATCAGATACATAGACGGTATCGACAGAGTGGCACATGGTCACTCAATACCTTGACATATTTTGTTGCCTCACTATACGAGCAGACCTTACGCGGGGGACGACATGACGCGTTACCCTCAAAGCCGCGCAACTATGGATATGGCATTGGGTGAAAGATGAAGAGATGACCGCTGTAGCAGCATCCCACCTCATTCTTCAGAATTGCAATTGTTAATTCCAAATGAATAACATGGATGAGTGTCACCTCGGAAATATTATTAAACATTTGATGACAAAGCTTAATTAGCCAAGCACTGTTTAAAAGATACACGCTCTACTTCATGCATGTCATGCCGATGCTCGATCTATTTCATTTATGGATGCAGTCAAGCACGGTGTCGCTACGCAAGCTCCGCTTTTACCGCTGCTGTTGCCCGGGGACAAATTTCAGGATTCTTTAAAAACGGACAAATCAGCTGTACTTTCTTGCAGCATTATAATTTTTAAGAATAAAACATAAAAATAATGAGCTATGTGTGTCTAATACAGCTAAAATATCTTGTGTTCTTTTGCAAAAGTTATAATTGTGACTGAACTCTTTTTTTCTTTTCTTCGCCTGATACCAAGTGTTATTAGGCTTAGCCTGGATTTCCGGCACTAATTTGTACAAATGCACGACGTACTTTTCCCATCAATTTGCGTAGAGCCGCCCTGGAGATCGAGTGTGAAAATGCATTGAGGAAGTAGGCGACAACAGAGATATAATGAAACCCTAGCGGAGTGAGTGGCAGAGAGTGGGATGTAGTAACCCATGGCAATGAGCTTCCGGTTTCTGCACCGCTACTGGATGCAGCCATGATAGTCGTCCCAATGGGACAAACTAAAAACACCTTTTTCATTGCGATCTTTTTTCTGACGGAACGGTTTCATGTTCTCTCACCCTTGCGTCATTGTCAGCGTGTTTTTTAGCTAGATCGACGTTGGTTTACTTTTCGGCGCGGCCGGCGAAGGTGACACGGACAGATCTATCACCTGTCCCCGAACGTCGACATGCACGTTCACGCCCTCTGTCGCAGCCGGGCGCCAACAGGCAAACCCAATTCACCCGGCTGACTGCATCAACCACCTCCTCCCTCTCTCGGTCTCTCTCGCTCGTTCCTCCTCTTTCTCCACCCCCCCTCTCCCCCCCCCCCTCTCTCTCTCTCTCCCCGTTCAAGCTGCGTGGGAGACAGTGGTGATTGCCTGATGGGATAGTCAAGTCTGGTGTGCTCCCCATCGGGCGAACGCCCATCGGAGAGCAGTGTCCACATTTTAAACGCAGAAATTGGCCATCGACCCCCCCCTCCCCCCAAAGTGATGGCCGACAGTCCAGGCATTTCGGTCTGTTTTGCACGGAATTTTAAGCCAAAGTAATTAGCCTTCCATTGAAAAATTACTTGGACATCACTCGAGTACAAGGCACTCTGTCGACTGGCCGCTGTTTTTATGACAGCTCATAACATTTGACTTTTTGTAAATACAATAAATGAACTAAAGATATATCAATTTCTATGCTATGAGTTTTGCTAAATTCCTCCACCGAGACATGGTGTTATGAAGTATACTCTACAGTTTTCTGTGAAACGATGGTGCATTTTTTTTTGCTGCATGCACACGACAACATCGCTCGTTCTTTTGCTGCATGCACACGACAACATCTCTCGTGTCCTTGAATTTTGGTGTTGACAAAGTAGTAATTTATTGCCAAATTGGGACAACCCCCAACCCAGGGCCATGGTTGAGCTTGACAAAGGACCTCTTTCAGTCCGTCAAACATTAGAGTGCAATCGGGACAAGACATCTTTATATGATTACTTCACATTTACGCGTTGCCGTAAACAGGCATCAGACGCGGCACTGGCCTCACAATGCCGGGCCGAATGGCACAATGAAAATTTACTGCTTTAGCACGTCGGCTTTTCTCCAGAAAGCAACGCGGTAATAAGAAAAAATAATAGAGACAACCTACTTCTGGCGATTTGTCTCTAAGAGAAAACACGGGTGCGAGGACATAATAAGGGAAAGGCTTTACCGACTGCATCGGAAGAAAGAGTTATTCAACTCACTCACTCTGCCTGCAGACCAGTGTGGTGGCAGGTCTCTGCCTGCAGACCAGTGTGGTGGCAGGACTCTCTCTGCAGACCAGTGTGGTGACAGGCCTCTCCCTGAAGACCAGTGTGGTGACAGGCCTCTCCCTGCAGACCAGTGTGGTGGCAGGCCTCTCCCTGCAGCCCAGTGTTGTGGCAGGTCTCTGCCTGCAGACCAGTGTGGTGGCAGGTCTCTGCCTGCAGACCAGTGTGGTGGCAGGCCTCTCCCTGCAGACCAGTGTGGTGGCAGGTCTCTGCCTGCAGACCAGTGTGGTGGCAGGTCTCTGCCTGCATACCAGTGTGGTGGCAGGACTCTCTCTGCAGACCAGTGTGGTGACAGGGTTCTCCCTGCAGACCAGTGTGGTGGCAGGCCTCTCCCTGCAGACCAGTGTGGTGGCAGGCCTCTCCCTGCAGACCAGTGTGGTGGCAGGTCTCTGCCTGCAGACCAGTGTGGTGGCAGGTCTCTGCCTGCAGACCAGTGTGGTGGCAGGCCTCTCCCTGCAGACCAGTGTGGTGGCAGGTCTCTGCCTGCAGACCAGTGTGGTGACAGGCCTCTCCCTGCAGACAAGTGTGGTGGCAGGTCTCTGCCTGCAGACCAGTGTGGTGGCAGGTCTCTGTCTGCAGACCAGTGTGGTGACAGACCTCTCTCTGCAGACCAGTGTGGTGGCAGGCCTCTCTCTGCAGACCAATGTAGTGACAGGCCTCTCTCTGCAGACCAGTGTGGTGGCAGGACTCTCTCTGCAGACCAGCGTGGTGACAGGCCTCTCCCTGCAGACCAGTGTGGTGGCAGGTCTCTGCCTGCAGACCAGTGCGGTGGCTGGTCCCTGTCTGCAGACCAGTGCGGTGGCAGGTCACTGCCCTCAGAGCAGTGTGGTGGCACGTTTCTGTCTACAGACCAGTGTGGTGACAGGTCTTTGTCTGCCGACCAGTGTGGTGACAGGCCTCTGTCTGCAGACCAGTGCGGTGACAGGCCTCTGTCTGCAGACCAGTGTGGTGGCAGGCCTCTCTCTGCAGGCCAGTGTGTTGGCAGGTTTCTGTCTGCAGACCAGTGTGGTGGCACGTCTCTGTCTTTAGACCAGTGTGGTGACAGGCCTATGCCTGCCGACCAGTGTGATGGTAGGTATCTGTCTGCAGACCAGTGCGGTGGCAGGTCTCTGCCCTCAGACCAGTGTGGTAGCAGGTCTCTGCCCTCAGACCAGTGTGGTGGCAGGTCTCTGCCCTCAGACCAGTGTGGTGGCAGGCTTCTGCCTGCAGACCAGTGTGGTGACAGGCCTCTGTCTGCAGATCAGTTTGATGACAGGTCTCTGCCAGTGGCAGGCATCGGCTCGAAATTACCCATGACCGCTTCACGCCACTCGTGTCTGGTTAATTCCAGTGGGATGCATGCCACAGCGCAAACCATGACACATCGTGTCATTGCATAAAACAATCATACGCTAGACTTAGGCAGGAGTAGAAAATTAGCTATATCTATGCAAACATTGTTCTTCGTTCGACAGTCTTTATTGGCTGATCTCTGTTGATTTTATGAATGAAATAATTCAATATTTATTGGCGCGTGTTTGCCTGAGTAGCACACGTTAAGTATGCCAGAGCTACCTAAAGTGTGTTCCAATTTGCTCAATTTAGATCCTTACATCATTAGTATTGCGACGTAAGCACTATGTCGACGAAGAAGAGAAAGCTACCACCCAGAAGGAACGGTCACCGTTGATGTAGGACGAGTGGCAACTGTGACCGGAGTTTTAGTGATCACAAAAGTCTTATTATATAGCTTGGAGAGGTGTCGTGTCGTATAAATGGTGTCTTATATAAACCGCCGTCCGATGTTAAATCGGCTTTGCCTATAACATTATTGGTGTCCCTCTTTTGCCTGTACATCTATATACATAAAAAATATATCAAAGACCTTTCCTTGAGCATGTTATGGAATAAGTCGTGCGCCACAAGTTAAGGTCAGACGCTTGAAGTCACGTACATCGTGACTAGCTGGGCGGTTACCTTCCAGGAAGACATCCAACCCCACAGACAAATGAATGGGGTTTTTATGCCGCTGTTTAACCCACAAGGATCAAACTGGGCCAAGACGCACGCTGGAATGGGGAAGGGTGAGTCGATGAAACATGCCCCAGAGTAGGTGCCTGGGTCTGGGGTCGAACACAGAACCCATCGATCTGTGGTCTAGGGTCCAAGGGATCTTCTCCTTTTGCAAGCGTAGAAGGCGCTCATCGTGCCACTTGCACTCCCCGTCAAATGTGGACGCTTCACCACTCTAGTTGCTATAGGTCATCAACTTAAAAACCACTCCCCCACCTCACAGTTAGAGTTGTCTATTTGACTGCGGTCGACTGACAGACGAACGGGCCGCATACCGTTTGGTAATCTTAATCCCACGTTACAACACTCCATGGCTCGCTCAAACAAATGTCATTTTAAACTCTACTGCAAAAACGAAACAACATGTCTTCTCTACGTTAGGCGTGCGGTGCCTGTTGTTCCGCCATCGCTCAGTGCCCTTTAAAATTTTGATGGGGAGAATGGCCACCAGTATATGGACGATTTATGATGGCACTCACAGGGAACGCCATTAAAACTTTACGGAGAAACCTTTTCTCGCCCGAGGCGATTAGGTCTGTCGAAAAGGTCAACCCGTCTGGTTGAAACAAAGTAAGAGGCCACGTTTGTGCATGACACTAAGCCTCTGGCAAGAATGTGGCTCCGTATATATGCCCCCCCACCCCCCCACCGCACACCCGTGGTTATCCATATATCCATCTGAGAGGTGTGCCAGACCTGAATAATGGACATGGGCCAATTAATCATCATAACTATAGAACGACATAACAAATGTCTTAGCTGTCTTACTTTTAGCTTGTAACGTTTTTCGGTATGTCTGTTGTTTTTTCTAATTATTGAAAGGGTATTTTGTTCTCGAAGATCACTGTTTGTTGTGTTATATTGTTAGATGTTATCTTGCAGGCATGCGTCGTGACACATGTTATAGGCACATCCAGCCTCGATAAATCCTCTGTCTACACCTTGAGAGTCATATCCAGTGACACCATTCCTGGAAATAGTTTGATGTAACACCATAATTTTTACCAATTCCGCATGGTCCGTTAAGCATTTTGTATAAATTAATGGGCAAGTCATAAATGACAGAGAGCATTGGGTGTGTTTTGTTCTCTGCGGCAGGTCTTTGGCCAGCTGATTAAAACCGATAGTTTGAAACGCTTTCTTCGAAGATTTCTTTTTTAAATCACGACTTTATCGACCAAGGATCAGATCTGGTCAGCGATATCGTCAGGATAGTGGATTCTCTTCATTTTGTTACGTAATTCATTTCTTTATGTTGTACCAATTAGTGAGATGCAGTTTGGTATGCCAACTTAATATGCGTCAAGTAGCTTTCAACTGTTATTGCCATTCTGATGCGCGAAAAGGTAACCCTGTGCATGTTGGGCAAGTAACCAGAAAATGTAATACTTTAAATTTGTATTTGATGTTAAATCTCTTTGGGCTGTTGATGCATCTCATCCATTCTTCACAAGCAACTGATTTTCTCAAATGGGTATCTCTGTGCATGAAGTCATACTGGTTGGCTCATTACAATGAAGGGGGCCGATGGTTGTGACTGTCATACAAATGTGGCATAATTACAATGAATAAAGTCCAAGTTCGTGGATAAAGTCATAATGTTTTGTTCATTACAATAGAAAGATGTTGCTTCCCACTTGATGTGTCGTATCGTATCGTGACTACGCGCATTTATGACGATAATCGCATTTAAGTAAGCTGCCAATTTGAACGCGACGCCTACATATTGTGCGTGATTTGTGCTTGTGGCGTTGAAAACTGTGGTACATCATCACCGGCTGCGAATGCCGCTTGCTACACGAGTTCTGAGTGGATACGCCCCCATTTCCGACCTCACTGATGAAGATCTCACTGTTGCGGGCTCGTCAGTGCCTTTCATCGGGGTTAAGCGAGACACGCATAGTCAGTTATTATCAAGGAATAAAGCAGCCGGCCTAATGAGCAACGCTTTCATGCGGCAGGACATGACGCTGAGAGCTGGCCCATTGGACGGTGTTTTAATATCGTTCCTTGTTTCATGGCCGTATCTGGGAGAGGAGGTAGAAATTCAACCGGACTACAATGTCGCAGCCAAAACGCTACGCAGCCCAGCGGTACCAGTGGCTGAGTTATGTAACCATGGTATCATCCAAACTCGCGGTTGTGCTTAAAACACTTGGTTTTGAGTCATTCCCATGTATGTTTTTTCCCCTGTTTTATTCATTGCCGCTTTATAGTAACGTACTAGTTTATGCTGTAGGAACTTTAAGTAAGTATAGGCGATTATGTAATGAATTAATTTTTCCATTTCTGAACACTCTCTTTGTCTGTTTTTTACTGATTTGTGTGCCAGTGTCGCATTCGGTAACAAATATCATTCTGCTTTGCGGCGGTACATCTATCGATAACGTCAAGGTATTTGGGTTGCTTTATCCGTTTACAGCAACAACTTATTACGTCTTATGCAAGATCCCTGATGGTGAGATCACGACTTAAATAACAATGGTGTCGGGGATCAGAAATAAATAATAATATTGAGCCTACATATACATGTATCTGTGTTGCCATTGTCTGCTTGAAACAGAATGTAATAATAAAAATAATAGTAATAATAATAATAATAATAAAATCCTTTCTTTGCAACACTCAAGAACTAATGGCTTCATAAAAAAAGATGATCTTGCCCCATTGAGCGTCATTGTGGAGCTTGGGGCGTTGTTTTTCCACGATTAATATGGGATATGATGTGCCAGAATGTGTTTGCTGAATAGCAGCGCCCTGGCTTCCTGTACCATGCTGTAGGCACCAGACCGCAGATTAATACGCCGTGGGGTCGAATCCGTGCTCCGGCACCTAAGCTGGGGCATCGCCGTCCCGGGAGGTTCCTTGATCCAGGTTAGCCCTAATTTTCACAAAAGCGGCCTAAAACGAATTCAATTCTATTCAATTTTATTTCAAGTGAGGCTGGTTCAGTGAGGTAGAAAGAGAACTTGAGTCCTTGCAGCTCAGCGATTTTAACAAGCAGACTTATAACTGAATATACATCACACTCCATTGAACAACCTGTAATGCCGATAAATTTAGCCGAACACAAACTTGTTGTTATATATTCCATTGGTATGTCATCCAATCTCCGTGAAAATGTCACCAGAACTAAGGCCCTGCCGAGACTCCGTCGCTAAATTCAAGAACTAAGCCGCTAAGCTACCGAGCCATGAGGTCAATATATGGGAGGACTTCAGGGGGAAAGTTTCCACGCGTTCCTTCAATTGATCGGCCATCCGGCCTCGCCTCTTTTGTTCTTCATGAAATCATACGGACGGAATGTCACCGCCTTAAACATTCCTCATAAATCGGCGGAGGGGTTGACGTGAATGCCCCGCCAGCGGTAAGCGGACAGCCTGGACGGTGCGATCTGCTGACAGGAGAGCAAAAAATCGTAGGAGAAATATTCTGAGAGCGGATTGATGATGTGTCCCTATATATGGGTGTTATAAAAAGCCATTTCGAAATGTGATCGAACTAAAAATCTTGTGAAGTGGTGTGGAAAAATTAGTGATGTGGATAACATGGACGGTTGGTACCCCTCCCTCTCCCTCCCTCCTCCCTAACCTCTCCTCGCCCGGTGAACCGCCCATGGGGTTTCCATATGCATATGGAGGGTGGACCTCTTTCCCTCCATGTTGCCTTGGAGACTGTTGCCGAGGAAATCGAGCCTAGACTATTTTTCTTTGGGACTCATCACCCTTTCACACTCGGAATCTTGTATGCAGGCCAACGGTTATTATATAAATGGTGTCATGAAATGTCGGATTAACTCTCCGGGATTTGTTAGTGTCGCCTTCGCTGTGTCAGTGAAGTTTTAGCCCTTGTTTAGCCCTACCTCCATGCATCAATGTCAGTCTTGGCGAGAGCTGCAAGCATAGTAACTGATCTGTTACACCAGAACAATGCATCCTAGGAGATTATCTCATTATTCCCCTAACATAGTGAATCGACTAACATTATTGGCTTTTCCTCCACGAGCAACGAAGAAATTTTATTTAACTTCAAACGAAGACACTGTAATTTTTGTTATCAATAAAAGCATATCGCCAGTGCATTAAGTTGGGTGCACCCAAATGTCATCAAAACATTTGGTGGGCAGACACGGCTATCTTGGCAGACATTCATATTACATCACGTTGTTATCGCTTCAAGTGGCACACGCACAACCCTACCACAGGAAACGTACACACGTGCAACGAAGGAGAATACGCATGCGCAATGGGTAGATGAAGGACTTGAGGTGCGCCAGCGGAGAAAATAGGCGTGATTTTAGGCCTTGGGATTGGCGATTGGATCCCAGTAAGACAGAGGTGGAAGCGGGGAGGGGGAAGTGGGTAGTATTTGTAAGACGATTGGTTAGATTAACTTCGGGCAACTGCGGATCGGAAGGAGGAAATAGGGAGGTGGGGTGGGGGGGGGGGGTGGAGGGAGTAACCCTTGTGCCCTTTCGTCGTTTTTAGTAACAATTTTATTGTAGATAAATGTTGGACTCGTCCCAGCCCTTTCGAGCATATTCGTTCCCGAAATGTTTCACGCCTTTCGGTAGGGATTGATTTAAGCGGCAGTATTTGTAAGAACCCTTACCCTAACCCTAACGCCATCATCTGGTGGAAATGGGCCATTCGATTCGCAAGAGAGGCAGTTGGATATTAAATCGAGTTAAGACCTTTTTTTTTAGTTCGGCTGGTAGTAAAACAATTGCCTTTCTGCTAAAATTAAGTGTCGTTTTATTTATTTCACTTTCCTCAGAACGTGCCAGCACGTGTGTGCCTATCTAAAGCAGGGCAAAATTTCACCCCGAACCTTTTATATTTTAAAACCCCCAAATACTCCATGGGTGCCCATAAAGATAGAGGGTCCTGATCCGTCAGGCTGCATGACCGAAAGGACAAGCGACTTCTAGTTGGATTTACCGCTTACCGTCATGGGTTCCTTAGGTGGAGAAGTAAGCACCGAAAAAGCACAACATTGTAACCATATGTGAGTTTAGCTTTCTACCAGTTTAGCTGGCACTTCTTTGTGACGTCTCCTAGGAATCCCCCACCTCGACCCCCACGGACACGCACGCCCACACTAACCTAAACACACAACTTACATTATAGTGGATTGCTTCTTAAGCTTCTAATGAACTTGCCGTACCCAGTCTTCGTTCTGGCAGGACAGAAAAACTTTAAGATAACCACGGATGTTTTTGGCTGCTTTTCGATGCTTTGGTCTTTAAATAGGAAACGGCGAAACGACGAAGCGGCGTGCGTCACAATTAACCGAATATGGGACCCAGAGCCAGCACTCCAAGTGGCGCGTGGGTGGTGAGCCCAGTAAATCCGCGAGGCTCCCTCTAGGGGTTGGAGATCCACTTCAAACGGCCACGAACCTTCCCTCCTATAGCTCGCCCGTCAGTGGCTCGATGCATTGCCAAACGGCTATCACTTGAGCTCGTAGCGCAGTCCATGGGATCCACGAGGACTACTGTAACAGTGGTCCTGCCCTACAGGCCCTGGCTTGAAAGGCGGCAAAGACAACGTGCACACGTTATCACTGTGGCCATGTACGCCATGGTACGCGGCTGGGCCGACCTATTTGCTGCACCTTGCGAAATTTATGTGGTCTGCTTTGCGTCAAGGTAACGTCAGACGAAATTGACTAAATTAAAGCCAATTTTACACGAGGTTCAGACCTAAGTACATGACTATGCCATCGCCTACCAGAGGGTAGTGTAGCTCATGCAAACCTTGGTTGAAGGTATAACAGGACTGCAATTACGTGATACCTCGTTTCATCATTAACCGATCGGTTGAGTTAGCAATGATCACGCTACGCATATCAGATGGAAGTGGTGTTTTTACCAAGCTACTTATATATCACTGACCTCATTGCACCGCCACTCCACATCCATCTAAAGCTACCCATTATCAATTTATACAGTGTGTATATTTTGTTAAAGACAGTTGCTACAGTATATTGACAGCTACTGTAAAGATATGTACTGGAATGACAGGTGCTATATCGTATTGACAGCTATTGTAATAATAGGTACTGTAATGATATGCAATGTGTAATGACGTACTATAGGATGTCGACTGCTACGGTAATGAAATGTACTGCAATGATATGTAATGTAATGATATGTGCTATAGACTATTGACAGCTACTTTAACAATTATACAATTGGCCACGCTCCTTACGTTCGCCACGGAATCCATGGTGACGATACCAATGCTGGCGCAATGCTGACCAAAATATTATCTCAAAACGCAATTTGAATGACTTCATCATAATAATATCAGTCTGTCAAAATATTTGATCAGACGATCATGGAATCCAATGGAATGATGGTTTTATGGACGAGGCATTCAAGGCACGGCGTGTGATAATTGTCTACATTCTGCAACTGTAAACAGACCGACATGTCACAGCACGCGATGTCTGTGGCTCGCTTCGACATGTATTTACACTCACTATAGCACGCTAGGCACACTCGCGTCTGGAAAGGGCTATACAAATATCAACGAAAGTTGTGTTTTTAAACTGGCTTACGTTCCATCTTTTTCATCGAAGAGAAAACTATGACGGTCTGATCACACGATGACTCAGCAGGTAGCGTGTTCAGCCATGGTGCTCTGCTATGCCAGCCCAGGCGCCGGTGCATGGTTCAAGCCCCATCTTTGTCTATATGTATGCAGAATACACATATATCATGCCTTTCTCCTCAAAGAGTAAGGGGCTACTGCTAAAGACAGGATTTCACTCTTGATCCCATCCCGGACAGATCAGACTTTTGTCTCAGCTGTATAACCGCGTGCGACTTGTGCATCTGCGTCGTAGTTCCGAGCTGTTTCATATTCTAGCCTCTGTGTGCCTCGTTTTCACCCTCGTCACCTTGACAATATCCCGATCAGACACGTGATAGTCTCTGTTCCATATACCCCATTATCCGACTTTACAAAATCACATGGCCCATGTCTAATATCACCAGTCGGGGCAATTTCTACACCCACCCCAACTCTCGACTCCCATGTCCTGTTACCAGGCAACTCCTCTATGACATGCACAATACCACCGGCGTACGCAGAGTAAACTGGAGTCTGGATGCAACAAGAACCCTGGGCCAGGAGCATGGTACCTATACAAGCTGCCGCTGCCTTGATAGAGTAAGTGAGACCAAAGCTGTAACTTCATAGAACCTGATGCAAAATGGGTGGACAGTGGCACATGGTCACTCAAGATCTCGACATATCATGTTGCTTCACTATACGAGCAGACCTTACGCAGGGTGAAAGGTGAAAGATGAAGGGATTACCGCTGTAACGACATCCCACCTCATTCTTCGGACTTCAAACATTTGATAACAAAGCTTAATTAGCCATATACCGTTTAATAGATACACGCTCTACTTCATGCATGTCATGCCGATGCTTGATCTATTTCGTTGATGGATTAAGTCAAGCTCCCCGCACAGTGTCATTACGCAAGCTCCGCTTTTACCACTGCTGTCGGCCGGGGCCAAATTTCAGGATTCTTGAAAAACGGTAAAATAAGCTGTACTTTCTTGCAACATTATAATTTTCAAGAATAAAACATAAAAATAATGAGCTCTATGCGTCTAATACAGCTAAAGCATCTTGTATTCTTTTGCAAAAGTTATACATGTGACAACTCTTTTTTTCGTTTCATCAGCTGACACCGTGTGTTATTAGACTTAGGCTGGGTCCCAGTACTAATTTGTAGAAATGCACGACACATTGTTCCCATCAATTTCCGCAGCGCCGCCCTGGCGATCGAGTGTGAAAATGCATTGAGGAAGTAGGCGGAAACAGAGATATAATGGAACCCTAGCGGAGTGAGTCGAAGGCAGAGAGTGGGATGTAGTAACCCATTGCAATGAGCTTCCGGTTTCTGTACCGCTACCGCTAGCGATGATTGTCGTCCCAATAAGGCAAATTGAAAGCATTTTTTATTGCCATCTTTTTTCTGACGGAACGGTTTCTTGTACTCCTACCCTTGCTTCATTGTCAGCGTGGCTTTTAGCTAGATCGATGTTGGTTTACCTTTCGGCGCGGCCGGCGCAAGTGACACGGACATATCTATCACGTGCCCCCGAACCTCGGCATGCACGTTCACGCCATCTGTCGCACCCGCGCGCCAACCGGCAAACCCAATTCACCCGGCTGACTGCATCAACCACATCCTCCCTCTCTCTCTCTCTCTCATTCACCTCTCTCTATTTTTCTCTCACACCCTCTCTCTCTCTCCCCGGCCGAGCTGCGTGGGAGACAGTGGTGATTGCCTGATGTGATAGTCTAGTCTGGTGTGCTCTCCATCGGGAGAACGTCTATCCGAGAGCAGTGTCCACATTTTAAAGGCCGAAATTGGCCATAGAAAACCCCCGTCAAGTTAAAATCGAATGTCCAGGCATTTCGATCTGTTTTGCGCGGAATTTTAAGCCAAAGTAAGTAGTCTTCCATTGAAATATTACGCAGACGTCAGAGCATATTCCTCAGTTAGCTGTGAAATCATGGTGCATGTTTGCTGCATGCACACGTCAACACTGCTCATTGCCTTGACTTCTGGTGTTAACGCCGTTATTTATTGCCAAATGTGGACACCCCCCAACCCACGGTCTCTTATGCAGCTTACGTGGATGAGCTTGACAAATTACCTCTTTCAGTCCGTCAAACTTTAGAGTGCAATCGGAATAAGACATCTTGATATGATTACTTCACATTTACGCTTTGCCGTAAGTAGGCATTGTAGTAATATTGGGATTATTTACTTTGTGGATGAGTGTTATGTACGCGGAGGGATACACAATATTGATGTAGTAAACCAGCTTCCCGTGTCTCACTTCTCCATACACGACCGACCAATAAAGATCTAGTTTCATAAATGGTGCGAAAATGCAATGTAAACGTGACGGCGAATTGGCGAAGTAACCCATTTCTGGGTTACTTCGCAATGGCTCCTCTTCTCCATTTGTTTTTTCGGAGTTCTATCCTTCCACCGCTGCCACAATGTAATAATATGACCAAGTCTTATTTATGAAACTAGATCCATTTAATCCATAATGTACTGGCCGGAGAAAGAGAATTCGAGGCTATCACAGTCTCTCAAGCATCATTGGCAAATATGCGGCCAACATCAAGTTATGCAAGTGTCAATGAAATCAAGAAAACAAGACCATGCGGCAATTGTGGATTATATCATGCCCCACGATCCTGTCCTGCATTTTAGGATGAATGTCATGCATGCCATTTCAAGGGACACTGGAAAGAATTTTGTCGTAAATCACAAAGAAGTCGGCCAGACCAATGCAAGAAACCAAATCATCAAGGACAAAGGGCAAATAGTCAGCCTTCTTATATTAAGAATGGACCAAAGAAGACTGAACACAAAAAAACAACAGGCTGATTGTATCGATAAATCTGACAGTGACATTTTTGTCCAGAGCTACTATGCTATCAAGATAAGTGATTTGGCATTGAACCCTGTGCAAGCTAGGGGTGAAATATTTGCAAACCTCATCGCAAATTATGACTCACCGCCTGTCCATGGGCCAATACGTCTGAAAGTAGACACAGGGTCTGGTGGGAACACACTGCCTCTCAGAACATATCGTCAGATGTTTGGCTCTATACCACCAGAAGACATCCTGGGAAAGGAACCTTCCATTCAAATGAAATCATACAGCGGACACCCCATTCCTTGTCTTGGATCTATCACCCTTGGACTGAAGGCAACTGACGAATTAGCGTATCATCATCTCAAATTTTATGTTGTTGATGTTCCAGGACCAGCTATTATTGGTCTGCAAGCCAGTGAAGCTTTGCAGCTGATATCAGTGTCTGATTCGGCTCAACCGGTGTCCAAAGTGAAAATAGCTACAGTGGAAGAACTGCCGCAAGAAATATGTGACACAGCTGTCAGTGAGACCTATCCTATTCCATCTCCAGGAACAAAGATGAATAACATTCAAGATGTGAAATGGTGGTTCCCTGATTGCTTTGATAAAATTGGATCTTTCAAAGGAAAAGAACAACTTCATCTCAAGGCAGATGCAAATCCTCACATTGATCCCCCACGACGTTGTTCTGTCCACCTACGACAAAAAATGAAAGATGAACTGGAAAAGAAGGAAAAGGATGAAATCATCAGAAAAGTTACACATCACACAGATTGGTGCTCATCTCTGACCTACGCAAGGAAGAAGGATGGCATTATTCGTGTGTGTTTGGATCCACAGAAACTGAATCAAGCTCTCAAACGCTGTCCACATAAAGTGCCAACGGTAGAAGAAATAAACTCTACCTTTACCAAAGCCAAATTCTTCACCAAACTTGATGCGAAGGCAGGTTATTGGAGTGTAAAGCTCGCCGAAGCATCTCAAGAACTGACCACTTTCCGGACACCCTTTAGACGCTACTGCTTCAAACGTTTACCTTTCGGTTTATGTGTAAGCCAAGATCTGTTTCAACAGCATGTGGGCAGGATCATCGAACAATGCAATGGATGTCTCGGGATCTGTGACGATATCATTATCTGCGGTGAAACGGACCAAGAGCATGATCAAATCCTCATAAAATTCATGAAGATAGCTGGGAAGGAAGGTCTAGTCCTCAATTCAGCCAAATGTACTATAAAGACAAACAACATCTCATTCTTTGGCAGGTTATACACAGATAATGGTGTACTTCTAGATCTTGCGAAGGTAGAAGATATTGCAACCATGCCGACTCCGCAGGACAAACCAGATCTGCAACGATTCCTCGGGATGGTGACGTTTCTTGCATGCCATCTACCTCATCTTTCCAATCAAACTACAATCTTGCGAGACCTCTTGAAGGAAAATGTTCCATTTCAGTGGATGGAAGATCACCAAGCAGCAATCCAATGGGTAAACGAACTTGTTTCAACCAGTATTGGTTTGAAATACCTTGATCCAAACAAAGACATCACGCTAGAGGTTGATGCATGGATCAGAGGTCTCGGAGCAGCCCTGATCCAGAAAGAAGGTCCAGTAGCATTTGCCAGCAAAACCTTAAGTGCAGCTCAGGCCAACCATGGCCACCTAGAACGAGAATGCTTGGCTATTATTCATGGGATCCAACGATTTCACCATTACCTCTATGGACGCCATTTCACCGTGATCACTGATCATAAGCCATTGGAGGTCATATTGCAGAAACCTCTGCATGCAGCCCCGCCACGTTTGCAACGCATGCTAATCAAGATCGAGGGCTATGATTTCGACATCAAATATCAACCCGGTGTACAGCTGCAGCTGGCAGATACACTGTCCAGACTCCCTAAAAAAGAAAAGTGCGCCGAAATTGAGGCTCGATGAGCAGGCGGGAGAAATTCAGATGTGTGAAGTTAATAACATAGATCTAGATCTAACGCACTTTGCGCCAGCCCGGCAGGATCAAATTCGTCAAGCCACAACTGATGACACAGTCTTTCAAGGGTTAGCACAGGTTTTCTACACCGGATGGCCTGATAAACGTCAGGAATTACCTTCATTGCTACGTGATTTTTGGAGCTACAGGGAAGAACTAGCAGTAGAAAATGGCATCATATTCAAAGGTCGTCAAGTACCCATTCCCGAAATGCTTAGGAAGGATCTACTGTCTCAGCTGTACCTTGGTCACCAAGGTATAGAGAAGACGCGAGCATTGGCAAGGGAAACAATTTATTGGCCTAAAATCAACCAGGACATTGATAATCTCTGTAAGAGTTGCCCCTATTGCCAAGAGCAACAATCACAACAACCAAAGCAACCTCTACAACTCCATGAGACCCCAGCATCCATGGATCAAGCTAGGCACAGACTTGTTCCAGATTGATGATATGAATTTCTTGATCATCTCTGATTACTTCAGCCGATATCCCGTGCTGAAAGTTCTGTAATCTACCACTGCCAGATCTGTCGTTGAAGCAACGAAGGAAGTTTTTAGCCTGTTTGGAGTCCCCAGGGAAGTAATGTCGGACAATGGACCACAGTTCCAAAGAGAATACCAGGAGTGTTGTGATATGTGGGATATCAAACACACTACAAGTAGCCCACGATTCCCCCAGTCAAACGGATTCATTGAACGGCAAATCCGCTATATCAAGCGCATAATCCGGAAATGTCTCAAGTCTGGAACTGACATCAATCTTGCATTACTAAACATCGGAGCAACACCGATAGACGCTACCATACCGAGTCCAGCAGAGCTTTTGTTTGGAAGAGCAATTGCCACAACACTTCCCAGCAGAATCGAAGTTACTACGCCTGAGATATACAAAGATCGCATGAACCAGACAGCAGCCACACAGCAACTGCATGGTAATCAGCATGTACATGCTCTGCCGCCATTGTTAAATGGGCAACGAGTGCTGGATCGGCAAAGGAAATTATGGTATCCTGCTGAGGTTGTGCAGCAAAGAAGTGACAGGTCATATGTGTTAAACACAGAAGGCGGACAACTTCGGGAGATGATCTTACCAGATGACAATATTCCACCACAACCTGTAACACCACATCAGTCTGAAGAAATTATTTTTCAATTTGTTTCAGTTGCTGAGCCGACCACTGCAGGATCTATCCTTACACCAGCCGAGGATAGAGCAGCCTACAATTCAAACAGTGAAAGATCAACGAACGAAACGTCAAACCCTACCAAAACAACCCACAAAGCCCAGGATAATACATCAACGCGTATGATCCCGAAAGGAACCATATACAACTGGTTTTGGGCGCCAGGTTCATACACCTGAGCGATTTCGCACCTCTAATGAATAATGTTGTCAGTCACCTTTAATGACTGTAATTATGCACATGTTATAATAGTTGTGTAATTCATATGATTGCTGTTCCATTATAAACTTTTATTATGCATTGGGTTACAATCAAACTTGGATTTCTAGACGACTGTATATAATTTCTTTATAAAGGGGGGGATGTAGTAATATTGGGATTATTTACTTTGTGGATGAATGTTACGTACGCGGAGGGATACACGATATTGATGTAGTAAACCAGCTTCATGTATCTGTCTCACTTCTCCATACACGACCGACCAATAAACATCTAGTTTCATAACGAAGACTTGGTCATATTATTACAGGCATCAGAAGCGGGGCACTGGCCTCACAATGCCGGGCGGAATGACACAATGAAGATTTACTGCGTTAACCCTTTCTCCGGACGGACCCGCAGAAATAATAAAAAAATATTAAGGCTAACTTACTCCTGGCAACTTGTCTCTAAGAGAAAACACGGGTCGAAGGAAGCCATCCTTGGGGGGTGCGAGGACATATAAAGGGAAAGGCTTTACCGACTGCATTGTGCTGGAAGAAAAAAACATTCTTCAGAAGAACAAGTCATTCACCTCCACACCCCCCGCCTTCCCATCACCTCGCTTCCACCGTTACCGTTAGCCCCATTCAGGGCATGTCTCTGGGCTCAGACCGTCCATTACTTACCTCTTGTCTGCCGATCGTGCAGGCTATAGCCAAAATGTGAAGTTGCAGACCAGTATGGTGGCAAGCGTCTGTCTGGAGACCACTGTTGTGACAGCTCTATGTCTGCCGACCAGTGTGGCGATAGGTCTCTATCTGCAGACCAGTGTGGTGGCAGGCCTCCCTCTGCCGATCCATGTGATGACAGGCCTCTCTCTGCCGATCAGTGGTGTGGCAGGCCTCTCTCTGCAGACCAGTGTGGTGGCAGGCCTCTCTCTGCAGACCAGTGTGGTGACAGGCCTGTCTCTGCAGATCAGTGTGATGGCAGGCCTCTGCCTGCAAACCAGTGTGGTGACAGGCCTGTCTCTGCAGATCAGTGTGATGACAGGCCTGTCTCTGCAGATCAGTGTGATGGCAGGCCTCTGCCTGCAAACCAGTGTGGTGGCAGGCCTCTCTCTGCCGATCCATGTGATGACAGGCCTCTCTCTGCCGATCAGTGTGGTGGCAGGCCTCTCTCTGCAGACCCGTGTGGTGGCAGGCCTCTCTCTGCAGACCAGTGTGGTGACAGGCCTGTCTCTGCAGATGAGTGTGATGGCAGGTCTCTGCCTGCAAACCAGTGTGGTGACAGGCCTGTCTCTGCAGATCAGTGTGATGGCAGGCCTCTGCCTGCAAACCAGTGTGGTGACAGGCCTCTCTCTGCAGACCAGTGTGGTGACAGGCCTCTCTCTGCAGACCAGTGTGGTGACAAGCCTCTGCCTGCAGACCAGTGTGGTGACAGGCCTCTCTCTGCAGACCAGTGTGGTGACAGGCCTCTCTCTGCAGACCAGTGTGGTGACAGGCCTAGTTCTCTCTGCAGACCAGTGTGATGACAGGCCTGTGTCTGCAGGCCAGTGTGGTGACAGGCCTCTCTCTGCAGACCAGTGTGGTGGCAGGCCTGTGTCTGCAGGCCAGTGTGGTGACAGGCCTCTCTCTGCAGACCAGTGTGGTGGCAGGCCTCTGCGTGCAGCAGACCAGTGTGGTGACAGGTCTCTGTCTGCAGACCAGTGCGGTGGCAGGTCTCTGCCTTCATACCAGTGTGGTAGCAGGTCTCTTCCCTCAGACCAGTGTGATGGCAGGTCTCTGCCCTCAGACCAGTGTGGTGGCAGGCCTGTGTCTGCAGGCCAGTGTGGTGACAGGCCTGTCTCTGCAGATCAGTGTGATGGCAGGCCTCTGCCTGCAAACCAGTGTGGTGGCAGGCCTCTCTCTGCCGATCCATGTGATGACAGGCCTCTCTCTGCCGATCAGTGTGGTGGCAGGCCTCTCTCTGCAGACCCGTGTGGTGGCAGGCCTCTCTCTGCAGACCAGTGTGGTGACAGGCCTGTCTCTGCAGATGAGTGTGATGGCAGGTCTCTGCCTGCAAACCAGTGTGGTGACAGGCCTGTCTCTGCAGATCAGTGTGATGGCAGGCCTCTGCCTGCAAACCAGTGTGGTGACAGGCCTCTCTCTGCAGACCAGTGTGGTGACAGGCCTCTCTCTGCAGACCAGTGTGGTGACAAGCCTCTGCCTGCAGACCAGTGTGGTGACAGGCCTCTCTCTGCAGACCAGTGTGGTGACAGGCCTCTCTCTGCAGACCAGTGTGGTGACAGGCCTAGTTCTCTCTGCAGACCAGTGTGATGACAGGCCTGTGTCTGCAGGCCAGTGTGGTGACAGGCCTCTCTCTGCAGACCAGTGTGGTGGCAGGCCTGTGTCTGCAGGCCAGTGTGGTGACAGGCCTCTCTCTGCAGACCAGTGTGGTGGCAGGCCTCTGCGTGCAGCAGACCAGTGTGGTGACAGGTCTCTGTCTGCAGACCAGTGCGGTGGCAGGTCTCTGCCTTCATACCAGTGTGGTAGCAGGTCTCTTCCCTCAGACCAGTGTGATGGCAGGTCTCTGCCCTCAGACCAGTGTGGTGGCAGGCCTGTGTCTGCAGGCCAGTGTGGTGACAGGCCTCTCTCTGCAGACCAGTGTGGTGGCAGGCCTCTGCGTGCAGACCAGTGTGGTGACAGGTCTCTGTCTGCAGACCAGTGCGGTGGCAGGTCTCTGCCCTCAGACCAGTCTGGTAGCAGGTCTCTGCCCCCAGACCAGTGTGGTGGCAGGTCTCTGCCCTCAGACCAGTGTGGTGGCAGGCTTGTGTCTGCAGGCCAGTGTGGTGGCAGGCCTCTGCCTGCAGACCAGTGTGGTGGCAGGCCTCTGCCTGCAGACCAGTGTGGTGTCTGGATAATTCCTGAGGGAGGCATGCCACAGCGCAAACCATGATACATCGTGTCATTGCAAAAAACAATCATACGTTAGCCTTAGGCAGGAGTAGAAAATTAGCTGTATCTATGTAAACATTGCTCTTCATTCGACAGTTTTTATTGGCGGATCTCTATTGATTTTATGAATGAAATAATTCAATATTTATTAGCGCGTTTTTGTCTCAGTAGCACACGTTTAGTATGCCATAACTAAGTAATTTGTGTTCCAAATTTCTCAATTTAGATCCTTACAACATTAGTATTGCGACGTAAACACTATGTCGACGAAGAAGAGAAAGCCACCGGCCACGAGGAACCGTCACCTTTGATCTAGGACTGGTGGCAACTGTGACCGGAGTTTTAGTGATCACAAAAGTCTTATTATATAGCTTGGAGAGGTGTCGTGTCGTATAAATGGTGTCTTATATAAACCGCCGTCCGATGTTAAATCGGCTTTGCCTATAACATTATTGGTGTCCCTATTTTGCCTGTACATCTATATACATAAAAAATATATCAAAGACCTTTCCTTGAGCATGTTATGGAATAAGTCGTGCGCCACAAGTTAAGGTCAGACGCTTGAAGTCACGTACATCGTGACTAGCTGGGCGGTTACCTTCCAGGAAGACATCCAACCCCACAGACAAATGAATGGGGTTTTTATGCCGCTGTTTAACCCACAAGAATCAAACTGGGCCAAGACGCACGCTGGAATGGGGAAGGGTGAGTCGATGAAACATGCCCCAGAGTAGGTGCCTGGGTCTGGGGTCGAACACAGAACCCATCGATCTGTGGTCTAGGGTCCAAGGGATCTTCTCCTTTTGCAAGCGTGGAAGGCGCTCATCGTGCCACTTGCACTCCCCGTCAAATGTGGACGCTTCACCACTCTAGTTGCTATAGGTCATCAACTTGAAAACCACTCCCCCTCCTCACAGTTAGAGTCGTCTATTTGACTGCGGTCGACTGACAGACGAACGGGCCGCATCCTGTTTGGTAATCTTAATCCCACGTTACAACACTCCATGGCTCGCTCAAACAAAAGTCATTTTAAACTCTACTGCAAAAACGAAACAACATGTCTTCTCTACGTTAGGCGTGCGGTGCCTGTTGTTCCGCCATCGCTCAGTGCCCTTTAAAATTTTGATGGGGAGAATGGCCACCAGTATATGGACGATTTATGATGGCACTCACAGGGAACGCCATTAAAACTTTACGGAGAAACCTTTTCCCGCCCGAGGCGATTAGGTCTGTCGAAAAGGTCAACCCATCTGGTTGAAACAAGACGCAAAGTAAGAGGCCACGTTTGTGCATGACACTAAGCCCCTGGCAAGAATGTGGCTCCGTATATATGCCCCCCCCCCCCGCACACCCGTGGTTATCCATATATCCATCTGAGAGGTGTGCCATACCTGAATAATGGACATGGGCCAATTAATCATCATAACTATAGAACGACATAACAAATGTCTTAGCTGTCTTACTTTTAGCTTGTAACGTTTTTCGGTATGTCTGTTGTTTTTTCTAATTATTGAAAGGGTATTTTGTTCTCGAAGATCACTGTTTGTTGTGTTATATTGTTAGATGTTATCTTGCAGGCATGCGTCGTGACACATGTTATAGGCACATCCAGCCTCGATAAATCCTCTGTCTACACCTTGAGAGTCATATCCAGTGACACCATTCCTGGAAATAGTTTGATGTAACACCATCAGTTTTACCAATTCCGCATGGCCCGTTAAGCATTTTGTATAAATTAATGGGCAAGTCATAAATGACAGAGAGCATTGGGTGTGTTTTGTTCTCTGCGGCAGGTCTTTGGCCAGCTGATTAAAACCGATAGTTTGAAACGCTTTCTCCGAAGATTTCTTTTTTAAATCACGACTTTATCGACCAAGGATCAGCTCTGGTCATCGATGTCGTCAGGATAGTGGATTCTCTTCAATTTGTTACGTAATTCATTTCTTTTGTGTTGTACCAATTAGGGAGATGCAGTTTGGTATCCAAACTTAATATGCGTCAAGTAGCTTTCAACTGTTATTGCCATTCTGAGGCGCGAAAAGGTAACCCTGTGCATGTTGGGCAAGTAACCAGAAAATGTAATACTTTAAATTTGTATTTGATGTTAAATCTCTTTGGGCTGTTGATGCATCTCATCCATTCTTCACAAGCAACTGATTTTCTCAAATGGGTATCTCTGTGCATGAAGTCATACTGGTTGGCTCATTACAATGAAGGGGGCCGATGGTTGTGACTGTCATACAAATGTGGCATAATTACAATGAATAAAGTCCAAGTTCGTGGATAAAGTCATAATGTTTTGTTCATTACAATAGAAAGATGTTGCTTCCCACTTGATGTGTCGTATCGTATCGTGACTACGCGCATTTATGACGATAATCGCATTTAAGTAAGCTGCCAATTTGAACGCGACGCCTACATATTGTGCGTGATTTGTGCTTGTGGCGTTGAAAACTGTGGTACATCATCACCGGCTGCGAATGCCGCTTGCTACACGAGTTCTGAGTGGATACGCCCCCATTTCCGACCTCACTGATGAAGATCTCACTGTTGCGGGCTCGTCAGTGCCTTTCATCGGGGTTAAGCGAGACACGCATAGTCAGTTATTATCAAGGAATAAAGCAGCCGGCCTAATGAGCAACGCTTTCATGCGGCAGGACATGACGCTGAGAGCTGGCCCATTGGACGGTGTTTTAATATCGTTCCTTGTTTCATGGCCGTATCTGGGAGAGGAGGTAGAAATTCAACCGGACTACAATGTCGCAGCCAAAACGCTACGCAGCCCAGCGGTACCAGTGGCTGAGTTATATAACCATGGTATCATCCAAACTCGCGGTTGTGCTTAAAACACTTGGTTTTGAGTCATTCCCATGTATGTTTTTTCCCCTGTTTTATTCATTGCCGCTTTATAGTAACGTACTAGTTTATGCTGTAGGAACTTTAAGTAAGTATAGGCGATTATGTAATGAATTAATTTTTCCATTTCTGAACACTCTCTTTGTCTGTTTTTTACTGATTTGTGTGCCAGTGTCGCATTCGGTAACAAATATCATTCTGCTTTGCGGCGGTACATCTATCGATAACGTCAAGGTATTTGGGTTGCTTTATCCGTTTACAGCAACAACTTATTACGTCTTATGCAAGATCCCTGATGGTGAGATCACGACTTAAATAACAATGGTGTCGGGGATCAGAAATAAATAATAATATTGAGCCTACATATACATGTATCTGTGTTGCCATTGTCTGCTTGAAACAGAATGTAATAATAAAAATAATAGTAATAATAATAATAATAATAAAATCCTTTCTTTGCAACACTCAAGAACTAATGGCTTCATAAAAAAAGATGATCTTGCCCCATTGAGCGTCATTGTGGAGCTTGGGGCGTTGTTTTTCCACGATTAATATGGGATATGATGTGCCAGAATGTGTTTGCTGAATAGCAGCGCCCTGGCTTCCTGTACCATGCTGTAGGCACCAGACCGCAGATTAATACGCCGTGGGGTCGAATCCGTGCTCCGGCACCTAAGCTGGGGCATCGCCGTCCCGGGAGGTTCCTTGATCCAGGTTAGCCCTAATTTTCACAAAAGCGGCCTAAAACGAATTCAATTCTATTCAATTTTATTTCAAGTGAGGCTGGTTCAGTGAGGTAGAAAGAGAACTTGAGTCCTTGCAGCTCAGCGATTTTAACAAGCAGACTTATAACTGAATATACATCACACTCCATTGAACAACCTGTAATGCCGATAAATTTAGCCGAACACAAACTTGTTGTTATATATTCCATTGGTATGTCATCCAATCTCCGTGAAAATGTCACCAGAACTAAGGCCCTGCCGAGACTCCGTCGCTAAATTCAAGAACTAAGCCGCTAAGCTACCGAGCCATGAGGTCAATATATGGGAGGACTTCAGGGGGAAAGTTTCCACGCGTTCCTTCAATTGATCGGCCATCCGGCCTCGCCTCTTTTGTTCTTCATGAAATCATACGGACGGAATGTCACCGCCTTAAACATTCCTCATAAATCGGCGGAGGGGTTGACGTGAATGCCCCGCCAGCGGTAAGCGGACAGCCTGGACGGTGCGATCTGCTGACAGGAGAGCAAAAAATCGTAGGAGAAATATTCTGCCAGCGGATTGATGATGTGTCCCAATATATGGGTGTCGTAAAAAGTTTCGAAATGTGATCGAACTAAAAATCTTGTGAAGTGGTGTGGAAAAATTAGTGATGTGGATAACATGGACGGTTGGTACCCCTCCCTCTCCCTCCCTCCTCACTAACCTCTCCTCGCCCGGTGAACCGCCCATGGGGTTTCCATATGCAAATGGAGGGTGGACCTCTTTCCCTCCATGTTGCCTTGGAGACTGTTGCCGAGGAAATCGAGCCTAGACTATTTTTGCTTTGGGACTCATTACCCTTTCACACTCGGAATCTTGTATGCAGGCCAACGGTTATTATATAAATGGTGTCATGAAATGTCGGATTAACTCTCCTGGATTTGTTAGTGTCTCCTTCGCTGTGTCAGTGAAGTTTTAGCCCTTGTTTAGCCCAACCTCCATACATCAATGTCAGTCTTGGCGAGAGCTGCAAGCATAGTAACTGATCTGTTACACCAGGACTGTGCATCCTAGGAGATTATCTCATTATTCCCCTAACATAGTGAATCGACTAACATTATTGGCTTTTCCTCCACGAGCAACGAAGAAATGTTATTTAACTTCAAACGAAGACACTGTAATTTTTGTTATCAATAAAAGCATATCGCCAGTGCATTAAGTTGGGTGCACCCAAATGTCATCAAAACATTTGGTGGGCAGACACGGCTATCTTGGCAGACATTCATATTACATCACGTTGTTATCGCTTCAAGTGGCACACGCACAACCCTACCACAGGAAACGTACACACGTGCAACGAAGGAGAATACGCATGCGCAATGGGTAGATGAAGGACTTGAGGTGCGCCAGCGGAGAAAATAGGCGTGATTTTAGGCCTTGGGATTGGCGATTGGATCCCAGTAAGACAGAGGAAGCGGGGAGGGGGAAGTGGGTAGTATTTGTAAGACGATTGGTTAGATTAACTTCGGGCAACTGCGGATCGGAAGGAGGAAATAGGGAGGTGGGGTGGGGGGGGGGGGTGGAGGGAGTAACCCTTGTGCCCTTTCGTCGTTTTTAGTAACAATTTTATTGTAGATAAATGTTGGACTCGTCCCAGCCCTTTCGAGCATATTCGTTCCCGAAATGCTTCACGCCTTTCGGTAGGGATTGATTTAAGCGGCAGTATTTGTAAGAACCCTTACCCTAACCCTAACGCCATCATCTGGTGGAAATGGGCCATTCGATTCGCAAGAGAGGCAGTTGGATATTAAATCGAGTTAAGACCTTTTTTTTTAGTTCGGCTGGTAGTAAAACAATTGCCTTTCTGCTAAAATTAAGTGTCGTTTTATTTATTTCACTTTCCTCAGAACGTGCCAGCACGTGTGTGCCTATCTAAAGCAGGGCAAAATTTCACCCCGAACCTCTTATATTTTAAAACCCCCAAATACTCCATGGGTGCCCATAAGGATAGAGGGTCCTGATCCGTCAGGCTGCATGACCGAAAGGACAAGCGACTTCTAGTTGGATTTACCGCTTACCTTCATGGGTTCCTTAGGTGGAAGTAACCACCTAAGTAAGGTGGAAGTAACCCAGAAATGGTGCGAAAATGCAATGTAAACGTGACGGCGAATTGGCGAAGTAACCCATTTCTGGGTTACTTCGCAATGGCTCCTCTTCTCCATTTGTTTTTTCGGAGTTCTATCCTTCCACCGCTGCCACAATGTAATAATATGACCAAGTCTTATTTATGAAACTAGATCCATTTAATCCATAATGTACTGGCCGGAGAAAGAGAATTCGAGGCTATCACAGTCTCTCAAGCATCATTGGCAAATATGCGGCCAACATCAAGTTATGCAAGTGTCAATGAAATCAAGAAAACAAGACCATGCGGCAATTGTGGATTATATTATGCCCCACGATCCTGTCCTGCATTTTAGGATGAATGTCATGCATGCCATTTCAAGGGACACTGGAAAGAATTTTGTCGTAAATCACAAAGAAGTCGGCCAGACCAATGCAAGAAACCAAATCATCAAGGACAAAGGGCAAATAGTCAGCCTTCTTATATTAAGAATGGACCAAAGAAGACTGAACGCAAAAAAACAACAGGCTGATTGTATCGATAAATCTGACAGTGACATTTTTGTCCAGAGCTACTATGCTATCAAGATAAGTGATTTGGCATTGAACCCTGTGCAAGCTAGGGGTGAAATATTTGCAAACCTCATCGCAAATTATGACTCACCGCCTGTCCATGGGCCAATACGTCTGAAAGTAGACACAGGGTCTGGTGGGAACACACTGCCTCTCAGAACATATCGTCAGATGTATGGCTCTATACCACCAGAAGACATCCTGGGAAAGGAACCTTCCATTCAAATGAAATCATACAGCGGACACCCCATTCCTTGTCTTGGATCTATCACCCTTGGACTGAAGGCAACTGACGAATTAGCGTATCATCATCTCAAATTTTATGTTGTTGATGTTCCAGGACCAGCTATTATTGGTCTGCAAGCCAGTGAAGCTTTGCAGCTGATATCAGTGTCTGATTCGGCTCAACCGGTGTCCAAAGTGAAAATAGCTACAGTGGAAGAACTGCCGCAAGAAATATGTGACACAGCTGTCAGTGAGACCTATCCTATTCCATCTCCAGGAACAAAGACGAATAACATTCAAGATGTGAAATGGTGGTTCCCTGATTGCTTTGATAAAATTGGATCTTTCAAAGGAAAAGAACAACTTCATCTCAAGGCAGATGCAAATCCTCACATTGATCCCCCACGACGTTGTTCTGTCCACCTACGACAAAAAATGAAAGATGAACTGGAAAAGAAGGAAAAGGATGAAATCATCAGAAAAGTTACACATCACACAGATTGGTGCTCATCTCTGACCTACGCAAGGAAGAAGGATGGCATTATTCGTGTGTGTTTGGATCCACAGAAACTGAATCAAGCTCTCAAACGCTGTCCACATAAAGTGCCAACGGTAGAAGAAATAAACCCTACCTTTACCAAAGCCAAATTCTTCACCAAACTTGATGCGAAGGCAGGTTATTGGAGTGTAAAGCTCGCCGAGGCATCTCAAGAACTGACCACTTTCCGGACACCCTTTAGACGCTACTGCTTCAAACGTTTACCTTTCGGTTTATGTGTAAGCCAAGATCTGTTTCAACAGCATGTGGGCAGGATCATCGAACAATGCAATGGATGTGTCGGGATCTGTGACGATATCATTATCTGCGGTGAAACGGACCAAGAGCATGATCAAATCCTCATAAAATTCATGAAGATAGCTGGGAAGGAAGGTCTAGTCCTCAATTCAGCCAAATGTACTATAAAGACAAACAACATCTCATTCTTTGGCAGGTTATACACAGATAATGGTGTACTTCTAGATCCTGCTAAGGTAGAAGATATTGCAACCATGCCGACTCCGCAGGACAAACCAGATCTGCAACGATTCCTCGGGATGGTGACGTTTCTTGCATGCCATCTACCTCATCTTTCCAATCAAACTACAATCTTGCGAGACCTCTTGAAGGAAAATGTTCCATTTCAGTGGATGGAAGATCACCAAGCAGCAATCCAATGGGTAAACGAACTTGTTTCAACCAGTATTGGTTTGAAATACCTTGATCCAAACAAAGACATCACGCTAGAGGTTGATGCATGGATCAGAGGTCTCGGAGCAGCCCTGATCCAGAACGAAGGTCCAGTAGCATTTGCCAGCAAAACCTTAAGTGCAGCTCAGGCCAACCATGGCCACCTAGAACGAGAATGCTTGGCTATTATTCATGGGATCCAACGATTTCACCATTACCTCTATGGACGCCATTTCACCGTGATCACTGATCATAAGCCATTGGAGGTCATATTGCAGAAACCTCTGCATGCAGCCCCGCCACGTTTGCAACGCATGCTAATCAAGATCGAGGGCTATGATTTCGACATCAAATATCAACCCGGTGTACAGCTGCAGCTGGCAGATACACTGTCCAGACTCCCTAAAAAAGAAAAGTGCGCCGAAATTGAGGCTCGATGAGCAGGCGGGAGAAATTCAGATGTGTGAAGTTAATAACATAGATCTAGATCTAACGCACTTTGCGCCAGCCCGGCAGGATCAAATTCGTCAAGCCACAACTGATGACACAGTCTTTCAAGGGTTAGCACAGGTTTTCTACACCGGATGGCCTGATAAACGTCAGGAATTACCTTCATTTCTACGTGATTTTTGGAGCTACAGGGAAGAACTAGCAGTAGAAAATGGCATCATATTCAAAGGTCGTCAAGTACTCATTCCCGAAATGCTTAGGAAGGATCTACTGTCTCAGCTGTACCTTGGTCACCAAGGTATAGAGAAGACGCGAGCATTGGCAAGAGAAACAATTTATTGGCCTAAAATCAACCAGGACATTGATAATCTCTGTAAGAGTTGCCCCTATTGCCAAGAGCAACAATCACAACAACCAAAGCAACCTCTACAACTCCATGAGACCCCAGCATCCATGGATCAAGCTAGGCACAGACTTGTTCCAGATTGATGATATGAATTTCTTGATCATCTCTGATTACTTCAGCCGATATCCCGTGCTGAAAGTTCTGTAATCTACCACTGCCAGATCTGTCGTTGAAGCTACGAAGGAAGTTTTTAGCCTGTTTGGAGTCCCCAGGGAAGTAATGTCGGACAATGGACCACAGTTCCAAAGAGAATACCAGGAGTGTTGTGATATGTGGGATATCAAACACACTACAAGTAGCCCACGATTCCCCCAGTCAAACGGATTCATTGAACGGCAAATCCGCTATATCAAGCGCATAATCCGGAAATGTCTCAAGTCTGGAACTGACATCAATCTTGCATTACTAAACATCGGAGCAACACCGATAGACGCTACCATACCGAGTCCAGCAGAGCTTTTGTTTGGAAGAGCAATTGCCACAACACTTCCCAGCAGAATCGAAGTTACTACGCCTGAGATATACAAAGATCGCATGAACCAGACAGCAGCCACACAGCAACTGCATGGTAATCAGCATGTACATGCTCTGCCGCCATTGTTAAATGGGCAACGAGTGCTGGATCGGCAAAGGAAATTATGGTATCCTGCTGAGGTTGTGCAGCAAAGAAGTGACAGGTCATATGTGTTAAACACAGAAGGCGGACAACTTCGGGAGATGATCTTACCAGATGACAATATTCCACCACAACCTGTAACACCACATCAGTCTGAAGAAACTATTTTTCAATTTGTTTCAGTTGCTGAGCCGACCACTGCAGGATCTATCCTTACACCAGCCGAGGATAGAGCAGCCTACAATTCAAACAGTGAAAGATCAACGAACGAAACGTCAAACCCTACCAAAACAACCCACAAAGCCCAGGATAATACATCAACGCGTATGATCCCGAAAGGAACCATATACAACTGGTTTTGGGCGCCAGGTTCATACACCTGAGCGATTTCGCACCTCTAATGAATAATGTTGTCAGTCACCTTTAATGACTGTAATTATGCACATGTTATAATAGTTGTGTAATTCATATGATTGCTGTTCCATTATAAACTTTTATTATGCATTGGGTTACAATCAAACTTGGATTTCTAGACGACTGTATATAATTTCTTTATAAAGGGGGGGATGTAGTAATATTGGGATTATTTACTTTGTGGATGAATGTTACGTACGCGGAGGGATACACGATATTGATGTAGTAAACCAGCTTCATGTATCTGTCTCACTTCTCCATACACGACCGATCAATAAACATCTAGTTTCATAACGAAGACTTGGTCATATTATTACAGGCATCAGACGCGGGGCACTGGCCTCACAATGCCGGGCGGAATGACACAATGAAGATTTACTGCGTTAACCCTTTCTCCGGACGGACCCGCAGAAATAATAAAAAAATATTAAGGCTAACTTACTCCTGGCAACTTGTCTCTAAGAGAAAACACGGGTCGAAGGAAGCCATCCTTGGGGGGTGCGAGGACATAATAAGGGAAAGGCTTTACCGACTGCATTGTGCTGGAAGAAAAAAACATTCTTCAGAAGAACAAGTCATTCACCTCCACACCCCCCGCCCTCCCATCACCTCGCTTCCACCGTTACCGTTAGCCCCATTCAGGGCATGTCTCTGGGCTCAGACCGCCCATTACCTCTTGTCTGCCGATCGTGCAGGCTATAGCCAAAATGTGAAGTTGCAGACCAGTATGGTGGCAAGCGTCTGTCTGGAGACCACTGTTGTGACAGCTCTATGTCTGCCGACCAGTGTGGCGATAGGTCTCTGTCTGCAGACCAGTGTGGTGGCAGGCCTCCCTCTGCCGATCCATGTGATGACAGGCCTCTCTCTGCCGATCAGTGGTGTGGCAGGCCTCTCTCTGCAGACCAGTGTGGTGGCAGGCCTCTCTCTGCAGACCAGTGTGGTGACAGGCCTGTCTCTGCAGATCAGTGTGATGGCAGGCCTCTGCCTGCAAACCAGTGTGGTGACAGGCCTCTCTCTGCAGATCAGTGTGATGACAGGCCTGTCTCTGCAGATCAGTGTGATGGCAGGCCTCTGCCTGCAAACCAGTGTGGTGGCAGGCCTCTCTCTGCCGATCCATGTGATGACAGGCCTCTCTCTGCCGATCAGTGTGGTGGCAGGCCTCTCTCTGCAGACCCGTGTGGTGGCAGGCCTCTCTCTGCAGACCAGTGTGGTGACAGGCCTGTCTCTGCAGATGAGTGTGATGGCAGGTCTCTGCCTGCAAACCAGTGTGGTGACAGGCCTGTCTCTGCAGATCAGTGTGATGGCAGGCCTCTGCCTGCAAACCAGTGTGGTGACAGGCCTCTCTCTGCAGACCAGTGTGGTGACAGGCCTCTCTCTGCAGACCAGTGTGGTGACAGGCCTCTGCCTGCAGACCAGTGTGGTGACAGGCCTCTCTCTGCAGACCAGTGTGGTGACAGGCCTCTCTCTGCAGACCAGTGTGGTGACAGGCCTAGTTCTCTCTGCAGACCAGTGTGATGACAGGACTCTGCCTGCAGACCAGTGTGGTGGCAGGCCTGTGTCTGCAGGCCAGTGTGGTGACAGGCCTCTCTCTGCAGACCAGTGTGGTGGCAGGCCTCTGCGTGCAGCAGACCAGTGTGGTGACAGGTCTCTGTCTGCAGACCAGTGCGGTGGCAGGTCTCTGCCTTCATACCAGTGTGGTAGCAGGTCTCTTCCCTCAGACCAGTGTGATGGCAGGTCTCTGCCCTCAGACCAGTGTGGTGGCAGGCCTGTGTTTGCAGGCCAGTGTGGTGACAGGCCTCTCTCTGCAGACCAGTGTGGTGGCAGGCCTCTGCGTGCAGACCAGTGTGGTGACAGGTCTCTGTCTGCAGACCAGTGCGGTGGCAGGTCTCTGCCCTCAGACCAGTGTGGTAGCAGGTCTCTGCCCCCAGACCAGTGTGGTGGCAGGTCTCTGCCCTCAGACCAGTGTGGTGGCAGGCTTGTGTCTGCAGGCCAGTGTGGTGGCAGGCCTCTGCCTGCAGACCAGTGTGGTGGCAGGCCTCTGCCTGCAGACCAGTGTGGTGTCTGGATAATTCCTGAGGGAGGCATGCCACAGCGCAAACCATGATACATCGTGTCATTGCAAAAAACAATCATACGTTAGACTTAGGCAGGAGTAGAAAATTAGCTATATCTATGTAAACATTGCTCTTCATTCGACAGTTTTTATTGGCGGATCTCTATTGATTTTATGAATGAAATAATTCAATATTTATTAGCGCGTTTTTGTCTCAGTAGCACACGTTTAGTATGCCATAACTAAGTAATTTGTGTTCCAAATTTCTCAATTTAGATCCTTACAACATTAGTATTGCGACGTAAACACTATGTCGACGAAGAAGAGAAAGCCACCGGCCACGAGGAACCGTCACCTTTGATCTAGGACGGGTGGCAACTGTGACCGGAGTTTTAGTGATCACAAAAGTCTTATTATATAGCTTGGAGAGGTGTCGTGTCGTATAAATGGTGTCTTATATGAACCACCGTCCGATGTTAAATCGGCTTTGTCTAAAACATTATTGGTGTCCCTATTGTGTCGAGTACATCTATATACATAAAGGTATATCGAAGACCTTTCCTTGAGCGTGTTATGGAATAAGTCGTGTGCCACAAGTTAAGGTCAGACGCTTGAAGTCAAGTACACCGCGGCTAGCTGGGCGGTTACCTTCCAGCAAGACATCCAACCCCACAGACAAATGAATGGGGGTTTTATGCCGCTGTTTAACACACAAGGATCAAACTGGGCCAAGACGCACGCTGGATTGGGGAAGGGTGAGTCGATGAAACATGCCCCAGAGTAGGTGCCTGGGTCTGGGGTCGAACACAGAACCCATCGATCTGTGGTCTAAGGTCCAAGGGATCTTCTCCTTTTGCAAGCGTAGAAGGCGCATATGGTGCCACTTGCAATCCCCGTCAGATGTGGACGCTTCACCACTCTAGTTTTTATAGGACATCAACTTAAAAATCACTCCCCCTCCTCACACTTAGAGTCGTCTATTTGACTGCGGTCGACTGACAGACGAACGGGCCACATACCGTATGTTAATCTTAATCCCACGTTGCAACACTCCATGGCTCGCTCAAACAAAAGTCATATTCAACTCTACTGCAAAAACAAAACCACAGTTTTTCTCTAAGTTAGGCGTGCGGTGCCAGTTGTTCTGCCATCGCTCAGAATGGCCACAAGTATGTGGACGATATATGATGGCACTCACAGGGAACGCCATTAAAACTTTACGGAGAAACCATTTCTCGCCCGAGGCGATTAGGTCTGTCGAAAAGGTCAACCCGTCTGGTTGAAACAAGACCCAAAGTAAGAGGCCACGTTTGTGCATGGCACTAAGCCCCTGGCAAGAATGTGGCTCCGTATATATGCCCTCCCCCCTCCCCCCCCCGCACCCGTGGTTATATATATATCCATCTGAGAGGTGTGCCAGACCTGAATAATGGACATGGGTCAATTAATCATCATAACTATAGAACGACCTAGCAAATGTCTTACAGGTCTTACTTTTTGCTTGTAACGTTTTTTCGGTATGCCTGTTTTTTTTAAAATTAATTAAAGGGTATATTTTTTTCGCGCGGATCACTGTTTGTTTTGTTATATTTCTAGATTATATCTTGCAGGCATGCGTCGTGACACATGTTATAGGCACATCCAGCCTCGATAAATCCTCTGTCTACACCTTGAGAGTCATATCCAGTGACACCATTCCTGGAAATAGTTTGATGTAACACCATCATTTTTACCAATTCCGCATGGCTCTTTTAGCGCTTTAGATAAATTAATGGACAAGTAATAAATGATAGAGAGCATTGTGTGTGTTTTTTCTCTGCGGCAGGTCTTTGGCCAGCTGATTAAAACCGATAGTTTGAAACGCTTTCTTCGAAGATTTCTTTTTCAATCGGGAATTTATTGACCAAGGATCAGATCTGCTCATCGATGTCGTCATGGTAGTGGATTCCCTGCAATTTGCTACGTAATTCGTTTCTTATATGTGAGATGCAGTTGCGTCAAGTAGCTTTTAACTGATATTGCTATTCTGATTCGCGAAAATATACCCCTGTTCATGTTGGACAAGTAACCAGAAACTGTAATACTTTAAATTTAAATTTGATGGTAAATCTCTTTGGGCTGTTGATGCATCCTCAGCCAATCTTCATAAGCAACTGATTTTCTCAAATGGGTATCTCAATGCATGAAGTCATACTGGTTGGCTCATTACAATGGAGGGGACCGATGGTTGTGACTGTCATACTAATTTGCTCATTAAAATCGAGTGTTATAACATTATACTCATTACAATGGATATGGCATATCTTTGTGGATAACGTCATACCGTTTTGCTAATTAGAATGAATAGAGTCCAAGTTCGTGGATAAAGTCCTAATGTTTTGCTCATTACAATAGAAAGATCTAACTTCCCACTTGATGTGTCGTATCGTATCGTGACTACAAGCATTTATGACGATAATCGCATTTCAGTAAGCTGTCAATTTGAACGCGACGCATACATATTGTGCGTGATTTGTGCTTGTGGCGTTGCAAACTGTAGTACATCATCACCGGCTGCAAATGCCGCTTGCTACACGATTTCTGAGCGAATACGCCCCACTTTCCGACCTCACTGATGAAGATCTCACTGTTGCGTGCTCGTCAGTGCCTTTCATCGGGGTTAAGCGTGACACGCATAGTCAGTTATTATCAAGGGATAAAGCAGCCGGCCTTATGAGCAACGCTTTAATGCGACAGGACATGAAGCTGAGAGCTGGCCCATTGGACGGTGCTTAAATATCGCTACTTATTTCATGGCCAAATCTGGGAGAGCAGGTACACATTCCGGAGACTACAGTGTCGCAGCCTAAACCCTACGCAGCCGAGCGGACTTGTATGTTACCATAGTTCAACCAACAAATGCGTTTGCGCTTTATATCAGTTCAGTTTTGCTTTGCGGCGGTCCTGTTATCGATAACGTCAGGGTATTTACGTTGCTTTATCCGTTGACATCAATAACTTATTACGTCATATGCAAGATCCCTAATGGTGAGATAGCGACTTAAATACCAGTCGTGTCGGGGATTATGAATAAATAATAATATTGACCCAACATATATGATTTTATCATGCAGACTGGTGCACATCACACTCCATTTAACAACCTGTAATGCTGATAACGTTAGCCGAACACATACTAGCTGTTATATATTCCAATGTTAAGTCATCCGACCTCCATGAAGATGTCACCAGAAGTAAGGCCCTGCAGAGACTCCGCCGCGAGATTAAAAAACTAAGCCGCTAAGCTACCGAGCCATGAGGTCAATATATGGGGGGACTTCAGGGGGAAAGTTCCCACGCGTTCCTTCAATTGATTGTCCATCCGGCCTCGCCTCTGTTGTTCTTAATGAAATCATGCGGACGGAATGTCACCGCCTTAAACATTTCCTCAGTATAAATTTACATTGCCTGCGGCTAAATATCAATAAAAGGAAGTCAATTTTTAGAGGAGTTGACGTAAATGCCCCGAAATATCCTGCAGGCGGATTGATGATGTGTCTCTATATGGGTGTTATAAAAAGCCATTTCAAAATGTGATCGAACGAAAACTCTCCCTCCCTCCTCCGCAACCCCGCCCTGCCCGGCGAACAGCCCATAGAGTTTCCATTTGGATATGGTGGGTGGACGTGTTCCCCTCCGTGTTGCCTTGGAGACTCGAGGGAGAAAATCTGGCGAAGGAAATCGAACCTATAGACCATTTTTCTTTTGACTCATCACTCTTTCACCAGGAATAGAAATTTTGTATACAAACCTACCGTTATTATGTAAACGATATCATGAAATGTCGGAATAACTTTCGTGGAATTGTTGGTGAGTCCGTTGTGTCAGTGACGTGTTGGCCCTTGTTCAGCCCTACCTCCATACATCAATGTCAGTCATGGCGAGAGATGAAAGCATAGTAAGTGATCTGTTACACCAGGACAATGCATCCTGGAGATTATCTCATAATTGGACTTCTAGATTTGACGATGATTCTGCTAACATAGTGAATCGACTGGTATTGTTGGCTTTGCCTCCCACGGGCAACGAACCAATATTATTTACCTTCAAACGAAGACTGCAATTTTTCTATTAATAAATCTCCAGTGCATTAAATTCGGTGCACCCAAATGTCATTTTTTGTTCTGGGGCCGATACGGTTATCTCGGCAGACATTCATGCTGCATCACGTTGTTATCGCTTCAAGTGGCACACTCATATTAACCCTATCACATGGAACGTAAACACGTGCAACGTAGGACAATACGCATGCGCAATGGGCGATTGGATCCCAGTAAGACAGACGTGGAAGGGGCCGCGGGGGGGGGGGAGGTATTTGTCAAACGATTGGTTAGCTTAACTGCAGGCAATTGTGGATCGGAAGGAGAAGATAGGGGGTGGGGTGGGCTAGGGGCATCACCCTTGTGCCCTTTCGTCGTTTTTAGTGACAATTTTATTGTCGATAAAAATGTTGGACTCGCCCCCGCCCTTTCGAGCATATTCGTTGCCGAAATGCTTCGCGTCTTCCGGTGTAAACTGGGAGTAAAACAATTGTGTTACTGCTAAAATTAAGTGTCTTTTTCATTCTACTTTCCTCAGAAGATGCCAGCACATGTGTGCCTATCTAAAGCAGGGCAACATTTTACCAGGAACCCCTTATAATTTATTTTAAAACGCCCAAATACCCCATGGGTGCCTATGCGGATAGAGGGTCCTGATCCGTCAGGCTGCATTACCAAAAGGACAAGCGACTTCTAGTTCGATTAATCGCTTACCGTCATGGGTTCCTTAGGTGGATAAGTAAGCACCGAAAAGCACAACATTGTAACCATATGTGAGTTTAGCTGGCATATCAGTTTAGCTGGCACTTCTGTGGGACGTCTCCTGGGAATCCCCCCCCCACCACGTATCGCACGCACACGCGCGCACACACTATAAATTATAATGGACTGCTTCTTAAGCTTTCAATGAACTTGCCGTACCCAGTCTTCGTTCTGATAGCACAGGAAAACTTAAAGATAACCACGGATGTTTTGTGCTGCTTTTCGATGCTTTGATCTTTAAATAGGAAACGGCGAAACGACGAAACGGCGCGCGCCACAATTAACCGAATATGGGGTCCAGAGCCAACACTGCTAAGTGGCGCGTGGGTGGTGAGCCCAGTGAATCCGTGAAGCTCCCTCTAGGGGTTGGAGATCCACTACAAACGGCCGCGATCTATCCCTCCTAGCTCGCCCCTCAGTGGCTCGATGCATTGCAAAACGGACATCGCTTGAGCTCGTAGCGCAGTCCATGGGATCCACGAGGACTTACTACTGTAACAGTGGTCCTGCCCTACAAGCCCTGGCTTGACCGGCGGCGGAGAGGACGTGCACACGTCATCACTGTCGCCATGTGCGCCATGGTAAGTGGCTGGACCGACCTATTTGCTGCACCTTGCAAAATTTATGTGGTCCGCTTTGCCTCAAGGTAACGTCAGACGAAATTGACTAAATTTAAAGCCAATTTTACACGAGGTTCAGACCTAAGTACATGACTATGCCATCGCCTACCAGAGGGTAGTGTAGGTCATGCAAACCTTGATTGAAGGTATAACAAGGCTGCAATTACGTGATACCTCGTTTCACCATTAACCGATCGATTGAGTTAGCAATGATCACGCTACGCATATCAGATGAAAGTGGTGTTTTCACCAAGCTACTTATATATCACTGACCTCATTGCACCGCGGGGCGGGATAATACTTTTTTTGTAACAGCGCAATGCCGAAGTGAACATTGAGGACATCGCTGAAACGCCACAACACCGACCATCGTCAACGAGAGCTCTTGTCGCACTGACCACGTGGCCACGACACAGATTGTCCTCAAGGCAGATTATTGTTGTACTGACCAGGTAAGCCACGACACCGACTGTGACACGCCGCCACTCCACCCCCAAACACCGCCATCCCACCCCAAGCACCGCCACTCCACCCCACACATGGCTACTCTATCCCACAACACCGCCACTCCACCCCTCACACACCGCCGCTCCACCCCACACACCGTCACTCTATCCCCACATACCGCCACGCTAGCCCCACACCGCCACTCCACCCCTCACACACCGCCGCTCCACCCCACACACCGCCACTGTACCACCACATACCGCCACGCTAGCGCCACACCGCCACTATACATCTATATACCGCCGCTCCACCCCCACACACTGCCACTTCACCAGCATACACCGGCATTTAACCACCACACACTGCCGCTCCACCCCACAGCACCGCCACTCCATCCCCACACACTGCCACTCCACCCCACACACCGCCACTCCACCCATGCACACCGCCACTCCACCCTACACTCCGCCACTATACCCCAACACCGCCACTTTATCCCCACACACCGGCCCTCCACCCCTAACACCGCCACTCCACCCCCAACACCGCCGCTCCACCCCGACACACCGTCACCTCACCCCCAAACACCGAAACTCCACCCCACACATCTCTACTCCATCCCACAGCACCGCCACTCCAACCCTAACACACCGCCACTCCACCTTCAAACACCGTCACTCCACCCTCAAGCAACGCCACTCCACCCCCATACACCGCCACTCCACATCCATCTAAAACTACCCATTATCAATTTATATAGTGTGTATATTTTGTTAAAGACAGTTGCTACAGTATATTGACAGCTACTGTAAGGATATGTACTGTAATGACTCGTGCTATATCCTATTGACAAATATTGTAATGATATGTACTGTAATGATATGCACTGTGTAATGACATGTACTATAGGATATCGACAGCTACTGTCATGATAGGTAAATGGAATGATATGTAATGTATTGATAGGTGGTAAAGGCTATATTGACAGCTACTTTAACAATTATAAATTGGCCACGCTGCTTACGTTCGCCACGGAATCCATGGTGACGGTACCAATGCTGGCGCAATGCTGACCAATGGTATCCATCTCCAAGTAGCGTGGATTGCTATTCTATTTCAGCGAAACTATCAATGCAGATCGTGCCGGTTTGTCTTCTCTTTCACCTAATAATTTATTAAGAACATTTAAAATCGTCGACATTACCAGCCAACCTCAGCTGAGGGTCTAGGTTTTCAGGACACCAACTCATGACATGCTTAGTGTTTCGGAATGAAAAGAATGAACTACCCTCCAAATCGATGGAAAGATGTACGGTGTCGCTCAGTTATTGTCATTTCTATGTGATATCATGCAATAATTTGTTTACGTTTAAATAACGTCTGAAGATATTATCTCAAAACACAATTTGAATGACTTCATCATAATAATATCAGTCTGTTAAAATATTTGATCAAACGATCATGGAATCCAATGAAATGGTGTTTTTACGGACGAGGCATTCATCGCACGGCGTGTGATAATTGTCTACATTCTGCAACTGTAAACAGACCGACATGTCACTATAGCACACTAGGCACACTAGCGTCTGGAAAGGGCTATACAAATATCAACGAAAGTTGTGTTTTTAATCTGGCTCAGGTTCCATCCTTTATATATGCTATCTAATGTATTCTAAAGTATTTGGTGATTAAGTCGCGCAAAAGAAGCTCGCAACATGTTTTTTTGCGGGCGTAAGCTCGAAGTCAAGCTCCCCGCACGGTGTAGCTACGCAAGCTCCGTTTTTAACGCTGCTGTCGGCCGGGGCCAAATTTCAAGGTTCTTGAAAAAAACAATCAGCTGTACTTTCTTGCAACATTAAAATTTTCAAGAATAAGACATAAAAATAATGAGCTGTACTTTCTTGCAACATTAAAATTTTCAAGAATAAGACATAAAAATAATGAGCTCTGTGCGTCTAATACAGCTACAAATCTTGTATCCGTTTGCAAAAGTTATAATTGTGACAACTCTTTTTTTCTTTTCATCACCTGATACCGTGTCTTATTAGGCTTAGGCTGGGTCCCAGTACTAATTTGTAGAAATGCAGGACACATTTTTCCTGTCAATTTGCGCAGCGCCGCCCTGGCGATCGAGTGTGAAAATGCATTGAGGAAGTAGGCGGCAACAGAGATATAATGGAACCCTAGCGGAGTGAGTCGAAGGCAGAGAGTGGGATGTAGTAACCCATGGCAATGAGCTTCCGGTTTCTGTAACGCTACTGGAGGCAGAGATGATAGTCGTCCCAATGGGACAAATTGATTTTTTCATTGCGATCTTCTTACTGACGGAACGGTTTCTTGTACTCTCACCCTTGCGTCATTGTCAGCGTGGCTTTTAGCTAGATCGATGTTGGTTTACCTTTCGGCGCGGCCGGCGCAAGTGACACGGACATATCTATCACGTGCCTTCGAACCTCGACATGCACGTATACGCCATCTGTCGCACCCGCCCGCCCACGGGCAAAACCAATTCACCCGGCTAACTGCATCAACCACCTCCTTCCTCTCTCTCTCTCTCTCGCTCACCTCTGCCCCCACCCTCCCCCCTCCCCCCCGCCCCTCTCTCTCTCCCCGGCCGAGCTGCGTGGGAGACAGTGGTGATTGCCTGATGGGATAGTCTAGTCTGGTGTGCTCCCCATCGGGAGAACCCTTATCCGAGAGTAGTGTCCACATTTTAAACGCCGAAATTGGCCATAGAAAACCCCCGTCAAGTTAAGATCGACGGTCCAGGCATTTCGATCTGTTTTGCACGGAATTTTAGGCGAAAGTAATTAGTCTTCCATTGCAAAATTACTTAGACATCAGTCGAGTGCCAGACACTCTGTCGAGTTTAATATGCACCTCTGTCCGCTAATTAAATGTGTCAGACAATTCAAGAAACTCACTGCTGTTTTTATGATAGCTATTAACATTTGACTTTCCGTAAATACAATAACTTAATTAAAGATATATCCATTTCTTTGATGTGAGTTTTGCCAAATTACTCCGAAGACACAGGGTGTTATGGAGCATATTCTTCAGTTAGCTGTGAAATGATGGCGCATGTTTGCTGCATGCACACGTCAACACTGCTCATTGCCTTGACTTCTGGTGTTAACGCCGTTATTTATTGCCGAATGTGGACACCCCCCAACCCACGGTCTCTTATGCAGCTTACGTGGATGAGCTTGAAAAATTACCTCTTTCAGTCCGTCAAACTTTGTTGAGTGCAATCGGAACAAGACATCTTGATATGATTACTTCACATTTCCGCTTTGCCGTAAATAGGCATCAGACGCGGGGCACTGGCCTCACAATGCCGGGCGGAATGGCACAATGAAGATTTACTGCGTTAGCACGTCTTTCGCCGGACAGCCCCGCGGTAATAAGAAAAAATATTAAGGACAACTTACTCCTGGCAATTTGTCTCTAAGAGAAAACACGGGTCGAAGGAAGCAATCCTTGGGGGGTGCGAAGACATGGTAAGGGAAAGGCTTTACCGATTGCATTGTGCTGGAAGAACAAAAACATCCTTCAGAAAAGCAAGTCATTTACCCCCCCTCCCCCCCCCCTCTCATCACCTCGCTTCCACCGTTACCGTTACCCCCATTCAGGGCATGTCTCTGGGCTTAGACCGTCCATTACCTACCTCTTGTCTGCCGATCGTGCAGGCTATAGCCAAAAGGTGAAGTGCTTAGCTTGCAGGCCAGTATGGTGGCAGGCGTCTGTTTGCAGACCACTGTGGTGACAGCTATATGTCTGCCGACCAGTGAGGTGATAGGTCTCTGTCTGCACACCAGTGTGGTGACAGGCCTCTGTCTGCAGACCAGTGTGGTGACAGGCGTCTCTCCGCAGACCAGTATGGTAGCAGGCCTCTGTCTGCAGACCAGTGTGGTGACAGGCCTCTGTCTGCAGACCAGAGTGGTTGCAGTTCTTTGAAAGCAAACCAGTGTGGTGGCAGGCCTCTGTCTGCCGACCAGTGTGGTGACAGGCCTCTGTCTGCAGACCAGTGTGGTGACAGGCCTCTGTCGGCAGACCAGTGTGGTGACAGGCCTCTGTCTGCACACCAATGTGGTGATAGGCGAGGACATGATAAGGGAAAGGCTTTACCGCCTGCATTGTGCTGGAAGAAAAAATATGGGGATATGTCTCTGTCTGCAGACCAGTGTGGTGACAGGGTTCTCTCTGCAGACCAGTGTGGTGACAGGCCTCTCTCTGCAGACCAGTGTGGTGACAGGACTCTGCCTGCAGACCAGTGTGATGAGAAGTATCTGCCAGTGGCAGGCATCGGCTCGCAATTACCCATGACCGCTTAAAGCCACTCGTGTCTGGTTAATTCCTGGGGGAGGCATGCCACAGCGCGCACCATGATACATCGTGTCATTGCATAAAACAACCATACGTTAGACTTAGGCAGGAGTAGAAAATTAGCTATATCTATGTAAACATTGTTCTTCATTCGACAGTTTTTATTGGCTGATCTCTGTTGATTTTATGAATGAAATAATTCAATATTTATTAGCGCATTTTTGTCGCAGTAGCACACGTTTATTATGCCGTAACTAAGTAATGTGTGTTTCCATTTTCTCAATTTAGATCCATACAACATTAGTAGTTTTTATAGTAGATTTTCTCAAATGGTGATGCATCCTCATCCATTCCTCACAAGCAACTGATTTTCTCAAATGGGTATCTCTGTGCATAAAGTCATGCTGGTTGGCTCATGACAATGGAGGGAGCCGATGGTTGTGATTGTCATACTAGTTTACTCATTAAAATCGAGTGTTATAACAGTATGCTCATTACAATGGATATGGCATACATGGCATAATCACAATGAATAAAGTCCAAGTTCGTGGATAAAGTCCTAATGTTTTGTTCATTACAATAGAAAGATCTAGCTTGCTACTTGATGTGTCGTATCGTATCGTGACTACGCGCATTTATGACGATAATCGCATTTCAGGAAGCTGCCAATTTGAACGCGACGCATACATATTGTGCGTGATTTGTGCTTGTGGCGTTGAAAACTGTGGTACATCATCACCGGCTGCGAATGCCGCTTGCTACACGATTTCTGAGCGGATACGCCCCTATTTCCGACCTCACTGATGAAGATCTCACTGTTGAATGCTCGTCAGTGCCTTTCATCGGGGTTAAGCGAGACACGCATAGTCAGTTATTATCAAGGGATAAAGCAGTCGGCCTAATGAGCAACGCTTTCATGCGGCAGGACATGACGCTGAGAGCTGGCCCATTGGACGGTGCTTTAATATCGTTCCTTGTTTCATGGCCGTATCTGGGAGAGGAGGTAGAAATTCAACCGGACTATAATGTCGCAGCCAAAACGCTACGCAGCCCAGCGGTACCAGTGGCTGAGTTATATAACCATGGTACCATCCAAACTAGCGGTTGTGCTTAAAACACTTGGTTTTGAGTCATTCCCATGTATGTTTTCCCCCTGTTTTATTCATTGCCGCTTTATAGTAACGTACTAGTTTATGCTATAGGAACTTTAAGTAAGTATAGGCGATGATGTAATGAATTAATTTTTCCATTTCTGAACACTCTCTTTGTCTGATTTTTACTGATTTGTGTGCCAGTGTCGCATTCGCTAACAAATATCATTCTGCTTTGCGGCGGTACATCTTTCGATAACGTCACGGTATTTGGGTTGCTTTATCCGTTTACAGCAACAACTTATTACGTCATATGCAAGATCCCTGATGGTGAGATCACGACTTAAATAACAATGGTGTCGGGGATCAGAAATAAATAATAATATTGAGCCTACATATACATGTATCTGTGTTGCCATTGTCTGCTTGAAACAGAATATAATAATAAAAATAATAGTAATAATAATAATAATAAAATCCTTTCTTTGCAACACTCAAGAACTAATGGCTTCATAGAAAAAGATGATCTTGCCCCATTGAGCGTCATTTTGGAGCTTGGGGCGTTGTTTTTCCACGATTAATATGGGATATGATGTGCCAGAATGTGTTTGCTGAATAGCAGCGCCCTGGCTTCCTGTACCATGCTGTAGGCACCAGACCGCAGATGAATACGCCGTGGGGTCGAATCCGGGCTCCGGCACCTAAGCTGGGGCATCGCCGTCCCAGGAGGTTCCTTGACCCAGGTTAGCCCTAATTTTCACAAAAACGGCCTAAAACGAATTCAATTCTATTCAATTTTTTTCAAGTGAGGCTGGTTCAGTGAGGTAGAAACAGAACTTGAGTCCTTGCAGCTCAGCGATTTTAACAAGCAGACTTATAACTGAATATACATCACACTCCATTGAACAACCTGTAATGCCGATAAATTTAGCCGAACACAAATTTGTTGTTATATATTCCATTGGTATGTCATCCAATCTCCGTGAAGATGTCACCAGAACTAAGGCCCTGCCGAGACTCCGTCGCTAAATTCAAGAACTAAGCCGCTAAGCTACCGAGCCATAAGGTCAATATATGGGGGGAATTCAGGGCGAAAGTTTCCACGCGTTCCTTCAATTGATCGGCCATCCTGCCTCGCCTCTTCTGTTCTTCATGAAATCATACGGACGGAATGTCACCGCCTTAAACATTCCTCACAAATCAGCGGAGGGGTTGACGTGAATGCCCCGCCAGCGGTAAGCGGACAGCCTGGACGGTGCGATCTGCTGACAGGAGAGCAAAGAATCGTAGGAGAAATATTCTGAGAGCGGATTGATGATGTGTCCCTATATATGGGTGTTATAAAAAGCCATTTCGAAATGTGATCGAACTAAAAATCTTGTGAAGTGGTGTGGAAAAATTAGTGATGTGGATAACATGGACGGTTGGTACCCCTCCCTCTCCCTCCCTCCTCCCTAACCTCTCCTCGCCCGGTGAACCGCCCATGGGGTTTCCATATGCATATGGAGGGTGGACCTCTTTCCCTCCATGTTGCCTTGGAGACTGTTGCCGAGGAAATCGAGCCTAGACTATTTTTCTTTGGGACTCATCACCCTTTCACACTCGGAATCTTGTATGCAGGCCAACGGTTATTATATAAATGGTGTCATGAAATGTCGGATTAACTCTCCTGGATTTGTTAGTGTCTCCTTCGCTGTGTCAGTGAAGTTTTAGCCCTTGTTTAGCCCTACCTCCATACATCAATGTCAGTCTTGGCGAGAGCTGCAAGCATAGTAACTGATCTGTTACACCAGGACAATGCATCCTAGGAGATTATCTCATTATTCCCCTAACATAGTGAATCGACTAACATTATTGGCTTTTCCTCCACGAGCAACGAAGAAATTTTATTTAACTTCAAACGAAGACACTGTAATTTTTGTTATCAATAAAAGCATATCGCCAGTGCATTAAGTTGGGTGCACCCAAATGTCATCAAAACATTTGGTGGGCAGACACGGCTATCTCGGCAGACATTCATATTACATCACGTTGTTATCGCTTCAAGTGGCACACGCACAACCCTACCACAGGAAACGTACACACGTGCAACGAAGGAGAATACGCATGCGCAATGGGTAGATGAAGGACTTGAGGTGCGCCAGCGGAGAAAATAGGCGTGATTTTAGGCCTTGGGATTGGCGATTGGATCCCAGTAAGACAGAGGTGGAAGCGGGGAGGGGGAAGTGGGTAGTATTTGTAAGACGATTGGTTAGATTAACTTCGGGCAACTGCGGATCGGAAGGAGGAAATAGGGAGGTGGGGTGGGGGGGGGGGGGGGTGGAGGGAGTAACCCTTGTGCCCTTTCGTCGTTTTTAGTAACAATTTTATTGTAGATAAATGTTGGACTCGTCCCAGCCCTTTCGAGCATATTCGTTCCCGAAATGCTTCACGCCTTTCGGTAGGGATTGATTTAAGCGGCAGTATTTGTAAGAACCCTTACCCTAACCCTAACGCCATCATCTGGTGGAAATGGGCCATTCGATTCGCAAGAGAGGCAGTTGGATATTAAATCGAGTTAAGACCTTTTTTTTTAGTTCGGCTGGTAGTAAAACAATTGCCTTTCTGCTAAAATTAAGTGTCGTTTTATTTATTTCACTTTCCTCAGAACGTGCCAGCACGTGTGTGCCTATCTAAAGCAGGGCAAAATTTCACCCCGAACCTCTTATATTTTAAAAGCCCCAAATACTCCATGGGTGCCCATAAGGATAGAGGGTCCTGATCCGTCAGGCTGCATGACCGAAAGGACAAGCGACTTCTAGTTGGATTTACCGCTTACCGTCATGGGTTCCTTAGGTGGAGAAGTAAGCACCGAAAAAGCACAACATTGTAACCATATGTGAGTTTAGCTTTCTACCAGTTTAGCTGGCACTTCTTTGTGACGTCTCCTAGGAATCCCCCACCTCGACCCCCACGGACACGCACGCCCACACTAACCTAAACACACAACTTACATTATAGTGGATTGCTTCTTAAGCTTCTAATGAACTTGCCGTACCCAGTCTTCGTTCTGGCAGGACAGAAAAACTTTAAGATAACCACGGATGTTTTTGGCTGCTTTTCGATGCTTTGGTCTTTAAATAGGAAACGGCGAAACGACGAAGCGGCGCGCGTCACAATTAACCGAATATGGGACCCAGAGCCAGCACTCCAAGTGGCGCGTGGGTGGTGAGCCCAGTAAATCCGCGAGGCTCCCTCTAGGGGTTGGAGATCCACTTCAAACGGCCACGAACCTTCCCTCCTATAGCTCGCCCGTCAGTGGCTCGATGCATTGCCAAACGGCTATCACTTGAGCTCGTAGCGCAGTCCATGGGATCCACGAGGACTACTGTAACAGTGGTCCTGCCCTACAGGCCCTGGCTTGAAAGGCGGCAAAGACAACGTGCACACGTTATCACTGTGGCCATGTACGCCATGGTACGCGGCTGGGCCGACCTATTTGCTGCACCTTGCGAAATTTATGTGGTCTGCTTTGCGTCAAGGTAACGTCAGACGAAATTGACTAAATTAAAGCCAATTTTACACGAGGTTCAGACCTAAGTACATGACTATGCCATCGCCTACCAGAGGGTAGTGTAGCTCATGCAAACCTTGGTTGAAGGTATAACAGGACTGCAATTACGTGATACCTCGTTTCATCATTAACCGATCGGTTGAGTTAGCAATGATCACGCTACGCATATCAGATGGAAGTGATGTTTTTACCAAGCTACTTATACATCACTGACCTCATTGCACCGCCACTCCACATCCATCTAAAGCTACCCATTATCAATTTATACAGTGTGTATATTTTGTTAAAGACAGTTGCTACAGTATATTGACAGCTACTGTAAAGATATGTACTGGAATGACAGGTGCTATATCGTATTGACAGCTATTGTAATAATAGGTACTGTAATGATATGCAATGTGTAATGACGTACTATAGGATATCGACTGCTACGGTAATGAAATGTACTGCAATGATATGTAATGTAATGATATGTGCTATAGACTATTGACAGCTACTTTAACAATTATACAATTGGCCACGCTCCTTACGTTCGCCACGGAATCCATGGTGACGATACCAATGCTGGCGCAATGCTGACCAAAATATTATCTCAAACCCCAATTTGAATGACTTCATCATAATAATATCAGTCTGTCAAAATATTTGATCAGACGATCATGGAATCCAATGGAATGATGGTTTTATGGACGAGGCATTCAAGGCACGGCGTGTGATAATTGTCTACATTCTGCAACTGTAAACAGACCGACATGTCACAGCACGCGATGTCTGTGGCTCGCTTCGACATGTATTTACACTCACTATAGCACGCTAGGCACACTCGCGTCTGGAAAGGGCTATACAAATATCAACGAAAGTTGTGTTTTTAAACTGGCTTACGTTCCATCTTTTTCATCGAAGAGAAAACTATGACGGTCTGATCACACGATGACTCAGCAGTTAGCGTGTTCAGCCATGGTGCTCTGCTATGCCAGCCCAGGCGCCGGTGCATGGTTCAAGCCCCATCTTTGTCTATATGTATGCAGAATACACATATATCATGCCTTTCTCCTCAAAGAGTAAGGGGCTACTGCTAAAGACAGGATTTCACTCTTGATCCCATCCCGGACAGATCAGACTTTTGTCTCAGCTGTATAACCGCGTGCGACTTGTGCATCTGCGTCGTAGTTCCGAGCTGTTTCATATTCTAGCCTCTGTGTGCCTCGTTTTCACCCTCGTCACCTTGACAATATCCCGATCAGACACGTGATAGTCTCTGTTCCATATACCCCATTATCCGACTTTACAAAATCACATGGCCCATGTCTAATATCACCAGTCGGGGCAATTTCTACACCCACCCCAACTCTCGACTCCCATGTCCTGTTACCAGGCAACTCCTCTATGACATGCACAATACCACCGGCGTACGCAGAGTAAACTGGAGTCTGGATGCAACAAGAACCCTGGGCCAGGAGCATGGTACCTATACAAGCTGCCGCTGCCTTGATAGAGTAAGTGAGACCAAAGCTGTAACTTCATAGAACCTGATGCAAAATGGGTGGACAGTGGCACATGGTCACTCAAGATCTCGACATATCATGTTGCTTCACTATACGAGCAGACCTTACGCAGGGTGAAAGGTGAAAGATGAAGGGATTACCGCTGTAACGACATCCCACCTCATTCTTCGGACTTCAAACATTTGATAACAAAGCTTAATTAGCCATATACCGTTTAATAGATACACGCTCTACTTCATGCATGTCATGCCGATGCTTGATCTATTTCGTTGATGGATTAAGTCAAGCTCCCCGCACAGTGTCATTACGCAAGCTCCGCTTTTACCACTGCTGTCGGCCGGGGCCAAATTTCAGGATTCTTGAAAAACGGTAAAATAAGCTGTACTTTCTTGCAACATTATAATTTTCAAGAATAAAACATAAAAATAATGAGCTCTATGCGTCTAATACAGCTAAAGCATCTTGTATTCTTTTGCAAAAGTTATACATGTGACAACTCTTTTTTTCGTTTCATCAGCTGACACCGTGTGTTATTAGACTTAGGCTGGGTCCCAGTACTAATTTGTAGAAATGCACGACACATTGTTCCCATCAATTTCCGCAGCGCCGCCCTGGCGATCGAGTGTGAAAATGCATTGAGGAAGTAGGCGGCAACAGAGATATAATGGAACCCTAGCGGAGTGAGTCGAAGGCAGAGAGTGGGATGTAGTAACCCATTGCAATGAGCTTCCGGTTTCTGTACCGCTACCGCTAGCGATGATTGTCGTCCCAATAAGGCAAATTGAAAGCATTTTTTATTGCCATCTTTTTTCTGACGGAACGGTTTCTTGTACTCCTACCCTTGCTTCATTGTCAGCGTGGCTTTTAGCTAGATCGATGTTGGTTTACCTTTCGGCGCGGCCGGCGCAAGTGACACGGACATATCTATCACGTGCCCCCGAACCTCGGCATGCACGTTCACGCCATCTGTCGCACCCGCGCGCCAACCGGCAAACCCAATTCACCCGGCTGACTGCATCAACCACATCCTCCCTCTCTCTCTCTCTCTCATTCACCTCTCTCTATTTTTCTCTCACACCCTCTCTCTCTCTCCCCGGCCGAGCTGCGTGGGAGACAGTGGTGATTGCCTGATGTGATAGTCTAGTCTGGTGTGCTCTCCATCGGGAGAACGTCTATCCGAGAGCAGTGTCCACATTTTAAAGGCCGAAATTGGCCATAGAAAACCCCCGTCAAGTTAAAATCGAATGTCCAGGCATTTCGATCTGTTTTGCGCGGAATTTTAAGCCAAAGTAAGTAGTCTTCCATTGAAATATTACGCAGACGTCAGTCGAGTGCAGGGCACTCTGTCGCGTTCAATATGCACCTCTGTCCGCTAATTAAATGTGTCAGACAATTCAAGAAACTGACTGTTGTTTTTATGACAGCTCATAACATTTGACTTTCTGTAAGCACACTAAATTAACTAAAGATATATCAATTTCTTTGATGTGAGTTTTGCCAAATTATTCCGCAGACACAGGGTGTTATGGAGCATATTCTTCAGTTAGCTGTGAAATCATGGTGCATGTTTGCTGCATGCACACGTCAACACTGCTCATTGCCTTGACTTCTGGTGTTAACGCCGTTATTTATTGCCAAATGTGGACACCCCCCAACCCACGGTCTCTTATGCAGCTTACGTGGATGAGCTTGACAAATTACCTCTTTCAGTCCGTCAAACTTTAGAGTGCAATCGGAATAAGACATCTTGATATGATTACTTCACATTTACGCTTTGCCGTAAGTAGGCATTGTAGTAATATTGGGATTATTTACTTTGTGGATGAGTGTTATGTACGCGGAGGGATACACGATATTGATGTAGTAAACCAGCTTCCCGTGTCCGTCTCACTTCTCCATACACGACCGACCAATAAAGATCTAGTTTCATAAATAAGACTTGGTCATATTATTACATGGTGGCAGCGGTGGAAGGATAGAACTCCGCAAAAACAAATGGAGAAGAGGAGCCATTGCGAAGTAACCCAGAAATGGTGCGAAAATGCAATGTAAACGTGACGGCGAATTGGCGAAGTAACCCATTTCTGGGTTACTTCGCTATGGCTCCTCTTCTCCATTTGTTTTTTCGGAGTTCTATCCTTCCACCGCTGCCACAATGTAATAATATGACCAAGTCTTATTTATGAAACTAGATCCATTTAATCCATAATGTACTGGCCGGAGAAAGAGAATTCGAGGCTATCACAGTCTCTCAAGCATCATTGGCAAATATGCGGCCAACATCAAGTTATGCAAGTGTCAATGAAATCAAGAAAACAAGACCATGCGGCAATTGTGGATTATATCATGCCCCACGATCCTGTCCTGCATTTTAGGATGAATGTCATGCATGCCATTTCAAGGGACACTGGAAAGAATTTTGTCGTAAATCACAAAGAAGTCGGCCAGACCAATGCAAGAAACCAAATCATCAAGGACAAAGGGCAAATAGTCAGCCTTCTTATATTAAGAATGGACCAAAGAAGACTGAACACAAAAAAACAACAGGCTGATTGTATCGATAAATCTGACAGTGACATTTTTGTCCAGAGCTACTATGCTATCAAGATAAGTGATTTGGCATTGAACCCTGTGCAAGCTAGGGGTGAAATATTTGCAAACCTCATCGCAAATTATGACTCACCGCCTGTCCATGGGCCAATACGTCTGAAAGTAGACACAGGGTTTGGTGGGAACACACTGCCTCTCAGAACATATCGTCAGATGTTTGGCTCTATACCACCAGAAGACATCCTGGGAAAGGAACCTTCCATTCAAATGAAATCATACAGCGGACACCCCATTCCTTGTCTTGGATCTATCACCCTTGGACTGAAGGCAACTGACGAATTAGCGTATCATCATCTCAAATTTTATGTTGTTGATGTTCCAGGACCAGCTATTATTGGTCTGCAAGCCAGTGAAGCTTTGCAGCTGATATCAGTGTCTGATTCGGCTCAACCGGTGTCCAAAGTGAAAATAGCTACAGTGGAAGAACTGCCGCAAGAAATATGTGACACAACTGTCAGTGAGACCTATCCTATTCCATCTCCAGGAACAAAGATGAATAACATTCAAGATGTGAAATGGTGGTTCCCTGATTGCTTTGATAAAATTGGATCTTTCAAAGGAAAAAAAACAACTTCATCTCAAGGCAGATGCAAATCCTCACATTGATCCCCCACGACGTTGTTCTGTCCACCTACGACAAAAAATGAAAGATGAACTGGAAAAGAAGGAAAAGGATGAAATCATCAGAAAAGTTACACATCACACAGATTGGTGCTCATCTCTGACCTACGCAAGGAAGAAGGATGGCATTATTCGTGTGTGTTTGGATCCACAGAAACTGAATCAAGCTCTCAAACGCTGTCCACATAAAGTGCCAACGGTAGAAGAAATAAACCCTACCTTTACCAAAGCCAAATTCTTCACCAAACTTGATGCGAAGGCAGGTTATTGGAGTGTAAAGCTCGCCGAAGCATCTCAAGAACTGACCACTTTCCGGACACCCTTTAGACGCTACTGCTTCAAACGTTTACCTTTCGGTTTATGTGTAAGCCAAGATCTGTTTCAACAGCATGTGGGCAGGATCATCGAACAATGCAATGGATGTGTCGGGAGCTGTGACGATATCATTATCTGCGGTGAAACGGACCAAGAGCATGATCAAATCCTCATAAAATTCATGAAGATAGCTGGGAAGGAAGGTCTAGTCCTCAATTCAGCCAAATGTACTATAAAGACAAACAACATCTCATTCTTTGGCAGGTTATACACAGATAATGGTGTACTTCTAGATCCTGCTAAGGTAGAAGATATTGCAACCATGCCGACTCCGCAGGACAAACCAGATCTGCAACGATTCCTCGGGATGGTGACGTTTCTTGCATGCCATCTACCTCATCTTTCCAATCAAACTACAATCTTGCGAGACCTCTGGAAGGAAAATGTTCCATTTCAGTGGATGGAAGATCACCAAGCAGCAATCCAATGGGTAAACGAACTTGTTTCAACCAGTATTGGTTTGAAATACCTTGATCCAAACAAAGACATCACGCTAGAGGTTGATGCATGGATCAGAGGTCTCGGAGCAGCCCTGATCCAGAAAGAAGGTCCAGTAGCATTTGCCAGCAAAACCTTAAGTGCAGCTCAGGCCAACCATGGCCACCTAGAACGAGAATGCTTGGCTATTATTCATGGGATCCAACGATTTCACCATTACCTCTATGGACGCCATTTCACCGTGATCACTGATCATAAGCCATTGGAGGTCATATTGCAGAAACCTCTGCATGCAGCCCCGCCACGTTTGCAACGCATGCTAATCAAGATCGAGGGCTATGATTTCGACATCAAATATCAACCCGGTGTACAGCTGCAGCTGGCAGATACACTGTCCAGACTCCCTAAAAAAGAAAAGTGCGCCGAAATTGAGGCTCGATGAGCAGGCGGGAGAAATTCAGATGTGTGAAGTTAATAACATAGATCTAGATCTAACGCACTTTGCGCCAGCCCGGCAGGATCAAATTCGTCAAGCCACAACTGATGACACAGTCTTTCAAGGGTTAGCACAGGTTTTCTACACCGGATGGCCTGATAAACGTCAGGAATTACCTTCATTGCTACGTGATTTTTGGAGCTGCAGGGAAGAACTAGCAGTAGAAAATGGCATCATATTCAAAGGTCGTCAAGTACTCATTCCCGAAATGCTTAGGAAGGATCTACTGTCTCAGCTGTACCTTGGTCACCAAGGTATAGAGAAGACGCGAGCATTGGCAAGGGAAACAATTTATTGGCCTAAAATCAACCAGGACATTGATAATCTCTGTAAGAGTTGCCCCTATTGCCAAGAGCAACAATCACAACAACCAAAGCAACCTCTACAACTCCATGAGACCCCAGCATCCATGGATCAAGCTAGGCACAGACTTGTTCCAGATTGATGATATGAATTTCTTGATCATCTCTGATTACTTCAGCCGATATCCCGTGCTGAAAGTTCTGTAATCTACCACTGCCAAATCTGTCGTTGAAGCAACGAAGGAAGTTTTTAGCCTGTTTGGAGTCCCCAGGGAAATAATGTCGGACAATGGACCACAGTTCCAAAGAGAATACCAGGAGTGTTGTGATATGTGGGATATCAAACACACTACAAGTAGCCCAAGATTCCCCCAGTCAAACGGATTCATTGAACGGAAGCGCATAATCCGGAAATGTCTCAAGTCTGGAACTGACATCAATCTTGCATTACTAAACATCGGAGCAACACCGATAGACGCTACCATACCGAGTCCAGCAGAGCTTTTGTTTGGAAGAGCAATTGCCACAACACTTCCCAGCAGAATCGAAGTTACTACGCCTGAGATATACAAAGATCGCATGAACCAGACAGCAGCCACACAGCAACTGCATGGTAATCAGCATGTACATGCTCTGCCGCCATTGTTAAATGGGCAACGAGTGCTGGATCGGCAAAGGAAATTATGGTATCCTGCTGAGGTTGTGCAGCAAAGAAGTGACAGGTCATATGTGTTAAACACAGAAGGCGGACAACTTCGGGAGATGATCTTACCAGATGACAATATTCCACCACAACCTGTAACACCACATCAGTCTGAAGAAACTATTTTTCAATTTGTTTCAGTTGCTGAGCCGACCACTGCAGGATCTATCCTTACACCAGCCGAGGATAGAGCAGCCTACAATTCAAACAGTGAAAGATCAACGAACGAAACGTCAAACCCTACCAAAACAACCCACAAAGCCCAGGATAATACATCAACGCGTATGATCCCGAAAGGAACCATATACAACTGGTTTTGGGCGCCAGGTTCATACACCTGAGCGATTTCGCACCTCTAATGAATAATGTTGTCAGTCACCTTTAATGACTGTAATTATGCGCATGTTATAATAGTTGTGTAATTCATATGATTGCTGTTCCATTATAAACTTTTATTATGCATTGGGTTACAATCAAACTTGGATTTCTAGACGACTGTATATAATTTCTTTATAAAGGGGGGGATGTAGTAATATTGGGATTATTTACTTTGTGGATGAATGTTACGTACGCGGAGGGATACACGATATTGATGTAGTAAACCAGCTTCATGTATCTGTCTCACTTCTCCATACACGACCGACGCGGGGCACTGGCCTCACAATGCGGGGCGGAATGACACAATGAAGATTTACTGCGTTAACCCTTTCTCCGGACGGACCCGCAGAAATAATAAAAAAATATTAAGGCTAACTTACTCCTGGCAACTTGTCTCTAAGAGAAAACACGGGTCGAAGGAAGCCATCCTTGGGGGGTGCGAGGACATAATAAGGGAAAGGCTTTACCGACTGCATTGTGCTGGAAGAAAAAAACATTCTTCAGAAGAACAAGTCATTCACCTCCACACCCCCCGCCCTCCCATCACCTCGCTTCCACCGTTACCGTTAGCCCCATTCAGGGCATGTCTCTGGGCTCAGACCGTCCATTACTTACCTCTTGTCTGCCGATCGTGCAGGCTATAGCCAAAATGTGAAGTTGCAGACCAGTATGGTGGCAAGCGTCTGTCTGGAGACCACTGTTGTGACAGCTCTATGTCTGCCGACCAGTGTGGCGATAGGTCTCTGTCTGCAGACCAGTGTGGTGGCAGGCCTCCCTCTGCCGATCCATGTGATGACAGGCCTCTCTCTGCCGATCAGTGGTGTGGCAGGCCTCTCTCTGCAGACCAGTGTGGTGGCAGGCCTCTCTCTGCAGACCAGTGTGGTGACAGGCCTGTCTCTGCAGATCAGTGTGATGGCAGGCCTCTGCCTGCAAACCAGTGTGGTGACAGGCCTGTCTCTGCAGATCAGTGTGATGACAGGCCTGTCTCTGCAGATCAGTGTGATGGCAGGCCTCTGCCTGCAAACCAGTGTGGTGGCAGGCCTCTCTCTGCCGATCCATGTGATGACAGGCCTCTCTCTGCCGATCAGTGTGGTGGCAGGCCTCTCTCTGCAGACCCGTGTGGTGGCAGGCCTCTCTCTGCAGACCAGTGTGGTGACAGGCCTGTCTCTGCAGATGAGTGTGATGGCAGGTCTCTGCCTGCAAACCAGTGTGGTGACAGGCCTGTCTCTGCAGATCAGTGTGATGGCAGGCCTCTGCCTGCAAACCAGTGTGGTGACAGGCCTCTCTCTGCAGACCAGTGTGGTGACAGGCCTCTCTCTGCAGACCAGTGTGGTGACAGGCCTCTGCCTGCAGACCAGTGTGGTGACAGGCCTCTCTCTGCAGACCAGTGTGGTGACAGGCCTCTCTCTGCAGACCAGTGTGGTGACAGGCCTAGTTCTCTCTGCAGACCAGTGTGATGACAGGACTCTGCCTGCAGACCAGTGTGGTGGCAGGCCTGTGTCTGCAGGCCAGTGTGGTGACAGGCCTCTCTCTGCAGACCAGTGTGGTGGCAGGCCTCTGCGTGCAGCAGACCAGTGTGGTGACAGGTCTCTGTCTGCAGACCAGTGCGGTGGCAGGTCTCTGCCTTCATACCAGTGTGGTAGCAGGTCTCTTCCCTCAGACCAGTGTGATGGCAGGTCTCTGCCCTCAGACCAGTGTGGTGGCAGGCCTGTGTCTGCAGGCCAGTGTGGTGACAGGCCTCTCTCTGCAGACCAGTGTGGTGGCAGGCCTCTGCGTGCAGACCAGTGTGGTGACAGGTCTCTGTCTGCAGACCAGTGCGGTGGCAGGTCTCTGCCCTCAGACCAGTGTGGTAGCAGGTCTCTGCCCCCAGACCAGTGTGGTGGCAGGTCTCTGCCCTCAGACCAGTGTGGTGGCAGGCTTGTGTCTGCAGGCCAGTGTGGTGGCAGGCCTCTGCCTGCAGACCAGTGTGGTGGCAGGCCTCTGCCTGCAGACCAGTGTGGTGTCTGGATAATTCCTGAGGGAGGCATGCCACAGCGCAAACCATGATACATCGTGTCATTGCAAAAAACAATCATACGTTAGACTTAGGCAGGAGTAGAAAATTAGCTATATCTATGTAAACATTGCTCTTCATTCGACAGTTTTTATTGGCGGATCCCTATTGATTTTATGAATGAAATAATTCAATATTTATTAGCGCGTTTTTGTCTCAGTAGCACACGTTTAGTATGCCATAACTAAGTAATTTGTGTTCCAAATTTCTCAATTTAGATCCTTACAACATTAGTATTGCGACGTAAACACTGTCGACGAAGAAGAGAAAGCCACCGGCCACGAGGAACCGTCACCTTTGATCTAGGACGGGTGGCAACTGTGACCGGAGTTTTAGTGATCACAAAAGTCTTATTATATGGCTTGGAGAGGTGTCGTGTCGTATAAATGGTGTCTTATATGAACCACCGTCCGATGTTAAATCGGCTTTGTCTAAAACATTATTGGTGTCCCTATTGTGTCGAGTACATCTATATACATAAAGGTATATCGAAGACCTTTCCTTGAGCGTGTTATGGAATAAGTCGTGTGCCACAAGTTAAGGTCAGACGCTTGAAGTCAAGTACACCGCGGCTAGCTGGGCGGTTACCTTCCAGCAAGACATCCAACCCCACAGACAAATGAATGGGGTTTTTATGCCGCTGTTTAACACACAAGGATCAAACTGGGCCAAGACGCACGCTGGATTGGGGAAGGGTGAGTCGATGAAACATGCCCCAGAGTAGGTGCCTGGGTCTGGGGTCGAACACAGAACCCATTGATCTGTGGTCTAAGGTCCAAGGGATCTTCTCCTTTTGCAAGCGTAGAAGGCGCATATGGTGCCACTTGCAATCCCCGTCAGATGTGGACGCTTCACCACTCTAGTTTTTATAGGACATCAACTTAAAAACCACTCCCCCTCCTCACACTTAGAGTCGTCTATTTGACTGCGGTCGACTGACAGACGAACGGGCCACATACCGTATGTTAATCTTAATCCCACGTTGCAACACTCCATGGCTCGCTCAAACAAAAGTCATATTCAACTCTACTGCAAAAACAAAACCACAGTTTTTCTCTAAGTTAGGCGTGCGGTGCCAGTTGTTCTGCCATCGCTCAGAATGGCCACAAGTATGTGGACGATATATGATGGCACTCACAGGGAACGCCATTAAAACTTTACGGAGAAACCATTTCTCGCCCGAGGCGATTAGGTCTGTCGAAAAGGTCAACCCGTCTGGTTGAAACAAGACCCAAAGTAAGAGGCCACGTTTGTGCATGGCACTAAGCCCCTGGCAAGAATGTGGCTCCGTATATATGCCCTCCCCCCTTCCCCCCGCACCCGTGGTTATATATATATCCATCTGAGAGGTGTGCCAGACCTGAATAATGGACATGGGTCAATTAATCATCATAACTATAGAACGACCTAGCAAATGTCTTACAGGTCTTACTTTTTGCTTGTAACGTTTTTTCGGTATGCCTGTTTTTTTTTTAATTAATTAAAGGGTATATTTTTTTCGCGCGGATCACTGTTTGTTTTGTTATATTTCTAGATTATATCTTGCAGGCATGCGTCGTGACACATGTTATAGGCACATCCAGCCTCGATAAATCCTCTGTCTACACCTTGAGAGTCATATCCAGTGACACCATTCCTGGAAATAGTTTGATGTAACACCATCATTTTTACCAATTCCGCATGGCTCTTTTAGCGCTTTAGATAAATTAATGGACAAGTAATAAATGATAGAGAGCATTGTGTGTGTTTTTTCTCTGCGGCAGGTCTTTGGCCAGCTGATTAAAACCGATAGTTTGAAACGCTTTCTTCGAAGATTTCTTTTTTAATCGGGAATTTATTGACCAAGGATCAGATCTGCTCATCGATGTCGTCATGGTAGTGGATTCCCTGCAATTTGCTACGTAATTCGTTTCTTATATGTGAGATGCAGTTGCGTCAAGTAGCTTTTAACTGCTATTGCTATTCTGATTCGCGAAAATATACCCCTGTTCATGTTGGACAAGTAACCAGAAACTGTAATACTTTAAATTTAAATTTGATGGTAAATCTCTTTGGGCTGTTGATGCATCCTCATCCAATCTTCACAAGCAACTGATTTTCTCAAATGGGTATCTCAATGCATGAAGTCATACTGGTTGGCTCATTACAATGGAGGGGACCGATGGTTGTGACTGTCATACTAATTTGCTCATTAAAATCGAGTGTTATGACATTATACTCATTACAATGGATATGGCATATCCTTGTGGATAACGTCATACCGTTTTGCTAATTAGAATGAATAGAGTCCAAGTTCGTGGATAAAGTCCTAATGTTTTGCTCATTACAATAGAAAGATCTAACTTCCCACTTGATGTGTCGTATCGTATCGTGACTACAAGCATTTATGACGATAATCGCATTTCAGTAAGCTGTCAATTTGAACGCGACGCATACATATTGTGCGTGATTTGTGCTTGTGGCGTTGCAAACTGTAGTACATCATCACCGGCTGCAAATGCCGCTTGCTACACGATTTCTGAGCGAATACGCCCCACTTTCCGACCTCACTGATGAAGATCTCACTGTTGCGTGCTCGTCAGTGCCTTTCATCGGGGTTAAGCGTGACACGCATAGTCAGTTATTATCAAGGGATAAAGCAGCCGGCCTAATGAGCAACGCTTTAATGCGACAGGACATGAAGCTGAGAGCTGGCCCATTGGACGGTGCTTAAATATCGCTACTTATTTCATGGCCAAATCTGGGAGAGCAGGTACACATTCCGGAGACTACAGTGTCGCAGCCCAAACCCTACGCAGCCGAGCGGACTTGTATGTTACCATAGTTCAACCAACAAATGCGTTTGCGCTTGATATCAGTTCAGTTCTGCTATGCGGCGGTCCTGTTATCGATAACGTCAGGGTATTTACGTTGCTTTATCCGTTGACATCAATAACTTATTACGTCATATGCAAGATCCCTGATTGTGAGATAGCGACTTAAAATACCAGTGGTGTCGGGGATTATGAATAAATAATAATATTGACCCAACATATATGATTTTATCATGCAGACTGGTGCACATCACACTCCATTTAACAACCTGTAATGCTGATAACGTTAGCCGAACACATACTAGCTGTTATATATTCCAATGTTAAGTCATCCGACCTCCATGAAGATGTCACCAGAAGTAAGGCCCTGCAGAGACTCCGCCGCGAGATTAAAAAACTAAGCCGCTAAGCTACCGAGCCATGAGGTCAATATATGGGAGGACTTCAGGGGGACAGTTCCCACGCGTTCCTTCAATTGATCGTCCATCCGGCCTCGCCTCTGTTGTTCTTAATGAAATCATGCGGACGGAATATCACCGCCTTAAACATTTCCTCAGTATAAATTCACAATGCCTGCGGCTAAATATCAATAAAAGGAGGTCAATTTTTAGAGGAGTTGACGTGAATGCCTCGAAATATCCTGCAGGCGGATTGATGATGTGTCTCTATATGGGTGTTATAAAAAGCCATTTCAAAACGTGATCGAACGAAAACTCTCCCTCCCTCCTCCGCAACCCCGCCCTGCCCGGCGAACAGCCCATAGAGTTTCCATTTGGATATGGTGGGTGGACGTATTCCCCTCTGTGTTGCCTTGGAGACTCGAGGGAGAAAATCTGGCGAAGGAAATCGAACCTATAGACCATTTTTCTTTTGACTCATCACTCTTTCACCAGGAATAGAAATTTTGTATGCAAACCTACCGTTATTATGTAAACGATATCATGAAATGTCGGAATAACTTTCGTGGAATTGTTGGTGAGTCCGTTGTGTCAGTGACGTGTTGGCCCCTGTTCAGCCGTACCTCCATACATCGATGTCAGTCATGGCGAGAGATGCAAGCATAGTAAGTGATCTGTTACACCAGGACAATGCATCCTGGAGATTATCTCATAATTGGACTTCTAGATTTGACGATTATTCCCCTAACTTCTAGATGTGATCATTATTCCCCATAGTGAATCGACTGGTATTGTTGGCTTTGCCTCCCACGGGCAACGAACCAATATTATTTACCTTCAAACGAAGACTGCAATTTTCCTATTAATAAATCTCTAGTGCATTAAATTCGGTGCACCCAAATGTCATTTTTTGTTCTGGGGCAGATACGGTTATCTCGGCAGACATTCATGCTACATCACGTTGTTATCGCTTCAAGTGGCACACTCATATTAACCCTATCACATGGAACGTAAACACGTGCAACGTAGGACAATACGCATGCGCAATGGGTAGATAAGCGACTTGAGGTGCGCCAGCGAAGAAAATAGCCTGAGCGACATGTTGACTTTACGCCTTGGGATTGGCGATTGGATCCCAGTAAGACAGATGTGGAAGGGGCCGCGGGGGGGGGGGGGGGGGGCAGGTATTTGTAAAACGATTGGTTAGCTTAACTGCAGGCAATTGTGGATCGGAAGGAAAAGATAGGGGGTGGGGTGGGCTAGGGGCATCACCCTTGAAAAAAAATAAAAATGTTGGACTCGCCCCCGCCCTTTCGAGCATATTCGTTCCCGAAATGCTTCGCGTCTTCCGGTGGCGATTGATCCCAGCGTGACGCTTGACAGAGGTGGAAGTATTTGTAAGTTCCATTAGCCCTTATCCTAACGCGCCATCATCACGATGGAAGTATGCCATTCGATTCGCAAGAAGGGCAGTTCGATATTAAATCGAGTTAAGACCTTTTCTCTTTGTTAATCTGGGAGTAAAACAATTGTGTTACTGCTAAAATTAAGTGTCTTTTTCATTCTACTTTCCTCAGAAGATGCCAGCACATGTGTGCCTATCTAAAGCAGGGCAACATTTCACCGGGAACCCCTTATAATTTATTTTAAAACGCCCAAATACTCCATGGGTGCCCATGCGGATAGAGGGTCCTGATCCGTCAGGCTGCATTACCAAAAGGACAAGCGACTTCTAGTTCGATTAATCGCTTACCGTCATGGGTTCCTTAGGTGGAGAAGTAAGCACCGAAAAGCACAACATTGTTACCATATGTGAGTTTAGCTGGCATATCAGTTTAGCTGGCACTTCTGTGTGACGTCTCCTGGGAATCCCCCCGCCCCCCCCCCCCCCCCACGTATCGCACGCACACGCGCGCACACATTATAAATTATAATGGACTGCTTCTTAAGCTTTCAATGAACTTGCCGTAGCCAGTCTTCGTTCTGGTAGCACAGGAAAACTTAAAGATAACCACGGATGTTTTGTGCTGCTTTTCGATGCTTTGATCTTTAAATAGGAAACGGCGAAACGACGAAACGGCGCGCGCCACAATTAACCGAATATGGGGTACAGAGCCAACACTGCTAAGTGCCGCGTGGGTGGTGAGCCCAGTGAATCCGTGAAGCTCCCTCTAGGGGTTGGAGATCCACTACAAACGGCCGCGATCCTTCCCTCCTAGCTCGCCCGTCAGTGGCTCGACGCATTGCCACACGGATATCACTTGAGCTCGTAGCGCAGTCCATGGGATCCACGAGGACTTACTACTGTAACTGTGGTCCTGCCCTACAGGCCCTGGCTTGACCGGCGGCGGAGAGGACGTGCACACGTCATCACTGTCGCCATGTGCGCCATGGTAAGTGGCTGGACCGACTTATTTGCTGCACCTTGCGAAATTTATGTGGTCCGCTTTGCCTCAAGGTAACGTCAGACGAAATTGACTAAATTTAAAGCCAATTTTACACGAGGTTCAGACCTAAGTACATGACTATACCATCGCCTACCAGAGGGTAGTGTAGTTCATGCAAACCTTGGTTGAAGGTATAACAGGACTGCAATTACGTGATACCTCGTTTCACCATTAACCGATCGATTGAGTTAGCAATGATCACGCTACGCATATCAGATGGAAGTGGTGTTTTCACCAAGCTACTTATATATAACTGACCTCATTGCACCGCGGAGCGGGATAATACTTTTTTGTAACAGCGCAATGCCGAAGTGAACATTGAGGACATCGCTTTAACGCCGCAACACCGACCATCGTCAACGAGATCTCTTGTTGCACTGACCACGTGGCCTCGACACAGATTGTCCTCAAGGCAGAATATTGTTGTACTGACCAGGTAAGCCACGACACCGAATGTGACACGCCGCCACTCCACCCCCAAACACCGCCACTCCACCCCACACATGGCTACTCTATCCCACAACACCGCCACTCCACCCCTCACACACCGCCGCTCCACCCCACACACCGCCACTCTACCCCAACATACCGCCACGCTAGCCCCACACCGCCACTCCACCCCTCACACACCGCCGCTCCACCCCACACACCGCCACTGTACCCCCACATACCGCCACGCTAGCGCCACACCGCCACTATATATTTATATACCGCCGCTCCACCCCCACACACCGCCACTTCACCAGCATACACCGGCATTTAACCACCACACACTGCCGCTCCACCCCACAGCACCGCCACTCCATCCCCACACACTGCCACTCCACCCCACACACCGCCACTCCACCCATGCACACCGCCACTCCACCCTACACTCCGCCACTATACCCCAACACCGCCACTTTATCCTCACACACCGGCCCTCCACCCCTAACACCGCCACTCCACCCCCAACACCACCGCTCCACCCCGACACACCGTCACCTCATCCCCAAACACCGAAACTCCAACCCACACATCTCTACTCCATCCCACAGCACCGCCACTCCAACCCCAACACACCGACACTCCACCTTCAAACACCGTCACTCCACCCTCAAGCAACGCCACTCCACCCCCATACACCGCCACTCCACATCCATCTAAAACTACCCATTATCAATTTATATAGTGTGTATATTTTGTTAAAGACAGTTGCTACAGTATATTGACAGCTACTGTAAGGATATGTACTGTAATGACAGGTGCTATACCTATTGACAAATATTGTAATGATATGTACTGTAATGATATGCACTGTGTAATGACATGTACTATAGGATATCGACAGCTACTGTCATGATAGGTGAATGGAATGATATGTAATGTATTGATAGGTGCTAAAGGCTATATTGACAGCTACTTTAACAATTATAAATTGGCCACGCTGCTTACGTTCGCCACGGAATCCATGGTGACGGTACCAATGCTGGCGCAATGCTGACCAATGGTATCCATCTCCAAGTAGCGTGGATTGCTATTCCATTTCAGCGAAACTATCAATGCGGATCGAGCCGGTTTGTCTTCTCTTTCACCTAATAATTTATTAAGAACATTCAAAATCGTCGACATTACCAGCCAACCTCAGCTGAGGGTCTAGGTTTTTAGGACACCAACTCATGACATGCTTAGTGTTCCGGAATGAAAAGAATGAACTACCCTCCAAATCGATGGAAAGATGTACGGTGTCGCTCAGTTATTGTCATTTTTATGCGATATCATGCAATCATTTTTTTACGTTTAAATAACGTCTGAAGATATTATCTCAAAACACAATTTGAATGACTTCATCATAATAATATCAGTCTGTTAAAATATTTGATCAAACGATCATGGAATCCAATGGAATGGTGTTTTTACGGACAGACCGACATGTCACAGCACGCGATGTCTGTGGCTCGCTTCGACATGTATTTACACTCACTATAGCACACTAGGCACACTAACGTCTGGAAAGGGCTATACAAATATCAACGAAAGTTGTTTTTTAATCTGGCTCACGTTCCATCCTTTATATATGCTATCAAATGTATTCTAAAGTATTTGGTGATTAAGTCGCACAAAAGAAGCTCGCAACATGTTTTTTTGCGGGCGTAAGTTCGTTGTCAAGCTCCCCGCACGGTGTCGCTACGCAAGCTTCGTTTTTACCGCTGCAGTCGGCCGGGGCGAAATTTCACGATTCTTGAAAAAACAATCAGCTGTACTTTCTTGCAACATTAACATTTGCAAGAATAAAACATAAAAATAATGAGCTTTGTGCGTCTGATACAGCTAAAAATATATCTTGTATCCGCTTGCAAAAGTTATAATTGTGACAACTCTTTTTTTCTTTTCATCACCTGATGCCGTGTCTTATTAGGCTTAGGCTGGGTCCCAGTACTAATTTGTAGAAATGCATGACACATTTTCCTATCAATTTGCGCAGCGCCGCCCTGGCGATCGAGTGTGAAAATGCATTGAGGAAGTAGGCGGCAACAGAGATATAATGGAACCCTAGCGGAGTGAGTCGAAGGCAGAGAGTGGGATGTAGTAACCCATGGCAATGAGCTTCCGGTTTCTGTACCGCTACTGGATGCAGCAATGATATTCGTCCCAATGGGACAAATTGAAAACATTTTTTCATTGCGATCTTTTTACTGACGGAACGGTTTCTTGTACTCTCACCCTTGCGTCATTGTCAGCGTGGCTTTTAGCTAGATCGATGTTGGTTTACCTTCCGGCATGGCCGGCGCAAGTGACACGGACAGATCTATCACGTGCCCCCGAACCTCGACATGCACGTTCACGCCATCTGTCGCAGCCGGACACCAACCGGCAAACCCAATTCACCCGGCTGACTGCATCAACCACCTCCTCCCTCTCTCTCTCGCTCCCTGGTCGAGCTGCGTGGGAGACAGTGGTGATTGCCTGATGGGATAGTCTAGTCTGGTGTGCTCCCCATCGGGAGAACCCCTATCCGAGAGCATTGTTCACATTTTAACCGCCAAAATTGGCCATAGAAAACCCCCGTCAAGTTAAGATCGACGGTCCATGCATTTCGATCTGTTTTGCACGGAATTTTAAGCCAAAGTAATTAGTCTTCCATTGAAATATTACGTAGACATCAATCGAGTGCAGGGCACTCTGTCGAGTTCAATATGCACCTCTGTCCGCTAATTAAATGTGTCAGACAATTCAAGAAACTGACTGCTGTTTTTATGACAGCTCATAACATTTGACTTGCTGTAAGCACACTAAATTAACTAAAGATATATCAATTTCTTTGATGTGAGTTTTGCCAAATTACTCCGCAGACACAGGGTGTTATCGAGCATATTCTTCAGTTAGCTGTGAAATGATGGTGCATGTTTGCTACATGCACACGACAACACCGCTCATTGCCTTGACTTCTGGTGTTAACGCCGTTATTTATTGCCGAATTTGGACACCCCCCAACCCACGGTCTCTTATGCAGCTTACGTGGATGAGCTTGAAAAATTACCTCTTTCAGTCCGTCAAACTTTAGAGTGCAATCGGAACAAGACATCTTGATATGATTACTTCACATTTCCGCTTTGCCGTAAATAGGCATCAGACGCGGGGCACTGGCCTCACAATGCCGGGCGGAATGGCACAATGAAGATTTACTGCGTTAGCACGTCTTTCGCCGGACAGCCCCGCGGTAATAAGAAAAAATATTAAGGACAACTTACTCCTGGCAATTTGTCTCTAAGAGAAAACACGGGTCGAAGGAAGCAATCCTTGGGGGGTGCGAAGACATGGTAAGGGAAAGGCTTTACCGATTGCATTGTGCTGGAAGAACAAAAACATCCTTCAGAAAAGCAAGTCATTTACCCCCCCCTCCCCCCTCCCTCTCATCACCTTGCTTCCACCGTTACCGTTACCCCCATTCAGGGCATGTCTCTGGGCTTAGACCGTCCATTACCTACCTCTTGTCTGCCGATCGTGCAGGCTATAGGCAAAAGGTGAAGTGCTTAGCTTGCAGGCCAGTATGGTGGCAGGCGTCTGTTTGCAGACCACTGTGGTGACAGCTATATGTCTGCCGACCAGTGAGGTGATAGGTCTCTGTCTGCACACCAGTGTGGTGACAGGCCTCTGTCTGCAGACCAGTGTGATGACAGGCCTCTCTCTGCAGACCAGTGTGGTGACAGGCCTCTCTCTGCAGACCAGTGTGGTGACAGGACTCTGCCTGCAGACCAGTGGGATGAGAAGTATCTGCCAGTGGCAGGCATCGGCTCGCAATTACCCATGACCGCTTCACGCCACTCGTGTCTGGTTAATTCCTGGGGGAGGCATGCCACAGCGCACACGATACATCGTGTCATTGCATAAAACAACCATACGTTAGACTTAGGCAGGAGTAGAAAATTAGCTATATCTATGTAAACATTGTTCTTCATTCGACAGTTTTTATTGGCTGATCTCTGTTGATTTTATGAATGAAATAATTCAATATTTATTAGCGCATTTTTGTCGCAGTAGCACACGTTTATTATGCCGTAACTAAGTAATGTGTGTTCCCATTTTCTCAATTTAGATCCTTACAACATTAGTAGTTTTTATAGTAGATTTTCTCAAATGTTGATGCATCCTCATCCATTCCTCACAAGCAACTGATTTTCTCAAATGGGTATCTCTGTGCATAAAGTCATGTTGGTTGGCTCATGACAATGGAGGGGGCCGATGGTTGTGACTGTCATACTAGTTTACTCATTAAAATCGAGTGTTATAACAGTATGCTCATTACAATGGATATGGCATACATGGCATAATCACAATGAATAAAGTCCAAGTTCGTGGATAAAGTCATAATGTTTTGCTCATTACAATAGAAAGATCTAGCTTGCTACTTGATGTGTCGTATCGTATCGTGACTACGCGCATTTATGACGATAATCGCATTTCAGTAAGCTGCCAGTTTGAACGCGACGCATACATATTGTGCGTGATTTGTGCTTGTGGCGTTGCAAACTGTAGTACATCATCACCGGCTGCGAATGCCGCTTGCTACACGATTTCTGAGCGGATACGCCCCTATTTCCGACCTCAGTGATGAAGATCTCACTGTTGCGTGCTCGTCAGTGCCTTTCATCGGGGTTAAGCGAGACACGCATAGTCAGTTATTATCAAGGGATAAAGCAGCCGGCCTAATGAGCAACGCTGTCATGTTGCAGGACATGAAGCTGAGAGCTGGCCCATAGGACGGTGATTAAATATCGCATGGCAATCTCTGGGAGAGGAGGTAGACATTCGGCCGGACTACCGTGTCGCAAGCAAAACCCTACGCAGCCGAGCAGTACCGGTGGCTGAATTATATTACCATGGTACTACCCAAACTTGCTCCTTTTGTCTGATTTTTTACTGATTTGCGTCATATGCAAGATCCCTGATGGCGAGATAACAATGGTGTCGGGGATCAGGAATAAATAATAATATTGAGCCTACATTGACATGTATCTGTGTTGCCATTGCCTGCTTGAAACAGAATATAATAATAAAAATAATAGTAATAATAATAATAATAATAATAAAATCCTTTCTTTGCAACACACAACAACTAATGGCTTGATAAAGAATGATGATGTCGCCCTATTGAGCGTCATTGTGGAGCTTGGGGCGTTGAGTTTCCACGATTAATATGATGTGCCAGAATGTCTTTGTTGAATAGCAGCGCCCTGGCTTCATGTACCATGCTGTAGGCACCAGACCGCACATCAATACACTATGGGTTCGAATCCGGCTCCGGCACCTAAGCTGGGGCATCCAACATCGTCCCGGGTGGTTCCTTGACCCAGTCGGGCCCTAATTTCCATAACAGCAGCCTAAAACGAATCTATTTTAATTGAGGCTGGTTCAGTGTGGTAGAAACACAACTTGAGTCCTTGCAGCTCAGCCATTTTAACATGCAGGCTTATATCTGGTACACATCACACTCCATTTAACAACCTGTAATGCTGATAACGTTGGCCGAACACAGACTCGTTGTTATATATTTCAATGGTAAGTCATCCAACCTCCATGAAGATATCACCAGAACTAAGGACCTGCCGAGACTCCGCAGCGAGATTCAAAAACTAAGCCGCTAAGCTACGGAGCCATAAGGTCAATATATGGGGGGAATTCAGGGCGAAAGTTTCCACGCGTTCCTTCAATTGATCGGCCATCCGGCCTCGCCTCTGTTGTTCTTAATGAAATCCTACGGACGGAATGTCTCCGCCTTAAACATTTCTTCAGTATAAATTCACATTGCCTGCGGCTAAATATCCATAAAAGTAAGCAAATCTGCGGAGGAGTTGACGGGAATGCCCCGCCAGTGGTAAGCGGGCAGCCTGAACGGTACGATCTGGTAACTGGAGAGGGTGTTATAAAAAGCCATTTCGAAATGTGATCAAACTAAAAATCTTACGAAGAGGTTTGGACAAAATAGTGATGTGGATATAATGGGTGTTTGGTACCCCTCCCTATCCCTCCCTCCTCCCTACCCCCGTCCTGCCCGGCGAACAGCCCATAGGGTTTTCATATGGATATGGTGGGTAGACCGATTCCCCTCCGTGTTGCCTTGGAGACTCGAGGGAGGAAATCGGGTTGAGGAAATCGAGCCTAGATTATTTTTCTTTGGACTCATTTGGACTTTCAACCAGGAATTTTGTATGCAGGCCTACGGTTATTATAAAAATGGAGTCATGAAATATCGGATTAACTTTCCTGGAATTGTTGGTGACTCCTTCGCCGTGTCAGTGAAGTTTTAGCCCTTGTTCCGCCCTACCTTCATACACCAATGTCAGTCATGGCGATAGCTGCAAGCATAGTAAGTGATCTGTTACACCAGGACAATGCATCCTGGGAGATTATCTCATAATTGGACTTTTAGAGTTGACCCTTATTCCCTTAGCATAGTGAATCGATTAGTATTATTGCCTTCCTCAGGCAACGAACCAATATTATTTAACTTCAAACGAAGACACTGTAAAAACAAACATCAACAAAAGCATATCTGCAGTGCATTGGTGCACCCTAATGTCAAATTAATTTTTGGTGGGCAGACACGGTTATCTCGGCAGACATTTATGTAACATCACGTTGTTATCGCTTCAAGTGGCACACTCACAACCCTATCACAGGGAGCGTAAACACGTGTAGCGAAGGAGAATACGCATGCGCAATTGGTAGATGAGTGACTTGACGTTCGTTAGCGGAGAAAATATGCGTGAGCCGACGGGTTGACTTTACGCCTTGGGATTGGCGGTTAGATCCCAGTAAGACAGTGGTGGAAGGGGCGAGTGTGGGAGAGGAGTGATTAGTATTTGTAAGACGATTGCTTAAATTTCAATTGCGGATCGGCAGAAGATAGATGGTAGGGGAGGGGGAGGGGGGGGGGGCGCTGGCGTCACCCTTGTGCCCTTTCATCATTTTAGTGACAATTTTATTGTCGATAAATGCTGGACTCGCCCCCGCCATTTCGAGCATATTCGTTCCCGAAATGTTTCGCGCCTTCCGGTGGGGATTGTTCCAAGCGGCAGTATTTGTAAGAGCCCTAACTCTAATCCTAACGCGCCATCATCTGGTGGAAGTGGGCCATTCGATTCGCAAGAGCGGCAGTTTGATATTAAATCGAGTTAAGACCTTTTTTCTTAATTCGGATGGGAGTAAAACAATTGTCTTTCTGCTAACATTAAGTGTCCTTTTCATTCTACTTTCCTCAGAAGATGCCAGTACGTGTGTGTCTATCTAAAGCGAGGCTGCATTGCACCCCGAACCCCTTATAATTTATTTGAAAATGCCCAAATACTCCATGGGTGGACCTTGCGGATAGAGGGTCCTGATCCGTCAGGCTGCATTACCGAAAGGATAAGCGACTTCTAGTTGGATTTACCGCTTACCGGCATAGGTTCCTTAGGTGGAGAAGTAAGCACCGAAAAAGCACAACATTGTGACCATATGTGAGTTTTGCTTTATACCAGTTTAGCTGGCACTTCTTTGTGACGTCTCCTGGGAATCCCACACCCCCACCCCCACGGACACACACGCCCACACTAACGTAAACACACAACTTACATTATAGTGGATTGCTTCTTAAGCTTCTAATGAACTCGCCGTACCCAGTTTTCGTTCTGGCAGCACAGGAAAACTTTAAGATAACCACGCATTTTTTGTGCGGCTTTTCCATGCTTTGATTTTTAAATAGGAAGCGGCGAAACGGCGTGCGCCACAATTAACCGAATATGGGGTCTAGACCCATCACTGCTAAGTGCCGCGTGGGTGGTGAGCCCAGTGAAGTTCCCTCTAGGGGTTGGAGATCCACTTCAAACGGCCGCGATCCTTCCCTCCTAGCTCGCCCCTCAGTGGCTCGACGCATTGCCAAACGGATATCACTTGAGCTCGTAGCGCAGTCCATGGGATCCACGCTGACTTACTACAGTGGTCCTGCCCTACAGGCATGGTATGTGGCTGCTCCGAGCTATTTATGCAGACATTTATGCGGTCCCCTTTGCCTCAAGGTAACGTCAGCAAAATATGCTCCCTGCATGTATTGAGGGAAGACTGTCTGGACCAAACGAAATTGACTAAATTTAAAGCCAATATTGAACGAGGTATAGACCTAAGTACATGACTGGTCCATCGCCTACGAGAGGGAGCTTAGCTCGGACAAACCTTGCCTGAAGGTATAACAGGACTGCAATTCGGTGATGCCTCGTTTCGCAATTAACCGATGGGTTGAGTTAGCAATGATCACGCTACGCATATCAGATCGAAGTGGTGTTTTTACCAAGTTACTTATATATCACTGACCTCATTGCACCGCGGGGCGGGATAATACTTTTTTGTAACAGCGCCGAAGTTAACAAAAGGGACATCGCTGTAACGCAAAAACACCGACCATCGTCAACGAGAGCTCTTGTTGCACTGACCAACCCACACACTGCCACTCCACCCCCACACACCGCCACTCCATCCCCACACACCGCTATTCCACCCCCACACACCGCCGCTCAACCCTCAAACACCGCCACTCTAGCCCCACACACCGCTATTCCACCCCCACACACTGCCACTCCATCCCCACACACCGCCACTCCACCCTCAAACACCGCCACTCTAGCCCCACACACCGCTATTCCACCCCCACACACCGCCACTCCATCTCCACACACCGCCACTCCACCCCCACACACCGCCACTTCACCCCCAAACACCGCCACTCCACCCCAAACTCCGCCACTCCACCCCCACACACCGCCACTCCACCCTCAAACGCCGTCACTCCACCCCCAAACACCGCCACTCCACCCCCACACACCGCCACTCCATCCCCACACACTGCCACTCCACCCCACACACCGCCACTCTACCCCCCACACACCGCCACTCCACCCCCACACACGGCCACTCCACCCCCAACACCGCCACTCCCCCCAGCACACCGCCACTCTACCACCACACACCGCCACTCCACCCCACACACCGCCACTCCACCCCACACACCGCGACTCCACCCCCACGCACCGCCACTTCACCCCCAAACACCGCCACTCCACCCCCACACACCGCCACTCCACCCCCACACACCGCCACTCCACCCCCACACACCGCCACTCCGCCCCCCCCACACCGCCACTCCACGTCCCACACACGGCCACTCCACCCCAACACCGCCACTCCACCCCACACACCGCCACTCCACCCCACACACCGCAACTCCACCCCACACACCGCCACTCCACCCCACACACCGCGACTCCACCCCCACGCACCGCCACTTCACCCCCAAACACCGCCACTCCACCCCCACACACCGCCACTCCACCCCCACACACCGCCACTCCACCCCCACACACCGCCACTCCACCCCCCACACACCGCCACTCCACGTCCCACACACGGCCACTCCACCCCCAACACCGCCACTCCACCCCACACACCGCCACTCCACCCCACACACCGCCACTCCACCCCACACACCGCAACTCCACCCCACACACCGCCAATCCACCCCCCACACACGGCCACTCCACCCCCAATACCGCCACTCCACCCCCACACGCCGCCACTTTACCACCACACACCGCCACTCCACCCCCAACACCGCCACTCCACCCCACACACCGCCACTCCACCCCACACACCGCCACTCCACCCCACACACACGGCCACTCCACCCCAACACCGCCACTCCACCCCCACACACCGCCACTCTACCATCACACACCGCCACTCCATCCCGCACACCGCCACTCCACCCTCACTTTGTCCGTTCCAAGGCAGTAAGAAGTAAGATGTATGTGAGTTTCCGCGGCAAAAAAGTCCTTTATCCACTAAATTTTGAATGCCACATGCTAAAAATCTGATCTAACTATTTTATATTATTTGCTCTTATCTTATTACTGCAGACAATAATAATTTCTTCGTCCTAAAACTACATGGTCATTTCAGTTCGTTATCAATAACCTCCAATACCATGGACTGCATTGCATCAGAGCTCAACTTTTACACATGACATAATTATAAAAGCAATTGGTCGTGCGTTGTTGTGGGTGGGTCGTGGGTCGTGGGTAGTGTGTTGTGGGTGGGTCGTGTCGTGGGTTTTTGTGGGTGGGTCGTGGGTGGTTCGTTGGTCGTGGGTCGTGTGTTGTTGTGGGTGGGTTGTGGGTGGGTCGTGGGTCGTGGGTCGTAGGTCGTGGGTTCCTGAGAAAGAGTGTTATTGGAGATCAAATAAAGCTAAACCTCCCCGCCTCTATTGCAGCGAGTAACAAGGAAAAGGCAAATTCGGTCGTTATCACCTAATCTCAATAATAAAGTGAATGAAGAAGAAAATCCGAAGCGGACACATTGTATTATCGATCAGCGATATACCTCGGCCCGAAGCGATTCACATATAAAACGGTTTTGCATCTTTCAAATGGCCATTGCATCGGGTTGCGGCGACGGAGCATGGGTAGCCTCCCCTCGCCACCCCGCCACACTGCAGTTACCGGTCGCTCCGCCTCTTGTAAGTTTTCCGCGCCAACCCAGCCTTGGTCTGCAGTATTGCAAGCGCCTTGGCCTCTCTGCTTCCGCTCGCCATGGAATACATGGTGACGATACCAATAATAGTCATTCCATTTCAGCGCCTTGGCCACGCTGCTTCCGCTCGCCACGGAATACATGGTGACGATACCAATAATAGTCATTCCATTTCAGCGCCTTGGCCACGCTGCTTCCGCTCGCCACGGAATACATGGTGACGATACCAATAATAGTCATTCCATTTCAGCGCCTTGGCCACGCTGCTTCCGCTCGCCACAGAATACATGGTGACGATACCAATAATAGCCACTCCATTTCAGCGCCTTGGCCACGCTGCTTCCGCTCGCCACAGAATACATGGTGACGATACCAATAATAGCCACTCCATTTCAGCGCCTTGGCCACGCTGCTTCCGCTCGCCACAGAATACATGGTGACGATACCAATAATAGCCACTCCATTTCAGCGCCTTGGCCACGCTGCTTCCGCTCGCCACAGAATACATGGTGACGATACCAATAATAGCCACTCCATTTCAGCGCCTTGGCCACGCTGCTTCCGCTCGCCACGGAATACATGGTGACGATACCAATAATAGCCACTCCATTTCAGCGAAACTATCAATTCGGATCGAACAGATTTTTGGTCTACTCTTTCGTCAAAATCGCCGGTGAACTAATATTTTATTATAAATCGTCTATGTTAGACAACCTCAACTGGGGATCCAGGTTACGGTCCATGTACAATCATAATGTCGCTCACCAGCATGTGTTGGGGACTCATAACATCAACCCATGACATGATTAGTGGCCCGGGAATGAACAGAATGAAAAGAACTACCCGCTAAGGCGATGGAAAGATGGTGGATGTCGCTCACTTATTGCCAACGCTATGTGATATAATGCAATCCTTTTTTGTTTTAAATAACGTCTGAACATATTATCTCAACACACAATTGGAATGACTTCATCATAATAGTATGGGCCTGTCAAAATAATTGATGAAACGATCATGGAATCCAATAGTGCTATGTTTTTATGGACGAGGCATTCCACGCATTGCGTGTGGTAAATGTCTACATTCTCTAACTTTAAACAGACCGACATGTCATAACACACGATGTCCGTGACTCGCTTCGACATGTATATACACTCACTATAGCACATTAGGCACACTGGTGTCTGGAAACGGCTTTACAAATATCAACGAAGGTTGTGTTTTTAATCTGGCTCAAGTTTCCATCCTTTATATATGCCATGTATTCTAAGGTTTGGTGAATAAGTCCCACAAAAGAAGCTCGCAAAGTGTTTTTTATGGGCTTAAAGAGCACGACAATTCCAGAGTATCACTAATTTTTAATGTATTCATCCTCACTCATGGTGAAAAACGAAGTTTGTTTATACTGCTTACAGTAGCTGGAGAAATATTTAGTTTATAAGTCATTTTCGGAACTGTATAAAGTAAACCGAATCATATTTGGAGTTGGAATATTGTTTAGATAATTTTCCTTTCATTTAACTGGGTGTTAGTGTGGCCACTGCCAAACTTTAGATGCTGATAACTGCATATGCTGCATAGAGATCTCACAGGTGTGGCGAAAAGTGTAGGACTACAATGAAGGTTGGCAGAAAAAAATCAAATGCATAACAGAACATCCAGGCTTCAGAACAGGCTGCTTAGACCAGTATGTTCTGGAGATAGCAGACTATGCGTATCGACAGGAGCATGGCAACATGCAATATTCACTTCAAGAGTGAGTTTTCAATCTATTTATAATAATAAACATATTTGGGCATTAACATGTATTTAGGAAGTTATAACTTATTCACTTTGTGTTTGTTTCGTTGTTGTGACCTGCTCAGTGTGCATGACAATTTGCTTTTCTTTGATTCCAGGATTTTGCAGATATACAGCTCATCGACAGCTGGCGAGGTGGTGCTGGGGATACTTGGGAAAGAAAGTCAGAGTGCGTTTGCCAGCATGTGCTATAGCTGCCATCCGCCATGCCTCCCCATCAGAAGGGGAGTACACAGGATTTCAATGGGCAGATCGAGTGATGGGAAATCCTACCAAACATGGATACTCCCTTAAAATACAAAATTCATATTTTGTATTTTTGCATGACATGATATAAAGTATAAGATGTGTATATTCTGCTTCATTAAACAATAAAAGAGTAGCTCATCTCGGCATAGTATACCAAGGTTATGCACATCTGCTCTGATATACATGTATCACTCAACAGTGCTGGTTTCAACAAAATAAAATGGGCAATCATTGTAAAGTTTAACCAGCTTATTGCTTGTTTATTTCAGTCTTTGATAATGTCACATAACAATTTTATCTCACATTTACCCAATACATGAATCTTGTTATAAAAAAACAATGTAACGACAATACGTTGGTTCTACTTAATGTGTTGGAGGGGCCTCCATGTACAAATATCTGACAACTTATTGACTTTATCCTTTCACCATTCTTCACTTTCATGGTTTTAAGACATTTTGCTCAATTATAATACTTGATATCCTCAGGGTTTTATTAATCTATTGACCATTTCAACATTGACTGCAATCATGGTTTTAATCAGATCTACTTGACCCTTTATCATTTTTGCAATTGTTTTATCTTCAATATCACATGTATTAATTTTCAGGGTTTTAGTATTGACTCTCGAGTTATTTAAATTGAACTAAACCAGTATGGCCCGATATAGCCTTACAGGCTGAAAGTGCCGTTATGCCCAAATCAGATTTAAAAAAAACATGTTCCAATGTATTCTTAGCCGCAGATTATACCATTTTATACACAATAACTACATGAATTACTATGCAGTGCCATATATAATATATATTACATATTAAATCCCTGCATGTTAAGATTGACATTCAGTTTACACATTTGTTCATGAAAACCTTCATGTATGCAGGTTTTATGTCATATCCCAACAAATCTTACAGAGAAATATTTTATTCCCAAATGAATATTACATAATTTTTCAAAAACCTTCTTCAAATGATACCTGGCATATTTAATTGCCCAAAGAGCCTTACCAGTGTCGTCCTTGTTTTACTTGACGTGTAAACATACAATTATTATAGCAACAACCCAAACAGTCGCTGCACGTCGATTACAATAAAAATACCACATAAAGCACCATGAATATACAATTACGACAAAATAATACATGAAATTTCAATAGGCCTACTGCAGTTTAAAAGACATGTTTCGACAGCGATATGCGATCAAGTCTGTTGTAATTAAAGTGACAATAGCAGGGGCGGATCTAGGGGGGTCGCAAATTTTTCATATAGCCCCCCCCCCCCGGTCGCAAGTTTTCAGAGAGCAACAGCCCCCCCTCCCCCTTTGGCCTTGGCAAATTCCTAGAAATCTGCCCCTGCAATAGATTACATGTTTGACATCTCACACAGTTAAACTAACGCATTACACAAATGAAACGCACCTGGCGGCTTGTTAACTTTAAACAACCATCCCCTCCATACACTGTCATCAAACATCAAGTAGAATCTAAGTCTTAATTGTCCATTCAATTGTTTCAATTGTTTGAGAAACTCTCCGAAGTGATGCGTGCTCCAGCATCTACATAACTGTGTCTGTAGACACCTGCTAGACGCTTTCACGGACTTTTTGTCGAAGTCTGCTCGCTTCACCTTCACAAACTGCACTTAAAGTCGTCTCACATTCTTCTTCTGAGGAAATTTGTGCTCACTGTGTCCTGTTTTATCAGAATTGCCACAGAACTTGACTACACATCGCTGCCCCATTGCCAGGCATTATAAAGCTTGTTATGGAACAAAAGTAAACAACCGCACGACATGCTAGAAATGGCGCACGCACGTGGGTTTCCCTGAACTTGTGTTCCAGATCTGACGCCACGCAGCCCGCAAAGGCATGTGGTTATTTTTAGAATGCCGCCAAGCGCTGTGACAGCGCGCATATTTAAACGGCTCAAACGCTGGTTTTAATAACTCCGTGGTGTAAAGAGTGATACCATAAAAACCAGCAAGGATGATACTTTCGAATTGCGAGTGAATTTGATGGTTTTAATTAGAGTTTTCATGCTCCTCAAGTGTCGTATGTATGCCACATGCATCACAGCCGACCAGGCTTTTCATTCTAGCCCTGGGTCCTCTCTGCGACGAATTAAGTTTGAATTTTTCATTGGGTTGTTAGGCCCTGAAAATGAAGATACTTCCTACCAGCAGCAATGACAATAGCATAAATGCATTCTTCTACCATGCACGTGTACATGACACTTTGAGTCTACTTGATGACATTTGCTGGAGATGATTTAAGCAATAATACGACAGAAATATCCAATGAGATGACATAATGTCAGTTTTAATTAGGTCTACTTGAAGATGGTCATCGCAGTGTTATTTGCATATGTTTGGCTAATTATGTGATGTAGGTATTTTAAACTTCACTGCAATATACCGTCTTACCATTGCATTTAGCATTTAAATTGGCGTAGTAATGAATGATAAATAACGCAATCAGGCCTATGTTATGCGTGGAAAAAAATGTCATAACACATCATTATTTGCTTCATAGATGGATTTTATTGTTCCTGTGTAATGTCAATTTAGTTTTAGCATAAAAGTGATGCAAATTGAAAATATTGAATTTTCCAAATGTGAAAGTTATAATACTTGTAAATTTGTGTATTTTACTTACTTTTGTTACACCACCTCGTCGAACTTCAGAATAGCAGTCGGGACTAAAGTCGCTATGGACTAGATTGCCGAATTATTGCACGTCTTTTAACATAATATAGCATGCGATGTAAGGCTCAAGTATATTTGCCCGAATAACCCCGATGGTCGAAAAGAATACTATGACGCTCTGATGACGCAATGGCCCAGCAGGTAGCGCGTTCAGCCATTGTGTTCTGCTATGCCAGCCCAGGCGCCGGTGCATGGTTCAAGCCCCATCTTAGTCTATATGTATGCAGAATACACATACCATGCCTTTCTCCTCAAGGAGTAAGGGATTACTGCCAAAGACATGATTTCACTCTTGATCCCTTCCAGGACAGATCCGACTTTTGTCCCAGCGGTATAACCGCGTTCGACTTGTGCATCTGCGTCTTAGTTTCGAGCTGTATCATATTGTAGGTTCTTTGTGCCGTGTTTTCACCTTCGTCACCTTGACAATATCCCGATCAAACACGTGATAGTCTCTGTTCCATATACCCCGTTATCCGTCTTTACAATATCACATGGCCCATGTCTAAAAACAGCAGTGTGGGCAACCTCTACACCCACCCCAACTGTCGACCCCCTTGTCCTGTTACCAGGCAACTCCTCTATGTTACACACAATACCACTGGCGTACGCAGAGTAAACTGGAGTCTTGATGCAACAAGAACCCTGGGCCAGGAGCATTGTACCTAGAAGCTCCCACTGCCTTTCTATGGTAAGTGAAACCAAAGCTGTGCCATCCTGGAACCTGGCGCAAAATGGGATATCTTTGGACAGCGATGCCAGGTGACCAGATGTATGAGATACATCGACGGTATCGACAGAGTGGCACATGGTCACTCAATACCTCGACATATCGTGTTGCCTCACTATACGAGCAGACCTTACGCGGGGGATGACCCGACGCGTTACCCTCAAGGCCGCGCAGCTATGGATATGGCATTGAGTGAAAGCTGAAGGGATGACCGCTGTAACGACATCCCACCTCATTCTTCAGACTTGCAATTGTTAATTCCAAATGAATAACATGGAGTAGTGTCATCGCGCAAATATCATTAAACATTTGACAAAGCTTAATTAGTCATGCACTGTTTAATAGATACACGCTCTACTTTATGCACGTCATGGCGATGCTTGACCTACTTCATTCATAGATGTAGTAACCCATGGCGATGAGCTTTCGATTTCTGTGCCGCTACTGGAGGCATATGACTGGAGGCGATGATAGTCGTCCCAATACGTCCCAATACGACAAATTGAAAACTGTTTTTTAATTGCGATCTTTTTACTGACGGAGCTGTTTCATGTTCTCTCACCCTTGCGTCATGGTCAGCGTGGCTTTTACCTAGATCGATGTTGGTTTACCATTCGGCGCGGGCGGCGCATTTGACACGGATAGATCTATCACGTGCCTCCGAACCTCGACGTACGTTCACGCCATCTGTCGCAGCTGAGCGCCAACCGGCAAACCCAATTCACCAACAACCTCCTCCCTCTCTCCCTCTCTCTCGCTCGTTCCCTCCCTCTCTCCTTCTCACACCCCTCTCTATCTCTCTCTCTTTTCGGCCAAGCTGCGTGGGAGACAGTGGTGATTGCCTGATGGGATAGTCAAGTCTGGAGTGCTCCCCATCGGGAGAACGCCCACAGGAGAGCGGTGTCCTCATTTTAACGCCTAAATTAGCCAAGAAAACCCCCAAAGTGACGGCTGACAGTTCCGGCATTTCGGTTTGTTTTGCACTGAATTTTAAGGTAGCTTAGGTAATTAGTCTTCCATTGAAAAATTCCCTGGACATCAGTCGAGTACACGGCACTCTGTCGAGTGCAAGGCACTCTACCGAGTGCAATGCACATTTACCCGCTAATTAAATGTGTCAGACAATTCAAGAAACTGGCTGCTTTCTTTTATGACAGCTCATAACATTTGACTTATTGTCAAGACAATCAATGAACTAAAGATATATCAATTTCTTTGCTATGAGTTTTGCCATCCAGTTTTAATTCCTCCACCGACACACGGTGTTATGGAGTATATTCTTCAGTTATCTGGGAACAGACGGTGCATTTTTGTTGCTACATGCACACTAAAACATGGCTCATTTCCTTGACTTTTGGTGTTGACAACGTCGTAATTCATTGCCATATCGGGACAACCCCCAAGCCACGGCCTCTTCCGTGGATCTTACATGGATGAGCTTGACAAATGACCTCTTTCAGTCCGTCAAACTTTAGTGTGCAATCGGAACAAGACATCTTTATATGATTACTTCACATTTACGCTTTGCCATAAACAGGCATCAGATGCGGGGCACTGGCCTCACAATGCCGGGCCGAATGGCACAATGAAGATTTACTGCTTTAACACGTCGGCCTTTCACCAGAAAGCAACGCGGTAAAAAGAAACATAATAAAGACAACCTACTCCTGGCAATTTGTCAAACACGGGTCGAAGGAAGCAATCCTTGGCGGGGTGCGAGGACATAATAAGGGAAAGGCTTTACCGACTGCATTGTGCTGGACGAAAAACACCATCCTTCAGAAGAAAAAGTTGCCCCCCCTCCTATCTCCTCGCTTCTACCGCTACCGTTAGCCCCATTCAGAGCATGTCTCTGGGCTCAGCCCGTCCATTACTTACCCCTTGTCTGCCGATTGTGCCGACGAAACACTGGTGAAGTGCTAAGCTTGCAGACCAGTGTGATGACAGGTCTCTGTCTACACACCAGTGTGGTGGCAGGTCTCTGCCTGCTGACCAGTGTGGTGGAAGGCCTCTGCCCGCACACCAGTGTGGTGGCAGGTCTCTGCCTGCTGAGCAGTGTGGTGGAAGGCCTCTGCCTGCAGACCAGTGTGGTGGCAGGCCGCTCTCTGCAGGCCAGGGTGATGACATGCCTCTCTCTGCAGAGCAGGGTGATGGCATGCCTCTCTCCGCAGACCAGTGTGTTGACATACCTCGGCCTGCTGACCAGTGTGATGGCAGGCCTCTGCCTGCAGACCACTGTGATGACAGGCCTCTGTCTGCAGACCAGTATGGCGACAGGCCTCTGCCGGCAGACCAGTGTGGTCGCAGGCCTCTGTCTGCAGACCACTGTGATGACAGGCCTCTACCTGCAGACTAGTTTGGTGGCAGGCCTCTGCCTGCAGACCAGTGTGATGACAGGCCTCTGCCTGCAGACCAGTTTTGTGACAGGCTTTTGTCTGCTGACCAGTGTGGTGGAAGGCCTCTGTCTGCAGACCAGTATGGCGACAGGCCTCTGCCGGCAGACCAGTGTGGTCGCAGGCCTCTGTCTGCAGACCACTGTGATGACAGGCCTCTACCTGCAGACCAGTGTGGTGGCAGGCCTCTGCCTGCAGACCAGTGTGATGACAGGCCTCTGCCTGCAGACCAGTTTTGTGACAGGCCTTTGTCTGCTGACCAGTGTGGTGGAAGGCCTCTGTCTGCAGACCAGTGTGGTGGCAGGTCGCTCTCTGCAGGCCAGGGTGATGACATTCCTCTCTCTGCAGAGCAGGGTGATGGCATGCCTCTCTCCGCAGACCAGTGTGTTGACACACCTCTGCCTGCTGACCAGTGTGATGGCAGGCCGCTGCCTTTAGACCAGTGTAGTGACAGGCCCCTGCATGTAAACCAGTGTGGTGACAGGCCTCTTCCTGCAGACCAGTGTGATGACAGACCTCTGCCTTCAGACCAGTGTTGTGACAGGCCTTTGTCTGCTGACCAGCGTGGTGACAGGCCGCTGCCTTTAGACCAGTGTTGTGACAGGCCTTTGTCTGCTGACCAGCATGGTGACAGGCCGCTGCCTTTAGACCAGTGTTGTGACAGGCCTTTGTCTGCTGACCAGTGTGGTGACAGGCCGCTGCCTTTAGACCAGTGTAGTGACAGGCCCCTGCCTGTAGACAAGTGTAGTGCCAGGCCTCTGCCTGCTGACCAGTGTGGTGACAAGCCTCTGCCGGTACACCAGCTTGACAACAGGCCTTTGCCTGCATAGCAGTGTGGTGACAGGCTTCTCTCCGCGCACGAGTGTGGTGGCAGGCCTCTGCTTGCAGGCCAGTGTGGTGACAGGCCTCTGTCTGCAGACCACTGTGGTGACAGGACTATGCCTGCAGACCACTGTGGTATCAGTCCTCTGCCTGCAGACCAATGTGCTGGCAGGCAACTGCCTGCAGACCCCTGTGGAGACAGGACTATGCCTGCAGAATAGTGTGACGAAAGGGCTCTGCCTGCAGACCAGTATAGTGACAGGCCTCTGTTTGCAGACCAGCGTGGTGGCATGACTATGCCTGCAGAACAGTAGGACGACAGGGTTCTGCCTGCAGAACAGTGTGGTGGCAGGCTCCTGCCTGCAGACCAGTGTGGGGACAAGCCTTTGCCTGCAGACCAGTGTGATGACAGACCTCTGCCTTCAGACCAGTGTGGTGACAGGCCTCTGCCTGCAGACCAGTGTTGTGACAGGCCTTTGTCTGCTGACCAGTGTGGTGACAGGCCGCTGCCTTTAGACCAGTGTAGTGACAGGCCGCTGCCTGTAGACCAGTGTAGTACCAGGCCCCTGCCTGCAGACCAGTGTGGTGACAGGCCTCTGCCGGTAGACCAGCTTGACAACAGGCCTTTGCCTGCATAGCAGTGTGGTGACAGGCTTCTCTCCGCAGACCAGTGTGGTGGCAGGCTTCTCTCCACAGACCAGTGTGGTTGCAGGCCACTACCTGCAGACCACTGTGGTGACATACCTCTGCCTGCAGACCAGTGTAGTGCCAGGCCCCGGCCTGTAGACCAGTGTGGTGACAGGCCTCTGTCTGCAGAGCAGTGTGGTGACAGCCCTTCGTCTACAGAGCAGACTGTCTAATAGATGAGCGATTTATCCTGCACCATTAAGCACATATGTGACCCCTGCTGTAGTAATGACATGACATGACAATGTCAGACGGCCACCCATTTATAGACGGCATGATAAATGTATGCAATCGATAACTGTCAAATTTCTATACATTTTGAGCTTTCTGATTTAGACCCCTGCCCCCTTGGAGCTTAAAATTGACTTATGCATTCCATTTTTTGTCTTGAAATTGGCAAGTTCTGACAACATCAGCCAGCTCGCTTCCGCTGAGCTCAGCTCGACTGATTACACCGTGACACTTACGTTAATAAAGCACGACTAGCTTGGCTTTCCGATGCATTCTTCTAGATAATGAACATTCAAGACAAAGGCGTGACGTCACGGAACATTTTAAAGCTTGGAGCGGTGTTGTGTCGTATATATGGTGATATATAAACCACCGTCTGATGTTAAATCGGCTTTGTCTATAACATAATTGGTGTCCCTACTGTGTGATGTACCTCTATATACAGACAGGTATATCGAAGACCTTCCCCTCAGCATGTTGTGGAATAAGTCGTACGCCACGAGTAAAGTTCAGACGCTTTAAGTCACGTACGTCGTGGCCTGGGCGGTTACCTTCCCGCAGGGCATCCAACCCAACAGACAAATGAAGGGTTTTTATGCCGCTGTTTTGCACACAAGGGACAAACAGGGCCAATAAATCCGCTGGGACGATGAAGGGTGAGTGCATGCAACATGCCACAGAGTAGATGCCTGGGTCCGGGGTCGAACAGAGGACCCATCGATCTGCGATCTAAGGTCCAAGGAATCTTCCCCTTTTGCGAGCGTGGAAGATGATTGCGGTGCCATTGTGGTGCCACTCTCCATCAGATGTAGACGCTTCACCACTCTAGTTGTTATTGGTCATCAACTTAAAAACACTTCACCTCACTCACCTGACGGTTAGAGTCGTCTATTTGACTGCGGTCGACTGACAGACGAACGGGCCGCATTCCGTATGTTAATCTCAGTCCCACGTTGCAACACTCCATGGCTCGCTAAAACAAAAGTCATATTTAACTTTATTGCAAAAAACAAAACCACAGTTTTTCTCTACGTTAGGCGTGCTGTGTCGGCTGTTCAGCCATCGCTCAGTGCCCAATAGGATTTGGATGGAGAGAATGGCCACCAGTATATGGACGATATATGATGACACTCACAGGCGATACCATTTAATGTAAAACTTTACTGAGAAACCATTCCTCGCCCGAGGCGATTAGGACTGTCGAAAAGGTCAACCGTCTGGTTGAAACAGAACGCACAGTAAGAGGCCACGTTTGTGCATGACACTAAGCCCCTGGCAGGAATGTGGCTCAGTGTCTATGCCATACACCCCCCCAACCCCCTCCGACCGCGTCCAGTGGTTATATATATCAAAGAACTTGTTTGAGAAAGAAGCGAAAGAGCGACGTAAATCTGTAACAAGACATGCGCGCGCGCCGCCTAGCGGGGAGGGTTAATCAGCGCTCTGTCCACTCGGTGCAGACGGGGACGCTGTCAGCGAATGGAAGCAGATTGTAGCCTCTCGAAGTCCGGTCGGGGCACAATTGTGCGGCATGGAATTGCAGTAATTACAAAGGGAAGAGGGTCCAGATAAGATATTTCCTTTTTGCAATTCCTCAGGGACAAGAAAGGTAATTAAATTGTTTTTAAATTATTAAAACAGTGACTGGAGCAACTCAGTTAGCTGCACCCCTCCCCCCTCCCCTTCCCTACAGCCCCTCCGATACTCCCTGCCACTACTACCTACCATCTTCAGCGCAGAGGGTAGAGGATATGTGGCAGTTCTGTGCGATGGAGTAGAAGATCTGGAGGTAATTTGTAACTCACAAAAAACTAGTAAAATATGTTAGTTTAAGCAAAAATCGAAATCCCTCAGCATCCCCTACACATACCCCCCCCCCCTCTACCGCTCCTACACGCCCCTCTCCCATGCCCCTTAACCGGTGGTTGGTGGTATCAAAGAAGCAAACATTCAGACTGAAATAATAATGTTAGGTAAATGAAATCGAAAAAAATATTAGTTTAAAAAAATCGAAATAGCAAATCTGTCATCCTACCTTACCCCCCCCCCCCCCTCCCCCCCTACTACGCCTACACCCCTATCCCGCCCCCTCTCCCACGCTCCTTGGGCGTTGATGGTGTCAGGAAGCAAACTTTACACTAACATAACCCACAAGCCAAAAAAAACCCCAAAAATTGCTCTAAAAATTGGAACAAAAAAATCCGTTAGCGACCCCGGACACCCTTAGGGGTTTAGGTGGTGTCAAAGAAGCAAACCTTTAGATTCTAATAACTCACAAGCAAAACAAAATCGTACAAAAAAAGTTTTTAACAAAATTGAAAAAAACGGCATAGACTAGTTCAGAGTAAAATTAGGTGCGCACCCTGGGGGGTTCCCCGGCGCGGCCTACATTCAGATAGAAGGACCCATCCGTATACACATGGCAGGAGCCGTGGCGGCGCCGCCACGATCTTGTTACCGGGTTATAGATACGGCTTTCGCTTCTTGTTCTATAAATTCTTTGTATATATATCCATCTGAGAGGTGTGCCAGACTACTGACTAATGGGCATGGGTCAATTAATCATCATAACTAGAATGACATAACCAATGATTCAGTTTTGATTCACTGCCGTGCGTGTTACTTACCTGTTGGCCCATCTCTGTCGCACACGTCCTTCTTGCTTGTCCCGTTTTTTTGGTACTTCTATTACTTACTTACCTTTGAATTGAATTACTTAATTACGGTGTGTTTTTTACTCGCCGATCACTGGTTGTTGTGTTATATTTCTAGATTATGTCTTGCAGGCAGGCTTCGTGACACATATCCTCTACACCTTGAGAATCATATCCAGCGACGCCATTCCTGGAAATAGCTTGACGTAAAACCATATTTTGTACCGATTCCGCATGGCTCTTGTAGCCTTTCGTAAGAATTAATGAGCAAGTAATACATAGCAGAGAGCATTGTGTTTTCTGGGGGGTGGGGGGGGGGGGGTTGCGGCTGGTCATTGGCCAGCTAACTGAAACGGATAATTTGAAACGCTTACTTCGAAGATTACTTTTTAAAATCAGGAATTTTGTTGACCAAGGATCAGATCTGGTCATCGATATCGTCAGAATAGTGGATTGCCTGCAATTTGTTACGTACATCGTTTCTTATATGCTGTACCTATTAGTGATATGCAGTTTGATGTCCCAACTTAATATGCGTCAAGTAGCTTTCAACTGCCATTGCCATTCTGATTCGCGAAAATATAACGCTGTGCATGTTGGGCAAGCAACCAGAAACTGTAATGCTTTAAATTGGTATTTGATGTTAAATCTCTTTAGGCTGTTGATGCATCCTCATCCATTCCTTACAAGCACATCGTGTCATTGCATAAAACAACCATACGTTAGACTTAGGCAGGAGTAGAAAATTAGCTATATCTATGTAAACATTGTTCTTCATTCGACAGTTTTTATTGGCTGATCTCTGTTGATTTTATGAATGAAATAATTCAATATTTATTAGCGCATTTTTGTCGCAGTAGCACACGTTTATTATGCCGTAACTAAGTAATGTGTGTTCCCATTTTCTCAATTTAGATCCTTACAACATTAGTAGTTTTTATAGTAGATTTTCTCAAATGTTGATGCATCCTCATCCATTCCTCACAAGCAACTGATTTTCTCAAATGGGTATCTATGTCTATGAAGTCAGACTGATTGGCTCATTACAATGGAGGGGGCCGATGGTTGTGACTGTCATATTATTTTGCTCATTAAAATTGAGTGTTATAACATTTGGCTCATTACAATGGACATGGCATATCTTTGTGGATAATGTAATACCGTTTTGCTAATTACAATGAATAGGGTCCAAGTTCGTGGATAAAATCATAATGTTTTGCTCATTACAATAGACACATCTTGCTTCCCACTTGATGTATCGTATTGTATCGTGACTACATGCATTTATGACGATAATCACGTTTCAGTAAGCTGTCAATTTGAACGCGACGCATACATATTGTGCGTGATTTGTGTTTGTGGCGTTGAAAACTGCAGTATATCTGCGAATGGCTGCGAATGCTCCTTGCTACACGATGTTTTGTTCGGATACGGCCCCCCCTCCCCCCCTTCCGATCTCACTGATGAAGATCTCACTGTTGCGTGCTCGGCAGTGCCTTTCAGCGGGGTTAAGCGTGACACGCATAGTCAATTATTATCAAGGGATAAAGCAGCCGGTCTAATGAGCAACGCTTTCATGTTGCAGGACATGAAGCTGAGAGCTGGCCCATTGGACGGTGATTAAATATCGCATGGCAATCTCTGGGAGAGGAGGTATACATTCGGCCGGACCACAGTGTCGCAGCCAAAACCCTATGCAGCCGAGCAGTACCGGTGGCGGAGTTATATTACCATGGTACGACCCAAACTCGCGGTTGTGCTTTACATCGGTTCAGTTCTGCTTTGCGGAGGTGCATTTATCGATAACGTTAGGGTATTTACGTTGCTTTACCCGTTTACAGCAATAAGTTATCACGTCATATGCAAGATCCCTGATGGTGAGATAGCGACTTAAATAGCAGTACTGTCGGGGATCAGGAATAAATAATGATATTGACCCAACATACATGGGGGAGGTGGGGAGGGGGGCAAGGAGTATTTCCGTTTCTCGGGAATGAGCGGGACCGAGAACTGGGAATGAGGAATATAATTCTTCGTGAACTGGGAATGTGATATTAGTCGACCGCCGTGATCAAGGATTTTCATTCATCGTGAACTTGGAATTTTAATATTAAATAACTGTGAATTGGGAAATGGCCAATTTATATCATGTATCCGGGTCTTCCATTGTGTACGGGGATTACTCCTTTTAATACATCGTGACCTGACAATAAAGAAATGTATTCATCGTGACTTGGGAACACGACCACCCCCCACCCCTAATTCATGTATATGTGTTGCCATTGCCTGCTTGAAAAAGAATATAATAATATTAATAATCATATCATTTCTTTGCAACACACAACAATTAAAGTGTGCTAAAGAAAGATGATCTCGCCCTATTGAGCGTCATTTTGGAGCTTGTTGCATCGTGTTTCCATTATTAATATGGGATATGATGTGCCAGAGTGTGTTTGTTGAATAGCAGCGCCCTGGTTTCACGTTCCTTGCTGTAGGCACCAGACCGCACATGAATACACCATGGGTTCGAATCCGGGCGCCGCCACCTAATCTGGGGCATGTTTAACTCATTCCTCCTTCATCGTCCCTGGCGATTTCTTGACCAATGTAGCTCTAATTTCCACAAAAGCAGTCTAAAACGAATCTATTTCAATTGAGGCTGGTTTCGTGAGGTAGAAACAGAAATTGAGTCCTTGCTGGCTCAGCGATTTTAACATGCAGACTTATATCTGGTACACATCACACTCCATTTAACAACCTGTAATGCTGATAACGTTGGCCGAACACAGACTCGTTGTTATATATTTCAATGGTAAGTCATCCAACCTCCATGAAGATATCACCAGAACTAAGGCCTTGCAGAGACTCCGCCGCGAGATTCAAAAACTAAGCCGCTAAGCTACCGAGCCATAAGGTCAATATATGGGGGGACTTCAGGGGGAAAGTTCTTACGCATTCCTTCAATTGATCGTCCATCCGGCCTCGCCTCTGTTGTTCTTAATGAAGTTATACGGACAAAATGTCACCGCCTTAAACATTTCCTCAGTAAAAAAATGTCATTGCCTGCGGTTAAATATCCATAAAAGTAAGTAAATCTGCGGAGGAGTTGACGTGAATGCCAGTGGTAAGCGGGCAGCCTGGACGGTATGATCTGCTGACTGGAGAGCAAAACAAAATAGCCATGAGAAATATTCTGCAGGCGGATTGATGATGTGTCCCTATATGGGTGTTATAAAAAGCCATTTCAAAATGTGATCGAATTAAAAAACTTATGAAGAGGTGTGAAAAAATTAGTGATGTGGATAACAAGGACGGTTGGTACTCCTCCCTCTCCCTCCCTCCTCCCTAACCCCGCCTCGCCTGGCGAATAGCCCATGGGGGTTCCATATGGATATGGCGGGTGGCCCTCTTCCTCTCTGTGTTACCTTAGAGACTCGAGGGAGGACATCTGGTGGAGAAAATCGACCCTAGACTAGTTTTCTTTCGACGCGCCCTTTCACCCCGGAATTGTGTATGCAGGCCTTCGGTTATTATAAAAACGATGTCATGAAATGTCGGATTCACTTTCCTGGAATTGTTGGTGACTCCTTCGCTGTGTCAGTGAAGTTTTAGCCCTTGTTCAGCCCTACCTCCATACATCAATGTCAATCATGGCGAGAGCTGCAAGCATAGTAAGTGATCTGTTACACTAGGACAATGGATCCTGGGAGATTATCTCATAATTGGACTTTTAAATGTGACCCTTATTCCCCTAACATAGTGAATCGATTAGCATTATTGGCTTTGCCTCCCACGCTCAACGAACCAATATTATTTAACTTCAAACGAAGAAACTTTGGTGCACCCAAATGTCAAATAATTTTTTGGTGGGCAGAGACGGTTATCTCGGCAGACATTCAAGTTACATCACGTTGTTATCGCTTCCAGTGGCACACTCACAACCCAATCACAGGGAACGCGTAAACACGTATAGCAAAGGAGAATACGCATGCGCAATGGGTAGATGAGGGACTTGAAGTTCGCCAGCGGAGAAAATAAGCGTGAGCCAACGGGTTGAGTTTACGCCTTGGGATTGGATCCCAGTAAGACAGAGGTGGAAGAGGCGGGGAGGTGGGAGGGGAGTGGGTTGTATTTGTAAGACGATTGGTTAGATTAACTTCGGGGTATTGAGGATCGGAAGGAGATAGGGGGCAGGATGCGGCGGGGGGGGGGGGGTGCGGGGGCTGGCGTCACCCTTGTGCCCTTTCGTCGTTTTAGTGACGCGCCCCCGCCCTTTCAGATATATTCGTTCCCGAAAAGCTTCGCGCCTTCCGGTGGCGATTATTTCAAGCGGCAGTATTTGTAAGAGCCCTAACTCTAATCCTAACGCGCCATCATCTGGTGGAAATGGGCTATTCGATTCGCAAGAGCGGCAGTTGGATATTAAATCGAGTTTTTTTCTTAATTCGGATTGGAGTGAAACAATTGCCTTTCTGCTAACATTAAGTGTCCTTTTCATTCTACTTTTCTCAGACGATGCCAGCACAGTGTGTGACTATCTAATGCAGGGCAACATTGCACCCCGAACTCCATATAATTTATTTTAAAACGCCCAAATACTCCATGGGTGCCCATGCGGATAGAGAGTCCAATCCGTCAGACTGCATTACCGAGAGGATAAGCGACTTCTGGTCATGGTTATAGTGGACTGCTTCTTAAGCTTCCAATGAACTTGCCGTGCCCAGTCTTCGTTCTGGCAGCACAGGAAAACTTAATATAACCACGGCTTTGTTGTGCTGCTTTTCCATGCTTTGATCTTTAAATAGGAAACGGCGAAACGGCGAAACGACGAAACGGCGAAACGATGAAACGACGAAACGGCGAAACGACGAAAAGACGAAGCGACGAAACGGACAAGAAGGACCAGACGAAATTGACTAAATTTAAAGCCAATATTGAATGAGTTTCAGACCGACTGTGCCATCGCCTACCAGAGGGAGCGTTGCTCATGCAAACCTTGGTTGAAGGTATAACAGGACTGCTATTACGTGATGCCTCGTTTCACAATTAACCGATGGGTTGAGTTAGCAATGATCACGCTACGCATATCTGAGGAAAGTGGTGTTTTTACCAAGCTACTTATAAATCACTGACCTAATTGCACCGTGGGGCGGAATAATACTTTTTTTTAACAGCGCAAGCCCGAAGTGAACAATAATGACATCGCTGTAACGCCACAACACCGACCATCGTCAACGAGAGCTCTTGTTGCACTGACCACGTGGCCACGACACAGATTGTCCTCCAGGCAGATTATAGTTGTAATGACCACGTAATTAAGCCACGACACCGACTGTGACACGCCGCCACCCCACCTCATCTCATCTTGATCTCATTATTTTATATTATTTTTTAAAAAATTGTGTGACGTCACGCTATTGTCTTACTAGCCGTGTTGTATTAACGTAAATGTGCGTTATTCAAATAAAGAACGGTAAAACAGTGCTTTATTTTGATAATGAACGGAAAAACTGTGCATTATCTAGATAAAGAACAGTTGATTATATTGACTCGTCAAGTGTCACGGTATAATCAGTCGAGCTGAGCTGAGCGGAGCCGAGTTGGCTGGCGTTGACAGAACTTGCCAATTTCAAGACAAACAATGGAATGCATAAGTCAATGTTAAGCACCAAAGGGGCGGGGGTTAGATCAGAAATCTCAAAATATATGGAATTCCACAGTTATCGATTGCATACATTTCTCATTATATCTCTCATATCGCTTTTCAGGGGGCGATGTTTTTTTACGAAACTAAGAAGCAATGACTTCCAAAATGTCTACTTCATCCACGCCTTCCCACCCCTACCCTCCCCCCTGGGGCTTCACAATGACGAACCGTTGTTTCCATATTGTGCCTGGTGTATTCGTCGGGCAGTGCAATTGACACAATAGTCAATTCCTGTGTCCAAGCACATGCCATGCCTTGTTATGTACTAGTTAAAGAACGAGCTGGAGTGCATTCGCCAAAATAAATAATGCTTTATTTGGGGAATGCACGACAGCGAGTTCTTTAACGTACTTATAAATTGTGGTAGCAGTGGAGCTTAAGGAACAGTTTCACCAAGATAATGAACAGTTTTTGTCTTAATAAGGAACAGTTTTTGTCTTAATAAGGAACAGTTTTTGCTTGCCAATCGCCCATGTCAGGAATAACTGTTCTTTCAGTTATACTCACTTTTGCCTCATGCACCGTAGTTACTGTTGTGATCGATTTCATGACTTCCCCAATGGAAGATCGACCAATATGTTGTTGTTAATACATGCTTCCGCAAGCAGCATTAATCATATTGTGCACCTTGTAATTAGCAAGTTTTTGAACTGACAGAGCGGTCTCTTCGCTTTGGCTGTGCACATTAGTTTCTGACAGATGCTGTCTCGAATGAGTCGATCACTTAACTGACACGCCATACCCGCATATATAAAAGAGGTAAGAAAGAGGTAAGGAAGGCACAAAAAGATATTTGAACTATTATTTACTTTTATGATAGATAATGCCAGAACAAAATGGTCGCCCTTCTCTATTCAGGACAATCCCATTATATTAAGTTATTCTAAGAGTGGTCAACTACTTGTTCATATATAATCATTGTTGAGACTAACTTTCTATGTCATTTTAGGTTTTCCATGTCCACGGAATACAAGTGCAGCTGGGCTCTCCGTCTGTTCAACGCCTGGAAAACTCGACGGAACAGCAGAATAATCGGTGACCCAGGATCTGAGAAAAGCGTCATCAGATGCGAATTGGAAGAGATGACGCGCGATGAAATCAATTACAGTCTTAGCCGCTTTATCACCGAGGTAAAGAAAAGAGATGGAGGCGAATATCCGGGGAAACGTTGTATGAGCTAGTGATTGCGTTGCAAATGCATCTGGCAACCAATGGTCGCATATACAAGTTCATTGATGATACGGACATTACGCAACTGCGTAATACATTGGATACCCTTATGAAGGAACGGGCTAAACAGGGGTTAGGGATAGGCAGCAAACAAGCAGCTGTCATCTCCGTTGACGAAGAACATATTCTTTGGGAAAAGGGTCTCCTAGGTTCTTCCAACCTAGCCCTGGTACATGCCTCTCTTACCACACCCGTAAACGGAGCAAGGGTGAGAGCCATGCCGCTGACACGGCCGAAAACAAGAAATCGCGGACCGGTGGCTCAAGTTGAAGTTCATAACAGAATAAATATACAGTGCCTACCCGTCAAATTGCTCCAGTAGATTCCTGAAGCTTTCATGACTTTTGTCGGACAGTCATTTCTTTGGTTGGTAGTGTATTTTCTTGTAATCCGGGCGATTTTTGTCCGCTGCCAGGCGGCGTTTGTTGACGTCCGGCAACCGTCGGAACATTCAAAACGAAGCGAGAGGTGACAAAAATGGCCCGGATATTACAAAGTGAATGGAATAGTGTTCTATCGAAGACACCAAAGTAAGTCATATAGGATACATGCTAAGTGATGTTTCTGGCGTAGTTTTTCTATATATTTAATTCCCATATTTGGTCTCACACGCAGCATTCACTGCCATAATCAGTTTCGTGAGTTTTCTCACATGGAAAACACTCCTTTCCTCCCCCATGAAATTAACAAGTTCTGGACGTGTAAGTTAATGTCCGAGGAACACGACATTACCGGATAATAATGGAGTCCGAGGGCGAAGCCCGAGGACCCATTGTTTTTATCGGTAATGGAGTCCGAGGGCGAAGCCCGAGGACCCATTGTTTTTATCGGTAATGTCGTTTTCCGAGGTCATTAACTTATGTAAAATCCACGTCCTTATGACTCAAACCCACTACATTACAGAAAAATAATGTCGTGAGAGAACAATACAGTGACGTCATCAGTGGATTTTACTATGTGCTCACCGGCCCTAGCTCTGCTGGTTGTATTATGGAACCAGTCTATCTGTGGCCGTGTGAGCGGTTTGCCTGTATCTGTTGATTCAGTTTCGAGATAACTCACTGTGGTGCCATTCATTATTTAAATAAAGCACACTTATGCTAGTAATAATAGACGACTAGGTGCCAAATAAAGACCTTTTCAGATCGTGAATCATTGTGTTGATGCATTCTTTAAAATAATGAACACTTAAGACAAAGGCGTGACGTCACACAATTTTTTAATAAAATTTTATAAGTACGTTAAAGAACGAGCTGGAGTGCATTCCCCAAATAAACCACTCGACGCTATTGCGTCTCGTGCTTTATTTTGGCGAATGCACTCCAGCTCGTTCTTTAACTAGTATTTCTTATCTTATTACTGCAGACGATAATAATTTCTTCAGCTTAAACTACATTGTCGTTTCAGTTCGTTATCAATAACCTCCTATACTATGGACTGCATTGCATCAGACCTCAACTTTTACACATGACATAATTATAAAAGCAATTTTATTTATATGTAACATAATTCATTGCACATCGCTATATCACCTATTCTGCAGAGTTATAATGAGTATCCTCAGGGAACTTGAGCGGTGTTTCTCCTCTGAAACCGTGTCTACCAACCTGTGTGTGTCCGTGTCAGCAGGGCAGCTGTCTCTTGTGCATTCTAAACCAATTGGCCGAGCAACAGGCAATTAGTCTCCATCAGACCCGCAGCTTGCAGATTTTGCAGCATGCATGGGGCTTAGCAATGTGCGCCCAAGCGGTGCCGGGTGGACTGGCGGGGCAGAATCAACGCCCACGCCCTTCCGGTCTGGCGTTACTGCGCAATGCCAATTGTGTTCTCTCTCTGTGTTGCCTTAGCGATCAATGATGTAGTTGCCCCTAGTTATAAAATGAAGTATTTGAATTATTTCCTTCAGATGTGTGCAATGAAAAGCGAAAAGAAATTTAAGGGGACGAAATCTGAATATTGAAGTTGCAGTTGAGGACAGATTGGAAATGGTAGTACCTCGTGGGCGGTACTACCACGTGTCAAAGTCACGCCACCTCACGTCACCAGGAGCAGGTCTTGTTTTACTACTCACAAATGATGGATGAAAAAACTGTGTTGGTCGGCGAACAACACTTTTTTCGGAAACCGGCATTGTCTGTTGCGGTTCCGGTCTGCATGCGTAAGGCTCCTTCCGTACCAAAACGAGGTTTATCTTGGCAGTAATCAGTGGTCATGTGACAGATCTTACCAGTGCTTCTTCTTCTTCATCCCAAGTAGTAGTACGCGCCTTTACAGATCCTATTATGATGCAGCATCCCATTGTGGCAGTTGTTAATAGCCAAGACGAACGCCAATTTGCACTACGGTAACAAGGTTCAGACACTTCGCGTGGGATGTCCATCGCCGTTTGGTTTGTGTCTGTGTTTGGTTTTCCTTGCAAGGTTTCAACCAGTTTTTAGCGGAAACCTACTGGGCATTTCAGGAATCCAAGCAATATCATGACCATAACAATACGACATAACATTCGAATAAGAGCCCCCCCCCCTCCCCCCACTCCCTCCATACCACCAACTCGATCCCTCTGCGGAAACGAGAACAACAGATATATATTTCACTTATTGCACTGCGCGTGTCACTGTTGCTACCGCTCTTGCCACGTTCATGTCTCTGACATGTTTACGTGACGAATACACGTCGTGGCGGGTGCTGGTGCCAGACCTCACGAGCTCTATTTATGTAATCCTTCATGGGCTTCTCCGTTTTATATGTAGCTAACTGTGGGCTGGATCCTAATGTAATAATTAGGTTAGATACGCGGGCCTTTTTTGCAAGTCGTGTTTCAACTTTGTCACATGTGATGTGACTTTCGTATAAGCTGGTCATGACGCCATGGCCCTGCAGTGATGCAACGTGACGCATCGTGACCCATCATGACTGACAGGATTCCCGGTGATTCTAGGTAGTCGACTCGCTCAGAGAATGTTTCAAAAATATTTCGCCACATTTGTGCTTTGTGGTGCGTCATACAAATATGAATATTGATGTCGTGCTTTGTACCTCTGAATATAAATATAAATATAATAATACATAAAGAGAAAAAGTTGACAATATTTTTTCAGAAATTGTATGAGAACTTTCTTAATTGCGCCTTTTTAATTGTTTTAAATTGAAGCCTTTTATTTCGGTCAATATGTTCAAATATTTAATATATTATTAATAATTAATTAACGCAATGTCCCTGATGGTATGAATACGTGAGCATAAGTAGGAAAATTGGCTTTATAACTCCCTTTTTCTTCACATGTCATTGGCAGGACAAAAATGTGCGCGTGATTCCTTTGCACACATACCAGTAATTAACTCATATGCTGCTTGCGACCAGGACAAATAATGGCAAGTTCTATTCCCATAATGATATTGTAATAGGTATTGCTAGACACACGGCAGACTGTTGATGAATAAATCAGCCGACGTGTGTTCACTCGTTCAATGTCTTCGATGTGAGTCGTGGCCATACCGACCGCCGCCATCTAACACTGATGTATGGCGACTTTAAAGGGGAAAGGAATTGATGGACACAATATTTTTTGAGAGTTTATAAGGAATCATACTATTTTTTGGCGAAAACTATATATTTTTAGGCATAACGATAGCTTGAAAAACGCTTGTTAAAGACGGAGCTATTTCTTTTCTGTGTGTAGGGAATATCGGCGGTTACAAGCCATGTATCTTGGGGGGCGCACTGTCATACGAATCTGGTGGGGGGGGGGGTCCCGCGAGTGCCCATTGATATTTTTATACTTGCTACCAGGGGGGCGGGGAGGGGCCATGTGCGTGCTCAGAGCGTGTTTGCCGTGAAAAATGGGAACTGCGACAGAATCTCATAGAGGGGGTCAACGGAAAAAAACGGCGCGGAATTTGGAGGTGAAAGGGGTAAGGCTTTACCGCAGAATATTTTATCGATGTAGTTTATAACTCAGATCATCAAATCATACATTAGAATTCCAGTTAGATTTGTCTAAACAAATGTGATGATTAAAAAAATATGGATATGCAGAACTACACAGTTAACGAAATATATAATATACAACTAGTGATAACGAATTCTGAGAAAAGAATATGAGCATAATTGACATGAGTACTTAACATCAACAAACCTTGAAAGCATGTATATTTAAATTACTAGATGATATAAGTTATTTAGCAAATTGACGTAAAAAGGGCTGACATAAACCTGTAAAGTACCAGTACATGTGTGTATCCATTTACATGGCAATATCATACAACATGGTTTAGGCTATCTGAACAAAATGCTACTAACATTTAACCTTCATAACAGCAGAGGGTTATCTCTATGAATTTCACATTCTATAATACCACACATTCCATAATCATTTGGATGAATACTTTACTCACCACTCTAAAGGTATCTTAAGACTGTATCTAATACATTGTCAAAGAAATCTGAAGTGTGAAAGTTATAACTCTTACATATATTGCATGAGATTATGTATGACATATATGAAATACAACTACTACTATACTCTGTATGAATTGAGCTATACAATTGACCATCCAGAAGAGAAATATTAATATATAAATATTCACAGATAAAGATGTCATGGCTATAAAAGTAATATTATAATTACAGGAAAAATGCATGTTAAATTAAATATTTTATTATCTGAAGAAAAACTACATTTAATTTAATATTTTGCTACAAAGTACATAAGCAATTTGTAATCCTGGCAGAGGTTGCTGGCGGGTCCATTTCACCCAGTTGATAACTTAAGAAGTCAAAAACTGAAAACACTGCTGAAGCTTGCTGTAGGTTTTAGTTTGTTTGTTTTCTAAAAAGCAAACCGACCATCACTGGCGAAACTGGCTTTAGTTACAAAGTTAGTATCCAGATCCAGTGCTATGTTCATTTATTATGACCCACTGTGTAACAGCGTTTCAGTTCTCCTTTATTAAGGAGAAAATCTACGATTTTCGTCTTATGTCGGTGTGTTCGGTTTGTTAAGACGAAAATCTACGATTTTCGTCTTATGTCAGTGTGTTCGGTTAGTCTGTCTGTGTGTGTGTCTGTCTGTCTGTCTGTCTGTCTTGTCACGCATTATCTCTCGAATGCCTTAACATATCGACTTCCAAATTCACAAAAAGATGCGGAATGGCCAATCTCAGGCTGAGTTTGAAGATGGGCAACGTACCTCAAACGTCAACGTCACGATGACGTCATACGTCCAAAACACATTTTCCGCTCTAGCTCGCTTAATATTGCAGCTAGAGAGCCGCAATTAGTGTCAAAATACTCAGCTCCTCAAAGTCTTTCTCGTTACTGACATCAGATTTGATGTAGGATGAAAAGTTTTCGCGCCACGGGCTCTTGAAAATTGACAACTTTGGATTTTTTTTTTTTTTTTACAAAGTTTGAGATATCGACTTCTCCTTCTGCATAGATAATGCCACGGCCTACCGTCAGACCAAGTTTGTAGATGGGCAATCTAGGTCAAAGGTCAAGGTCACAGGAATTTTTCACATTTCGCTTAACCATTGAAAGATAGGACCAAAAATCGGAAAAATCACTACTACTGTCTTAGTTTTCATCTAATGACGCTCACCATTATTTCTGTTATTGGGCCCATAGGTACTTTATATATCGCATCAAAATTGTAAAAATCGCCCGAATAGTTTTCCCGCTAAAAATTCCCAAAGTTTAACATGGGATCCTACGGCAGCATTTTGGCGGGAAAGTGGTCTCAATTTCTCCGTGAAGGGCACAAGTGAGACAAACGTCACCTGGCGTGATACATGACATTAGTAATTGGGCACGAATAACTATATTGGTCAAGGTCACGCTTCCAAGGTCAAGGTCGCAGCAAGGTCAAGGACACGAAACATGTGTTCCCGCGTAACTTCGTTAATATCGCGTCTAGAGATTCGTTGTTTGTTGGAGAGTATTCTGCGGAGAGAGGCGGACACGCATGACTGGCTCAAATGTTCCGGATACTGAACGATTTTCGAGTAATCGGCCAATCTATATTCAGCGTACGTGTCAAGTGGCGTTTTGAACTTTGCAAGGCCATAACTCGGTTAATATTTGAAATAGGGAGCCCAGATTTGGCATGAATGGAGAGAGAAATGTGAGCTAGACTTATGAAAACCACCTCAGAAATGCTCTAGGACGCTTAGTTTGGCCGCTAGAGCGCTCACAAGAGGTGCACCCCCCTCCATGCCGACGCTCCCATTATGAGTCAACGGCGATATGGACCGGCACTCTTTCGGGGTTGCGATGGCCGCCGTTCGCTTAATAGCGACGCTAGAGAGTCGGGATTAGTTGCAAACGACGGGCAAACGTCGACTTGGATATGGAAACCGCCTTCACATTTTGCCTATCACGCATAGTTTTCCCGCTAAAAATTCCCAAAGTTTAACATGGGACCATACGGGAGCATTGAAGGGGACATCTCAGACAAACGACACCTTGCGTGAAACATGACAGTAGTATTTGGGCGGAAAGTACTATATTGATCAAGGTTACGCTTCCAAGGTCAAGGTCACGGCAATGTCAAGGTCACGGCAAGGTCAAGTTCAAGGTCACGAAACATGTTTTCGAGCGTAACTCCGTAAATATTGGGTCTACAGATCCACGGTTTGTTTCAGAATATTCTTCAGAGACAGGCGCAAAAGTAATGTGCCCTCAGATTTCACCTCACATTTATAGTTTTGGAATTATTGGATCATCAAATTGTAACCTAATAAAAATTACCTATATGTGGTGCAATATGTACCAATATTACTAATATCATGTGTGCTAAATTCCAACGAAATCGAACCAGCAGTTTGGACGCAAAGAAATAATCAAACATTAACATGGCCAATCCCATTATAAAGATATGACGCGTGAGTACGCAATGACGTTTCGGCCTATCCCCCAATGTTGTCGCTAGCCCTTTGCAATTTTATTGTCAAAAATGGACGCCAGCAGGCCGAATGTTTCATCAACCGAAATGTGTTTCCAGCATAAAAACGAAAAAATATTAATAATAGGTACCCAGTTGGGCGTGCCTAAATAAATGCAGATAGACATCCTTTATGTCGTGGAATAGGTACCAATATTACTGACATCATGTGTGCCAAATGCCTTTCAAATCAGACGAGTGCTTTGCACGCAAAAAAACAAAGACATTTAACATGGCCGATCCCATTATAAAGCTTCGATACGCCAAATGACTCACGGCGCGCGGACATTTCGGCCTATACTCTGTCAGCAATGCATGTACATAGTCGGCACTCGCTATATATATTCCAATTGCACTTATCACCAGATTTTCGTCTCCTTCTCAAGCTACGCTTGACGTTCTCGACTTCATATCAATGCCGTTAAACAGGCGGAGCGCCATCGCGGTGAGGGGTTTTGTCAACACATGACCATTGTGGAAAACATGAATGATTATCTCTACCACCTTGAAGCGCTGGTCCAGCCTAAACGTTGGTGATCACGCCATTGTGAAATGCGAAACAAGAAATATATTGGTACAATAAGGTAGGGTGTTGAAGCTGTCAACTGCGATATCTGCAATATTACTAGAATTGTACAAGGACAGGTATGTGCCCGCTATCAAGTATTCCTTTCCTTAGCATTTAAGATACGAAATGGATCATTATCCAATGCCACCATCTTCAACTAATTATATTCTGATACCCTGGCTTAGATAACCTAGTTTATCGTTCTACAATTTATATCACACGAGTTTTGACATTTCTATATTCTTAACAGTTGTGTGACTACGTACATCAGCAAGAGGAATTTGTTATAGGCTTTGCCTGATTTTCAATTGCTTAATAAAAATATGTTTAAACCGACTAATTATATTGCAATTAGGGCGAAACTAAGTCTTATATATATATATATACATATATGTGAAAGAATTATATCCCAATCATCTTAACTGTGTATTTACGAACGTATCAAAGTAGTATCAAAGTAGTTTATTGCGTACTATTGGCTGGCCTCCAGCCCTGGTACAATTAATTAGTACAAAAAAAAGAGAAACACAGCGACGGGCTGACGCGATTATCTGTCCCGTACTTAAGAAAGGCTCACATGATAATCCTGAAAACTACAGAGGGATTTCCTTGTTGTCGACTGCCAGTAAGGTATTTATGAAGGTACTGAGTACAAGATTAACCGATTGGGCTGAGGAAAATGAAAAAATATCTGAATGTCAAGGTGGTTTCAGGAAGGGGCGATCGACTATAGACCAAGTGTTCACTATGCAGGCTGTCATTCATAAGTATTTGTCTAAACCTGGCGGCCGCTTTTACTGCCTGTATGTAGATTTTTCTAAAGCCTTTGACCAGGTCCCACATAATCATCTGTGGTATAAATTATTATCCGAAGGGCTTCATGGAAGATCGCTTAAGGTTCTGATGTCACTATACCAGCAACTGCGATCATGTGTGCAGTGCTCCAATACCCTGACCGAGCTTTTTACGTGCTCCTTATAGGTACCAGGCAAGGTTGTTTATTGAGCCCATTTACGAACGTCCGAGTATGGTAACACACAATTTGTAAAGCGAACTTGTAAGGAAAAACGACATATATTCACAAGCATACAGGATGTAACCTTGGATCAAGTTTCAGTCTGTGACAGGGTACGACGGAAGGGATGACAAGGAGAGAGCGAAGTCAACATAGACCCCGACGCCTTAATAGACCGATCCAGACTGTCAGTCATTCACTGACGTCACGGTTATTTTTGTCCAATCATGTGACGAAAAAGGTCTTCCACGTGCGTTATGTCAAACAAAGTCGGACAAACAAAGCCGCATGCCACTTTCTTGTCAGTTTCAGAGACGAGTACTTCTCGCTTGTGCCTAACATCAGCTATGGTTGTCAATTTCATACTCAGGATCAAGGAAACACGACTCAATCGTGGGCCAAGCTTAGGGTCGGGTATGGATCGGTCTATTACTGGCCACTCTCTGCCTTCGACTCCGTTATATCTTTGTTGTCGGCTACGTCCTCAATGCATTCACACACTTGCCCGCCAGAGCGGTTCTGCGCAAATTGATAGCACAGCTGTGCTGCGGATTGTTACAAGTGTTACAATACCGGGTACGTTATCTCTTAATAAAGCTTTCACAATATCGCTATTTCGACGTGATTGAATCTAGTCTGTTTTAAATACTCAAAGCTCGTTATTTCTGCGTTTGATTATGAACATTAAATGAACTGATCGTGTTTCAATAGTCTTTAAATTGGGAACCGGCGGAGAGCAGCGGTCTGGGCGGAGGAACGAAGCTGCACCTAGGGAATGTAGGGCTTGTTTACCGGAGACTTAAGAGAGATGGGTCTCTACTTAACAAGACGCACCAGTATAGATGACGCCTTTTATCATAAATCACATTGGAGTACATCGGTGTTGATGAATAATGAACTGGCATTGTTCCCGTATACGAGCTAAATCTCGTCTCCAACGGCGTGATCTAAAATAAACCGGCGTTTAACGACAGTATGTACCCACCACTCCCATCGCGACAACCCTTCAAGTTTCACGACGCTCATTAAAACACCGTCGCCTCTGCGTTTATCGCCCTCACTGGATGATACTTTCCCGGCTAAGACTCGTATAAAAAATAAAAAAAAACAAAAGCTGTAAGATGACCTCACCCGAGCGTCAGGGTAGGCCAGTCAATTACCCAGGGTGTCTCGCAAAAAAAGGCAATAAAACGCCACTTGATTAATCACCGGCCAATGCCTCTCAGATGAGCACATGTGTAAGATGTAGTCCCTCGCCGAACTCATCAATTACTACAATAATTATAGGCTTCATGATCGCTGTGATAGAAGTACCTTTACAAATCGATCATTTCCTATCTGAATGGAGAAGTGCTGAAGTTACGCATTATCAATTTAAATAACGTGCATATTTTCATACGTATATAGTCTGTATACTCTATATTAGATAAACGCAGATTATGTGAAGATAGTTTGTATATAACTGTTGGGTGTATGATACGGCGAGGCCTTTCATACGAGTGGTTGATATAACAAACAACATTCATTACCTGTGGGTTATATGTTCTTGACAATCATCGTCAGTGTTCGTGTGACAGTTGTTGCTAAAGACAGTTGCTACAGTCTGTTGACAGCTACTGTAATGATATGTACTGTAATGACAGGTGCTATAGGCTATTGGCAGCTACTGTAATGATTTGTACTGTAATGACAGGTGCTATAGGCTATTGGCAGCTACTGTAATGATTTGTACTGTAATGACAGGTGCTATAGGCTATGGACCGCTACTATAATGATAAGTGCTGTACTGACAGGTGCTATAGGCTATGGACAGCTCCTGTAATGATATGTACTGTAATGACAGGTGCTATAGGCTATTGGCAGCTACTGTAATGATTTGTACTGTAATGACAGGTGCTATAGGCTATGGACAGCTCCTGTAATGATATGCACTGTAATGACAGGTGCTATAGGCTATTGGCAGCTACTGTAATGATATGTACTGTAATGACAGGTGCTATAGGCTATGGACAGCTGCTGTAATGATTTGTACTGTAATGGCAGGTGCTATAGGCTATGGACAGCTCCTGTAATTATATGTACTGTAATGACAGGTGCTATAGGCTATTGGCAGCTACTGTAATGATATGTACTGTAATGACAGGTGCTATAGGCTATGGACAGCTGCTGTAATGATTTGTACTGTAATGACAGGTGCTATAGGCTATTGACCGCTACTATAATGATAAGTGCTGTACTGACAGGTGCTATAGGCTGTTGGCAGCTCCTGTAATGATATGTACTGTAATGACAGGTGCCATAGACTATTGACCGCTACTGTAATGATAAGTGCTGTAGATGTATACCATTAACATGTACTGTAAATATATATACTGTCATGACACAGGACGTAGGCTACTGACAGGTGACAATGACGGTCAACATATGATGAGATACGACACCGTTCATTATTACTATAGAGCAGGAGAACCTTAAACCATGGAAGGGTAAACGGCATGGATATAGCTGCGTTGGGGATGGAGGAAGTCAACATACGAATCGCGGGAGGAGAGAGACGATAAACATGGACAAGGGGAAATCAGAGGCAAAGCAGCAAGAATAGAGAAAGAGAAGGAGAAGGCGATGAAGAGACACGTGCAGACGCGGACACAGAGACATGCCTGCCTATATACTTACATAGAAGGCAATGCAGGTAGCGTTAAATACAACTGGTCAAATGTTTATATAACATTATATATTTTCTATTTTGCCGTTGTTAATGTACATTAATGTCTAGTGGTCAATACAAAAACACAATAAACATGGCAGAAGCAGAGACGACTACAGAGAAACATGGCCGAAGCAGAAACCACTACAGAGAAACATGGCGAGAACGTGGCGAGGCATGTGACATGGAAGAGACATGGAAGAGAAATACTAAAATAGAGATTGAGTGCAGAGAACTAATACGATGTAGATACAGATTTATAACTAAGATAAAACGCATTAAAAAGTGAAGAAAATAAAAGAAGGACAGGGAAACATTGAGGGCCGCTTGCGACCATGAAAGCGGTAAACATGAGGGAATAGAGACTAATCTTTTCAGGTAGAGAGAGAGGGAGAGAGCGAGGGAGAGAGAAAGAGGAAGTCGGGGCGATACAAGAATGGCGGGCGAGGGCGAGCTATGACCATCTGCGGACCTTCCACTCAAGAAGATACGAAAGACTTTGCAGGAATCTCACCAACCAGGATAACCCATATACTTATGGTAACATTGGAATAACTGTATGCAGCTATATAATAAACAAAATCTACCTGATACTTAACCAAAGAGAAACTAGATGTGTTCACTCCGATATCAATAAATTATTTCTGGCTGAATTAACACAAAAAATTAACATATACAGGGTAACCAGGGTAACAAAAATTAAAAATATATGTAACTGGCTTGAGAAACTAAATATTGCATTGACGTAAACAATGTCTTTTCTTTCTTCATCATGTTTTATTGTTGTGAATAAGTCAATTGGACTTGATGTACCTATGTACCGCACTTTTATTTTGAATAATAAAAAAAAAATAATAATAAATATATATATATATACTTATGGTCGCGGTCTCACCTCGGACATATGTCTCCTGGGCTGCTGCGGGCGCCAGTCTCCCAGGGATGAACCTTCCCTGGCAGCTGTAAGCCATCAATGGCTAACATCCAATGGGAGGCGAACGCCCGCGTCCCCCCGCGCCCCACAGTCTCCCCGCGCCCTGCCCACGCCCACGCCGTCCATCTATTCCCCACGGCCGCCCACTCGCCGTCACATGACCCCATTCAGACCCATCCCTGGCTGGACTTTCGCTTCGGCAGTCGCCGTCCATGCCGCCTGCACGATGGCTGACTGGCTGGCTGGCTGGTCGACTGACCGGCTGGTCGGGCTGGCGTGGTGGATGGGTAGTCGGTAGGGCATACCCCAAGCTCCACCCCCACCTGCAGGCGAGGCAAGCCGCGCGTGCTTGTCGCTGGCCCCGGGCAGGGTGGCTACCGGCGGCCTCGCTCGCCGCATTCGCCCAGGCAGCCAGTCAGTCGTGCGTTTGCCGACAGAGGGCGAGGCTGTTCCTTGGTTAGCGGAGTCACTTGGTGTCACATGCACAGTCCGACTTCTGTCCTTGTCTGGCGCGGGGGGAAAACGGAAGGCAGCAACGGGCACGAACTGTCGGCTAATTTATGCATTATTAGGCTCTGCATGAACTGTATTTTTTCTTTACATGGAGGATAATATTAACATTGTGTCCACGGATTTATCGTCGACGGACTCCGTTTTAGGCTGAGTGGATCAGCCACTGCCTTCGAGCGCAAGAACGCGTCGATTCGTCCGCGAAAAGAAACATGGAAGACGATTCTCTTTAAATATTCAACGTGTACCATTGGATTACTGTATCGGACGTTTATACCTTCTTTTTGTCTGAGCTCGGAGAGTCATTATTTAAAATCAATATTGTTCCCTTTTTATTACAATAATTAACTGGAAATTGTTTGCAAGTGTTTTTGTGGAGTATAAACGACGCCGCTACAACAACTCCTAGTAAACGCGCGATTTCGTCACCATGGCGACCGCTACAAGTGTTCGCCCTAAGTACTCTCTACACGATGACTACATGCTAACCGACCGAGTGGCTTCTGGGATTAGTGTTGTCATGGGAACCGGTCACGTGGAAACCGCGACAGCAACGGCAGTCATGCCCGCCAATAGTAGCTCGGGGCTAACCGGAAATGACTCGCTATTGAACTCGGCCTTCGGGGGCGACGATGGGTACTTCAGCAACCCGGACTACCACGACCCCTTCGACTACACCTATGTCAGAGTGACCTTCATCTGTCTCTACTCCCTAGTCTTCTGTATGTGCTTCGTAGGTGAGTAGGCGACCCGCCCGCAGTGCGGGGGTTTTGTGGGGGGAAGAGGGGTCTTGCAGGGTGAAGCCTCGCAGTGTGTCAAGCAAGGTTTTTTTGGGGGGTAGGGGAGGGGGGGGGGGTATGAAGCCCCCGGTCTGTTTCCATCTTTACATGATTGATCGCAGCAGAAATCCTTTTTTTCTGATCCGATCTACAGCGCAGAGAAGTTTTATTACTTGCGTCGAGGAACGTTGGCTGGTGCGACTCATTAGTTCCAGCTACAAAAATATGCCAAAGATCGATATCGAATGAATGTCGCCGTGAGACAAAAAACGAGAGAGAGAACTCGTTCAAGCGGCCCTCGTTTTGCCAGAGCGCTGGGGGACAGGCTTCCATTTCTACGGCTTTAATCTCCGTTATCATTCGCCCAGGCGTGGGAACGGTCGTCGTGTTAATTTTGCTCCAATTACCAAATGAAATAATGGTTTCTACCCATGAGGATGAGTCTTGTCATTCCCAGGAATTTCAAAATAACGACACTTATAAAACAGCGGATCAACAGGCTTAGATTAACTGGGGATGTAACATTACTGGGAAAGGCTTCAGTTACACAGTGAATTTTACTCCCGCTCACCATACCGCTATACCAGCGAGCCGCCTATTGTGAAGAGCAGTTCGTGCCTTCTCCCACCCGGCGGCATATGAGATAAAACGTGTTTTAAGCCATCGAAGCTGTCCTATATGTGAAAAATGTGAAATGAAACGATATTTGCATAGGCATTGTGAAAGAAGTACTAAATACAGCAGGCGACTTAAAATCCCATGTGAAGCCCCGAAATGCCCCCAAATAAAGACGAGCTGGAGTGCTTAAAGTGCAATTCCGAAATGCGAATGACTTAATATATGGGGGATTAGATTAATATCGCTTTAACATTAAATACATGCGGCCATGGGGGTTGAAAACCTACTCGTTTTGATCAGATATGAATGTTGAAGATAGTACCACCTGATTCAAGGAGGCAATTAAATAGTAAAACTTTGATTTTCAAATAAGTATTCAATTCCCCATTGAGATATAGATGGATCGCACGCGACGGTAAGGGGAAGTGGTATTCGTGGGGCTGATGCCACTACTGACCCACAAGCTGGGTACTGAATTGAACATACATTTAAAGGACACCCAGAGCAAAGTCCACCAATAGCGGGCGGACTGAAAACGTAAAACCAAATTTGATTGGTGGCCAAGTGAGACTAAAGTGCGGAAATGCAAAGAAGAGAAAGACGAAGGGAAATGAAGGACTGAGCGAGAGCGGGAGTTAGAGGGAGTGAGAGCCCAGTGAGGCGGTGTTGTGAAGCTGCAACTTAATGGCTCGTTTACTTACAACATTAATCAGGCAAGTCTTTCCCAGGTAGAAGTTTGCTGAATGACGAAAATCCAAATGTCACTATATTGGAGAGGACGATTCCGTGTGTCTGGCTTGGGCCTACAACAATCATTGATCAATTAAAGCGGGATTAATTAACGTAATTTGATACATTATAGAATGATTATCTATATAATGGCACCGCTAATAGGACAGAGCAATGTGGTCAGGCGTGACAAATCGTGATAAGACTGATTATAAGTATATTTATCTTCTCAAGACGAAAGATAACTGTTCGGCAAACAGTTTCCAATCGGCATAAATACGCGTCTGGATTTCCCGTTGCTTATTGGGAAGAAGTTTATGACAATAAGCATAAATATCGTTTCAATCCTATTGAGAAAGCGCACGAAGGGAATACAATAGATATTGTTGACGCCATCAAAAGTGACGACATCGTAAGTGGGGGGAGGGTGGAGTGGAGAGGGAAGGGGAGAGAGAAAGGGAGAGAGAGAAGCTCTCTGGAAGCGTACGGCGGACGCTTTAGCCAGCCCCCTATCCCCGGGGGAATGAGTCGCTGATAGCGAGAAGCAATGTGAGCGGCCGTATGCCGTGAAACTGGCGTTTACTGGCGGCAAGAACGTAGGAAAATTACTTTGGAGAATATAGATCGACTGGGAAACAGATGTACACCACATAAGCAAAAATAAACAACCCTAGCAAAACCACCGCCTAGTGACAGAATTAGGGATGTAGCGAGAAGATGCACGTGGGAGCAAGATTATTGCTTGGCTTACATGATCTGGCTTCACACGCCAGAGGTCAAGTGAAGGATGCGTGTAAAGCAGGCTTTTCCGTGAGACTTGCGGACCGATTCTTATGTGTGTGGTGTGTGAGGGATGCACTGGACACATCTAATAATACACCTAGTGCAATATATATACGCCATGTTATCGAATGCAAGTCTGTATCGAACAATCCAACGGTCGTACTAGCGACAATAACCGTAATCCCAACTGTAATCATTTCACTAAAGTTGGTGAAAGTTGCTTTATTTCATTTCTTCGATCCCGGCCATTGTAACTTTATTTGCGGTAAGATTTGCTCTTTTCGAAAGAGTTCCAGTCTTAATCACTCCCCCTCCCTGCCCTCCACTCCCTACTCTCCCGTTATCTCTCCTCTCGCTCTTCACATCCGCCTCCGCCTCCGCCTCCGCCTCCGCCTCTGTCTCCTCACCTCCCAATCCTCCTCTGCCCCTGCCCCTACGCCTGCCTTCCTCCTCCCCCTATATCCCACACCCCCTTCTATCCCCTCTCTCCTCACCACCGCACCCCCCCCCCCCTCTCCACCCATCACCCTCTCCTCCCTGTTCCCTATGCCACGCATGAATAGCATGCAGCGACCGTCCATGCGGGCAAAAGAGCACGAGGTGCAGAGGACTGAGGGTGACCCCCTCCCTGCTTCTTGGCTGGCGATTTCCATCGCGATGAAGCACCCCGGCGCCTGGCTACCAAGGGAACTACCCCCCGCCTCCCTTTCCGCCCCCCCCCCACCCCGCCCCCTGCAGTGCGGTCCGGGGCACTTCCCGGGCAAGGGGTAGCCTCAGGCCGCAACACCCCCGAGGGCGCAACACTCACGCCGAAGACAAAGGGAGGATCCCTCGAGGGTTGGATGGGGTGTGGGGGGACAGGGTAAAAAGGACATCCAGAGAAACTGTCCATGTAAGACGACCTTGGGAGAGGTCCTTGTAAGGATGACGGCCCGCTGGAGATGGAAGCCGCAGTCACGCAGGAAGCTTGTGGGAGGGGAGACGGGCAGTGTGGGGGGGGGGGGCGAGGGCGGGAGGAGGAGGCAAGGGAAATTCCCTGGGGGGTGTGGACCGGACTAAGAAAAATGGTGAAGAGGCGGCTTTAAAAAGTGCGGCTTGCGGGGGCGTCCTGCAATATGACTGACACAGGACTACACCCTGGCCGGATCAGCGTCAGGCCGACGTGCCTAATGCGGTATGTAGGGTGAGAGGGGCTCGAGTAACATGGGCAAGCTGTAGCCTTTCCCAATCTGAGTTGACGTCAGGCAATTGATTTGTCGTGAGCTTTGGGTCGCCATACGCTTGGGATTTAAACCAAAGTCTTACTAGGCGAGGCGACTTCTTTTTGACGAAATTCCCATTTGCAACATGAACTTTAGCGATCCACTGACCCGGTCTTCTTACTATTTTTTGTTTATGTAGCCATATGATTGAGGCGAAAGTGTGCGCTGACAGCATCAACACATACCATCGGTGCAAGCGTTGCCGGATCACAAATGGAATAGATATGATTTCGTTGGCTTTCCATAGCGCCATATCGCTCGTGTGAATGAGTGTCTATCGTAAAGTGTGTCAGGTCGAATACGAAATCATTATGAGCGAGTACAAAAGTGAGTATATCAGTAAGTGCGTGGTCATCGCAAAGTGTGTGTCGTTTGCATCTTATCCTGTATTGTCCAATCCAGGAGCTCAACATGTGAGGTTTGTCCATCCTTTCCCTGTCACCGCATATATACATTGATGTGGGCGTATCGTTGGTTGGAACACAACAGGACCCAAGCTAGTTTCGTGGGGAAAAGAATTACAAGCCTGTATGGTAGGAAAGGCCAACGAAATGTTTATTGACGGTAGAAAATTAAATTGATCCCATCAAAGATGGGGTTCAAAAGACCACGCACAGCCTAGTGGCAAGCCAAAGACAACAAACAAGACACATCTACAAGCAAATTTCATGGCATAGCAGATTTCATGAAATAAATGAATATGAAATCGCGATTGCAGGGATGGTTGTTGGGGAAAAAGCAAAACACTGATTATCACAGATTGAAATAAAACAGGAGTATAATAACGTCCACTTTGTTCTGACCGAAAACGGGAAGTGCTAGTCCCCGATCGGTTCCTAAAACATCATAGGACTAAAAACCGTGAGACATATAGTTCGATCGTACAATGATGACCGATAATCGCCTACCCCCCATAAATGCGTTTCAACTTTGCAAAAACGTATTATATATAAACGTATGGGAAGCCCGACTCGTGGCTATGGCTTCGTCCCAGCTCGGAGCAAGCTTAGTGTTTTGGTAACGGTCGTCCGACTGAAAAGTCCACCACGCAATTTGTTGTTGACATATATGGTAATAAGCCCATTGTTCCAACCACAGCGGGATGTAGTTGTCCGTGTCAGTGATCCCAATTATCGACATGAGAGACAATGAATCCGTGAATGCACTTACGCGTGCACGGCTTACACCGGGGGCGATGACGAAATAATGAAGGTTACGTAGTGTTGGGGCGTGGTCAGCATGCCTGTCAACCTGATCAAAGACGTACGAAGCTACGATAGAATACAATTGTCGCTCTGACCCAGGACTTACCTATAATGACATCGGATAGCATCTGGCATAACCTCACATATTGATGTACTAACTGAAAGGCAATGCGACGAAAAGGTATTTCATATATGTATACGTCACAGAACTATTAAAACGCAACCCTCACCACGGTTGGGGGTGGGGAGGGGGGGGGGCATTGCACGTAGTTAAGTATACACAGATGTGCATTGAAATACTTTGCCTCCATATGCTTTAAGTGCCCTTATTTTCAGTGGCTGTTATGGATGCCTTGTTTTCTCTCTCGATTATCGCCTACTTTTGTTGTCAGTCACCATATGCAATGTATGGCATGGGTGGGACCCCTACCACTGTAGTGCACCCGGGCACTATCCCCCTCACCAGCGCCGCCGATGTCACGCTGGTAAAATTGTTATACATCCTACCCCTGTCAAAAGCACTGTAAGTTAACTATCCTCACCTCCATGATTGCATTTAATAGTTGGGTGGTAATGTCAACCACGTCTGTTATTTACTCCACTCTACGCAGGTATTTTGTATTTTATCATTATTCCTGCGTCTGCAATGACTCACGAGTATACCAGAATATCACAGTTTCTCGGAAACAAATCACAGCTTTACCAGTGTCGGGTAGGCATCAGGCCAATACGTTAAAAAAAACAAAGCACAAAGTAGAACATCGGGTTCTTTGATGTCGCAACTGCTTTGATTGCTTTCATCTACGTATCGGTAAGTTTTTCTTTATCCTTTCTGTGTAGTGGAGTCAACAGTGGCCCTTTTCAAAGTGGACATAGAAGACAAGAAGAGCAGAGAGACCGATACATGAACGTTATTCTGGAAAGAAGTCAGGCTTATATGACCAATAGACACCAGAGCTTAAATTTTATGACTCTTCACATAACATAATATCAAATCCTATACCCCATGTCGTTGGGCCCATGGGCGTTTTGGCCTGCTAACGCTAGAAGGCCCTTAAACCAGCCAAAAACACCGAGTCCGCGCACAGAATAAAGAAACCGTCATCCTTTGATGACACGAGACGACGCAGACAGCAAAGGACGCTGATATGGCCACGGGGCCCTTCCTCATCCGGGTCTCAGAAAACCCCCTTGACACTGTATTCCACATCACGCAAGCTGTCCGCGGTCGCCGCGTGAATTGAAATAAGCCGACGTCGCGCAGCCTTTGTAACGGTTCAACTCTCCAAGCACAGCGCCAGTCATCTCCATCCAGCCTCGGCGATATATGCCAGACATCTCGGGCAGTCGTGTGAGACGCGATATCCAAGTTTTCAAGCCGTTTGCCAGTCAGCGTCACGTCTGTAGACAGTGTTTATATCGGTCATTCCGCTTCGAATTGTTTGCAAAATTTAAAACTTATGAAATTGATCTGCCAAAAGTGATTGCATGTTCCAGTCTGATAGAAGTCAGTCGCGACTGTGTGTGTTGAAGGGAAGTGGGCGGGGATGACATCGAAGGAGACGAGCTGTGTGTGTGTGTGGGGCGGTGGGGGGGGGTGACATCGAAGGTGACGAGGGAGGAGGGTTCGAAGGTGACGATGAATGTGACGATGGGGAGCGGGAGAGGGAGGGGCGGGTGGTTCTGACGTGATGAATAGGGAGTGGCGTTGTGGGGGGTTGGGGTGGAGGGTGCTGGTGATAATGTCGGCACGGTGCGGTCTCTGAGGCCGCTCGGTCTCGATGGTAGCCGGGCGATGACCATATGACGGGTCGTGGCTCATGAATCACCGCCTGGTAGGGTGTGGCATCTCGGCGGGTCTGATTGAAGGCCCTGTCACTCCCGGGGACTACGTGTCTACTGCAGGCTTGATTGGAGGCTAAGGCACAGGGGATGGCGGGGCGGCAGGACAGACGGAAAAATGGGGGAGTCAGGGTAGGCACAGATAAGGAAAAGAAGGTTGGGATCTATTCAGTGAGAGATAGATTAGTAAAGGGAATAATTTCAAGACAGAAAGAAGCAAAGAATGCTCTCTCTGTTACGTAATAAACTGGGATATAAATAAATAAATGCTTGAATTAATTGCATTCATTTCACGCGAATGTCAGAATGTTATTACATTATACATTTTAGGATTCTAGTTAATTTGGCTCCGCAAAACAAGAATGGAATACAATGGGCGTTTTTGTCCATTTGCAAACGCCTCAGACTTAACTTGTCATTGGTCTGGCATACCGAAGTGGCGATGGATTTCCCCTGATGGAGTTCTTACGTGCAGTGTAAACATTTAACCCCAACATGATTACCATAATTTTCCTTTGGCCCAATTGTAAAGCCCTTTCTTCTTGGAACCGCGAGCGTTAAATATATAAAAACCCGAAAAGCCGTTCGTGCAGAAAATGACTAAAGACAGTCCCCGGACAATTCACGGCGTCTGTGATTACGAAATCCTAAAACATTCATGCGTGTGATTTGCCGCCGGAGGCATGGGGAGAGCTTGGCGAGGCGATTGGTGGAGCAGAAGACGGGGAACACCATTGCGAACCGACCTACCATCAGCCGTGAGATTCTAGTTTTAACTTGACAAGAGAGTTAACGAGGAAGACGATCACCTCGACACCTGTGTCCTGAGACTCAGTGCGGACGGTTCACGAGGCGCCATCGAGAGGAAGTCACTCGTGATTGGACCGCTAACGCTGCGCCATGACCGGGGTCAACCAATCGGAACTCGGTGGAACCATGACAAAGCAGCCTCGCCTGTCTGTGGGCGGTTTTTGTTCCCATTGTTCTTTTTTTGGCGAAAATGGGATTACTTCGAATAAGGAATAGAATCCATGATGCCTTCCGCCATAGGCTTTGTTCTCAACAATCTCCCCATGCCGTGTCTGATGCCAAGTATCATTGCCTTCGTTATATTGAAATACAATATGCTGTTATTGTTCAACCAATGACCATCATTTGTTTTGTACTTGTTAAAGATGGAGTTAAAGAATGCTGCAAAAACGTAGCGATTTCGTTATTTTTTTTATAAGCCTTTATTTCATAAATCGTGTGTTAAATTAGTATTAAACACATTCATTTAAATACACACAGGTATACGCTCATGAAGTGATAATTGTTTAAAGAGAGATATAATCAAATCGTGCCTGAGAAATAACAGTATATACGGCATAGTATGTCACTAATAACGATATCATGAAAGATGCATTTGTTAATTGCCATGCGTGTATAACTGGGACTCGCGAACCCGTGTTTTTAATCATTCAAGCTAAGTAAGACTAAACATACGGCAAGATGGAAGATTTGATCACTTATAAACTTATAGATATGTTTATGGTGTCATTGGTTTCTCGCAGGCAATCTAATCGTCCTGGTCGTGATACTAAAACACCGGAAGATGAGGACCATCACCAACTTCTTCTTGGCTAATCTCGCTGTGGCCGATCTATGTGTCGGAGTCTTCTGCGTGTTGCCCAACCTCATCACCTTCCTCTCTCCAGCCTGGGTGCTGGGGAAGGTAAGTCACTTGCAGCTTGCCAGTCTGGGTGCTGGGGAAGGTAAGTCACTTGCAGCTTGCCAGTCTGGGTGCTGGGAAAGGTAAGTCACTTGCAGCTTGCCAGTCTGGGTGCTGGGAAAGGTAAGTCACTTGCAGCTTGCCAGTCTGGGTGCTGGGAAAGGTAAGTCACTTGCAGCTTGCCAGTCTGGGTTCTGAGTATGGTAAGTCAATTGTAGATTGCCAGTCTGGGTTCTGGGAAAGGTAAGTCACTTGCAGCTTGCCAGCCTGGGTGCTGGGAAAGGTAAGCCACTTGCAGCTCGTCAGTGTGGGTTCTGGGTATGGTAAGTCACTTGCAGCTGGCCAGTCTGGGTGCTGGGTAAGGCAAGTCACTTGCAGCTCGCCAGTCTGGATTCCTTGTATGGTAGCCAGTATTTCACTTTCCAGTCTGGGGGAGGTAAATCACTTATCTCTCGCCATGTAGCTTATCCTTTTAACTCTCACCCACATCAAAATGCGTTTCAAAATATTATTGTTTCATTATCTAGCCTCTCTCATGAATACCTCGCCTTACATTTTCCCATTAATAATTCAGTTTTGCTTCCGTTTCCCTGGTGTCGGTATTGTCTCACGTAGATCTTATTGGAATCCCTTTCAACTGACAGATAGAGTATCTGGTACACATCCCTTGCGGGTGCGGTCAACAATACGCCTGGCCTATTGATCTATCGGGTCGCCAGCCATTGTTTCCTTATGTTTCATTCGGTGTTTGTCGCGACTGAATGCCATGAAATCGAGGCTTTACAATTACCGGAAGACTCCTCATCAATTATGCAACAAGGCTGCGCTATGATCGATAGCGTCTGTCCTCCACTTGTTCGCAGATCGAAGCAGATTTGTCAGTCGGTGCATACGTGTGGTTGCACTAGCTTCTTCTTTCATGTGTCCAATCCGTGCATCGACATCTTACCTTTTCTTTACAGTTTCTAATATGTCTATTTTATTTCTCACAATACCGAACTTGACATCTAATTCATAGAAGCGTCTCCATATCCATATCTTATGGATCGGACGCTAGAACACAGGTTTGTCCAAGCAAAAGTCTGCCGGCTGAACCTTTAGGATGCCTTATCAAGGTAATATGATAAACCTCGCACGCACCATTAGTAACCTATATGACAAATTGCTTTGAAAACCAGACGGGATGGGTTAATATCCCGCCCGGTGCCTGGTGTCACAACGCGCCCAGTGTGTGGTACAAGGCTTTTCACCGGTTATGTTTCCTCTCAAAGACCTCTCAAATGTCTGAAATAGTATATACCCGATATTGTATGTTACGTAAATGTATGTTTAACGGAGTGTAACCGTGGATGTTTTACCAAGAAACGGTCTTCCTCATTATTTACTTCTTTGACAATGCATCTGTCCGAAAATGGATAATTAACAGTGCCCTTGATAGGTCATTCTTCAGATTGTCTGTGTCTAGGATGGGTCGTTCTACAGATTGTCTGTGCCGGGGATGGGTCGTTCTACAGATTGTATGTGCCCGGGATGGGTCGTTCTACAGATTGTCTGTGCCGGGGATGGGTCGTTCTACAGATTGTCTGTGCCCGGGATGGGTCGTTCTACAGATTGTCTGTGCCGGGGATGGGTCGTTCTACAGATTGCCTGTGCCCGGGATGGGTCGTTCTAAAGATTGTCTGTGCCGGGGATGGGTCGTTCTAAAGATTGCCTGTGCCCGGGATGGGTCGTTCTAAAGATTGCCTGTGCCCGAGATGGGTCGTTCTACTACTATTTTTTGGTTTATTGACATCCAAGCCTATTCATTTCACAAGCTACGATTGAGGTAGAGTGTGCTGCTATTCACGGGCAAGGTCAAGGACGATACAAAGCAATTGTTTGACTACATATCGGATTTCCCTCTCGTTCTATATACACAAAATGATATAATTGTGCACATACATGTACAATGCTTGACTGCTATGCATGCCCAAGTTTTACGCAGGTAACGTGGCGACAATAATCTCTTGATGATAAATTATATATAACACATATTTATTGTATATTCATGGGTGGTTTATTTCTGTTAGCTGACCCGTGGGTATTATTTCGTTCATCCGCTGAATACGGTGCTTACCTAAGGCTAGTAACCACACGTTTCGCCGTCCAGGACTCAGTTTATCTACTATGGCACGACACGCAGCCTCCCCTCCACAAATCGCAAAGTGCAAATTATCTCTGTATCGCTCCTAATGACTTACTTTCTTTTTAGTAACATTGGTAGATCAGTTCAAACCGGTGAATGTCGGTTTGGTCCAAGTAAGGTCAGGTTATTAGGGAGCCACTGTACTAGGTTGTCCCTCCCACACTCAAAGAGCAAGTCAACATTATTTATTATTTCGATGGATGATAACGAAATGTATGTAGCTCATAAGAGGATAGTGTTTCATTGTGTTTGTTGTTGCAGGTGATGTGCAAGCTCTACTACTTCGTACAGTCCATGAGTTACACGGCATCGATCAACATTTTGACGGTGATCTCCATCGAGAGGTATTTCGCCATCATCCACCCTATTCGGAGTAAACAGCTGACGTCCATCTGCCTGCTGCGGGCCACAGTGGTCATCGTCTGGGTCATCTCAGCCTGCGCCGGAATCCCCTTCCTTGTCTACTACAACACCACTGCCGTCCCCACACTGGAGAATGGCACCTACTACTACTGCCTGGCTAACTCCATGAACATGCGCGCCCAGGCCACCAACAACTTCGTCCTGTGGTACCTCTTGCCGCTCTTTCTGATGACTGTCATGTACACGCGAATATCCGTCGTCCTCTGGCATAGCAGTCAGGGGGTTGGTGGGTCTGCCGGGGGTGGGTGCCGGAGCCACACGGGGCCTTCCGGCGGGGGTGGTGGCGCCGCCGCCCCCCGAGTGTCCTCCTCTTCCTCCTCGGGAAGCCGGATCGGGGCTCTGGCCCACGGCACCAATGGCCATGGCAACCCGTGCGCGGCCGTCGTTAACGAGCCCTACAACGGCGGAGGCTGTGGTAGCGGCCTTGACGGCGACGGCAGGCGGCACGTCCCCAAGGTCATGACCAAGAGCATGCGCGAGGAGCAGCAGTGTCTGGTGACGTCAGAAGACCGCCGGGACCGCGCCACGCGGCTCTTGAAGCGCATGGATTCCAACGTGAGCGAGGATCTGGATACAGGCGATAATCAGGGACCGACCGACAGTTACGAGTCGGACCACGAAGACGACTGGCCCACGAAGAACGGCTGCAGCGGGAACAAGCGCGCGGCTATTCCAATGGCCCTCATCACCCCCTCCTCTCGCGTGCAAAGGATCAACGGGACGACGATGCCCAATCTCGGCAAGGATAAGAAGCTTATAAAGTCGGTGGCCTACGCGCACCCGGCGAACTCAAACCCCAACAACAGCGGGCTCCAGAAACTCTTGAAGACCAGCCACAAGAAGAAGCGGCCCGTGGAGAACGCTCTGCTGGCGCGCAGGCGTGTTATTCGCCTGTTGATCGTCGTCATCATGTCCTTCGCGGCGTGCGTCCTGCCCTACCACGTGCGCATCATGTGGCTGCACTGGAGCGCCCCGCACGTGTCCTTCTGGTCCAGCCTCCTGTCGCCCATCTCCTTCGTCATCTATTACTTGAACAGCGGTCTCAACCCGCTGTTCTACGCCTTCCTGTCGGACCGCTTCAGGCGGTGCCTCTACGAGGTGATCACCTGCCGAGACGACCACAGCAGTCGCTACCATCAGACCAGTCAGAGCGCCAAGACGGCTCACTCCAACGTTTGAGACCCCATGCACTAGCGGCATGTGTGTCTTGGGGTTGACGCCATTGGACTTTTAGAAGATCCAGACCAGATCAGACACTACAGCGGCAGTCCGCTGCTGGACTTTCATAGCACGCCGTCGTTTAGTCTGTCGTTTTCACGTGGCATCCGTAGGGTGGCACCCAGCACAGATTAACTTCTTAACTTTTTAACACTTGATTCGAAAAAAATTGTCTGACTGGATTATCCGTGTAGACAGTAGTCGCATATGTCTCTAATGTAACCGATAAACAGTTTTGCTCATTTTCATGCCTGACCAACAATGCAAATGCTTCAGTAAGCGTAACTGATCTTACCGGAATATCTTACCGGAATATCTGAGCGCATATTTTTAATTTTGACATTTATTCATCCGGGCAGAAATATGATGGTCGCAATTCTGATTGGACTACCCGCCTACAATCTGTCCATTTGCACGTGGGATTATACTTGTTTAAATACTTAAATTTTTACTTTACCATGCCTGCTGCAGTATGGTTTAGAACTCAATCGAAGATATCTTCACCATGCCGCTGACAAGCATAATCGGCACTGGCGATTCAAACAGCGTTTGTTGAATGTCATCATGTTCTGCTACGTGGCACCTAAGTACGGACCAATGTCCTCTACATTGGAGGGAAGGCTGCAAGACTGACACCGTTCGGTCATTTGCTTTTCTGTTATCTGTCGTACATGTACGATGAGTCTACCCATATTGATATTGTGTTCAGTGTGTTTTTCGATTGCAACTACGCGGGTGACAGAAGACGAGTTTCACTTAGATCACATGAGAGAAGAACCAGAGCCTTGAATCCTCTTTAATATTTCGACGCCTAATTGAATCAAATCGATCTGTTATTCCGTGTTGTTCCTAATAAAGATTTTTTTTCGTTACGTTGAGCATTTTTTCTCATTGTTTTCGAAGGCGTTTGAACTGTTCTTTAATCCCAGTCAACAATCGCAGAGTGTATTGTAGTGTCTCTCCGACTTCTACGTCGTTTTCCGCCGGACAGAAAATCTCATTTTGGTTGCACCAGAGAGATCTCCTTCTCAAAACGAATTATCCGGAGACCTTTCCTCCGTCTCTCCGATTTCTCCGAGCGGAACAGTATGCCAACGCAGAGAGGGCCGATCACACGTTTACTGTACAATAAAAATGGCGTCCGCCACATTTTAAAATATCATTCCCTTTCGACAGGGTTATCAATACTGGTGTTATCAAAGTACTATTCAAACATGTCATTTTGCCTGAAAGACTCCCCCGCACCCCCTGGTATTCCGTTACTCACTTATGCGATCGTGAACCGGGAATTAAACTTCTAATTCTTCGTGAACTATGCAGAGAACAATTTATTCTTATTCTTCGAGATCTGGGAACACGTAGGTAAGCGATAATCAGTGCATACCGGAAGCAACCGTCAGGCCTATCCTTTTTAGACTTAGCTTCTCCGAGGAATCCTTCTCAACCGAGAGACAAACAAAAATACAGCCGAAGTCTAGCAGGTTAATAGCAAGCGTACGGCGCATGGCACATGGAAACATGTAGTTACTGTCACGTTTCATAACTGGTTGGCCTCTGCGGAAATATCACTATAATGTGCCTTTCCGAAGAAAATGTGTCAAGGTCGTCTTTAAGTTTGTCTTCATTGCCGCGACCTTTAAAGGTGATCCCCTTGGCAAGTTGCACTTGGTAGCCTCCCGAAATAACATCTTTTTCAATCGCGGCTACTCCCTCATAATCCATCACCTGGCAACGTTGCACCCGCTCCCGCCTCCTCTCGCTGAATGTTACCTTTGCATATGCCTCTCCTCTCACTACAAACCTCACTGTCTTGCCTTGCATGCCACAAGCTGTAGGCTACCAGCAACCTTGAGATCTGGCATGAATAGTCACCCAAGGACTGTGGCCGTGGGAACTCTCGCTACCCCCATCCGGAGCGCTTTGAGGGGTGCGGCGCCAACCAGATGGTCCGCCCACATCAGTTGCTAATGAGAACGACCTTCGACACCGGGCGCCACCTATCGAAGAAACGATTAATGCAAGCGACCGGAAGTGACGTGAAAACACCCTTGTAGCCCAAGGGGAAATACTTGATCGATAAATAGTTTGTCATCCTTTGCATTCGTAATTCGGGGCCCCATTCAGATAAATGGCGTGAAATTATCTTCGATCTTTTTGACAATAAGGTAATATGTGCATTTTATGATGTTGGACAATCGATCCAATCAACCCAGATTTTACTGGGATTAATTAGCGCTTGTTGTGTTTCCCGAGGAAGCTTTGCCCGCTCGCCGAGTGTTTTCCAATGGCTTTCCTGTTACAAAATCATCCATTGCATAAACTCGATCCACCCGCTAGTGGCGTCAATTACCGTACATTGCATATGTCCCGGTCGAGTGAGGCCATCTGAAGCTTGGTAATTTTTACTATTGTTTGCTCATAGGGAATTTTGGCATCTAAAATCTACTCCCGAATGCTTGAAAAGCGGTGGATTTCTACTGACTTCATATATGATAAAATGCAATACAAGGCATAAGATTAATGTGACCCGTCCAGATCATGGAGAAAAAATGAATGACAGCCACAGCTGCCCTTTAGAATTGTGTATTGGTTCAGGCAAAAACACAGCGTTTCAACGCATTCAATGCACATGTCTACTCCTACGTGAAAATAAGGACTACAATGCAGTATCATCTTTGCAACACGTTTTCACGTCCATTGTGCCAATACAAGCACAATAGACGCGAAGACCCCAGAGAGACCCCATCCTACTGAACCTCCGTGTCACGATCTGGACCACGTTTTTGAGATTTAAGTCCAATGTTGGTGATTGAAAATCTGCCAACGAGCAGGCCGGATTACGACTTAAAAGATTAAAGACTGATGCATTGCTACCCTGGAGGTAACCAGAAACGAAATATGATTTTTTTTCCCATTTGCTTAGCTCAGAAAACTCCTGTATTTTGAAATTGAACAGGCGCGATGTGATTCATCATCTGAATGTGTTGGCAATGGTCAAATACTGAATTAATGACAAAAAGCACTAATGCTGGGCTGACAGTCGGAACGCCGTTGAGCACGTGGGACAGTTTATGCCAAGCCATAATATCGCAGAACATGTACGACTGCCTACTTTCGTTTGGAAGGTCCCGAGCTCAGTTGGTAAGAAGATTTTATGTTCCCATTGTATTGTGAGGTGTCTTGGCCCAGCTTAGCCCTCGTCTGCGCAATGATGGCATAAAACGTTAAACACTAATTCATCTGAGAGTTCCGGTCACCTTACACTGACGCGCTTGACAGACCCCGGCCTGGCACAAAGTGCGTGCACTGCCTTGGTAACCCGGGTATATCCCGCAGAGCAGAATACGCATCGGTATACCTACCGACACTTCGTTTGTAACGGCCAGGCCCCTTACCGCTCTGACTCACTGGTTTAATAGCGTCCTCTAGCGAATATCGGTACTTACTTGGCTACTTGAGTGTCTAAATTGGGGTTTGCGGCAAGTAAAAGGTTGATCAATGGGTAAAAAAAAGGAAATATGAGGGGAAAGGGCCATTTAGACCTCATTCACCCCTATCGTGTTTGAGCACCTGCTGACTTAGCGGTTCAGAGATTCGAGACACAGTGGGCGCATTTCTTTGGTAGCTCGGTATATCCCTGCAGTTAACCGAATACGCACATTATGCATCGGTAAACCCAGGTATGGGTGCGGACGCATCCATTCGGTACGCCGATGTGCTCCGTTCAAAACAGCACGGGACATTCGGGAGAAGATGGCGACTGATTGAACGGTGATGAGATTAGGTTGGTTCCAGACCTTCGCAAAGTCTTTAATATACGTAAAATCGACATTCAAAAAGCAAAAGAGCTTGATATGTAAATTGAATAAGAACATATGTGGGCGGACCATCTGGCTCTGTTTTCTCTCATTATCGCTCATTGGCTAAGAATGTTAGGGGACGCTGAGCCCACGGCGGTATAAGTAGATCAGGCGGCTGGAGAGAAATGCTGCTGCTGACTGTGGGATTCACACCGGCTGATTGTGGCAGCTATGGTAGGTGTGCGCCCTGTGCATTTTAGTACGAGTTAGCCGTTGGCATGTACATGTTGCCTGTGATTTAATGTGCGGCAACGCCTTGGGATGCATGATGCCTATGCTTTAGTGCGCGGTAGCTCCTTGGGGCGGATTTTACCCGTCTACGCGTTGGTGTGCGGTGGCCCTTGTGCCTATCTATTAGAAAGCGATAGCCCTATGCCTATCTGTTTGTAAGCGGTAGCCCGTTGGGAGACTGGTGCCTTGGCTTTAGTGTGCGGTAACCCCTTGGGATGTGTGCCGCCATTGCCACTACTATGGCAGTCATTGTCCATGGGGTGGAATCTTGCGTTAGATACATTATTTAGTATTAGGCTTATGTGACAAGATTGTATGCATCATAGGAAGCTAGTTCGGATTGTTTTGACAGTCACTGCTAATGACTCTAGTGCTGTGAGAGGTTGTTAATATTGTTGAGTAGGGCAGAAGTGGGTATTGCTGTGCGAAGAGATCGATGCGTACTACTTTAAGGAGTCGTTGATGAAATGACGTGAATAGTCAATGTCATGGCCTGGACTGAAGAGTATCGATCAATGTATGAAGTGCGCTGTGATATGTCCCGGAAATGTGTGTTGGCATATTTCTTCTGCAACCGCTTGTGTCTGTTTTATCTAGCTGGAGAGTTCGCGACGAAAAAGAGGGGATGTGACGAACCGATGCTGTGGCATTGCTGCTGGCGCACATTTGGATAAACAACAATACTATATCAAATTCCATTAATACACGGGTTTAAACTTCCGCGGCCATTTTGACCAACTTTTAGATAGTGAGTAAACAGGGGCACGTGTGTCATTGGCCGTCAGCTTGAAGTGAGTGCGCTTCGAAGTGTTTCTGCATGCAAACCAGTTTAAGGTGACTTACTTTTGCATTATTTGAACAATTAGTGTTTACAATGTTTGCCAATGGTTTCAGAACAGATATACCGACATTTATCTATTTTTAGGCTTTAATTTGGAGCGATGAAGGCAGTCTTAGCCTCGGGAGCCTCTATATATCACTACATGACAAGGAGTGTAAGAGACCCCCAGAATCGCTGACTTTACAAGCTGTTAAAGGCATTCCAATATAATACACCTGTATACACCGATATCTACTTCACATAGAGCAAATTAATGTTGCAATGTGAAAGCTATTTGGCAGAGAGATCTAGGCAAGTATACATAATGGTAGACAAACTTCATATGCAATCATGTATATTTTTCGCTTTAGATATAATTGTCTTGGCACCATGCTGAAAGGTTAGATTAAAGACAACATTCCCACTGGTCCTAGCTGATGAAGGAAAGCACCCCTAATTTGGATCAAATATGACGTTCGAATTGCTTAAACTCTCTCACATTCAAACATTATCTGTCACGGCTTAAGGAGCAAGCCTAATGCTGGCCCATTTGAAACTAGCTGCCAGGTATATTGCTGTAATAAAATAATTATGTATTTTTCTCATTATTCAATTCATATTAATTTATTTTATTAATAATTTATTTTAATGACTAAGTTTACCGGTGTATTACTTTATTGATATTGTTGAGTTCATCAGTTATTATAGATATGGAAGTGTGAGATACTAATATTGGTATTAATTCTACGCATCGGGTATGTTAATAAGAGGTTGATATAAGTGAACTTCACTTTATCTATAACGATAAATGTAACTGTCATGTATAAAAGAATAAAAGCTGTAAAAAGACATGAAATATCTAATACCAGCACAATTTATTAATTCTACATATATAATATTATTAGAAAAATTGTCAGCCTCATTGTAGATACATATGTGGTAATATATGTCCATATATATACACAATATACACAAGCTGTGTTTCCTTTCACAATATATGTATACTAAATCTGGGTTGGTTTATTTTTCCAATAGATGCCTTTTTTGCTATGTGAGCTACACTGCATAAATTCATATGTATGTTTGTGTTATAAAATCCATTTAGGTATAACTGCTGGTAGAGCTAAGCAGTATATAATGATAAAGTATCAAATTATCTGTCATGAATTGTTCATAGTTGTCTTATATATATATGTTACTATTTCTTTTAAGATTGTATGATTTCTTTCAGACCTTTACTCTTGCTTATAAATGTGATTTTAAAATAAAACGTACATGTATTGTGTTTTTGAGCCGACATTTCTTGGGGAGAGGATATTCTAGCAAACTTTCTGGGTATAACCCCTTACAATACATAGTACATAAAAGGGCCTTACTTGGAAGAGTATTTCCAATATGGCGAACGGAAACTCACTCATTGCTCAAAAATTTTCGCCCACATCCATATACTATCGCCCAACATTAACAGACAGATACATGGGTAACTACATATGTGGGCCATCATATACCCCGCACATGCCTTTTAAATAACGAAATAAGGTCTTACATATGCTTCACATCATTTTATTCGTTGTTTTATTTATGTATTTCCCCCCTAAACCTATTTGATCACACTGAGCGAATGTTGCATAGTTAGCTTCCGCCCTCTTGGAATCGCCTCTACCTATTCTTTCTTCCACCTGCCTGGGCGGAAGCGCAGAAGAGGTCTTCCAGGAAGAGAAGAGGCGAAGCGATTGCATGGCAAGTGCTCTTCTAGCAAAGGTAGAGTTTGGAAGAGGCGAATCGATCACGCTCTTAGGCTGATTGTGTCCCATTCAAAACAACACGTGGTATCCGGCAGAAGATGGCGGCTGATTGAAGTGGCGGCATAGGCAAGTTCCGTTGCCCCTAAATGCACCGGACATGACAGGTGTGACCATTTCAAGCGGAGTAGCCTTATTGGCCCGCCCGGAAGCGGTTGGACATACCCGTACAGGTCCAAAGCAATGCACCCGCGCTGACGCATCCAGCGCGATTTGATTGTCAGAAGACTCGCAGCCACTGTCATTACTATCAAAGGAGGAATGACCAGTGAACCAGTGGCCTATTTCACTAAGGGGCTTAGTCGACTAAAACTGCCATTATTTATATGGTAACTTTAGCCGACTAAGCCCCGTAGTCGGCTAAATTGCGTTCGTGAAATCCGCGGCAGGTTATAAGGCATCGAGAAAAGGCAAGTAATCCAGCTGTGACGAGAATGCTTCAAAGGTATTCTTGGCGTCATCATGTTATGTGTTATGTGTCATCACTACTTAGGAAGTAAGACCAGGGTGGAGTCTGCAATTTAATCTCTACAATTTAAAAGTAAATGCAGACAAACAGCCAGGAGGGCGCTATATATGATACAAGGATACCTTTTTATGTGACATCGACCATTGCAATTTTCTTGATCGACATGTTACATGCTTGCGTTTGTGCTAATTCTTGATTCGACTTTAAGCATATTACCATCAATATAAATAGCATATAAACAGGTTTGTCGCTGGCCATAGCAACTCAACTAAGCAACATCACGTGACCAGTAGCCAGGAACCGTCATCAAACAATAGTGGAGGAACAAATCGGGCTCTGCGCAATGATAAATAAACATGGCGGTTCGCTCATGTGCGAATGTACTTGAAGTTGTGCCATCTGGCGGTGAATGTGAATGCGCCATATTACGCATACACGCCTCGGTGCTCATTCCCTTGTTATGTTACAATCGGTATTTTGGGTGTTATTTTCAAGCGTATTTATGTTTGCTCACCATGCGTATCGAGTGAGCATTCAAAGGGAATGAGCACCAAGGCGTATATGCGTAATATGGCGCTAACATTCACCGCCAGATGGCACATCTTCAAGTACATGTTTGTTTATCATTGCGTAGAGCGTGAAAGTTGAAGCAGCGGACTAAAACGCCTCTTATACCTTAATAATATGAGTAAAGACGTCAACTAAAAGGTTAAGTAATAGATTTAGTTGCATAGAATTAGGAAATGTTAAGATATACGCATGATACTCCCAGAAAGGTTTGATTTTGGCGGGAGCGTCAATGCGCTGCTTCGGGACCCTAGGGAGGAACTTGTGACTCCTGGGTCCCTCGGGGCTAGACTTTCACCTAGCTTCGGAACACAATCGGACAATATACCTAGAATAGAAATAGAACCGATAACTGTTTGCAATTTAAGACATTGTGGTGCGATAGTTGGGCAATATGCTACCTAACTATACGGAGAAACATATGTATGCCGATATCTCACATTAAAAGAATGTGTTCTATGTTGTGTTTTGTTCCATATCGATCGGTGCCAGAGGCCTGGTACTTACAGTTGAAAATAAATGTATTGTAATTAATATTATATTGGTATTGGTGACCCCTTTGATTCGCATGAAGATATCCATCTTCTTCGCCTGACCCGTCGGTGGATATCTCCCTCGATCCCAGCCTCGCTGTGGTCGCTCCTCCCGCTAGAAACCGCAGCAAATATAATGGTTGCCTCCAATAAATTTTGGGGTTATATACCTAAAAGGGTATGTATGAATGCTAAACTCATGCCGAACAGGAAGCGTTAGTGTGATGATTTAATCATCCCTTTGGGGCTGTATTAAGGCTTAGGCTGACATTTATACAGGTGGAGCCTCGACCCCCTTAGGTGATTAGTGATGATTTGTGGGACCATTGCCGACTGGTCCTAGTCTTAATGTATGAAATATGGTATTGGGTTCAGCTAGAACAGATTTTATAGAGCCGTGAGTGCAGACTCAGCAATGAAGTCTGATGCGCAATATGACATACTACCTCTGTGGTCAGGTCACAAGGTATGTCCCTGTACCTCTGTGGCTAGGTCACATGGTATGCCCCTCTACCTCTGTGGCTAGGTCACAGGGTGTGCCCTTCTACCCCTGTGGCTAGGTCACAGTGTATACCCCTCTACCTCTGTGGTTAGGTCACAGGGAACGCGCCTCTATCTTTGTGGCTAGGTCACAGTACATACCCCTCTACCTCTGTGGCTAGGTCACAACGTGTGCCCCTCTACCTCTGTGGTTAGGTCACAAGGTATGCCCCTCTACCTCTGTGGCTAGGTCACAGGGTATGCCCCTCTACCTCTGTAGCTAGGTCACAGGGTATGCCCCTCTACCTCTGTGGCTAGGTCACAAGGTATTCCTCTATACGTCAGTGGCTAGGTCACAGGGTATGCCACTCTACCTCTGTGGCTAGGTCACAGGGTATGCCCCTCTACCTATGTGGCTAGGTCACAGGGTATGCCCCTCTACCTCTGTGGCTAGGTCACAAGGTATTCCTCTATACGTCAGTGGCTAGGTCACAGGGTATGCCCCTCTACCTCTGTGGCTAGGTCACAAGGTATACGTGATTCGTCAAGCTTGGAGCGAGTGAGCTGTTCAGTGAAAAATTAAGATCGCATATAACGTCATTGACTCCAAAATCTGATATTGAGAGGTTTCGCATACGTAAGACCAGAATCACTTAGTTTTTGTATCTGCTACTTATCTTATCATTCTTAAATGACATTTGAAATACCTGCAGATTTTATTTTAAACCATATATTGTCAACCCAAACTGAGATATGATAGAAGCAAATCCAGTGTAAAGAGACAAATAGTAACTTGGATGTATTACTATAATTTTTATGCAATGTACGAGCAAACAGTTAGTGAATATTGAAAATCATACACTGATAATATTTATTCTGTATGCTTACGTTGCAGATTCTTGACGAAAATCTCCATATTAGCAAATCTTCAGTAAGCTGAACATAGATACACCAGTTATACAAATTATTATTTTTTATCAACACAAGTGTCCAGTTAAACAAATATAGAAACCGTTTGTTTTATAAACTAATGCTTTATTCCAGCATTCCCATATAGAGGAAGCATACATTATCTACGTTTGCTAGCATGTGAAAGGACACGTTGAATGAAGCCAACTGCATACATCTATTTACTTCTTGGATAATATTCAATTCCATAATTAGCAATTAGCAATTCAGCTAATGGTATACATGTGTGTGAATACGATACCAGATACCGTGGTATCATACTGTGGCGCACTTCAAGGAGATGTCTTCCCCGGTGGACAGGCTCGATTACCTTGGCGACGGGGGTGGCAGCTGAGGGTGACGGGCTTCGCGGGGACTTTGGTCTGAGTCGCCCATAAGCCAGCTGCAGGATCCCCACAGTCTGACAACCTGGGTGCGCCGATCTATACCTGGTGTGATAGGTCTATAACTTACCTACCATCTTGTCGGCCGGTGTAGACATCCTCCCAATAAAATTAACAGGAAGTCTATTTTAATATTTTCTGTATTTGGTATTTTAATGTTTGGTCTTTGAATAGTACATGTATAACTACAAGATGGCAATACGTCTTCTCTCCAATATTGCAAGCTACTTTTAACCGTCTATAAATTTTCTCATTTTTCATTTGTTTAATTTACTTATGATATTTATAGGCCATTTTAGCCGATAAAGCGGCTTAGTACATCGATATATATATATATATATATATATATATATATATATATATATATATAACGTCTTGTGCAGTAATTTTGGCGAAAAAAACAATATAGGCAAAAACAACATTGGCAGGGCGATTAACGACTAGGACGAGTATTTGGACTGAAAATATAATCCGTCAAGGGACCCAGCCGGTTGGTTTTAAATATTTTAAATGCATATATTGTCTCTATCGATGAATTAATGCAGTTAGAATGAGTGTCAAGCTTGGTTTGTGTTATATATTATAGGATCAGTCAGATGTATGCATGATAATCATGGATATTTGTAAACGAAGGATTCATGCCGACATTGAGTCAGAATGAGGATTCAAATGATTAATGCGTAACATAGAAATGCGTGGTGTATCAAATGTAAGAATGTAAGAATGATTATGCTTAGGCAAAGAGTTGCGACAGTAATAGATAACGTGTCATAATTTGTATCAATTATTATAACTCACCGGGGAATATTGTTTTCCATTATTCTGTCCAAGTTCTTCGTTCCCTGTCTTCGCAAATAAATCGTCGTGACTCCCCACAATGTGAAATTTAATCCACGGCCACCGGACGAAAAACTCATCGCTCCCCAAACCAGGGTTAGACATATAATTAATACACGTCTATGTGACCGTAATTATACAGGTCTACATTACCCTCCTGTGACAGGTGATAGCATTTATGCACCCCGAGTCTTCTTTTCTTTGTTAAATATACGTTTAGATGGTCGGGATATTCATTACTGCACTGCGACAGGGAAATAACAGGTGAGATGGTGGACAGGGTGGCGTTCTCGTCTGAAAAGGAAACTCGCGAATGTCATAACGCAACTATCGAAGGTGTCAATGCTGTCACCATTGTCGGTTGGGACAGGAGTGTTCACTGGTTAAAGTGTTCGTGCCACGATGTTTTTAAAACTCAGAGTCAACTTTGTGTAGGGAAGATATACAAATGAGAATTTGTCTTAATGGGAGTTTACTGTGTTTAGTCCACGATATCACTATAAACGCGTTTGTCAAAGTAGCAAAAGTGAGGTCCGGCGGGTTTATTTCTGGAAGCATTGCATTTGAGCGTTATTTAGAAATTCCCCAAAGATGTCACCAAATTGACAGGTGAGCTTTGAGGCAATGCGTTGGCATCTGTTGTCAAGGGCGTGTATTATTCTCATGGTTGAGTGATTTTCGTTCAAGTTCAAGCCAATGAGCAGAGAGAATCTGACTCTCAATGTACAAGCACATGCGTTCCTATTCCCATTTTACGTGACTTTCCTCGCTCCCAGAATTTAAATCGGTAGGTGCGAAAACAAGTGGGAAAAGTATTCCTTCCTACTATTTGGGGCGTTAAAGCTCGATAATATAAGCGTGGAAACAGAAGATTGATATGAGCTAAAGTGTTTTTGGCGTGGCACCAACTGTTTAAGAGGGCATTAGAAACATGTTACAGCGTTAGGATGTTATATGGATTGGCAGAAAAGAATGAACTGAGGAATCCATGAGCTGAGGTATGATATACCAAAAGTTCAATTTGCGCTAAAAGCCAGCAGGATATAACCATATTCGCACAAATCTATTAAAGGCATTTCATTCATTACATCAATATCATTTAATAACTTAATTAATTCATAAATTCACAAAACAATCATAATCAGACGACCTCTATTACTTTTTCCACTGATCCGAATGTTTCTAGGTTCAAGTCAAAGTTGCACAGTGTGTTGTGATCACACATGAAGGTGAACGCCGAGTCCTATTATAGCGCGACCTAGCCACGTGAAGGTCATAGAAAACCGTCGCGCCTGCCAGGACTCTAGTACCGTCCTCTCACAGTAGATGGCGTCACATTGCCGCGCGTAGGACCAATATCCTATTCGCTAGGTGGAGTTCCGTTTCCCAATTTAGACCGATGCATGTCGGCCGGTGGCAAATTTCAGAATTAGGGAAAAACGATAAAATAATAAAAAGGTCCTTTGTGTAGCTTATTCCCTGTGTTACTAGGCATTATGACCCATCACGTTGCGCAAGCACCAGTAACTACTCTTAGACCACGCTTAAAACCCTCGTCTTGCCGTAGATGGCGCCATTTGGTCACGTGGAGGATGAAGGAAGCAATCACAAGTAGTAAGCTCCGTAGAAAGTCCTTACAGTAGATGGCGCCACCTGGCCAGGTGGAGGATGAATGAAAAAATAAAAAGTAGTAGGCCCCTGTAGGACGCCGGAATGCGCGATAAGCCTCGGTAACCGACTATTCATGTCCAGAAATGTCGCCAAATCACAATGTATAGAACGTCGCAAGTAGCTGATCATGGTAGACGCCGATTACAGTCGCCGTACAGTAGATGGCGCCACTGTTTCGTATACAGACAACCGGAAGTAGCTACTCGTGGTAGACGCCGATTACAGTCGCCGTACAGTAGATGGCGCCACTTTTTCGTATACAGACAATCGGAAGTAGCTACTCGTTGTAGACGCCGAATACAGTGGCCGTACAGTAGATGGCGCCACACCGCCATGTGTAAGACGCGGAAGAATCTCGCGCGGCGTCCCACAGACATCGACTGCTAATAGTGATGCCTTGACCTCTATTCTCCCCCACGCTGACCATACTGACCAGCTTATAGCGGTCAAGATCCATCTTCTTCACCTTGGCTTTAATCTCCTCGGCAATATCCTGACTCAGCATCGCAGCCTCGGAGGGCGCGTACTGGAACTCGGACATCCGGTCATCCACCACCTCTCGGATGGCGGCCACCACCTGATCCGGACTGAAGATGTGTCGCGGCTCCAAACGGTACGACGGCTCCTGCTCCCGGGGGTGCCCGGACAACCGGAAGCTGTAGGGACTTCCGCTTTGCGTGGTTCTCCGAGCGTACATCCGGTTGGCGAACTGATGGGCGAGTCGCTTCGAGGCGAGTAAGCCGAATAGAGACGGCCCCGAGCTGGGCTGAGACAGCGAAGACATGGACGTGGTCATTATGGCGGCACCGGTGCCCTGGGGGACCGCTACCCCGGCGTCACCTCCGACAGGCGCGCCGCTAGTCACATCCCCGGTCCCGATCCCCACATGGCTATCGGGGGCCACGGCGCGGCGCTTCAAGCTGGGCGACTGCAGCCGCTTCACGCCGGCTGTCACACCTGTAGCTTGCATGATGACGGTCAGAATGTCAAGGCAACACTGCAATGAGACGAGCAATTTACAGATATTGGAACACCTGCGGATGTCAAGGTGGCTGCCCGAAATCCTTTTGTCAGTGTCTGGCAGCCAGAGTTGAGATGAATCTGTACGCCACTGCATCCGACACTAACGCAACCGTCAACCGAGGTTCAGATCAGAAATTCGTATTCAATGTGTCTCACTCCCAAGGTATCTTCGGTAGAAAATAGATCCATTGGGGATAAATTATCACAAGATCAAGGTGAATCGGCTTGCTTCTGCGAGTTCACTCCATATTAAAATATCTTCTGCGAGTTCACTCCATATTAAAATATTTTCTGCGAATTCACCCCATAGTAAAATATCTTCTGCGAGTTCACTCCATATTAAAATATTTCCTGCGAGTTCACTCCCCATTGAAATATCTTCTGCGAGTTCACTCGATGTTAAAATATTTCCGGCGAGTTCACTCCATATTAAAATATCTTTTGCGAGTTCACTCCATATTGAAATATCTTCTGCGAGTTCACTACATATTAAAATATTTTCTGCGAGTTCACTTCATATTAAAATATTATCTGCGAGTTCACTCCATATGAAAATATTTTCTGCGAGTTCACTCCATATTAAAATATATTCACGGCAGTTACATATCTTTCTCTCTCTCTCTCTCTCTCTCTCTCTCTCTCTCTCTCTCTCTCTCTCTCTCTCTCTCTCTCTCTCTACATATATATATATGGCCATTGTTGTATAGTTCTCGCTCACCTCGCAGCAGCTTTCTCGGTTTACGTTTCGCTAAGATTTCTGCCGCACTGTCAGTGTATCATACAACTGTGGCGCTCGCCCTGCCGACTGGTCTCCGGGCCAGACTGCAGGGACTGTCACGGGGAGGACATTAAGGTGTCATTTGCGGGATAGGGAATGCATGGCGTGACGTCTCGTGTCAGCCTGGGATGCCATAGCCCTGCTATAAATCACGACATCAAGTGCTGGGAAATCAATGGCATTATAGAAGGAGAGGGAGAAAGAGAGAGAGACAGAGGGGGGGGGGTGGAGACAGAGGGAGAGAGAGAGCCGGGCAAACAATGCTGTGATGGACTGGCTCTCTATCTGGCCGCCTTACACAGGAGATTCCATAACTGCCTCGCAACACGGAAACGAATCTTATGCAAACCAGGTGGAGCCAGTTGTCCCAGCGTTTTACAGCTATAGGGCAATTGGTATCACTTTGTTTCGGTCACATAGCAACCTTATTAGGCTGTCAGTTCTTGATGTACGTGATATTAAGGTCATGTATAAAAGCGCTGATGATCAAAACGTATGGAGGAATTCAAGAAAAGATCTCAAAGTTTGAAAAGACAATTTACATATATGTACATATATACATCACAATGAAGGTTTAGGGTTTATTTTCGTATTTCAGCTTATGGTGCAATATATCTATATATAAATGATGATATTAACACAAATGTCGAATAGCTCAAATATCCACTCATCATAATAACGGCTCTCATGGCTTTATCGTTTTTTTGATATTCAGTAGATCTATTAGTGTTTGCGCAGGACAGTTGGAGGCATAACTGAAATATTTATTTCTATGGTCGTTATATCCATTACTTATATCGAAATGAGCCACATTTTACAATCCTTTTCATGAACATTTGATGATAATATCGGTTATGTCACCAAAGTATATCTCGGTTATTGTGCATGAGCTCTCGGTTTGACTTATACTTTACTTGTTACCTACCTCTCGAAATCTCAGACGTCTCTAATAAACTGATAAAATGATACCAACGTTTACAGGGGTCCGTCACACTCGATGGACTGCCCCGTCGTGGAAAACACCGATAAGCATTGGTGAGATGTCTGCTAGCTAAGAAGCCGCCTTGAGTTGTGCTGCTACCTGGTGAGCGCTTTCGTTACCCAGTGACAGCGATAGGCCCTTGTAAGCGGTCTCGTTGGTACTTCTGATTTGGCCCAAATAGGCCGCGAATGATGACGGCCAAGTGTAGATCTTCCCACAATGCCACGTAATGTGCTCGTCCTCCAACATGCAAAAACAATGTCACGGGTTTAAGCCTCGTTTGGGAGCAAGAAAGGCTGGACAATCGTTCTCTGCTACCAAGTGTTGTCAATGGAAGGTCTGCTGATACCGAGGACACGATTTCCTCGGTATCATTCTCCTGATCGATGTGTTATGCATATCAATCCCTTGGGTTCGGTCCATGGAAACCTGTAAGGTAAGTGTCTGTTTGAAGAAAAAAAAACGCCAAAATCACATGATCAGCGCAATATAGCAGCACAGTAATTGTCACAGTTGATAGATGGTGCCACAGTTGTTCATTTAACTATCACTGCTGGCAACAAGCTGGCCAAGTGTCACGTGATCATATCTCCATGGGTACATCCCCTTTCTATCACATGATTCGACGAGCAGACTTTGTCATACTCCACGTGACATCCGCGCATGCGCTGATGCAACTTTCCGCCTGACCACTGAAGGAAATGCGGCTCTTAGTGGAACAAATTAGTTGCCAAACTGTTCTTACGTGATGTAATGCTTGTTTCTATGGCCCCCGAGTAGGAGACGAGTAAACACCTCTTTGACGACCTGGCTGAGGAGAACCGATTTGCTTGGCATAAAAAACCCATCGATCTCAAGTGAAGGGGAGTGGGAGGGGGGGGGGGGTACGTGCGCAAATTATAAAAACGTGTCTGGCACGCTTATCGCTATAAGGAAATACTTATCTGCACGAGAGGGCTGAAATAATAATGGCATTTTTTATGCTTCCACTAACTCATTAGGATTGCAATTAGGCCCTGTCAGCGTGATGGATTGTGACTGGATTGGAGCGCACCGTAATAGGCCCAATATTTATGCCTTGGTTATCCAGCAAACGGGTGTGTTCGCCGCCAAAGTGGTCTGGTTTGCCAGTACATATGGCCGTGCTGGGAGCGGGTTGCAGGGAATACGAGTGGTGGAAGGGGGAAACTTGAGGGACGAAAAAGGGACAGAGATTACATGCATCCCTTCCGGGTGACACACATTTGGTTGAATATAAATGCCAAGGACGGCAAGGTAGGAAAGGAAATCGGACAGAACAAACTGGCTGTCGGCGTTACCTGGCTGACGGACGCTGAAATTAGCTGGCTGATCTATATCCACTGGCCCGCCGGCCAGGCCAGCCCGGTGAGACCCCTTCCATGGAACCTGCGTTTTAAATCATATTCGTCACCATTAATAATAGTTCCTTATCCATAATTATTTATGATGTAGTATGTTTCACCACCAGCCATAAATGTCACACTACCACTATTTACCCCGATTGCACGCACCCCCACGCACCCCCCCCCCCCCCCCCACTCACCTCCGTGCCTCCCCCCCCCCCCTCACCTCCGCACCCCGCCCCCCCTCGCGCCATCACACGCGAGCCATCAACGCCGACATGTACGTCGGTGCAGGCCACGAGCTGCTTTCATTTATACAGCTACTCAATCAGCCCCTCGACTGACAGAGCCGGGACCCTGGAAATTGGCCGCGGGCAGCCGACTGGCGATGAAACCTCCACCGAAAGTACTGATAAGACATTCTGATTAGTCCCTTGATGTTTTCGGTTTGATTGATAGGTGAGATTACAAAAAACAAAGCGGGCAGCCGGTTGAAATTCGCTGCCAATGTATTGTTGAAGGCAATTTAATGGTTGGTTATTTTCAGCCCGCCATCTGGCGGCTAATTACTTCACTACGTGTACCCAGGAGAGCGAAAATACAACCCACACTGAAAAACCTACTCCTTGACAAGTCTGCGCACGTTCACGGCACGGGTCACATTCACTACCTGGCTAGGCTTTCTCTTCTGACGTATACCGGAAGTAGATATTCGTTGGCCGGAGAATGGCTCAAACTTGTAGTTTCCCCTGACCCGTATTATGTGTTGACAATGCAGACCTTCGATTGCTCCAAGCTGACCACAGAGATGTCACACATGTTAACTAGCACCTTCCCTTGATGACTTACGTCATTAACAAAGCGTCCATTTATGGCGGCATGTCACGTCCACATCCGGCTTCCGGCCTGTACCGTCCGTTACATGGTCGGTATTCACGCGGATTAGTTTGTAATATAGCTCTATACAATATGATTAGATATAAAGGACATTATTCAGTATACTACTATGTAAGCGCAAATCTGTATGTTGTATGTAGCAATATTTGTTTTCAGGTACAATATAAAATCTCTCATCCCTGCTCTGTAGTCACTTGGTACTTACGTCTGGCTGACGGCTCCATACGCCATCCAGCACAGTGTGGGGATAACCTCAGCTTATAACGAGTTATAGAAACACCATTCTTCGTTTGTGAGGAGTGACGATCTGTACGGCGTTAGAGGCCATCGACGGTTGGAGGCTGGAAGCCCGGGAAAATTCAGTTTTTTCCATTTGAAAAATTAAAATGAATTTTTCCGCTGTTGAGACGTACCGATGACGTCATAAAATGTTGGCTGCGGTAACATCCGGTCAACTGATTGTTTTATTCCAGACGCTTAACCCAACTGCCGAATATCTAGTCAATTAAGAAGCGACTGAACCATGTTATTTCCGAGGAAAGACAGGATATCTTTATCATTAGCAAACTGTACTTACGTGGTGAGAGCAGCTTAGCGGTAAGAGGAATGCTGTACTGCAAGTGAGGGCCACGGTATTTTTCAACATTCGGATATTATTGCAAATGTAAAAACAGTTCCATCTGTATATTATAATCCAGGTGTGTGCTACAAACGAGACTCGATTTTTTACATTGAAACGTATCCATGGAAACATAGATGACATGCCTTACAATGCGAGCGGCCCACCTACTCCACCACCTACTCGACAATGTTAATGAACAATGGCAACGAAAATATAATGCGTAAGACAGGATAGACATTGACCTCATATTGTAGAAGAATTCAGAAACAATGAACAAAAGTACGGACAGAAATGTCCAGTGAAACATAATTGGTCTGGTACTGAAATGAAAACAACACTCCACAAAGTGTTGCTTTCAGCAAACATTTTATTAAGACCATGCTGAGACAATATATTATGTACAATCGACAAACCCCATTCCGGCAGACTGATATGTTGAGGTACAATGTACAGACATACACTCATGTGAACTCGTTGCCAGAATCTGAGCTTTACTTCCACTGGAATTAACTCCTCATACCAGATCGCCATTCGTTATACTTCAGCGAGAAACAAAGCAACACAATGGAATTGAACAACGGTAGTATATTACATCTGAGAATCTGGGATATTTTGTATCCGGCGCTGTCTGGATCAGAGTCCGTCGTATGGAGCAGACCGATACACGCATGCTATTGGACCTCAACATTTCAGGTACATTTTATTTTATTGCGCAACTTGATTAATCATTGAAGTTTGATGTCTTTTATTCGTCGATATAATTAACAACCTTTCCACGAACATAATAATAATAATATGACAAGGCGGACGACAACTAGAGGAATGCGACAATACAATTAGTGGATAAGCCGGGGAGAAGGATTATCTCTGGGTGAACAACGGAGAGAGTTACTGTCATTTAAATAAAATTCGACATAAATAGGTCTCTTAGTTTCTCTCTGTTGAGTTTAGAAGCGTCATCGTGGGCGTCGTCGTAATCCATGTTGGCCAGGATGTGTTCTGGTTCGGGCCGCTGGCCGCCAGAGGGCCGCCGTCTAGACCGCCTGTTCTTCGACAGACGACCCAGGAAGGGAAGCTTCCAGGAGGACTTGGACCTCTCCTCCCCGGGGGACGTGGTGGGTCGGGGCGGCGGGGAGAAGGGTGACTGGCTCTCCGCAGGGTGGCGCTGCTGCTCGGGGATGGGGTAGTCGCCCTCGTGCATGGAGCCCCGGCGGTAGGTGGCGCGGGGTGCGCCGTGGGCCGCCCCGACCTCACCCCCCACCGGCAGGCAGATGGACGCTCGCTGGTGGGTGTATCGGGGTGAGGCTTCCATCTCCTCGAAGTCGTCGTCGTCATAGGGATACACCTGGGAGTAGGGGTACTCAGAGAGGGTGTGGGTCAGCCGGCGGGGGCCCGCCGCCCCGCCGCCGCGGGGGTGCTCCGCCCTGTCCGGTGGGGTTGGCCCGGCGCTCGATGAGAAGGAGAGGCCGTTATGACATGAGGAGCGGCGTGGAGTGTTATGGGACCGCCTGGGTGATCTGGGCCCACCAACGGCCGCTTCCTCCCCCGAGGACAGCAGCGTCTCTAGGGTCTCCCCTAGCAACGCCGTCGAGCCTCGCCGCTCTCCGCCGCCAGGGGGTCGCCTAGGGATCATCTCCATGGCGAAGGAAGTCCGACGTCCGGACCCCGGTGTCTCCGGAGACTCCAAGACCTGGGACGGTGGGAATTGGAAGAGGGAGGACCTGCGCCGGGAGTGGGACTGCCCCGTCCCCGGGGACTCAGCAAGGGACTGTAGGTATTGGTCGTCTTCTTCTGGGAACCCGCCTCGGGGGTTACAGGGCAGAGAGTGCTTCCTCCTGCTGCTCGCCGCGGACCCCACCCTGTAGGACTCCAGCGGACCATCGTCCCTCCTGTCCCGGGGGGAGCTGGGGAGCTGTTGCTGGGTGTAGTCCCATAGGTCTCTGGGTGGGGATAGATCCCTAGGGTGTGGGGAGAGGTCACGGGGGTGTGGAGAGAGATCCCTGGGGTGAGGGGACAAGTCCATGGGGTGGGGCTCCAGGGTGGTGGAGCCTCGCCTGGACTGGGCCGGGGACTTCTGGCTGCCGCGCCGCGACGACCGAGAAGTCAGTTCACTAAGCGTTAACGAGTCCCGCCTGATGGCGCCACCGACCTGTTGCGCGGTGGTCGGGGACCGGGCTGGCGAGCGACTGTCCGGCGAGCGGCTATCGGGGGTGACGGCCGGGGACCGACTGCTCGGGGTCAGGGCGGGGGACCGGGCGGGGGACCGAGCGGGGGACCGGGCGGGGGACCGGGCGGGGGACCGTAGTGGGGACCTGGGCGGGGACCTCATAGGGGATCTCACTGGGGACCTGCATGGGGATCGCGCTGGGGACCTGCATGGGGACCGCGCTGGGGACCGCGCCGGAGATCTAGCAGGAGATTTCGCCGGGGATCTAGCTGGTGATCTAGCCGGTGACCTAGCCGGTGACCTCGCCGGTGACCTCGCCGGTGACCTACCTGGTGACCTGCCCGGCGACCTGCCGTCAGAGGACCTGCCAGGGGACCGCTGGGAGCCAGTCGACCCTTGCTGGTCGGAGTCGGCCACTGGACTCTTGCCATCGCGAGTCCTCAGGCTCTTCCTGCTCCTGTTTCCTCTCGAGCTACGCCGCCGACCGGCCCGGGTGCTGCCCGCAGGGGACACCCCGGGGGTCCTCTGGGAGGGTGAGCGACGCCCCTCCCCGCCGGATCCCCGCCGCCGCAGGGAGGTGGGTGACGCGCTGCGGACGGAGGCGGCGGCTAGCGACGACCGGCGTGGCTTGGGGGAGGACCGCTTGCCCGACGTCCTCTCCAGGGCCAGGGAGGCCCGGCGCTGTTTGACGGAGCGCTGGCGCTGAGAGGACGAGGAGGAGGAGGTCGCCTTCTTGCCGTCCCGCTCCTTGCCGCCTATGGACACCCTGGCCGGGGCGCTGGTGCTGGGCGTGGCCGGCAGCTTGCGGGCCGGGTGCACGCACTCTGTCGTGTAAGGCTGCGACATTCGGCGCCACACCCGACCGTCACCGCTCACGGCGGGGCCCCCCTGGCCGCCGCCGGCGCGCCGTGCACGGTGGTCTTCTGACTCGGCCCGGTTCCTGTCCCTGTCCCGGTCCCCGGGGTCCCTGTCCCGGGGGTCCCGGGTGTCCGAAGCGCCCCGCTGGTTGCCTGGACTCCGGCTGTAGTATTCGTCGGCCAGGGTGTAGCTGGCGGACGGCACGCCGTAGGTCTCTGAGGCTCTGCGCTTGCCCTTTAATGGTTTCCCCGAGGACATGAGGAGGGAGGCCAGGTACTGGAGGTCCCGTTGAAGGTCCTGGTCCTGGCCCTCCGGCCCCATGGCCCGCGCCGCTGCCCCAGCCGCCGCCGACCCGCCCGCCGTCGCACCCTCCTCGCGCTCCTCCCCGGGGGGACTGTTGGATGTCTCGGCCCCGCGCAGCAGGGACGTCTGGGTGCTCTGTGTGGCCCGACTCTCGGCCGACAGCGACGCCCTTCCGGAGCAGGACGACCGGTCGTCCAGGCCGAAGGACAGCCGCTGCTGGCTTCTGGAGGAGGAGGCCGAGCTCCTGGCGCCGCCACCCCCGTTACGCCCCTCCACGGAGATGGACCCCCGGGGTTGCCGGGACCCCCCGCGGGAGGTCCTCTCTTCGTGCGGCGTGAGAAAGGCCGGGGACCCATCCTGGAAGAAGGCCAGGCAGGACCGTGGGGAGAGCTGGTTGTGGGGGTCGTTGTGGAGCTCTCGGGCGCTCACCGACTGCCGGTGCGACACGTGCTGCGGTTGCTGCTGCTGCTGCTGCTGCTGGGTGTGGTGGTGATGCGGGTGTGGCCGCACCGCCAGGCGCGCCCCCTGGGAGGAGACCGACCCCCTGGGGGAACACCCGGCCGCGGGGCTGGCGCCCCCGATCCCTTCACAGTACTCGGGCGAGTGGTAGGCCAGCGGCCGGCCCTCCACACAGATGGACGGCCGCGGGGAGCGGTCGTCCAGGCAGAAGGAGGAGCGAGCCGACCGCAGGCTCCAGCGGCTGATGCTGGGCCGACCCTGGGTGGAGACGGACCCACGCGGGGTAGGCGCCTCCAGGGCGAAGGACGGCCGCCCCGAGGAGTTCTGGAGGCAGAGGGAGGACCGGGCCGACCCCATGATGGGGGTAAAGGCGTCTGCCTGGGAGTAGGAGTAAGAGGACCTCCCGGACCGACTGGCAGTGTTCCACGTGTTCCAGGAACATACGCTAGGGCGCATGCTCGGCGGCTCAGAGATGTCGTTCAGCGTCCAGCGGAACGTTACCGGCGTCGGCTGCGGGGACAATTGATACGTTTTATGAATGCGTGAGAAAAATAAATAAATAAATTTAATACAAACTTGAATAAATATGTGACAAAACCAGCACCATGCAGTGAACGTATCAGTACCATATATTATTAGCTTACCAAATGCCTAAAGTCAATCCTCACACGACAGGACCTAGCTATATATCATCAGAGAGGTACCCGACATATGTATATGGCAAACATAGTTTTATAGGTTGGTGGTACAACATTTCAAATACATAGCGCCAATGATACACCATTGGCCTTTCTAAAAGGCAACTTCTCACACATTTCATGACTGTTATTATCAAATATAGTATATCATTTATCATCTAACTGAACCGTTGTATCATGTCATCAATCGTTGTGCCAAGGCTAATTCCCCAACGAATTAACAAAATTGCGAACCTAATTCCAAAATCTAAGGCAAATGATTTTAGACCAATTATAGCCCTATATAAGTCCTTTCTACTACTTCAATAATAGTTGAAAGGACAACTTATAATAGGCTACTAAATTGTATAAATAAAAATTATTTGCTACAGGACTAGATTACATTTGTTTCAGACTCAAACATTCGACGACATTGGTTTTACATCCCCTCCGAAAACAAATTCGTTTTAGGCGTTCAACTGGATAATAGCCTGCTCTGGAAAGAACTTGTTCAATGCATTAAAGACAAAACTGCAAAGTGTCTAGAAGTAATTACTTATATTTTTCGTGCGTGCATGAAGTTTGGGGTGCTGCATACCGCTTCTATTTAAAGCCGTTGTGTAGCTTGCCGGATGTATTACCATGCATTAATGAAGGGCCATATTGCTTTCGTCATATATGGTGACTGTATGAGTTATGCAGCATCTAAAATATACTCTTCCTCAACATATTCTGCTAACCATTTATAACTCGCTCATTTTATCTCACTTGCATTACTGTATATTAGCCTGGGGCCACCAAAGTGTTCGATTGAATAATATTCAGAAAAGAGCCATCCGTATCATAACAAAGAGTCATTATATTGCGCACACTGAACCCTTATTTAAGCGATTGATTCTCCTTAAAATAGACGACATTCATGAGTTACAGGCTTTGAAGTTTTATTACAGGCTGCTGCATGATGATCTCCCTGTTTATTTTATTACCTCTTTCCATTTTCCCCGTATATTGGACCGACATGAGCATAACACCAGACGTAAGCAAAATATAATTATACCCAGAACCAAGCACAAATTTGCTGAAAACTGCATCCGCTATTACTTAACCCATTTAATCAACCAACTCCAAAAGAGACTTTAATGAAGATATTTACCCATTCAATAGCGGGATACTCAACCTACATGAAAAAAAAAACTTCTTGATAGGTACTGTTTTGACTGTTTTAAAGGGGTTTTTTTTCCTGTTGTATGCTATATTGTATTGTATCGATTCCTGGTCGAAATAAATGATGATGATGGTTCCCTACCATTTGGCGTATGAGTTTCAGTCACTTATGCTGTTTGCCCCCCCCCCCTCCCTCCCCCCCCCCCACACTGTCTTTCCCAACCCAGACACTAATGGTCCAACGTCTTCTGTAGCTAAACCAAATGAGTCCACGTCAATAACAGCAAAAATGTCATTCCTCAGCGCAACCATGTGGCAAGAGGATTGGCCACCGCAGCGAAGCAAATGCAACGGTAAGTTTTGCGATATTCGTCAATGCCAATCATTAGTACGTTGCAGTTGCAACAACATCACGTTTGTCACGTCTTCAGGGTTAGAATTTATCATCAGTCAGCCAGAATACTGTCTCAGTTAATATGAAATGATTTTACCGCCGAAGCTTCCTCAATTGGTATAACATACGGACGGCATGATTAATGAGTTAAAATTTAATTTAATGATAATGCAATATTTTGAATTAAAACAAAAATGTGGCTCAATATTTAAAAATATACCGTCTATGACAGCAGAGAAAAGGGAATTCATCTAGTAATTATACAAAAACGACAATAACATGCTTGATTTATCAATTGTGTTGAGCGCCATATGGGCTTGGCTCTGACTCATCATGCACTTACCTGCTGCTGACTGACGGAGCGACACTGCAGGCGAACCAGCTTGATCATCTTGCGGCGGAACGTGCGGCCCATGAAGCAGTACAGGATGGGATTGATTGCGCAGTTGGCGTGGCCGAGACATAACGAGAAGTGAAGTCCCGTCAGCGCGAGATGTACGGCGGCCGTACCGCGGAAGTTCCAGTCGGTTATCGTGCTGAAGATATAATAGGGAAGCCAGCAAACCGTGAAGATCACGGCCACCATAATCCACATCCGGGCAACGCGCCGACGCCCCGTGCCTCGGCTACAGCTTCCAGCGACGACCGTGATGCCGGATTGCCGCCGGTGCATGCGATCGGCCGCCGTGTCCCCCCCGCGTTCCATGTTTATTTGCTCGGCCGACACCCACAGCTGTCGCCCCATGATGACGTAAACCGTTACCATGACGCCGCCGGGGATGACGTAGATGGCGATGAGGGTGCAAATGGCGTACGCGTGTCTGCCGGCGTCGCCGTTCCACTGCTCCCCGCAGAAGTACATGGGTTCGGCCTTGTCCGGCAGCAGGTCGATGATCTCTACTCGCTTCACCATGGCGATGGGGACCATGAGCAGGAAGGAGAGGAGCCACGTGATGGCGATGCATATCTTCGTGTAGTAGACCGCGTTCAGTCGCCTGAGTAGCATGGGGAACTTTATTGCCAGGAAGCGGTCGACGCTCATGGCGGCTATAGTGAACACACTGGAAGCCACGGACACACCTGTGGGGTTTCCAAAACAGGAATCATTATCATACAGCTCCAATGTCAACAAGCTGCTTAGAAATGTAAATCTGCCTTTAATCTGAACATGAAACATGTGCCTATATAATATATGATTCTATATAATGACTTATACATGTGCTTCGCTGCCAAGATAGCCGACCGTTAGCATTGCTTGAGGGAGCATTTCTGATTTCTTGAGCTATTTCTTCTTTTAAAGCTACCTACGTGGTAAGTTATAGTTCATGTAGAATGATATATTTACGGTACGATATGTTGTATTATATTGGATGAAAATACCAATCATATAGACCACAACCGCACAATTTTTTTTTTATCAAATGCAATGTGCAATTCAGTTGTGCATGTGAGTTATATTATTGTACAGATATAAACGTTATACCCCACAATATAAAGCAATAAGCATGACCTGTTACTTAAAACATGGGTACCATAACGCCAAACATAGCTGGAAACACTTAAATAGTCTCTCGCTGTGTTCGCAATATGCCAACTTGGTTTTAAATGATTAATTCCTTTGGGGAAGATCGCTTAAACAATCCTCCGTACTATATATAGGCTGCAGTTCTGTGGTTACTGCATACATGCTAATTTAGTTTTTCTACTGTATAGTAATTATTTATGCATTAATGATCTGGTAATTATTTCGGCAACACAAGCACTGTGGACTAAAATGTTTTGCTGTCGTATGAAAAAATGTATGGTATATTTCAGCAAATTAAACCAATTAATGAAAGGCAATGCAGTAAGGACAAAACACACGCACTTTATGAAACGTGGAAAAAATGAAGAAAGGTATTTTTGGTCAGACTGATTCCCAAGTATGTTGTGAACCGGTTCCATCTACATGCAGTGCATTTTTTTCACATGTGCGCTATAATTATAAAATATGTATATATGTGTTATGACGTAAGCTAGGAAACTTTGGGGTAATTAATTACTCCCCTGCAGTTCCCTGGCAAAGACTTATGTTCGTTCAGTCCCTCCCTACTTATTACATCTCCTATTAATTGCTTTTGGCTAGTCGTTATGAACAATATTGAATACTTCAAGAAGACACAGGTACAAAAGGGAACATTCGTAACCAATAACTGCTCTGATCTGTCAGGGGATGGGGACTAAAGTAAATAGACTAGTGGAGGGGGAGTAGTTGCTAAACCCCAGCCACCGCTCCCCACGCGGTGCACCCAACGCCGTCTTCTTCCATATGCCAAAATGTGATATAGGAGAATTATGATACAAATGGCACAACATTGATCTCTTTTTGGAAGAAATCGCTGTGAGCGACGCGAGTTATTCCATTACATGTATACAACTCACAATTTGCTAAGGATAGTACTATAATACAGATAAACTTTCCCCAATCTGTGTCCAATCTGTTACTCGTGTGCCACCATGCATGGTAAAAGCAAACGTTTTTGTATTATAGTAGAATTACACAGTCACCTGTTATACACTCAGATATCTCTGCATAGAGGTGATCCTTAGCATATTGTGAGTAGTATATATATATATGTGGCACTGGGGGCGTGATCAGCCCTGGGCGGTTGTGGGTAATCGCACTAGGGACACACGGTGTGATCAGCCCCGCGTGGCTGTGGGTAATCGCACTAGGGACACACGGTGTGATCAGCCCCGCGTGGCTGTGGGTAATCGCACTGGGGACACACGGTGTGATCAGCCCCGCGGGGCTGTGGGTAATCGCACTAGGGACACACGGTGTGATCAGCCCCGCGCGGCTGTGGGTAATCGCACTGGGGACACACGGTGTGATCAGCCCTGGGCGGCTGTGGGTAATCGCACTAGGGACACACGGTGTGATCAGCCCCGCGCGGCTGTGGGTAATCGCACTGGGGACACACACGGTGTGATCAGCCCCGCGCGGCTGTGGGTAATCGCACTGGGGACACACGGTGTGATCAGCCCCGCGTGGCTGTGGGTAATCGCACTGGGGACACACACGGTGTGATCGGCCCCGCGCGGCTGTGGGTAATCGCACTGGGGACACACACTGTGTGATCAGCCCGCGCAGCTGTGGGTAATCGCATTGGGAAAACACACTGTGTGATCAGTCCCGCGTGGCTGTGGGCAATCGCACTGGGGACACACAGTGTGTGATCAGCCCCGCGTGGCTGTGGGCAATCGCACTGGGGACACACGGTGTGATCAGCCCCGCGTGGCTGTGGGTAATCGCACTGGGGACACACACTGTGTGATCAGCCCCGCGTGGCTGTGGGCAATCGCACTGGGGACACACGGTGTGATCAGCCCCGCGTGGCTGTGGGTAATCGCACTGGGGACACACAGTGTGTGATCAGCCCCGCGTGGCTGTGGGCAATCGCACTGGGGACACACAGTGTGATCAGCCCCGCGCGGCTGTGGGTAATCGCACTAGGGCCACACGGTGTGATCAGCCCCGCGAGGCTGTGGGTAATCGCACCGGGTACACACGGTGTGATCAGCCCCGCGTGGCTGTGGGTAATCGCACTGGGGACACACGGTGTGATCAGCCCCGCGTGGCTGTGGGTAATCGCACTAGGGACACACGGTGTGATCAGCCCCGCGCGGCTGTGGGTAATCGCACCGGGGACACACACGGTGTGATCGGCCCCGCGCGGCTGTGGGTAATCGCACTGGGGACACACACTGTGTGATCAGTCCCGCGTGGCTGTGGGCAATCGCACTGGGGACACACAGTGTGTGATCAGCCCCGCGTGGCTGTGGGTAATCGCACTGGGGACACACACGGTGTGATCAGCCCCGCGTGGCTGTGGGCAATCGCACTGGGGACACACACTGTGTGATCAGCCCCGCGCGGCTGTGGGTAATCGCACTGGGGACACACGGTGCGATCAGCCCCGCGCGGCTGTGGGTAATCGCACTGGGGACACACGGTGTGATCAGCCCCGCGCGGCTGTGGGTAATCGCACTGGGGACACACACGGTGTGATCAGCCCCGCGCGGCTGTGGGTAATCGCACTGGGGACACACGGTGTGATCAGCCCCGCGCGGCTGTGGGTAATCGCACTGGGGACACACACGGTGTGATCAGCCCCGCGCAGCTGTGGGTAATCGCACTGGGGAGACACGGTGTGATCAGCCCCGCGTGGCTGTGGGTAATCGCACTGGGGAGACACGGTGTGATCAGCCCCGCGTGGCTGTGGGTAATCGCACTGGGGAGACACGGTGTGATCAGCCCCGCGTGGCTGTGGGTAATCGCACTGGGGACACACGGTGTGATCAGCCCCGCGTGGCTGTGGGTAATCGCACTGGGGACACACACGGTGTGATCGGCCCCGCGTGGCTGTGGGTAATCGCACTGGGGACACACACGGTGTGATCAGCCCCGCGTGGCTGTGGGTAATCGCACTGGGGACACACACGGTGTGATCGGCCCCGCGTGGCTGTGGGTAATCGCACTGGGGACACACACGGTGTGATCAGCCCCGCGCGGCTGTGGGTAATCGCCCTGGGGACACACGGTGTGATCAGCCCCGCGTGGCTGTGGGTAATCGCACTGGGGACACACGGTGTGATCAGCCCCGCGTGGCTGTGGGTAATCCCACTGGGGACACACACTGTGTGATCAGCCCGCGCGGCTGTGGGTAATCGCATTGTGGACACACACTGTGTGATCAGCCCGCGCGGCTGCGGGTAATCGCATTGGGGACACACACTATGTGATCAGCCCCGCGCGGCTGTGGATAATCGCACTGGGGACACACACGTTGTGATCAGCCCCGCGCGGCTGTGGGTAATCGCACTGGGGACACACGGTGTGATCAGCCCGGCGCGGCTGTGGGTAATCGCACTAGGGAGACACGGTGTGATCAGCCCCGCGCGGCTGGGGGTAATCGCACCGGGTACACACACGGTGTGATCAGTCCCGCGCGGCTGTGGGTAATCGCCCTGGGGACACACACGGTGTGATCAGCCTCGCGCGGCTGTGGGTAATTGCACTGGGGACACACGGTGTGATCAGCCCCGCGCGGTTGTGGGTAATCGCACCGGGAACACACGCGGTGTGATCAGCCCCGCGCGGTTGTGGGTAATCGCACTGGGGACACACACGGTGTGATCAGCCTCGCGCGGCTGTGGGTAATCGCACTGGGGACACACACGGTGTGATCAGCCCCGCGCGGCTGTGGGTAATCCCACTGGGGACACACACGGTGTGATCAGCCCCGCGCGGTTGTGGGTAATCGCACTGGGGACACACACTGTGTGATCAGCCCCGCGCGGATGTGGGTAATCGCACTGGGGACACACGGTGTGATCAGCCGCGCGCGGCTGGGGGTAATCGCACCGGGTACACACACGGTGTGATCAGTCCCGCGCGGCTGTGGGTAATCGCACTGGGGACACACACGGTGTGATCAGCCCCGCGCGGCTGTGGGTAATTGCACTGGGGACACACGGTGTGATCAGCCCCGCGCGGTTGTCGGTAATCGCACCGGGAACACACGCGGTGTGATCAGCCCCGCGTGGTTGTGGGTAATCGCACTGGGGACACACACGGTGTGATCAGCCTCGCGCGGCTGTGGGTAATCGCACTGGGGACACACACGGTGTGATCAGCCCCGCGCGGCTGTGGGTAATCCCACTGGGGACACACACGGTGTGATCAGCCCCGCGCGGTTGTGGGTAATCGCACTGGGGACACACACTGTGTGATCAGCCCCGCGCGGATGTGGGTAATCGCACTGGGGACACACGGTGTGATCAGCCGCGCGCGGCTGTGGGTAATCGCACTGGGGACACACACGGTGTGATCAGCCCCGCGCGGATGTGGGTAATCGCACTGGGGACACACACTGTGTGATCAGCCCCGCGTGGCTGTGGGTAATCGCACTGGGGACACACACTGTGTGATCAGCCCCGCGCGGCTGTGGGTAATCGCACTGGGGACACACGGTGTGATCAGCCCCGCGCGGCTGTGGGTAATCGCACTGGGGACACACACTGTGTGATCAGCCCCGCGCGGATGTGGGTAATCGCACTGGGGACACACACTGTGTGATCAGCCCCGCGTGGCTGTGGGCAACGGTGTCATCGACGCTAAAACTGTCCAATAGTAGGCGGTCGTTAATGAAGCTTCACCCACATGGCGTGCACGTCACAAAATGGCGGTGTTTTGGGGAAGCTGGTGTTAGCCTCGGGTGTCGGACTCGCGCTGAGCACCGCGTTAACGCCAAGAAATAATACCCAATCCATTAACGACGGTTGACTACTGAATCGAATGAGGGAGGGTCAAAAAGACTCGGCTGTTTTTTTTTTGCTCGGATTTTGCATTCGCATCGATGACAAGCGCGTTTTGATTTGGAATCGTGTAGAGAGAACGGTTTCCCATTGAGCAACTGTCGACTATCATCTGCGAGCATGCCATGGGGGACTTCCTGACGCCAAGCATAACGGATTTCAGGACTTGCTGGCGCCAAGTCCACCCGTAGCAAAACATTTTACCGAACTCCATAGAAGTTTTATAGATAAATCTATAGAAGTAGGATTTTCTATGGAACGTGTGTACATAATTCTATAGAACAATCTTTGTTTATAGAACGTAAATATATATTTTTATAGAATAGTGAATATACATAGAAGATATAGGGATGCTTCTATAGAGCAACCTGCAGGTTCGCTTGCAGGTTTGTAGATGTACTCTTTATGTGAGAGGATACTTGAAGGTAATTCTTAGTTCTTCCTAGATTGAAGGCAGGCAATGGGGTGGGGGGGGGGGATTATCTCGAAAAAATAATTTCTTTAATCCCACGTCGCGATGAATTAAAATGAGAACTTCCAGCATACAAAGAACGGACATATGCATAATATAGATTGGCGATTTCCAGATTGTTATTTAATATTGAAATTCCCAATCCACGATTAATGAAAATCATTGATCATGACGGTCGGCTAATACCCCATTCCCAGAAAACGTATTTTCCTCATTCCCACTTCACGCTAAAATGAAAAGCTCATTCCCGAGGAACGGATATAATACCCAGTTTCCATACCAGCCTCACAACCGACCGCACACATAACAAAGCGCTCTAGATTTACCACCCGCACATTTTCTGCCTCAAGCGAACGAGCGGATTGAGGAATTCTAGCACATATTCTGTAAGTATACTGCCGGAAGCGATAAATGAAGTGATACGGACGGCACGGCCCTATTTAAGGTGATATTCGAAGATTTAAACTTCACATTCAAGGAACGTTCGAGGCCTTGCCGCCATATTGATTTTGGCACCTGTTGCCTGCTGCGAGGTGAGAATAACGACGGAGGCAATTAATCCCTTGGACAATAACATGAGCCGTATGAGGCGTGAATGTCTACCCAACGGGCCGTGACCGTTCAGCCGAGACGGACCTAACGTTGACGAAACTTACCCAGGGCGACCCTGAACTCCACACCATGCACTGCCGCGACGTGCGTTTTCTTTGGAAACTCTATGAAAACTTTATGGAAACGCCATGAAACCTCTATGGAAACTCTATGGAAACTCCATGAAAACTCATTGGATACTCCATGGAAATTCTATGGAAACTCTATAGAAACTCTATGGAGATTCTATGGAAACTATGGAAACTATAGAGAAATTCTATGGGAAACCTTTAGAATTTTCAAAAAAAAATCGATAGAAACCTTTAAAACTTCTTTTATAGAATTTTTATACGATATTGTCCTAGGGTAACTGACTGATTTACTGACACCAAGGGCTACATTTGTGCTTCCCCCCCCCCCCCTCCCCCCCCCCCCACTACCTCCCCCATACCCCCATATGGCATGCACCCACCCTCATTCACTCAATGTACACACGCCCCGACACATGTTTAATGACACAACCCACGACTGTCTCAGTGTCTGTCTGGCTCACCCCATGCCTTCCATATGCCCCCCCCCCCCGGCTAGGCTGAGGAGGGCGGCCGGGGTAAGAAGACACAGGTTTCCATCCAGCGGGACTGACGTCCTCACCACGAGTGACAGTCAGTCTGACTCTGGTGTTGTCCACCCTACAATTACCCGGGGACATCCTCTGTCGGCCTGAGGCGCAACTGTTATGTAGCCTCTCTCTGTCGTCGCCCGCTGATTCCCTTGTTATCATTCCCATCTCAAGTATTAGGTTTTCTACGGTGTCTGTATGTGCGTGGGGCATCGTGTTGCTGCTAAGGGGATACAGATAGCGATTGACAGGTGGTGAGGCGGACAGAGAGGTGTGGGATGGGAGCCTGGAGGCCGACGGGGGTGTGGGGTGGGGGGGGGGGGAGGGGGTGCAGGGGCATATGTAAGGCGAGATGGAGGCGTGGGGGTGGGGGGGGGGGTGTGGTTTGATGACGGGGTCGGGTTGGTGGACCGGGTTGGATAATGATTCCGAGCCGCTGGCGAGGACGATTTCGACTTACCTTGAAGGAAGGGTGTCGCCTTGCACATTGATTCGCCCAAAAGCCAGCCTTTGTAGACACTTTGCACCATCGTCACCGGAATGCACACCAGCGCCACTGAGACAGAACGTAAAAATAATGAAATTGTATTATGGGTAAATTGCCACAAGATACGTGATCCCAGGTTAATTTCAGTCTGCTCTGTCTGAGAAGTCAATATGGGGCACTTGGGTAACGAGCATCAGGCTTTACAAAGGCAAATCAATCAGCGGTACAAGGGGAAATCAATCAGCGATACAAGGGGAAATCAGTCAGCGGTACAAGGGGAAATCAATCAGCGATACAAGAGGAAATCAATCAAGGTTACACCGAAAAATCAATCAGCAATACAAGAGAAAACCAATCGGGGGTACAAAAAGAAATCAGTCAGCGGTACAAGGGGAAATCAATAAGCGATACAAGAGGAAATCAATCAGCGATACAAAGCAAAATCAATAAGCGGTAAAAGGGGAAATCAATCCGCGGTACAAGGGAAAATCAGTCAGCGGTACAAGTACAAGAGGAAATCAATCAAGGGTACACAGAGAAATCAATCAGTGATACAAGAAAAAACCAATCAGCGGTACAAAAGAAATCAATCAGCGGTACAAGAAAAAGTCAATCAGCGGTACAAGGGGAAATCAATCAGCGGTGCAAGGGGAAATCAATCAGCGGTACAAGGGAAATCAATCAGCAATACAAGAGGAAATCAATCAAGGGTACAAAAAGAAATCAGTCAGCGGTACAAGGAAAAATCAATCAGCGGTACAAGGGAAAATCAATCAGCGGTACAAGGGTAAATCAATCAGCGGTACTAGGGTAATTCAATCAGTTTGATCAATCAGGGACTGAATATGAGATTCAAGAGAAACAGGTGCAAAACAAGCAGGTGTCACAAAGGAAGCAGTCAAGAAGCAGGATTACCGGGGGAAGTTAATCAGCCATACAGAAGGAAGACAACCAATGATTGTATATATGCTAACATAGTCGACACAACACTCGATGAGACGATACTTCTCTATGTGCGCCGTGTGTTGGACATATGTGAGAAATCTCTACCTACAGCCCTCACGAGGAGAAACAGGCAAACCGAGTGGGAGCCAATTACGCCGTAATGGCAGCCACAAAGGAGGGTCATGGTGACAGACAATGCTAATGAGGGACAATGCTGAGGAAGGACAAAGCTGACACTATTAGGCAGCAGTGTGACCTAAGGTCACTGCCGGTCACACGTACACGTCAAGAACCTAATGACTGCTATGGCTAATTATTCATGGATTATTCAGATTTAATGGGGTTGTCTTGCGTGATCTGGCCAGAGATCTTACCTCTGGAGACAGAGGGTGGCGAATGACCCTGCGCTCGCCCATCCTTTACATAAACGCGCAGGGGTTATTTGGCTGGCACTGAATGATTTAGACCGATGAGTAAGGGTCCAGCCAGACAGACTTATCCCGTGATCCTCCTCGCCGACACTTGTTGATGACTTTCAATCTCAATATAATTATATATATATATAATTATATATATATATATATTGATTCCAGACTGTACAGGGTGCGCATTGAGGAATCATGTTGCCTTGCAACATAAGCTGCGTCTGAGGAGTGGTCGGGTATTTACAGCTCGGAAAAACATTGTGAAAAGGACGACAACACACCAGCGACGATTTATGCAGTTTATATTAATTTACCTCATCTCGCCTGCAAAATGATTAAGTAGTGGTCGTCCAAATCTGCCGACACTGGCCATCAGTTCATCAGCCTGCCCTTGGGTGCCGCATCTAGTTCGTTCCCGTCGCCCACGGAAGCTCCACTTTATCATTTAATGATATGTAATCTATTAAGCCGAGCCTCCCACCCTTTTGCCTTGACCTTTACCATCAAATCAAGCAATGTTATATTCGCGTCTCATAATATATATAGTTACAGGCTCTCCTTTGTTATATAATATAAGACGAAAAATCTTCCTCTATAACCGGAAGAGCCATCTGGCTGACGGCAGCCGGCAACAATGAAAGTGTAGTCATTTGTACAAAGAATACCTGATGGTTTTGTATAAAATGCGTTTTTTGTTCACCGGAAGTCCCGTTGCACCATCTGTACTTCTTGTGTTACGTGCATAGTGCCCCCCCCCCCATATTCTACTCACGCCTTCTCTGTACCCAAGGGGGTTCGAACCAAGCATGCCGGCATACAAACACGTCCGCCATCTTTACGTAGTTTTGTTTTTTCCGGGTTCGGCATGACCTGTTGTACCGCCGGCTGGCCGTTTGTCATTGCTATTATTACCCAGTTTAAATTCACGGCTTCTTGCAACGATACCTCAAGCAAACATAGAAGTATTTCATGCACTTGCTGCTTAGCCTTGAAGCGGAACCACGCGGGTTGGTTGGAATGGTCATTAGCTGGACCCAATGGTAGAGTAATCATGAAAGCCAGCGCAAGTGGCCTCTGATATAGCCATCTATGAGGCGGGATACAAACCAGACGAAGGGGAGAAGGATTGGGGTATCAAGACAGACGATAGGCCTACGAGTCTTTTATGTATGGCGTCCGCGGATATCAATACTATATATCAGTGTGGTAATTCAGGACGCTTATGATCATATCGCGTCGATGGGGGAAGGAAGGGAAGAGCGGGGCCATTTTCCCGGGATAACTCCCTATATACTCATTGCGAAGAAGGACATGGGATCTTTTTCCTGCGACCGTACAGGCATGACCACAGCGAGGCTCGAACCACCTAGGCCCTCAGGTGGCCAGAGCGCTGGCAATCAGCGCGCTAAGCTATCGGGCGACCTATATATCAGTGTGAGCATCATGTGAAATAACTAGGTGAGTATCGGTGACATCTTGTTATATAAGGCATATAATTAAGTTAATGTGATGATGGAGTAATTTAATCCCACACCCAGCTCCTCACATACGATATAAATGTAAAACGATATAATAAGGAAAATCGCAAAATTACAAATGAGAACCTTTCCGGCATCAGACTACGCGAACATATATTTTGCACAAAATTATTCCTGTCGTTCCATGCGATACTGTTCCCGTATCCGACAAATTAAATCGATGAATTTGAATTTGAAGCCATTGAAGTTGTTTATGAATTACATTTGTTTTGTGGCAAAAATCGAGGTCAAAGGCCTGATGCGTTTTAAACTCTGACACCCCTGATATTTTAAAATGTGTCTTTCGCGTAACTCCTTTGCTATGCGATAACGAAAAGCATTTATTTTTCAAAAGCCGCATCGACGACGGAAAATCAACCAAAACAATCGTAAACAACCCCAAACCGTTGAGGTCAACTGTTATGTTGGCAGTTACATGAGAAACGACCTCTCTCCACTGGGAAAGTGCTTAGGGGGCATATATATTGTGAGTCTGTATAAGTAGTATATATAGCTAGAGTATGCTGCATCAATGGCGCATGCGTCAGGGTCGATGATTTTCTGGTGCCACACCGCAATTCCATGTACTATTGAGGAACCCTTCAGTTTCACCATATGTCCTCCTCTCGACGGGGCATCGGGCAGACAATTATGGACATTTCCGGGCTGTTACAACTTTCTCTCGGTCCAATTAAATAAATCTGAATAAACTTCCGCGCTATTGTTATGTTAACATTATAGTAGTTACTGTATATAAGTTTTTGTAACAGTACAAGCACCTCAATACTCAATAAATGCGGATACGCTCGCAATAGAACAATTACCCCCCACAATGCGTTATTTTCTCGCTGGGCGCTGACATAAATACCGTTTACCGCGTCACTGCCTATCGGAGAAGGTTCTGCTGTTGTGCGGAACACAGTGTTAATACGACCGTTAAACTGTCAACCTGCTATGTGTTAATTACGAACGATGACATTTAGTTTATATTTTTCTCATGGTTTCTTTCTTTTAACCCTAACGACTGTCTTCGTTTCAAGTACCAGTGCCAACCAGCCTCATCAGCTCATCCCTCTCCCCCACTCTTTGCAACTTGTTTTTTTTTCTCTCTCTCTCTCTCTCTCTCTCCCCCGTCCTCTCTATCCCTTTGTTTTTCTTCACATTTATATCTGTAATATTTGTCTGGGCAAGATCATTCGGAAGAGGACGAACGCGATTCCCTGCTATCCGAACAAAGAAAGGAAGGAGACTTTTTGCACCTACTTCCTATACCTGTTATGTTCGAATAATCAACGACATAGGTTTTGATGCCTTATGCAAGACACATGTGAACAGTGCTCTTCAAGATGCGCGCTCACCTGACATGTCACACGAAACGTTTGGACAATCCCTACGATTGAATTAAATTACTATTTAATTAAACATCGCAATTAAACATGGCGTTGCTGCCTTGCGGAAGCAACGGTCTGCCAAGGGTTCAGAAGCAAGAGTCAAATATGATATTACTTCTCGGATGTTGAAGTTTGGAAGAAGATACCAGGTATATATCCCGCAACAAGTTTAAAGTTAATTGGCTATCAGGTTGGAGATGAACTAGCTGACCCACGGTTCCGACATGGCATGGTAACTCTCAAGCTTAAGGCATGCTCTAACCTTTCATTGATAGAAAATAGTCCTTGTGAGCTCAGAGAGCGTCGAACTGTTGACTGAGCAAGAGTGCACAACCCATATGTGGGGCAGTCGCTCGGGGTATCAGGGTGAGAGGGTGAGAGGGGCAAAGGATAAGAGGGTCAGAGAGTGAAAGGGTGTAAGGTTAAATGCGAGAGAGTGTGATAGGGTGAGAGGGAGAGAGGGCGTACAGCGATGAGAGGCAGTTCCCTGCAATGGCATGGCCTTTGTTTCACTCTCTCGTAGGTATACATGAATGGTCTTGCCTCCGCCGTCGTTCTCACCCATGAGAGAAGCCCCTTACCGGCTGGTGAGCACGAAAACACTGTCTTTAGATCGACCCTGTTTATACATTTTGCAACGGGGCTTAGCTAAAATACGTCACCGTCTTCCTGAGGCACATAGTTAGGACCACGGCGAGTAATACCCTTCCGTACTTGCCTATTAATGTCACATTTCCACAAAATATATAAGTTTACGGAATAAATTTATCGAGTTGCCGATTGTCATCTAATGCGCATGCTGCTGTTCCGTAACTGTTCGATGAATTTATTCCGTATGACTGAACGACGCGCTGACCCCGCCGTCTAGACCGGAAGCGACGTTGATAAAAACTGGATGGCGCTTGGCGGTGAGAAAGACCTTTAAAAATCATTTTGTGGAAATGTGAATCAGCAAGTACGGAGGTGTATTTCTCACCAGGATCCTACCTTGATGTCTCCGGAACACGGAGATACTCTACATGACCATGGGTGTCTCTCCCGTTCGCGTTGCATGTACATGTAGGCCTACATGAATTACTCTCCGCAATATATATTATCCGGGAAGTCTCAAACGCTGTAATAAGCGACCATTTCTCCTCAACCCTAGGTGCCGGTGTCACACATAGGGTTGCTGTCGATGGCTCTCATTGCCTGGGTACATCGCACTCAGGGGGGAATGTCAACCCCGCCAGCTGATCCACCCCATGACTGACGACACAAAGGGCAACTCATGTAGCTAATGGAACTTCTACCTTTGCAAAAATGAGACTGAGACTAACATTTCCGAATTGCTCATCCGGTGCCCATATGAAGATATTTTTACTTGCGGGTAATATTATGATTACAAAAAACACTAAAGCTTCCCTAATTAGGGCTGATATTTGACAGTATAGCTACTTAAAAAGATATGAGAGATATACGATGGCTGGTTAGAGGGGGAGCTTCCACAAATGTCTTCATGCACCGGGAGCCGGGTGCGTGTGTGTGTGTGGGGAGGTGGAAGGGGGGGGGGGTGAGGTCCCACCCTGGGCCAATAGATGGCGAGATGTTCACAACCACTTACCGGAGGAATGTCATGATCAACATAAGCCGAGTGACGGGGTCCAGACCTAAATTACAATCAATTGGCCGTAAAAACGGGCCATCACGCCTGAAAAAGGGGGTGGGGGGATGGGGGTGGGTGGCACAGGGCACGAAGCCCCTGGTCCTCCACAATAACCCTTCTCCCACCGTTGGGATTTGGAAAAGGCGGGGAGAGGGGTGGGGGGGATATATATCACTTCGAAACACTCGCCTCGTGTCGTCTGCCGATAAGTCGTCATTGGTTTGCTTGAGTGACCCATGAACATGAATTGATGGTTATCTAATGGTTATGGTTATGGTTATGGTTATGTAATAGCACTGGAACACGACTTTGAACGAACACATAGCAATGTCATAGCAACGGAACACGAGTTTGAATACACACATAGCGAAGTCATAGCAACGGAACACGATTTGAATGCACACATAGAAATGTCATAGCAAGGGAACACGACTTTTAACGAAGACATCGCAACGTCGTAGCAACGGAAAACGAGTTTGAATACACACAGAGTAATGTAATAGCACTGGAACACGATTTGAACGCCCACATAGCAATGTAACAGCACTGGAACACGACTTTGAACGCACGCATAGCAATGGCATAGCAACGGAACACGACTTTGAACGCCCATTCAATAATTCAATCATTAAATCATTGGTCAGGACTCATTAAAGCGACGTGTCTGAAGGAATCAGATTGACCCTGTTGCCATGTATGATGACGCAACGGGGTGATAACCCAACGTCCCTGGAAACAGTGGTGGGCGGGGCCATCAGGGAATTGAGCATTAATCACAGGCATATATCAGCTTCTGTGGATTGTGTTCCCTCACCGCCATGATCACCCCCCACCCCACACCACCCTACCCCTCGCCCCCACCCATTAATGATAGTGCCTCATTTCCGCCTGCTCTCCATGGCACGCATCTGTGTTCCCTTTGTCCCCTCTTCTCTGATCCAGTCTGTTCCTCTCCTGTTGCTTTCACCTTTGTCCTCTCATTTTTGCCTCTCCATTTCTCCTCCTGTCTTATTCTTCTTCCCTTCTTTTTTTTTCTCACCCCTCTGTCTCGCACGGTGCCGCTTCCTCCCGCTCTCATTCTCCCCTACACCCCCTTTTGTCCCTTCAGCTTTCCAGCCTCGTGCCCACTATGTGTCTCCCCTTCTCTCGCTCCGGCTGGGTCTCTCTCGAGCCTCAGCTCGCTCCGACCCTCTCGATCTCCCATCCTCCCTCTGTATTGTGTTCGCCTTTTTTATTCATCGATTTTCCATAACTTAAATTCATCTTTCGTCCCCCCACCCGGGTATCGGGTTGCACCTGTTAAGTGACCCGTCTCTATTGTTACCGGACCCCTTCACTTTGATGCCGACAAGTACAAAACACGATGAATGGCCGCCGTTATGGCAATGATATCGTGCTTGGAATCTGGGGCCAAAATTTAGGTGATCCATGAATATCGGTCAGTCCCTAATTCGGCATCAGGCATTACGGCCCATCACGGGATATGGCTTCGGGCACATGACAGTTCTTGCATCATGTCGAACCAGTAGTGGAGATTCGCTTAGTCTCGTCAGCCGGACTTTTTTCCCTGTCGACGATGGCGGTTTTTATGACAATCTGTATTCAGCCAACGTACTGATAGCAGCAACTTGCAATGCTTCGTTTTAACAGAATGTATATCAAAGCGACTAGTATGAAACAAAACTAAAAAACCCTCTGTCACTCTGCCTTGTTATCTACCAACTCCGCATCATCACCGATGGGTGAATGAAGTATTTTCTGAAAAAAATATTTCGCAGTAACAACGTGGCGTCATTATGAGAAATAAAAAAAATTAACACGACTGGTTTCTAAGATTACATGTCGGCAGGAAACGAAAGAGAGGGGGGTGGGGTGCGGCGACGAGCGAATCAAGTCCCCCTCCCCCCGCCCCACTCCCCCCGTCCAGCTGACATTTGAACGAGTTGTTGGTACTTAAGAGCGACCAGACTCGGGATCTCACGGACGTGTCTTTTCCACAACTATGCGGACCGAGAACGGCGAGGGTATGTGACGGGGTCGGGGGGGGGGGGGTGCAGAGAGAAGGGAGCGAGGGGGCCAGCAGAGGGTGGGTGGGGAGTAGAGGGGGGGCATGAGGGGATGGAAGGGATAGGGGGCCGGCGCAGAGAGAAGGCGGCGGGAGCAAGCGCAGAGGGAGGGGGACGGGGTGGGCAGGAACCAAAGGGAGGGAAGCAAGGGGGGGGGGGCAGGGGCAGATCGAGGGGGTGGGGGGCAGACGCAGAGAGAAGGGCGCGGGGGGGGGGGAGGCGCACAGGGGAGGACCTGGCACATGGCGGGACACGTGCCGCTTAGATTTGGGGAGCGCCACCACTCAGGGCTAGATTAGCGACCTCGGCGAGCGGCCAGGCCGAGGAACACGAATGGCGGGCCTTTTTTCTGACTTTCGTCTCTCCGAATACAGGCGGATTGGGCCACGGAAGGCGGTTCAGAATCTATTGAACAATGATTATACCCACGACATCGATTGATAGAATATATAGTTGGAGGGCTATATGTGTATAAGTCATAAAACCCCTAGACCGAAATTGTGAGGATGATATTATAAATGGAAGGTTTAGAGCGCCAACATGAACCTGAATTAATTTTTCTTCAAGAGCCGTTTATCAATGACGGTGTCGTCGGGTGACGTCATCATCGCGACAGGATGACGTCATGGCCGAGACCGGCTGACGTTAGCCACGAGACATGCTCACGTTATAATACTCGACTACGTCAATGAGGCAAGCCACCTCTCAGGGATTACGTATGTAGTGACCAGTACGAAAATATCTTATAGAAATTCTATTAAAACAATTCTAAAGGTTTCTATCGATTTTTCTTTGGAAATTCTAAACGTTTTTCCATAGAGTTTCCATCGAACTTTCATAGAGTTTCCATAGTTTCCATAGAATGTCCATAGCGTTTCTATAGACTTTCCATATAACTTCCATAGAATTTCCATAGAGTTTCCATAAAGTTTCCATAGAATTTCCATAGAGTTTCCATAGAGTTTCCATAGAGTTTCCATAGAGTTTCCATAGAGCTTCCGGGGGGCCTCCCTATTGTAGTGTTTAGCGCACCCGACCGCAGATCAATAGGTCCTGGGTTCGAATCCGGGCTCGGGCACATAATCTGGGGCATGTTTTATCCTTTCATCCTTCATCGTCCCGAAGGTTCCTTGCCCCGATTTAGCCTTCATGAAGGATTTGGCCTTCATGTGCAAACGCGGCCTAAGCCACAAACATTTCATAGAATTTCCATAGAGTTTCCCAAGAAAGCGCACGTCGCGGCAGTGCATGGTACAGACTTCAAGATCGCCCTGAGTGAGTCTAACATCAGGGCCCGTAAGTTTAAACGGCGGGGGCCAAATATTTCGCCCCGCTCCATGCTAATGTCTTATTCTAGTGCGAAATAATTTGCCCCTGGCGTTTCGAACTTACAGGCCCAGCTCTGTCTCGGCTGAACAGGCACGGTTGTTGGGCAGACCCTTCACATCTCATGCTCATGATGTTATTGTCCAAAGGATTGGCTCCGCCGCTACTCTGACTTCGCAGCATGTAACCGGTGCGAAAGTCAATATGCCGGCAAGGCTTCCAAAGTTACTTAAATGCGAAGTTTTTAATATGCGAATATCACATTATATAGTGCCGTGCAGTCGGTTTCCCTCCATATATATTGCTTGCAGGAGTCTTCTTACACCATATATTCCAGAATTCGTCAAACTACTCGTTCGCTTGTCGCAGAGAACGTAGCCTACGTGTGTTATATGCAGAGCTCGTTGTTGTGCCTGCCGTCAGTTTTAGGGCCGGTATGGAAACTATTTAAACTCGATAGAGACTATGGAAACTCCACAGAAATTCTATGAAAACTCTATAGAAATTCCATAAAAACTCTACAGTAAAACGTTTAGAATTTCCATAGAAAAATCGATAGAAACCTTTAGAATTGTTTTTAGTGAAATTCTGTAAGATATTTACCTACGGGGTGTAATGATGTCTGATAAACCTTATGCCATGAATCGCGTAATAAATCTAGGAAGAGAGAATTACCGTCATGCATCCTTTCACATAAAGAGTACTCCTACACACCTGCAAATGTACCTGATCATAACCGGCCACGAGAGAAAAACAATGGCTCTGTCGAAATATTATCTCTATATACGTTCCATAGCAACCAATTGCTCTATAGAAGTGTCTCTACATCTTCTATAGAAATAATGTTTTCTATAGAAATATGTTTACTTTCTATAGAAAATAATTGTTCTATAGAATTATGTACAAACGTTCTATAGAAAATCATATCTCTATAGATTTGTCTATAGACATTCTATGGAGTTCTCTAAAACGTTTTACTACGGGGAGTAAGCACGCACATGGCTTTACATAATACCAAATACCTGATGCAAAAAGCTCCAGGTTGGATGTAACTAAGAAACGAGATGGGGATGGTGGGGGGTTAGTGATACATAAAAACTACGATAGTCATATCGCTGGCATGGTTACAGAAAGACCCGGGGGAATAGCCAGTGGAGTATTAGGAATAACCCCTGCTTGCTACTGATTACAAAATATGGCCTCGTAGAAGTTTGATTTGTAGTTTTTGCGTTATTATTTGGACAAGGCGAGTTCCTTCCAGTGACAGCCCTGAAGCTAATCCTATATCAACTTGAAGCACATATCATTTTTAACGCTTATAAATAAGAATGATTATTTGCAATCTAGTTGCACAAATGAAACTCAATCATGAGTGTTTTTAATCTAGATTAGCTCATACCTGTCACGAGAAACACGGTGTATGCTGTACTACGCCATTCAATTGGAGATATTGCAGACATTAATATCATCCTTCATCGAAGAAGAAATGATACTTGATTTATTTCCGATATGAACAATTATATAATCCCTAATTACGTAACAAACGGTGAGTGTATCATAAACCTAAATAAGTACAAGGATGTTACTGATCGCGGGGAATATGGTTGTGCACGTCGTTGCTCAAGTGTCCAGTTTAAACCGATGCATGGACACGGTGTGGGCAAACTACACGTGACATAAAAGGCTAATCTGATATATATATTAGGTGGATAAAATGGGCTGCTCTATGATATCCTGTTCCTAAATACACGATAAAAAAATCCGTAGCAATAGCCTTTTTTTTCAAAAGCTTTTGTCTCTTTTGAGAATTAATGAGTAGATATTAATCTGTATTTGTGCATTTGATTTAAATTCGAAAATTATGGTGCCAATATAAGGAGGCTCAGCAAAGGCTACACTGAGTATGGAAGAGGTGGTGGTGTTTACGAGGAAATTTAAATTGGGAATTCATGCGGAGCAACAGCGGAAACGTGCGGATATGGTATTCAGCATTGAGGTACGTAAAATCACGTGTGATCATTGACGCATAACGTACTACAAGCCAATAACATATTGTAATGTTCGTCGTACGTGTTTCGGCTTTCTGGTTTTTTCTTAAGCCTCTCCGGGGTACTACCCTGGTAACTGAAGAGCCATCCAGTGGACCTAGTTTGCCATGGTGAGGTCGCTCTTGACAGTCGGTGAAACATATATAACGCAGGCTTATACACTGACTAGGACGAGCGCTGGGTCCGTGAAATGGCCGTTGTCCTCTGACAGTCTGTAATGTGCTTCCCTCTGCTCCAGTAGTCCGCCTCCTCTCTCCCGTCTAAAATCCTATTGTTGAATTGTCGCCCCCGACCCTCCCGCCCAACGCCCCCCCCCCTCCCCCACTGTCCCCCGCCCTCATATGCCGAGGCGTAGCGCGTAGATCAACACGAACGGGAAGACGCACGACCTGTGGCAAAGGATGAGAGAATTATGGCTCGGCCAATCTTGTTGCGTCTCCATCTTTCTCCCTCTCCCCCTCGCCCGTCATTTCCTCTGTCCATGTATATACCCCGCGACCATGCGACGTGTCTGGGTAGCTTGTCGATCGAGGGTGGGGTATAGGCGGGAGGAGATTTGGGGGTGGAGGTGGCGGTGGGGGATGTGGTGGAGGCGAGTGGGGGGGGGGCCTTTTGAAGAGGAAGGCAGACAAGTCTTCGACCGACCTCGCGACCGTTTAAAAGGTGTTCTTTATGCATTCGAGTAGCAGAAATCTGGAGAGACCCTTCCGAAGGATATACGTGTACCTATGTGTATATGGGCTATATCGAGTAGTGGGTAGGTGAGTCAGACAAGGGGTAAAGACCGCGGGGCGAGGGCGCAGACACACGTATAAGCCGATCGTGACGCGCTTGAGAGTGTGGTTGGGTTGGCTAATTACCCAGCTACCAACGGGTCGGCGACCGGGTCTAAAACGACTCGCAGGAAGCGTCGCTTTTGTTCCTCGAGACATCGGACACGGGTAGAGGGAAGTACCAACGTGCGGCACACGGCCAGCAGAATAGGGCAGCCAAGGGGGGGGAGGAGGGGGCGGTGAAGGGGACGTGGGGTAGGCAGGGCCGGAGGGGAAGGCGGTGAAGGGGACGTGGGGATTCGGGGGGAAGAACGGGGTGTAGTAGGGGAAGGATGGAGGGAGGGTTCGGTGTGTAGGTTGGGGTGGGGGGGGGCGGGGGCGGAGATTCCAAAAAAAGAATGGGTTGTAGCGGGCGAGGAGGAAGACAGGGAGGGAGGGAGGGAGGTGTGTGTGTGTGTGTGTGTGTGTGTGTTGGAGTGAGGGTCGGGGTGGGAGTGGTGTGGTGGTAGCTATGTAGGTTGGTAGGTAGCTAGGTAGGGGATTGGGAAGCCGACAGGAAGGGAAGACGAAAGCAGCTTGAGGACCCGGGAAGACAAGGGCGACGGGTTCCGGGCTGTGAGTTAATGACGGCGTCTGTGGTGACGATAATAGAGACGCCGAGCGCGCACGTGGGGCCGTCACCATGGCCAGGAGTTTGGAGGACAGAGGAGGGATAAGGCGTAAGTCGGGGTAGGGAGTGAGGGTGGCTAAGGAGGAGAGGGTGGGGCTGGATGGGTGTCGCTGAAGAGGGTGGGAGAAAGGAATGGATGCGACAGAATGGCATGAGTGGGCTAGGGTGGAGAAGTGGCGGATGGGGATGGAGGGCATATATTGGCTGTTGACTAGATGGGAAGGGATCGCCGGGAGTGAACGGGAGATGCGCGACAGTTGATGCGACGAGGGGCGAGCGAGGGTGGGGGGGGGCGATGGGGGGGGGGGCGATGGGGAGGGGGGAGTTGTGAGGGTGAGGTGGTGCTGCGAGGGTGGAGGTGAATCTGTCGGCTGCTGGTCATGATGTCGGTTGGCGTGTTGTCGTCGCGATGAAGTCGACGATGCCTATAAAATCTGCGGCAAACGCTAACAAGAGAGAGCCTCGCTCGGGGGGGAAGAGAAGGGGAGGGAAGGGGATGAGGCAGTGCTGGTCATAGGGGAAACAGGGCACGGCGGTAATAGCGTCTTCCCCGCAGCATCTGCCACATAACAAGAAAAGGTCCGTGGTGTGATATTCATGGTATCAATCCGTCTTGAGGGGGTGGGGGGTGGGGGCCGCCGCTGGCTCCCTGGCCATGAAAGGGAAGATTAAGTCTTCAATCAACGCTTGGCAAAAGAACTGATTGTGCAAAAAGAAAAAAGCCTCGTCCCGCCGGGGTGTTTTTTCTTGATCGGAAGCACATGCTGATATTTCCAGCACCCTGGAAAAGACACGCAGGCATCTAGAAAGCTCATATCTAAAAACATATAGACGTGATCCTGTTGTATGTGCCTCACAATACACGAGAACTCGGAAAACATCCATTTTCTGTTTTTACATTCAGCGACCTTTTCCTACACTAATCCTAATATATCACACCAAAACAACTCAGCAACAACATTTTTCACTTAAATTTCCTCGTCAGTGAAGGGAATAGTTATTTACTTATTTTGATATGATACATGGTTGCGGAAACTTGCAGCCTGTACTTGCATATTAGCCACATGACTCTGACGGCACGTAAAACGCGTTCCTAATGGATTTATTAGACGAACCAAAATTATGACGGCGAAAGATAAAAGGCAAAAAGCGAAGTTGCATTACAAAGTTTCCTTGAAATTGTGCCGTAGATATATCAGTTTACCCCCTGGTCCTGGTCTGACCAAGAAAATACATTGATGGTCATTAAAGCAATATACTTCCATGCGATATCTTAGATCTTTTACATTTTAGAATGAAGACTAAAAGAATCTCAAAATTATGATGCGTATATTATTTATATCTTTGAGTCTGTAAAACAACAATTGCAACATAAAACTACGCGGTTTATTTATATCGCGCGGGGACGTTCTAGCAAGCCGCGGTCGCAATCACACAGAATGCTGAACGGGCCTCGATTAAATGCGGAATACCTGTGAAATTATGCGAAATACCGTGGAAAACTTCTTGGCCTCCGCCGTAAGTTTTCCGAAGTTTTCCGCCTTTTATTGACGACCCTACTGAACAGCGAACAGGCGCGCATGGATATAAAGCCTGCCACTAACGTCTGCTCCGGTGAACAAATCTGCTTCTCTCCGGATAGCCGGCAAAGGCTTTCAGGATTTAAATTCAGGCAGAATATATTTATTTGACATGGAGAAGAGGTTGGTAGGCCTAATACACAAATTTACGGAATATTTTGCTTTGAGTAGTCATGTTTCTCAGCCGATAGCGACAGCGATAGCGTAAGTGCGCTAGTTAAAGAGCCCATGTCATCCTGTTGACAACTTTAAGAAACGTTATACCGAGGGACTTTCTACATAAGAAACCTGCATAATTTCGCCACGTCGAGCACTGGTGAGTCGTGAATCTGATAATTTAAACCTCGCGGGCTAAATCCACATGAAAAATGTGACTTCGTTTTGGGATGCCGGATATGACGTCAGTGCGGAAAACCCCCATTTTCTGCGTGTGGCCTGAGGCAGCGTTCTTAGAGTGGGGGTGTCGGCCAGGACTGAGGGCACACATGGGAGGACAGTGAAGGACCTCAGAAAGAGGTCGAGAAGTGGGGCAGGGGGGTGAATGTACGCAAAGGTTTATGTGGCCTCATCAACCGGTTTTCGGGTCAACAGGTATCCTACGCAAGAGATCACCAGGCCTGCTAAGCAAAATGTGTGCCGTTAGACCCTGTGACCTTAGAGACAGGCCAGGTAATGCGAGAGACAGCGTCGGGCACAACAGTATTTGACGTGTGTTACCTACGAGCAAGCCGGGAAGATGGTTAGTTGACTCAGGATCCATTTCAGAGGTTGATGACCGGTAAACAGCGTGAAATGGTTACCTTCAAAAAACATACAGGAATCACACATGCCTACCTAGGGCAGTCAGTGTGATATACAGGAATCACACATGTCTATCTAGGGCAGTCAGTGCGGTATACAGGAATCACACATGCCTGCCTAGGGCAGTCAGTGCGGTATACAGGAATCACACATGCCTACCTAGGGCAGCCAGTGCGGTATACAGGAATCACACATGCCTGCCTAGGGCAGTCAGTGCGGAATACAGGAATCACACATGCCTACCTAGGGCAGTCAGTGCGGTATACAGGAATCACACATGCCTACCTAGGGCAGTCAGTGCGGTATACAGGAATCACACATGCCTATACCTGGGGCAGTCAGTGTGATATACAGGAATCACACATGCCTACCTGGGGCAGTCAGTGCGGTATAGAGGAATCACACATGCCTACCTGGGGCAGTCAGTGTGATATACAGGAATCACACATGCCTACCTAGGGCAGTCAGTGCGGTATACAGGAATCACACATGCCTACCTGGGGCAGTCAGTGTGATATACAGGAATTACACATGCCTACCTAGGGCAGTCAGTGCGGTATACAGGAATCACACATGCCTGCCTAGGACAGTCAGTGCGGTATACAGGAATCACACATGCCTACCTAGGGCAGTCAGTGCGGTATACAGGAATCACACATGCCTACCTAGGGCAGTCAGTGTGATATACAGGAAACACACATGCCTATACCTGGGGCAGTCAGTGTGATATACAGGAATCACACATGCCTACCTAGGGCAGTCAGTGCGGTATACAGGAATCACACATGCCTACCTGGGGCAGTCAGTGTGATATACAGGAATCACACATGCCTACCTAGGGCAGTCAGTGCGGTATACAGGAATCACACATGCCTATACCTGGGGCAGTCAGTGTGATATACAGGAATCACACATGCCTACCTAGGGCAGTCAGTGCGGTATACAGGAATCACACATGCCTGCCTAGGGCAGTCAGTGCGGTATACAGGAATCACACATGCCTACCTAGGGCAGTCAGTGCGGTATACAGGAATCACACATGCCTACCTAGGGCAGTCAGTGTGATATACAGGAATCACACATGCCTATACCTGGGGCAGTCAGTGTGATATACAGGAATCACACATGCCTACCCAGGGCAGTCAGTGCGGTATACAGGAATCACACATGCCTGCCTAGGGCAGTCAGTGCGGTATACAGGAATCACACATGCCTACCTAGGGCAGTCGGTGTGGTATACAGGAATCACACATACCTACCTAGGGCAGTCGGTGTGGTATACAGGAATCACACATGCCTACCTAGGGCAGTCAGTGTGGTATACAGGAATCACACATACCTACCTAGGGCAGTCGGTGTGGTATACAGGAATCACACATGCCTACCTAGGGCAGTCAGTGTGGTATACAGGAATCACACATACCTACCTAGGGCAGTCGGTGTGGTATACATGAATCACACATGCCTACCTAGGGCAGTCGGTGTGTTATACAGGAATCACACATGCCTACCTAGGGCAGTCAGTGTGATATACAGGAATCACACATGCCTACCTAGGGCAGTCAGTGTGATATAAAGGAATCACACATGCCTACCTAGGGCAGTCGGTGTGGTATACAGGAATCACACATGCCTACCTAGGGCAGTCGGTGTGGCATACAGGAATCACACATGCCTACCTAGGGCAGTGGGTGTGGTATACAGGATCCCATATGTCGGTTCACAAGGTCCCTGTGACGGGGTGGCTGATGAGTCATGAGGCTTCGCATTCAGAAAGCACACCTAGCTTAAGCACAAAAACCGCAGCTCGTTGTGGTGATGCGCAGTCCAAAAATCATAAGAAATATAATTTTGCGTCTTCTTAATTCAGATAATCCACCTCTTGGATCAATACTTTTCTTTTAAACGAGATAATCGATCGACAACCGTTTAACAAAGTGTATTGGTGTAGCCTAAATGTGGTTGATGTATACCGCCCAGTGTTCTCTCATTTTACGCTAATGCATTAAACCCGGGGAGGCCAAAGTAGGCCGGGTATAGATAGTGGGGAGGCGGCGGGGGGGGGGCACCTGACCCTTCCACACTCTACACCACTGCCCACACTGCACCACGGATGACACACCACTCCAAGGGAATATGGAGTGACATGTGTACAATAACTAAACATTTATATATATATATGTGTGTTTTTACTGATACTGACCTAGACTTACTGCTGGCCGGGCCCCGACGAATGTTGTGCACTTTCTTGCGACATCAGCTATAAGGAGCGGATTTTCTTTTCAAAGAAACAAACTTTACCCAATGTTCACCCTAACTCTGCGATGCCACAGAATATGCTTAAGCGATAGATATGATATAGAAGTATATATATCCTGTCCATGAGAGTGTAATTTCCGGTAGCTTATCTCAACTGACACCCTGACACCTTTTGCTCTGTCTTGGCCGGCCGACCAGTGGGAGTTCTTCAACCACCAGGACAGGTGGTAGAGCCGTTGTTAAAGAAATCGTGGCTTAAACACTGACGAGATATGCGCCATCTGACATGTTCAAATTAATGGAGATGACAGTTTCATTTTTGCAAGGTAGCCAACCCGTCAAAACCGCGGTCCAATTGCCCTCCCTGTATAAGTTCACGTCGTCCGTCCTAGGGAAATGTTTTCGGGTGGCACTGACTTTCTAGATTGTTTTCATGTATAAACCTTATTTATTTAACGAGGTTACCAATAACGAATACACATATAAACGGCCACCTCAAAATGCAACTTCCATATATGCAACCGATTATATAATCTTGAAGCAAAAAAGACGCGCCACCTCTTACATTTATTTATTTATTTTAATAGTATTTACATTTGCACAGAATCCATCAGTACTTAAGCAAAGGTCAACTATTGTCATATACAACATCCCAGATGGTTTTATTTCCATGGTACCAACTGCCCATCTTCAACTTAATTAGCAAACACTGTGCTTTGACAAGAAGATAGCTCGAGATCACCAAAATGCCCGAAACCTGGCATGCACAGAGGCTCCTGCCGCTCTGCACTAAGAACATGCATGCTTATCTATGTGATTAAGATTGTTTTGATCTGTATCTCATAGCGAAAAAGTATGCACAGTATATAACATACTAAATATATATATATATAGGTATGAATAAGTATGCTATAAGCTAAAACTATGCTTTGGATGTAGTATACTACGCTCATATGCAGTCAAGTACTATGTGCTGAGTATATCACTATAATTGTTTAGTATATAATGTACTATGTACTTAGTATATTAGGTATACTGTGCTTAGTATGCCATGTATTATTGCTCAGTATATAATGTATTATGTACTTAGTATATTATGTATAATGTGCTTAGTATGCCATGTATTATTGCTTTTACTAGTACAATAGCATTAAATCTGAAGGCCGATAAATGCTGTATTATTACGAGTTGGTAGTCATGTTAACTAGTACAATAGCATTACATCTGAAGGCCTCTAAAATGCTGTATTCTGACCCAAACCGCCCTGCTGCCCATGCAATCAACAATCGTTGCCATAGCGACGCTGCATAAAACAATGAAACGTGACGTCACGCACAAAAGAATTGTAGTTATAGCTTTAAACGGCCCGCTTCCATGCCTAGTTGCCGAGTTGCATGTGCCATGTTTCTTGGCAACGATCTATATGGTATGAAAAGGCGACTGGCCAACTATATGTGGAAAGGCTTGCGATTTGGGGACAGCCAGTCCTAGAATGCTTTACTTTGGTCGTTGCATACGGAAATAAAACCAAAGAAGCAGTGACAAGTCAACGCCTTAAACTTAAATTCGACTCGTAATAATAGTAATAGCGCGAGTTGTGCATGGCGTTAGGCATTTTATTGGCCCTTCATCAAGCTGTAGCAACCCTTCAATTTCATTATCCGTCCGAGGCTGCGTAGAGGCCTCGGGCGGATAATGAAAATTAACGGGCTGCTACAGCTTGATGTCGGGCCAATAACATTGCCTAACGCCCCGCTATCTCGCGCTATAGGGCTGTACAATCACTTCGGGATCTTATCAAAACCCCACGAGACAGGGATACCTAAGCTCTACGTCAATGCCTAGCATCAACGGCCTGTACGTGCTGCCTACCTTCCGGTTGTTTGCCTTCACTCGCCTCACACACAAGATCGGCTAAAGCTGTCCTTGTAAAGCACAAGTATAACCACTGAAGTTATGTTAATATGAGAATTATAACCATCAGAGTAGATTTATGTAATGTATGAGCGGTTAGGCAGTTGATAAACCAGAATGCGGTTGTCTCATGGACATGAGTGACTGTCAGTGTCAGGCGAACTAACGTGTTGCGCGGGGTTTTCTATGTCGTATGACGTAATAATCATCATGACGCGCGTGTCTGCGCGCGGTATCTATGGCTACGTAACAACGCTCCTTATATGGACTGAGCAGGTGAGGACAATGGTGCTCCGTTAGTCGTGGAACTGTAAACATCGATGATTTGCCTCAACATACAACGCTTCCAACAGTCTCGTCGAACGGACCACATGCATTATGGAAAGATAAATATCTTAATTTCAATTATATTGTGATTTTATAGTTAGCCATGCCTGGACCAAAGCAAACAAAAAATAGTTTGACACCCACTCGATTCTTCACGCACAAACCGCGCAGCCGGCCGGTTCCCAACACTAAAACGTTGACTACAATGAGTGCGAGTCACGCAGTTGCAGCAAGGCACCAGCGTGATGCGCACTCGCTCTAAGAGCACGTGTTCTTTTGTTGGTCCCCAAAAGAACTAAACCGCAAATAGAACCCGCGAGAACTGTACAGCCCTATTGTTATATTCTGATCCAAACCGCCCTGCTGCCCATGCAATCGACAACCGTTGCCATAGCGACGTTGCATAGAACAATGAAACATGACATCACGCACAAAAGAATTCTAGTTATAGCTTTAAATGGCCCGCATACGTACCAAGTTGCCTAGTTGCACGTGCCATGTTTCTTGGCAACGATATGGTATCAAAAAGGTGACTGGCCAACTTATATGTGGAAAGGTCGCGAGTTGCAGGCAGTCAGTCAGAAAATGCTTTACTTTGATCGTTGCATGCGGAAATCAAACCAAAGAAGCAGAGACAAGTTAACGCCTTAAATTTAGATTTAACTCGTAATAATAGCAATAGCGCGAGTTTTGCACGGCCTTTGTAGCCCTTCAATTTCATTTTCCGCCCTCGGCCTCTACGCGGCCTCGGGCGGATAATGAAAATTGGCTTGATGTCGGGCCAATAACACTGCCTAACGTCCCGATAACTCGCGCTATTGTTATAGTATATAATGTACTATAGTCAAAACGGAAACTCTCCGTACATCGACATTTGCGAATTATTTGTTTACTTTACGAGTTGATGACGAAATCTATGCATATTCCTTACATATGACTTGGGGCCCGTCTGAACAATTTTATCCGATCTGCAGTTATATTCCTATCCTCACAATACATGACCTGCCATGCTATTTAATAGAACAGACGATGTTGTTTTTTCGTTCTCTTGTCAGTCGCGCAAATGTAAAGGTCATCCAACTGCCAACGGATTGGTTCAAAATCTAGGTCAGGTTGGCGAAGTCCATCGCTTCATTTGACGAGGGTACCGAGGTTGAATGCAATGGTCAGGGGGTAGTGGTTGATCTGCTGTACCCACTTTTGCAGGAGGCGTTTGCTTTCGCGCAATGAATTCAAGTTTAGCCTCAGTTGATACTAAACTGGTTTCAAGTTCACTCTGGGTGACTTTAGGTATGCGTCAATGCTTAAAAACAGAGTTAATGATAAAACACTACAAAGGGATTCAAACCTAGGACTCCTTATAAAGATGTAAATGGTATCGCCCAGTGACGTCACGGTAAACAGTGAATGGCGCCATCAAGCCGATCGGCTGCTTCGAAGTGCAGCAAAGCAACATTTGCTGATAGTTTATTTGCAATGTCTAAGGAAACGTGAGTTGACATACACTTATTAGGCCCCGATTTGAAGTTCACACAGAAAGTATTTTTTTCTTCGAATCAGTGAATATTTTCTCGTAAACGGAAAATTTCGTTGTCCGGAGAATTTTCGTTGCGACTATAAGTGATCAGTTTGTCATGTACAAAATGTTTGCCATGTGCCGAGGCGAGGGGGAGCGAGGCGGGGGGGGGGGGGGGGGGAGGTCAGAAGCGTAGAGGTTGGTATGGTGACTTGTTACCACTCAATTTCACGCTGATTAATAATAACATCTTCCATGCCCTGCCCGCAATTCAACAGGAGCACCCTTGTTTCCGCATAGCTTCCGCAGTACTCGCGCCTTGCCAGCACGAGGTGACCGCCCTAACGAGTGTAACAGAAGGCAGAACGACCCGCTTTTTGGGGCGATTTAATATGTTGGATGGAAGTGTAGATAGCCACTTTGAAAGGCCACGGCGGTAACCGACCTTTAGGCTGTTCGCGGGAGATACTTCGTCTCCCTTGATTACCGAACTAATCTTACAACAAGGGTAGCCGGCTTGAGCATCACTTCGTCCCGGTAATCGTCACACGAGAAGCGGTGAACGGCCGCTGCAGACACGTCGCGGTCGCCATACTAGTGTAATGAGCGTGAAGCCATGCTGACGAGGGGTCAGCGGTCATGCCCGCCTAGTTGGCTCGGCAGACAGACATCAGAGTTGAGAGACCGGCATCAAATAGTTATTACCGTCGGGTGTGTGTAACCGCGGGGGGTGGGGGTGGGGGGGGGGGGCGGCCGCTTGCCTCACCTGGAGACATATTCTCTCATTACTCAGGTGCCGCGGGTGTCACCTCCCACGTCACCGTCCGTCAGATATCTGTTACCTCAGACCCAAAGGAACTAATGACGTAATAGCGGCTGGCGAGTATTTCGCACCTGTTACTTAATTGCGATGTGAGGTATAGCATATACATTGGCATATATCACTGGTACCGCTGTCCGGAGAGCACGTGGTGGGTACGATAGCACAGCATGTTCTTGGCGGTATTTTGTCTTCATTCGTTTCGCCTGTCGTTGCCTCTACATACCTCGGAGGCAGGTGCCACCTGGCCATGTATCCACGACATGATGATCTGGAGGTCAGCCTGTTTATTAGCTGAGATAGGAAGCCGCCCCAGCCCCCTTTCCAGGAAGGGGGATCTTAACGGTGCGGCGTATACGGTACAATATATCACGAAAGTACAAAACGTATTGCCTGATGGGCGTTTGCGAGTTCGATATGGTATGGTGTCTGCTTTTGGTGGGGTATCATCGGATATTTCAGCGAATATGTTGGTGTTTAAGCCTGCTTCCCTTGGGCAGGCCATATGTGCACGCGTTCGTACTTTTACGACCTGGGTGCACTCATCATGAAACGATGACTTATTTGGTGAATATGAGGTTTTTAGGAATTGACAATAGGGCATGTCAGTTCTCGCGGTTTCTACTTCCCGGCCTGGCAGTTTGGAGGCAAACGAAACAAACCTGTAAACTGTTTAATATCAATATATTGGTAGATGACACTTTGAACCGGGTGACAAGTATGGACAGTCCAAATTTCCGTTTTTCAATCATCAATACAACTGAAACTCAAATAGGCAAATTTCGAAAGACCAATCCTGGATATGTATTGAGTTAGCAATATATTCCTAAATTATTTCAGTTCTTTTACATTCATAGTTTTCATGGGTATGTTGACAAACAATTTCAAGTTGTCACTGTTCCTTCTCCTACATTATACTACGGTTATGACAAGGGCACCAAGACATGTTATTTGTTAATAAATCCTGTGTGTCGTCATAAATAAATTCATGTCGCATCATAACTTTTTCTGCTAGGTTGCTATAGTATATAATGTAATGTGCTCCATTATTGAAAAGATCAGTTTACGCCTTGTGTCTGCCGTAGTGACTGTACAGCCCTGTAATCTGTAATAATTTGGACCACGAGCCAATTTGATGTATGAACCTATGGTAGAAATTGGGCTTAATGCGTGCTACACGGAAGAACTTTGCAGTACATTCCCCACTCCCCACGTGGTGCCAGGGATACACGGATGGTGCCAGGGATACACGGATGGTGCCAGGGATATACGGATGGTGCCAGGGAAACATGGATGGTGCCAGGGATACACGGATGGTGCCAGGGATACACGGATGGCGCCATGGATACATGGATGGTGCCAGGGATACACGGATAGTGCCAGGGATACACGGATGGTACCAGGGATACATGGATGGTGCCAGGGATACACGAATGGTACCAGGGCTACACGGATGGTGCCAGGGATACACGGATGGTGCCAGGGATACACGGATGGTGCCAGGGATACACGGATGGTGCCAGGGATACATGGATGGTGCCAGGGATACACGAATGGTACCAGGGCTACACGGATGGTGCCAGGGATACACGGATGGTGCCAGGGATACACGGATGGTGCCAGGGATACATGGATGGTGCCAGGGATACACGAATGGTACCAGGGCTACACGGATGGTGCCAGGGATACATGGATGGGGCCAGGGATACATGGATGGTGTTAGGGATACATGGATGGTGTCAGGGATACACGGATGGTGTCAGGGATACATGGATGGGGCCAGGGATACATGGATGGTGTTAGGGATACACGGATGGTGCCAGGGATACACGAATGGTGCCAGGGATACACGGATGGTGCCAGGGATACACGGATGGTGCCAGGGATACATGGATGGTGCCAGGGATACATGGATGGTGCCAGGGATACACGAATGGTGCCAGGGATACACGGATGGTGCCAGGGATACATGGATGGTGCCAGGGATACACGAATGGTACCAGGGCTACACGGATGGTGCCAGGGATACATGGATGGGGCCAGGGATACATGGATGGTGTTAGGGATACATGGATGGTGTCTGGGATACACGGATGGTGTCAGGGATACATGGATGGTGCCAGGGATACACGGATGGTGCCAGGGATACTTGGATGGTCCCAGGGATACACGGATGGTGCCAGGGATACACGGATGGTGCCAGGGATACACGAATGGTACCAGGGCTACACGGATGGTGCCAGGGATACACGGATGGTGTCAGGGATACACGGATGGTGTTAGGGATACATGGATGGTGTCAGGGATACACGGATGGTGCCAGGGATACATGGATGGTGCCAGGGATACACGGATGGTGCCAGGGATACACGGATGGTGCCAGGGATACACGAATGGTACCAGGGCTACACGGATGGTGCCAGGGATACACGGATGGTGCCAGGGATACACGGATGGTGCCAGGGATACATGGATGGTGCCAGGGATACACGAATGGTGTTAGGGATACATGGATGGTGTCAGGGATACATGGATGGGGCCAGGGATACATGGATGGTGCCAGGGATACATGGATGGTGCCAGGGATACACGAATGGTACCAGGGCTACACGGATGGTGCCAGAGATACATGGATGGTGCCAGGGATACACGGATGGTGCCAGGGATACACGAATGGTGCCAGGGATACACGGATGGTGCCAGGGAGACATGGATGGTGTTAGGGATACACAGGTGGTGTCAGGGATACACGGATGGTGCCAGGGATACATGGATGGTGCCAGGGATACACGGATGGTGCCAGGGATACACGGATGGTGCCAGGGATACATGGATGGTGCCAGGGATACACGGATGGTGCCAGGGATACACGGATGGCGCCATGGATACATGGATGGTGCCAGGGATACACGGATAGTGCCAGGGATACACGGATGGTACCAGGGATACATGGATGGTGCCAGGGATATACGAATGGTACCAGGGCTACACGGATGGTGCCAGGGATACATGGATGGTGCCAGGGATACACGGATGGTGCCAGGGATACACGGATGGTGCCAGGGATACACGAATGGTACCAGGGCTACACGGATGGTGCCAGGGATACACGGATGGTGCCAGGGATACACGGATGGTGCCAGGGATACATGGATGGTGCCAGGGATACACGAATGGTGTTAGGGATACATGGATGGTGTCAGGGATACATGGATGGGGCCAGGGATACATGGATGGTGCCAGGGATACATGGATGGTGCCAGGGATACACGAATGGTACCAGGGCTACACGGATGGTGCCAGAGATACATGGATGGTGCCAGGGATACACGGATGGTGCCAGGGATACACGAATGGTGCCAGGGATACACGGATGGTGCCAGGGAGACATGGATGGTGTTAGGGATACACAGGTGGTGTCAGGGATACACGGATGGTGCCAGGGATACATGGATGGTGCCAGGGATACACGGATGGTGCCAGGGATACACGGATGGTGCCAGAGATACATGGATGGTGCCAGGGATACACGGATGGTGCCAGGGATACACGGATGGCGCCATGGATACATGGATGGTGCCAGGGATACACGGATAGTGCCAGGGATACACGGATGGTACCAGGGATACATGGATGGTGCCAGGGATACACGAATGGTACCAGGGCTACACGGATGGTGCCAGGGATACACGGATGGTGCCAGGGATACACGGATGGTGCCAGGGATACACGGATGGTGCCAGGGATACACGGATGGTGCCAGGGATACATGGATGGTGCCAGGGATACACGAATGGTACCAGGGCTACACGGATGGTGCCAGGGATACACGGATGGTGCCAGGGATACACGGATGGTGCCAGGGATACATGGATGGTGCCAGGGATACACGAATGGTACCAGGGCTACACGGATGGTGCCAGGGATACATGGATGGGGCCAGGGATACATGGATGGTGTTAGGGATACATGGATGGTGTCAGGGATACACGGATGGTGTCAGGGATACATGGATGGGGCCAGGGATACATGGATGGTGTTAGGGATACACGGATGGTGCCAGGGATACACGAATGGTGCCAGGGATACACGGATGGTGCCAGGGATACACGGATGGTGCCAGGGATACATGGATGGTGCCAGGGATACACGGATGGTACCAGGGATACATGGATGGGGCCAGGGATACATGGATGGTGTTAGGGATACATGGATGGTGTCTGGGATACACGGATGGTGCCAGGGATACATGGATGGTGCCAGGGATACACGGATGGTGCCAGGGATACACGGATGGTGCCAGGGATACATGGATGGGGCCAGGGATACACGGATGGTGCCAGGGATACATGGATGGGGCCAGGGATACATGGATGGTGTTAGGGATACATGGATGGTGTCTGGGATACACGGATGGTGTCAGGGATACATGGATGGTGCCAGGGATACACGGATGGTGCCAGGGATACATGGATGGTGCCAGGGATACACGGATGGTGCCAGGGATACACGGATGGTGCCAGGGATACACGAATGGTACCAGGGCTACACGGATGGTGCCAGGGATACACGGATGGTGTCAGGGATACACGGATGGTGTTAGGGATACATGGATGGTGTCAGGGATACACGGATGGTGCCAGGGATACATGGATGGTGCCAGGGATACACGGATGGTGCCAGGGATACACGGATGGTGCCAGGGATACACGAATGGTACCAGGGCTACACGGATGGTGCCAGGGATACACGGATGGTGCCAGGGATACACGGATGGTGCCAGGGATACATGGATGGTGCCAGGGATACACGAATGGTGTTAGGGATACATGGATGGTGTCAGGGATACATGGATGGGGCCAGGGATACATGGATGGTGCCAGGGATACATGGATGGTGCCAGGGATACACGAATGGTACCAGGGCTACACGGATGGTGCCAGAGATACATGGATGGTGCCAGGGATACACGGATGGTGCCAGGGATACACGAATGGTGCCAGGGATACACGGATGGTGCCAGGGAGACATGGATGGTGTTAGGGATACACAGGTGGTGTCAGGGATACACGGATGGTGCCAGGGATACATGGATGGTGCCAGGGATACACGGATGGTGCCAGGGATACACGGATGGTGCCAGGGATACACGGATGGTGCCAGGGATACACGGATGGTGCCAGGGATACACGAATGGTGCCAGGGATACATGGATGGTGCCAGGGATACACGGATGGTGCCAGGGATACATGGATGGTGCCAGGGATACACGGATGGTGCCAGGGATACACGGATGGTGCCAGGGATACACGGATGGTGCCAGGGATACACGGGTGGTGCCAGGGATACACGGATGGTGCCAGGGTTACATGGATGGTGCCAGGGATACACGGATGGTGCCAGGGATACATGGATGGTGCCAGGGATACACGGATGGTGCCAGGGATACACGGATGGTGCCAGGGATACATGGATGATGCCAGGGTTACACGGATGGTGCCAGGGATACACGGATGGTGCCAGGGATACATGGATGGTGCCAGGGATACACGGATGGTGCCAGGGATACACGGATGGTGCCAGGGATACACGGATGGTGCCAGGGATACACGGATGGTGCCAGGAAAAGAAAGTGGTCGCCTGTTTACGACATCTGGTGTTATATGGGCGCATTATCCACTTTCTTACCAGCTTTAAGTACCCCAGACCTGGAGGCCTATCGGACCTATTGTTTAATCTCCGAATCAGCAGAGGGGAGCTTAGAAGATCTAGTGAACTGGGAGAACAGGCAGAAATATATATGGCTGGGCTACTGTGTCTAGACTCTATGCAATAACTACATTAGTAAGCCAAAGGTAGGGCACTGGGATAGGGCTAGGATTTGGCTAATATGACATGAATTCTGTGGTGGTATAAAAGTTTAATGGACTGACCCTGAGGCATGATATGCGTGTATACGTCTTGCACAGCGACTGTATGAAGACTTGTTGTCGCGGGCAATACACACTCCTAGAGGCGGTGATACAACGTGGAACCAAATGGCACAACGATGGGCGAAGGGCATGAGCAAATGAAGCCAACAATACCAATAGTACTCGGCGCATAATTATATATATAAATATATATATATAAATGTGTATTATATATATATACAGGGGCGACACTCCAGCAGAGCAGCGTAAGAATGACGCTCATAGCTATTGGCCATCGTTAGTGACTGACTGACTGCAAGACCCCGCAAGACGCCGTGTGCGAGACCCCTTACGAAGAACCTTGGCGTCACGTCCAAAAAGAAGGTTTAAGTGCTTAGCCCCACCAACCGCTGTGGGAGTTATGGTTACGGGGCGGAGGATTGGAAGCTGGGGGTGGCGGAGGCGGAGGCGGAGGCGGGAGGGGGCTGGCGGGGGGTGTAAGAAGAGAGGGCAGCGGCACGAGCGGCCAAGTCCCATGGAGTTATTCAGGTGACCGCGACCAGGTTTTGATGTCATTACAAGCTACTTTAGACGAGGGAAAATAACAAACGCCCCCTTCGAGTGGTTCGTACTCCATTGCGAATGACGTCACTAATATGGCAGGAACGTGACGTCAGCAACATGAGCCGAGTGAGCGCCATTCTCCGCCGTTCTTACGTTTTGCCTCCTCCGTTTGGCCTTACAAACATGACGCACCGGGTGGTTGTGCTTGATAATTACATGTTTATGTTTATCGCTGATCGACTCTTCAGTTATCAATCAATCATTCATTCATTGCATACGTCTGGTTCGTTGGGCTCTGCGACTGACTGGAACAGGGTGAGTTGGCTATCCGGCTATTTCTTACCCGTCTATGAGTGACTAACCCAGTCGTCGTGTCCGGAAGCGGTAAATGTCGATTCGAGATATTGGCCTTTTCGAAAAATCGACACTCGACATTGGCATCCAAATGCCGCCACCGAAAATCGACACCGACTCAGTTATCCTTTTTTACTTTATTTGAAATCGACAGTGGAGAAAGTTGAAAAATGGCGAATGAGCACTGAATCACCACCCCCCCCCCTCCCCCGCCTCCCCTCCCTTTCTGCTGCCTGCTTGTTAAAATTACAGAGCTTCGCGATACACATAAACAGTTACACCGTGATTTACTCAAATTGAGTATACGATCAACTATGACTACCACATATATAACGACAATATAATATAGATAATAATATAGATATAATATGGATAATTAAGTTAATAAAATCGTGAACGTTGTCACGTGACTTACCTAGCAAATCTGAGCCGGCCATATTAACCAGAAAGAAGCTTGTCGATGACCGCATCGCTCGGTCGCCAAGGATGACGACGAGAACGAGGCTGTTGCCAAGGACGGCCACGATGAAGATAATGGTGTAGAGACAGAGCAGCGCCACCACGCGGGGTTCTTCCAGCATGTAGAGACTGCGCTTGAAGTCTTGCAGGATGCGGTCGCCCTCGTGCGACCAGTTGAGCGAGGCAGTGCTGTTCAGGATACACGCCTCCAGGTAGGCCATCGAGTCAACGTCCCCCGGAGAGCGAGACGGCGGCACCAGCAGGAGATCCGGGGATCCGCCGACGGATCCCAGGAGACAATTGTGAGCGACCCGCTCCGGGTCCGGTCCGGACGGCCCCAGCATGATGTCGGACGGCGCCGCCTGGTGTCGGGAGATTGCTACTGCCGCCACCACCGCCGCCAGCTGGTCAGACGCGGTTGTGGCTGCTGTCAACCTCTAGGGACGGGGCCACGTGCTCCTCCGTGGAGGGAGAAGTCAAGGTTGGGCTGATGGCGGCGGCGGCGGCGGCGGCGGCGGCGGATGGGGGGCATAGGGAGGGGGAGGCCGGAGAGGAAGGGGAGAGGGTGGGGGCGCGGAGGTGGAGGTAGACACCGCCGGGGTGACGGATACGGGGGTGGGCTTGCGGGGGGTATCCAACCATTGTCGTCACAACAGGGAAAGCATGGCGAGCAAGTTTCTCTGTCCTCCAGCTGAAAGTCTGCCAATTTGCCGCCGCCTACTTCCCGCTCGCTCACCTTCTTATAATAGCTTCCTCTCCGCAGCACGCATCCACGCATCCATAAATCCGGGGGTAGGGTGGGTGGTGGGTGGGTTGGGGGCGGGGGGAGGTGGGCAACAGGCAGAAGGCAGCTACCACAGAGAAAGATGCCTGGCTAACAAATTTAAAAACAGCGAGCACTCGGGGTGACACCCCGTCTCGGTAATGACGATTGCGCACCTAATCCGTTTAGCTGCTTATATCTGAGAGAGGCACGGAGAAAGCCTGGGTGGGCTGCTGCTACTGCTACTGCTACTGCTGCCGCTGCTGCTGCGGCTGCGGCTGCGGCTGCTGCTAGACGAACACGGGCGGCCAGGCCGAGGGGACACAAGTAGCCTTGCCACGGGTAACAGTGGACGGGGGCAGACGGCAGCGCAAAGACCACCCGCGCACACGCCGCCTGGCGCCCCCTGTCGGCCTAGCCTGGCGGGCCTGGACTGCCGCAAATAGAGGTATATAGCAATAGGGTGTGATGGAGGAGGCGGGGTGGAGGTAGGTGGCGAGGGGGGGGGGCGGGTGGTGATGTGGTGGGGTGAGGGTCGGTTGGGGTGAGGGGGATTACAGATTGGGTAGCGAATGGGGGAGAGGGTAGGAAAGGTAGGTAGGAAAGGGGAAGGCGGGAGGAAAGGTAGGAAGGACACCGGGTAGCGGGTGGGGGGGGGGCGGGGGTCGGACGGTGGGGTGGACAGGGCGGCCTTTCTCTATGGCGTCTGAGAAGCAGACTAACACAGAAAGAATTCGCCTTGTCTCCAGCGGGCGCTCCTTGTATAGCCACATCAAAGCCACTTCCTGAGCTTCTCATTCTATCTCCGTTTCCCTCTCCTCCTCCTCTTCCTCCTCCTTCTCGACGACAGAGAAGGCGCGACAGAGACCGAGCATCGCTGCCAAAGACAGCCAAATTGGATTAGCTTAGCAAGTCGTACGCGCCCCAGCCCCCACCAG